>VRYO01002482.1:7844225-7876127 GCA_009812075.1 Sialia sialis | reverse complement strand
TTTTTAATTTTTGGAGAAAGAAACCATGAACAACTAAAGGTTTTCACCATGTAATTAATACATCACCACCTTGAAAAGGCTCAAACTTTCCTCAAGGTGTATCAGCAAAAGCAGACAAAACATCCTGGAGTTGTTTTTCCAGAGGATGGTCGGAATTGGCGCTGCAGTAAATCCCAAATGCCAGTTTAGCTGCGCTTCTCCTCCTTTTCAAGTGAAGCCAGCTCGGAAACTTGGAACCCCTTTTGCTGGACAGCCCTTGCTCCAGCTGCTCCTTCCCCAGGCTTTGAAGGGAGGGATTATCAGAGTGTGGCCAGTGAATTTGTTGCCTGGAAAGGCTGAGCTGGGACAGGGACCAGGCAGAGCAAAAGGAATAAAACAGGAATTTATTGAAAGAACAAAATAGGAATTCATTGAAAGGATAAAATTGGAATTTATTGAAAGGATAAAATTGGAATTTATTAAAGGATTCACCTTGGGCAGTGCAAGAGCCCGGCCAGGGCTGCACCCAAATCAAATCCAGGCTGGATCCTGGGCACGAGTTTTACACTTTTATCAGTTTTGGTTCATTTATATATTGGAGTTAATTGTCCAAGCACAGCCCCAGACTATGCAGTCTCAGCCCCTGTTTGCCCCCTTCCCTTCACTGCTGTTTGTGATTTTTGGGCACCAGTTGTCCTTGACTCTCCAGCTACAAAGGAATTGTTTTGTCCAACCATCCTGTGAAGAGAACTCAGAGAGCTCACTACCACCCAACTAACACCTTACTCACACCTAACATGAACTTCCAGAGTTACCACCAAGCAGCACAGAATCTGAAAGATATAAAGGCTAAAAGCCAAGGCATCAAATTAATGGCATGATGGCACCTTGGGCTGAAAAGCAGCTCAGAAGAACTGAAGGGAAGCGGCCACATGCAGTGAAATGTTTCCCTGGGAAAGCCTTGGTGTGGGATGAGATTCCCACTCTGCTCCAGAGCTTTTGGCTGCAGATGCTGCTGGTGGGGTTCTGGTTCCCTGTGAGTGCTGGGTGAAGGTGCAAAACTGGGATTTCCTCCCAGGCACCATCCAGGAGCACAGAGCAGAAATCTTGGACTAAAAAGAGGCTCCAAATAAAACCACAACTCTTAAAATGGGAAAAAGTGGGAGAAGCTGGATGTGGGGCCCCTCAGGATATTGCTTTGGCTCATCCTCAGTAATTCTCCACAGACCCTCTGGGATTTATTCCACAAATTCTGCAATTCTTTTCCTGCTCCTATCCTTTCATCAAGATGTTCAAATTCACAGGCTCATCAATTTTCCAATTTGATTCCATCAGTTCTATTTCTGCCACCCCAGCAAACAATCAGCAAAGTCCTTGGAATTGCACCACTCTCAAATTTAGAATTAGAAATATTTTAATTGCTGTCTCTCATGGAGAGGAAGATAACTTATCTCTCCTAAAAATAAACAAATCCAAATGGAAAGAATTCATTCATAATTAAATCATTCTCTCCAGAAAACCTACAAGCAAGATGGATGATAGAGGGAAGAGATAAGAGGATTAGAAATACAATTTTGGAATTGTCTTAAGGGGGGAAGTTTACACCCACAGGAGTTAAATGAGACCCAGATCAGTTACAGAGAGTTAGCTCAGCTCAGCCCCAATTAAACCAAGATATTAGCAAAATAAAACCAGGATAATAAAATGATAGGCAGCTTCTTTTCAAGCTGTGTTGTGTTTCAAAGAGCAGAAAGGCTTAAAAAGGAGAAATGAAAGATTTGAAAAAATCTGCAGGTTTTTAAGTGGAGTTTAAATATTGTCTGAATAGGTGCATGTAGAATTTTTTAATCATTTCCACACACTGTGGAACAGGGTATGAAACTGTGCATGAAAATAAAATACTCCAGGTTGGAAATTTGAGGACAGTCTGGAGCAGTGAGGAACTGAAGGAACCTGGGACAAATGCAGGAATCCACATGACAGCCACTAAAAAAATTGGAATGTGGGAGCTGGTTCTAGAAAAGAGCCAAGTTTGGCTTTCATCAAAACCTTGAAATTTGTCTGAGCCCTGCCCAAACTGATGGAATTGGCTTCAGTGCTCTCTCCTCTTATCTCAGCACACCTTAGGGCAGGAAATAATCTCTGGGATGGCCACTCCAACCTCAGAAAATTCCAAAGGTGCGAACTTCCAGCCCCAATCATCCCACAGAGAGGCATTCCCAATCTCACTTTTTCTCCTGTGCCATTATGGACTCAAACACCACGAGCAGCAGGGTGAGATTTTACATTTTGCTGTTTGGACAATCCTCCAGCCCTGGTACAATACAATATTTTGTTTCAGATGGCTGAATTTTATTTTTTTTCCCCTTTTCTCTGGGGCTTTCTTAAACACTGCCATTAATCTGCTCACTTGGAAGCCACCCAAGCTCCCGTATTTCTTATCCTCCCCGATCGTCTGCACTTCAGATCTGTTTACCAAAAGGCCTGGATTGCATTCCCATAAATCCTGGCATTCAGCTTTGCTGTGATATTAATTTATTGGTGCCTTCTCCACATCAATTACTCTCTATCTCAACAGCCATAATTCTCTCTTCAAAGCACAGGCAAAACTCTGCAGCTCTTGGCTTTGCCTGTGTCCTCCCCTCACTCTTGGAGAGATCTGAGCAGCAGCAAAGAGAAAGGTCCCACTCCAGGGGTATTTTGGGTTTCTTGATGTTTTACTCAATGCTGGTGAAGAATTTGACAGCAAATCCACATTTGTGTTTGAAGGAAGGAGCTTGGAATTGTGAATTTGAGCTTGGAAGCTCAAACATCTAAATGGGAGAGGAGGAGAGGGCAAAATCTTTCAAAATGCCAAGATTTTAAACCCATTTTAAGTTGAAGGGAGACCATCAACTCTTTATTTTTTTAAACCCTCCCAGCAGGAATAAATGGCTGCAGATGTGCACATCTGCATTCCAAAACAGAGCTTCCCACTGCACCAGGCAGTGTTAGGGGAAAACCATTCCAGGTCTTGATTTCTTCAAGTGAAAAATGGCAGAAGACAATTCTTGGGAAAAGATTTTCATCCCAGATCTATTCCCCTCATACTGCAGGGAAAAGGAATGGAAGGGAAAAACTGCTTTAGTGGAAAAGAGTTAAGTGCCTTCATTTTCTTCCTTCTGCTGGAATGTAAAGTGGGGCCTTGGAAATGAAAAATACCTTTTTTTTTAAGTGCCCTGTTTCAGACTGGAAGTGCTGCTGCAGGTTAAGCAATGCCTGTCACCCATCCCTGATGCAGAGGGGGGAAATGAGAAGCACATGGGGCTTTGATCCCAAATCTGACACAGTTTTCCGCCCATCCCCTGCCCTTGGAGGTGCTCAGGGTCAGAGCTTTGCAGCCTGTGCTTTTCCATCTGCTGCAAAAGTGGGAAAATCCCTGCTGCTATTGGCCAGAATGAATTAGCATTGAATAAGAATTATAATTATTGCCCTGTGTTTTTTCACTCAACACCTCAGAAGTTTTCATTTCTTGGTAGTGCAATGAGAAAATCCCAATTTTCCATTTTTTTCCTAAAAACCCAAATCCCTTCCTCACATGGGGAGTGAGACCTGCAAGTGCTGTGAGGCAGAAAACCCCTAAAATTTTTCTTACTTTTTTTTCCCCCAGTTGCCCAATCAGCCCAACCAAAGCTGGATCCCACAAAATGATGGAAAATTCTTATTTTCAGCCCACCACCCCTTTGAGATTTATTCCTGTGCAGCTGCCACAGGAATAATAGTCTAATTTTCCCCTAATTTCCCCTCTATTCCTATACATATTTTCTCCCTAATTCTGTATATTCTATTCACATATCTATTTCTCTATCATTCATTTCAATTCCCCTCTTTTGTCCAATAGTTATTCTTTAGTAGCTTATTAATTCCAGTGGAAAGGGAGTGATTTTTCTGCAGTCCCTTTCCATTGGGATACCTTTCCATCTTGCCCCACTGAAGTGCAGCACAGATGTTAAGCACATTTCACTGTGCACTCAGCCTGTGCATATTTTTAACATAACTTGTCTTGAAAATATTTATTCAAGCCAAGACAACAGAAAATTAGAGTAATTTGATTGCTCAGGCTTAAGGAATAGATTACTACTGTTCCAGATGTAAGGAACAACAGACTACTTGCTCTCTCCAGGCTGGAAAAAAAAAAATCCCTTTGGCTCCTGATTCCAACCATATTTGCTATTATGTTCCCAGTAAATCTTTTAAAAATTGAACACTTTGAAAGATTTTTCACTTCCAACTTTTGCCAGGCGGCCTTAGGAGAATTCCAGCCCCAAACCAGCTCATTGGGAAGGGGTTCAAAACAGGCTCTGCTCCAAGGGGGCAATTACAAATCATATATAAATTATAGGTAATAAATCATATATAGGTTATAAATCATCCTCACAGGGAATCAGGGTGCCAGAGATCTCTGGAGCTCACTTGGGGCTTGGACCATGCAGGGTTTTCAGCAGGCAGTGCTGATTTTATTCCAAAATGTTCCATAATCTGGTTTGCAGGTTGGTTGTTTTTTTTCTCTTCTCATCTTCAACTAATTTTTTTTTTTTGTTATCACTCTGATTCTGGACTTGTTTAAATTGGGTTTTCCCCCTCTCTTTGTGTGATTTACCTGCAGTAACCATTTTTATTCTTTGCATCCCTCCCTGTGTTTCTGAATGGAAACACTGGTTTGCCTTCCCAGGATTTAAAACACAAATTCCTTGTGTTAGTAAAAGCTTGTACAATCAGATATCAGAAATTGTGGGGCTGTGGAAGGATGTCTTAAGGTGAACTTTTCATGTTAGAGCTGCTGACACAAAACCAGGGTTGCAACTCCTCAACACAGATATTTTGCTAAAATTATCATTTTGCTGAGGGTGTCATCTCTATTTTCCCCTAAATACTATTTATTTCTGGAGGTATTTGCCACTTTTATCACTCTCAGAGACAGAAAGTCAATGATTAATAAGGAATTAAGGTGGAAGGTCACATTGGTAAAGAAAGGATCATTCTCAGGCTGTCTCTCGTGTTCCCTCCAAACCCTGTGCTGATCCCTTCTCCTGTTTATTTGGAAGATTATTTTTCAAGGATTAGCTTTCTCTCCTTTTTTTTTTTTTTTTTCTCCTGACCTTTTTCAACAAAAAAGCAGTCTGTGTAGGGTTTTCCAGAGCCTCCACCAAGCATTCTTCATTCCAGATCCCCCCTCTCTGTACCACCAGCTGCCTCTGCTCCAGCAGTGCATGGAAAAGAGACAGAAAACCTTTGCACCAGTGTCTGCTTTTACTTTAGGAATTTTCTCATTTAGGGGGAGGATGAGCATGAGGAAATATCCAATAATTGCTCTTGTACAACAAGAATTGTTCATGTACAGCAGTTCCCTGGGTTTTAAATGATTTCCTTAAATCCATCCTTCTTTTCTGTGTTCTGGGCAAGGAATGCCAGATATTTCTGCAGTGATGGCAGATTTTATTTCTGTCAGAGCTGAGTGAAGGAGGCAGTGAAGTAAAGCACCAGTTCTGCTCCTTTTTGGACAAACCCTTGTCCTCCCTTAGCCTGGCTATAACCATGGACACGCTTGGGGTCCAGGTTTAGTGAAGAGCAGCTTTTGGAATCCCAGCTCCCTCAACCTGATTCTGAAAACAGAATCTTTACATGGATAAATGGATCTGGGCTGCTGCTCAAATTCTCTGGGTGAGTTATCTGAAGGGAGAGCTCCTTTGTTCCTGTCCTTCCTCATTCACCTTCAGAGGAACACAAATGTTTGTGTACGAAAGGTCATGAGGGGCTGAGTTAGTGCTGAAATCCCAGCACCTTGTGTCATTTTTCACTTAATAACCAGGATGGAGCAGAGCACCCTGGGCAAGGGAACTCGAGCCCCGCTGCTGAATGTGAACTGACAGCCCAGTGAAAACAAAAGTCTTAATTTTCCTCATTTGTCTGCTTTGTACCCAGCCAGAAACTGCTCGGAGTGCTCTTATTAGATCTGCAGGAGAAATCCTGGGATTCTAAAATTGCTGAGTACACACGAGCGGTGCCACGCTGTCCTCGCCCTGTGCCAAAGCAAATCCTGCAGCTGAGCAATTCTTGTGCTGGGTGTTTGTGAGAGGTGGAACCTCTGCTGGGGCTCAGCTCACAAACTCTGCTGTTCATCAAGGTGCCACCAGCAAACTCTGTGCCCTTGGTTTTTATTTCATTCCATTTTATTTCGTTCCGTTTTATTTCATTCCATTTAATTCAATTCCATTTGATTCAATTCCATTTCTTTGCCCAAAATGAGAATGTGGGGATCAGTCCCTCTGGCTCGGTGGGTGCTGCTGGCTTTTGCTCTCCTGGTCCTTTTGTGTCTCTTAGGTCACAGCAGGAGGTTCTTGATGTGCCAGAAAATTCCCAACCAAGAGTCAGGCAAAGTCGTGGTTCTTGCCCACACCACCAGCCCAGATCACTCCAAATTCCAGCAATCCTGGCCTTGTTTTATGTCCCAGTCTGCCAAACTCCCAGCTCCTTCAGTCCAAAAACCTCACTGAGGTGGCTCTGGTGGCTGCCCAGCCCCTCTCCTGAGCTGTGTAAATAAACATTCCATTTAATTAAATCCTGGAGCCTGCTGAAGTGGCCTGCAGCAGATGAAAGGGGCTGCAGCCTGTCAGCCTCTGATGCTTTGGAAGGGCTTTCAAACATTTCTGTGCCTTTCTTTGCTTTTACTTTGCTGCCTTTATTTTGCTTGCTTGTAGCTTGTAGAGCAGTTGTGAGCTAATGGCTTTGTAAGGCACTTCTCCTGCACTTGTGCAGCTCTCAGAAGTGCTCAGCATTTCCTAATTCAGTGGCAGCTTTCCTGGAGGCTTCAATGGGAGCAGCGGCGAGCCCAAGTGCCTCTTGAAAAACCACACTGCTTTCTTTCCCTGGAGTTCTGTCTGAGTCTTCACAGAATAAAGGCAGCAGCATCAGGAGTCATAACTGAAATAGTCACAGTTCCAGCACATTGCTCCATGTCTATTTGATCCCAGTGCCGCCAGACACTGCTTTCCAAGGGGCTGCACTCAGGGCAGGGGACACACAAATATTAATTTGTTGTTAAGAGTTAATTGCTAAGGAGAAATCCCTGCTCAAATCAAACGTGTCCCTGGGAAAATTCCTCTTTTCTCTTGCTGTCTGCTGGTTTTGCTCCAAGTTTAATCACTCAGGGCAGGGAATCTCCTGGCTTCTCTCCAGCCTGGCTCTTTCCCATCACAATGACACTTGGGACTGCTGGGACTTTCCTCTGAACCCAATCCATGAGAAGCCAATCCCACCATGCTGCTCCCTGCTGACTTCCACAGCTTCTGAAGTATTTTTGTATTTATTTAATTGAAATGTAAACTCACCTGCACTGCTTTCCATAAATACAAGCTGAGGTTGCCAGGATTCCTGTGTCTGCAGCTCAGTGTTTATCCACTGGAGCTCAGATCAGGTTCTCTGGGCTTGGAACAGGGTCAGAGACAATGGCACTCAGGGATATTGGCACTCAGGGATAATGGCAATCAGGGATAATGACAATCAGGGATATTGGCACTCAGGGACAGTGGCACTCAGGGATAATGGCACTCAGGGATGTTGGCACTCAGGGACAATGGCACTGAAAGCTTGGGGCACTCCTGGGTTTGTGTTCCGTGCTGGTCAGAGCTCCCTTGACCACAGTGGGAACCCTACCAGAACTGGGGAGCACCACATGGACAGGGCCAGGAACTGCAGGGGGACAGCTGGTGGCACTGCACCCAAAGCTGGCCCCAGGTCACCTGTGCTCACATCTGGAGGTTGGCCAGGAAAAGAAATCAGCTTTTTGTTCTGAGGAACCAGCAGGGTCTTTAAGGTGCTGCTCTTTGTGTTCCACAGCCTGGAAATGTGAGTAGAGAGTGTTTCTTTTCCTCTGCCACCCTTGGAGAGCTTCAGATACTCAGGGAGAGCCTTGCAAGGGGCAGATGGAGCTGGAGAATTTCCAGGTGCCTCATCCCATTCCCCACTTCCTTCCCCTCCCATTGCTGGGAGGTAAGAGCTCACCCTTGGGCTGATACAAAGTGGGCAGGATAGCTCTGATTCCATTTCTCAATGTTTATTTGAACACTAAAATCTTCAGAGGGGTTGATGTTCTTTCTTGGAACGTAAAACTGGGAGGGGCAATGTCCAGGGGTCACAGGACTGGTTCTGCTGGCACAGAGAGCAGCTCTGCCAGATCATGTCCCTTATTTCCACACTGGGCTCTTGGATTCACACACCCCACTGCAAAAATTACTCCTCATTTCCATCCCTGTGCTCAGCTTTGCATTAGTATAAACCTGCCCAAATATGTTTAATAATTAATTCCATCCTAGAAGGGTATCACAGAGGTTCTGCTCATTGCTGACAATAAATAACAATTACATTTGCTGCTTTGGATATGACACTGCAGGTGACTAAAACTCCAGGCTGACAATGGCTTTGAAGGGCTCAGGTAGATCTGGATAAAGTTGATGCAATAATTCATTTTGTTAAAAAGGATTTTAGCTTGAAGGAGCAGCAGCAAAGCTGTGATAGTAAAAATCTGCACACTCTCTGCATCAGTCAGGGAATTAAAAGTAATTTTATCAGCAGCCAGAGCTTCTGGGCACAGGAAATGAACACTGTGACAGGTGAGATGTTTGGGATGTGACAGAATCCCAGATTCTGCGTCCCAGCCCAAGGCTGGCTGTGCTGAGCTTTGTGTGCACTGTGTGTGTTTGGGTAGGGATCAAATGCTCCCAAAGCTGCAAGGCAGTAATGCAAGGAAACCAAAATCACAGGGCACGGTTTGCTCCGTGGTTTGGAGGGAACCACATCTGCCAAGAATTCCCACCTTGGCTGTGCCCAGCCCAGGCATTCCAAACAAGAGCCAGTCTGCTGAGAAATGTGGTGTACAAAGACACTTCTGCATGACTGGGATTTGCACTGAGAGCTGGGATGTGCTTTGGACCTGCCCTGGATGTGGCAGGAATCATTTCATCCAGGATATTCCTCCCTGTGGAACCCAGTCCTGCTTTAATCACATCTTTTTGTGAAAATTCTTCCCACTGTAGGTATTTTTTACCCTGCCTTTGGCATAAATTGAGAATATTTCTGACAGCTTGTGGATTCTGCATCCCTGGAAGTGTCCAAAGCCAAGCTGGAGCATCCTGGGATAGTGGAAGGTATCTCTGCCATGGCAGAGGGCAAAGAAAAACAGAGAATCCCAAACAGATTTGGGTTAAAATGGATCTTAAAGTTCATCCTGTTCCATCCCCACTATCCCACTATTCCACCTGCACCATCCCAGGCTGCTCCAGCCTGGCCTGGGACATTTCCAGGGATCCAGGGGCAGCCACAGCTGCTCTGGGAAAACCGCACCAAGGCCTCACCACCCTCACAGGGAATAATTTCTCCCCAATTTTTAATCTAAACCTGCTCTCTTTCAGCTTAAATCTCTTCTCTTATGCCCCTCCTGAGTCATTAATAGCTAATTTTTTTAAAGATTCCTGTAATTCTCCAATCTGTTATCCCTGGCTTTATATAAAGACTATGGATAACAGCAGCACACAACCCCCCTTGTCAGAGTTAATTAATTTGGGAATTTGGGTGAGAAAATACACAACTTGTCAGTTCTGTGCTTCAGGAGGATTAAAGGCATGCACAAACCTGAAACAGCATCCAAAATCATTAACTGATGCTGGATTTTCTAAGTATCTCAGTAAAATCTGGATTAGGTTCAAATATTCCTCCAACATCCATGGTTAAACCGTGGAAAGATTTCAGTCTTTTAATGCCACAGGGGAAGGAGTTTGGTTACTTCAGCATTTTAATTTAAATGAAACAGGTGTTAGATGGTGATATTTGACCAGAATCCTGAACATGATAAGGGGGTTGCCAGAATAAAAAATGCATATTTCCAACATATTTCCCCTATCACTGATGGAGTGTTTAGACTTTGTGCAATCAGTGCTCTGTATCTCTCAGGCAGGAATCCTCCCAAAAATCCTCTCTCAAGAGATCAGAATTGCACTTGGGAAAGGTCTCTCTCCATCCTTCATCCATCAGGATTTTCTGTTTTGATAAAATGGGGTCATGCACATGATGGTGAGAGGGGCAAAGCAGAGGCTGAAGCTGCTGGCATGTGGGGAAAGGACCTGGGAATGAACTTTAGGAAACTGCAAAAGCCAAACAGCTCAAAAATCTGGCTTGACCACAAGGAGTGGTTTGGGAACTCGTTACAGATGAGTGGAGAAACTGAGCTCTGAAATGAGTGTGTGAGCATTTGAGCTCAGCACCATCCCTAAGCCAGGCTTAATTTGGCAGCCGCTCGCTCTGGTCACCTGCTGAGCTTGAGATCGCTGCTCTGCTTTGGGCTGGAGAACAAGGATTGGGAACAGCAAATCCCTGGCACTGCTGTGGGTTTTGAGCTCCTGGGGGAGAGAATGGGGTTCCTGAAATTTCCTAAACCCTGGGTTTTGCTCGTAGGGAAGGAGCAGGGGGTCCCTGGAATTTCCTAAACCCTGGCACTGCTGTGGGTTTTGCTACCTGGGGAGAGAATGGGGTCCCTGGAATTTCCTAAACCCTGGCTCTGCTCCGGGTTTTGAGCTCCTGGGGAAGGAACAGAGTCCCTGGAAGTTCCTAAAGCCTGGCTCTGCTGTGGGTTTTGCTCCTGGGGAAGGAGCAGGGGGTCCCTGGAAGTTCAGCTGGATCCGCTGCCGTGCTCAGCGTGTTTATTTGGATTGCCTTGCCTTCCAGAGGGAGCCTATATCCATTTCCAGCCTAACGAGTTCCTTAAAGCATGGCAGTTGCCACGGCTTTGAAACCTAATCCCTGTGGCTCTGCAGTAGCACTACACCAAATGCTGAGCTTCTTGTTTGTTGAGCTAATAAAAAAATCATCAGTGGTTTATCCTTCCGTGAGGCTTCCGCGGCTGCTAAAGCACTTAGGGCTGAGCAAGGCGACGGTGCCCCGCTCCTGTTGATTTTCCATTGTACAGGCTATTAACTTTTAGAGACTGTGGGCTGGGTTTTTGTGGCCAAGCCATTACGGGGTCACGAAGCCCACAGAGGTTTGTGCTGCTGGGTGCAATTAAGGTGAAGGCTCGCGATGTCTTAATTGTGTTTTTCAGAAGGGGTTCTTTTGCAGCGACAAAACCAGCCCTGGCTGAGCTGTGGGAAGTGCAGGATTGCTGCACAGTGGAAGGATTCAGGAGATTGGTTTTGTCAAATTTTTGGATGTGGTTATCTGCTGAGCTCTGCATGCCCAGGATGGGATTGCCTGGAATATCCTTGGAAATCATGGGGAATGCAGTGCAAGACCATGCTTCAGGCATTGATGAAACTTCAGATTCTCCCCAAAAGCAGCAGTGAAAATAAATTTGGTTAAGTGTGGATTTAATTTTTCTTGAAGTTAGTGAGTACCTGAATCCAGAAGATCCTGCTGAACCTTGGATTTAGGAAACTTTCTTACAGTAAATAAGTTGTAACTGTGGCTAAATCAATTAACTCCTTCCATCAACGGTGGGATTAAAAAGAAACCTCTGAAGCATTGATGTAAACCTTTTGTGCAAACCTGCAGAATTGCTTTTGTTGGCTGCCTGGATGAGAAATGCCAGGAGGGCAGGACAAGGGACAGGACAAGGGACAGGACAAGGGGCAGGACAAGGACAGCCTGTGCTGTGATTGAAACCCAACCCAGAGCCATGAGAGGGGAGCTCAGTCCTCACCTCCCAAGCCCCTGCCCTCTCTGGAGGCTGCTCATTAACACAAATTAGCTGGAGGGCCTTGGTTTGGTGTTGGTCTCTGGGGGATGAGGATCAAACCCTGCCACTGCTTCACCTGAGCTAGGCACACACATTGAGCACCTCTTACAAGTGGCATCTGCTCGACTTGAAGCCAAATTGAAGAAAACAGCCTTTTAGCAGAAGAAATGATGTTTTAAATCCACCTTCCCAGCCTGTCTTGTGTCAGGCCTGTGTAGGTTTTACGCTCTAAGTTCCTCCTGAACAATCAATGTAGCTCAGTCCCAGCTTGGCCAAAGCATCCAGCTCTGGCATCAGTTAAATATTTACATTCCCCCCTTTTTATATAAATTGTGCTCTATTAGCATAGGTTTCACAGTGTGGCCTTGTGTTTGAGCCCCTGGCTGCAGTTGGCAGTTTGTGCATTAATCACCATCGAGCCATGTAAAATGCGAGGCATCAAACACTGAGCATTTACTGCTCCGTCATGGGCAGCCAATAAGTCATGGGGCAATGTCTGCCCCGTACCACGAGGATCTGCAAGAAAAGGGAGCGTGTTTACACTGGGGAGATTTCTGTGGAATTGTTTCAGGCCCTCCCATTAATTCATCAGCTGACGCGGGCCCGTTTTTCGTCGCCGCAACAAAAATAATTATCGGGCTCGAAAAAAATCGTGGTGGATTTGCACATGGCAGCCTTCTGCTGGGGTTCTCTTCACAAGTTATAAGGGTTTAATTGTGGCTTGCTGCTCTCCTTATCCTGCAGTCAGCTGTGGCCCCCGAGCGCTGAGGTGCGAGGAGTTACGGCGTGCCACGATTTATGGGGGACGTAAATGATTTCTTGTTTGCCCTCCCTGGGCTTGGCTGCCTTCGCCTCCTTTCCAGCCTTTGTGGGTGGATTTAGTGCAGTGGCACTGATGGAAGCCAGGGACAGGCCAGCAGGTGCAGCTCAAAGCCCTGTCCAGCCACTTCATCCTGCGGCTCCAAACACGTCTGTGGTGAGCTCCTTGTGCTTGGGGAGGGAAATGAACGGAGCCTGTGCCAGGAGAGGGGCAAGAAACCCCCAGAGTGCTTGTGCGTGGCACTGGTGCCCTCAGGAAAGCAAATTCCATCAGTAAATGTGGGCCGTGCATCACTTGGAGTCACAGGGATGCGTGTAGGCTTTGCAAGGGAGGCTCAGGAGGGATCTCAGCACTTCTCAGACTCCAAAGTTTTTGGGAGGGGAACGTTCATCCAAACAACCCAGGTGTTGCCTCTCAATGCTCCTTCCACCCCTCCCTGGACTCTTCCTCACCATTCCTGAAGAATCTTCACTTAAAGGTGTCCCAAGATATCCTTCTCCTTCTCCTTCTCCTTCTCCTTCTCCTTCTCCTTCTCCTTTTCTTCTTCATCATTCCCTGGTGATATTCGAATGGGTTTTTGTGACTCTGTTTCTTGTCACATCCACTTCTGGACCAGCCCCATCCAGTAATTCCTCCCTGCTGTTGTCAGCTTTCTGCTTCCTTCTCTTGCAGTCGTCCACTTTTTTTTGGGTGCTTCCCATTTCCACTTTCTATTCTCTCTTTCTGCCAGTCTGAGATGCCCAGAAGAGTTCAGGGTACAGAAAAAAAAAAATGCAGGTAGGTTTGGAGAGATGGGAAATTTGCATTTATTACGCAAATTCCCAGCCTTTGTAAATTTGCCTGACTGCTGTTCCCTCTTGCAGTGGGATGCACCAGACTCTGCATCCATATCCATTAAAAGCTCTTTTTCATGGGCAGGAAACACCCTGTTCCTCCAATATCTTCCTTCCACATCCCCGGTATTTCAGACTGAGCAGATCACAAATAATAATTCCTACAAAACCTCGGAGATCCTGTGAGTTTGTGCAGTGCAGGATCATTCCTGGTGCCATCCCAGGAATGTGGTGCTCCAGGTCTGCCTGAAGTGCCTTGAAGAGCCATGGTGGCCACATTTCTGCAGCTCAGGAGCACAAAGGCTCCACTGTGAGCTGTGAAATGCTGGCCCTCGGCCAAGTGGCCATTTCTTTTCTTCATTCCCTGTCATTAAAGCTGTGGCTTGCTCCAGGGCTCAGTGTTTTGCTCTTCTTAAGTGGAACTGTTAACGACCCAATTTGGAGTAATGTGGAGTGCACCCAGATTCCACAGTGACTTCTAAATCCATCTAACATTAATGATAATCTGTAATTAATAGCTGCAATCAAAAGGAATTGTAGGGCTGTAATTAGAAATTTAGGATTAAGGTATTAGCATATAAAATGGGCCTCTTAAAAAACCTCTTCTTCCCAGAGATGGCTCCCATCCCGCGGAATAAAACAATTTTTAGCTGATACGACCTTAGCCAAAGATCAAGTTACTAAAAATACTGACTTGAGGAAGGCACCAGGCTGCTGCCAAAATATCTAAAGGTATTTTGAGATGTAGCAATCACTCAAAGTCACTGGTGACTTTGAGATTCAAGAACAAATCTTAAGAATTGTGTTTTTGAGGAGGAGTTTTAATGCCTCCAGTAGCCTTTTGGGGTGGGTTTTATTGGAATCCCACTGGGGATCTGGTGTATCCTCATGGGAGAGAGCAGATCTGCAGGAAAAGGGAAGGCAGAGGGGTCAGGTGTATGAAGCACTGAAATCATAAATTCTTCCTGATGAAGAATCCTAAATAGGTTAATCCTTGCCTTTATCCCCAGCCCTGGAGAGGCTGAAGATTTCGAAAGACTCCCAGGCAGAGAGGTCCTGCTGATGAAAATGCCAGTAGCAGTGGTGAGGTGCTCTGATAGATGAAGGCAGGGGATATAAATGAAGTTCCTAACAATTTCCAGTCCTGCACTAAATGAAATCATCCTGCTGCATGTCTGTTTGAAGCTGGAAATTAATGTCTCGTGTATTTGAAATCCACAGAGCCTGAATTGTTCAGTGGTGTTGAAAATTTCCCTATCTAATGCCAATTATTAACCTGCCCAGGGCTATCAATAATGATAACACTGCAGATAAAGAACAGGTAAATGTGCAGGAGTTTTACATGGTAAGAGCTGGAATAAAATTAACCATTTGATGGTTATTAACACCCCACAACTTCATCTCTGCCTTGGCATGGAGCAGCCTGGAGAGCTCCAGAGGGTCCTTTGCCAGCAGAAAATGCATTTTGGACATGGTGGTGACAGTTTGGAACTCTGCAGGAATCATTTAAATCCTGTGAGAAGTGGCTGAGGGAGCTGGGAGGTCTCAGCCTGGAGAAGAGGAGGCTCAGGGGGAATTTCTGGCTCTGCACAGCTCCCTGACAGGAGGCGACACCGGGGGGATTTGGGATCTGGGAACAGGGAAGAGGGAACAGGGACAGGAACAACTCAGGCTGGGTCAGGGCAGGCTCAGGGTGAATATTGGAAAGAATTTCTCCACAGAAAGGGAGGTCAGGATTGGAAGGGGCTGCCCAGGGAGGTTTGGAGTGCCCATCCCTGGAGGTGTCCAAAGAATTCCTGGAGGTGGCACTCAGGGCTCTGGGCTGGGACAAGGTGGGGATTGGGTGCTTGGATGATCCTCCAAAGCTTTTCCAGCTTCTGGGATTCTGGGATCTGGTGAAGTTTTATCCTCTGGATCTGCAGAATCAGATTTCCCTTTGCTTTTCCAGCCATGGAATAGCCAGGTGAAGCACAACTGCCTGGGGAAATGCCATCATCCACATTTCACCCTCCTCAGCAGGGACAGCTTTACAAGGTCTGGTCTGGGGCAGAATTTGCTGTGTATAACTGCAGGCTCTTGCATTGCAAAATATTCAAAATAGCAGCTTCACCTGAGCATGGGAGGTGGAGGCATCTTGCAGGAGTATGTTTTTAACACAGACTGGTTTTTATATAATCCATGGAAGGTTTGTCCTGTGGGATGAGGATTAGAATCCACAGGGTTTGGCCTGTGGTGTCACATCTTATTAAAGGCAGCAGATTCTCCTGGAGAGACACCTGCCTTATTCAAAAAGCAGAAATGCTCAACAATTCTCCATCTTCTTGCACTTTTCCCTCATCCAACTGATCAAAGTATACCCATTTCCCACCTCCTTTGGAAAGAGGAGAATTCTAATGCAGACAGAGAGGTACTGATGTCCTGAAAATCCTTCCACATATTAAAGGTGTAAGCAAAATTTGAGATACATGATAGAAATTTCAGGATGGTGCCAGCTTTCAAACAGACAAGATAATTAGTAAATAATGGGTTATATCCATTACAGTCTGTCTAAATTTCCTTCAGCAGCTCCGGGGTGGGCTGTGGAGAGGCTGGAAAGTGGCTGATTGCAAAATGGAATATCTTGGGAGATCAGATGGAAACGTGTGGGGAGCTCACAAAGGATCAGTGGAACAGAGAATGCAAAAAGCAGAAAGGGAAGATGAGGGAGATAGGAGTGAGAGGAAAAACAGCCAGGAGGCAGATCTGTGGGAAGATCCTGGAAGGGATCACTCAGGTAGGAACCAGACAGAGGGAAAGATGAAGTGTTGGTCTGGAATGTGCAGAAAAGCAAAAAAATACCGAGCACTTAGGATAATTAGCTGTTCTCTAAGTCTGTATAACTTTATCTGCCATTCCTCTTTTCCTGAAGTCCTATCCAAGTGGGAGAGCTGAGGAGTTTGTTTGCTGGAGATTTTATTCCCCTTTTTAAGGGGGGAGGTTGATGTTCCTGGTAGATCTGCAGCTATAAAATGTTCATGGGTGATTTGGCCAAAAAGAGCTGTGCCTGAACCCCCTGTGAGGTTGTCCTGGCCTGACCCTGTGGGATAACTCCCGTTGCTGTCTGCAGTCCTGTCTTGCCCAATCTTGTTTTTAATGTCTGGGGAAATTGGGCTTTTATCACTTCCTAAGGCAAATTCCTTCACGGGATAACAAAGCTCACTTGGGGAAGGCTTTCTGCTCAGATCCAGAGACAGGCTGGCAAATGGAAAACTTTTTCTTATGTTAAACATGATTTCTGAATAGTTCATCTTATTATTCAGACTTCTAACTCCTTCTCAAACACCTCCTTGTTCTTCTTGCTGTTTTGGATATCCCTCAGTGAGGTCCGAATTGCAGTCATTCTTTTTTCTATCAGAAAAAAAAGAAATTACTCCTGATTATATAAATAATTGTGCAGATTTGGAATAACATCAGGGTATAGCATGAGCCCCATGTGTGATACAAAGGATGCTCATGAAGAACACACTTGGAATTTTTTGTTTGCATGTTTTAATGGGATTTATTTCCCTTAAAAAGGGTGGGATTTCCATCTCTGCCCCAAAAGAAGGTCCATCCTGGCTCTGCTTCATTGGATGTGTCCTTTCCTCCACTTAGCATCCATGCATTCCTCATGCTCTGGGCTCAGGCAAGCAGGACATTCTCATTTCTAGACTTATTTTGCTTTCTCCTTTTTTCTGTACAACAGATTTATTCCCCATTAAAATTTTCAATTATTTCTGGGCTTGATGTCATCTCAGTTATCTTCTTTTCTTGACTTACAGTCCCTGGTTCATCTTACAAATGCAGGTACAGCTTTTTGTGAACCTTGCTGAAGTTTATTTAATCACAAAGGCTTTACAAGGCCTGACGTGTGAAATTCACTCCACACTTGTGCAATGTGCTGATAAAATCTGATCTTGGCCAACTTCTCCGTGGGAAGTGTGTTTGAATACACTTTACTTGCCTTCTCACAGCCTGTTGTGACTTCTCATTAACTTAAACCCAATGTTTCTTAATAGGTTGGAACAGATAATTATCTTGCCAGTGTTAAGAAGAGTCATCATTCATCTGGAATGATTCCATGGATAAATAGAACCTAAATGGGATAATGGCTCTGTCATTTCTCAGGCTGACTCTTCTTCCAAACAAATCTGATTGTTCAAGTTAAAGCTGGGCATTAGGGAAGTTTTAAGAGTTAGTTTTTAAAATCCACATTGGAAGTTTAGCTGCAGTATTGCCAGGACAAGAAGAAATGACCTCAAGCTGTGCCAGGGAAGGGTCAGGTTGGACATCAGGAGGAATTTCCTCATGGAAGGAGCTGGAATCCCCATCCCTGGAGGTGTCCAAGGAACGAGGATGTCAGGGCTGGTGGCAAGGTGGGGATCAGGAACAGCTTGGAGTGATGACCTTGGAGGGCTTTTCCAACCTCAGGAATTCTGTGATTCTGTGATCTAACATCAGGCAGATTTTTTCACCCTGTTTTGAAGGGATGACAGCAAATGGGCAAGTCTGTTCCAGTTCCAGTGCCCCAAATGCTGTGAGCAAATCCCTGACTCATCCCTTCCCAGGGCTGGCTGGAACTCACCTGGAATTCAGCCAGAGCTTTTCTAGCAGGAGGTGGCACCACTCTCACTTTCATGCCCAGCAATCCTGAGTCATCTCAGGTAGAAATGCAATTCAGAGATGACACCTGGATTTTTTTTTTTCCGAGATGTTTTATTTTCCTGCACTGGGGTGGTTTTTTTCCTTCATGGTGTAGCTGCTCTGTGAGTTCCCTCCAATGAAATAAAGTGTTTACTGTGGGCACAGAGATGCTCTGCTCTTCTTTGGAACTTGAATCAGAAAATCAGCAGCCTGCAGAACTTCCACAAATAGGAAAATTTGGTTTTCTCCTGCAGATGAGCTGATGGGTGTCTGCTCTGAGATTCATGGCCATGTTTTCCAAGCCTGGTTAAGAAAACATCAATATGAGCCCTCTGTAGTTTTAAATAACAGGATACTGAATGTGGTCATAGTGCTGTCAGTTGTGGAGCTTTAAATTACAAATGCTGCATGTGGTCACAGTGCTGCGAGTACTTTCTGTTTAATTTTGGTTAATGTGTGTTACCTGTTGGCAGAATGCAGTTGTTTTGTGGGCTCTTCATACTAAAATATCTCCAGGTGAGCCAAAGTAGCTGCAGAAAATCCATTGTGGAGTGCCAAAGGTGAGAGTGTGACTCCAGGAACCGTTGTCTGTGGGTTTGATCTGTGCCTGTGGACACAGGGATGATCCAGTTTGGTCCCAGCAGCTCCTCAGATCCCAGTCTTGGGAGGGTTTTTCCACTGGAATTGTCCCAGTGGACAGTTCCAGGAGGGATAGGGAACCAAGCATCCCAACCTCTGGTACAGCCTGGCACCCAGCAGCTCCTGGGCAGTGTTTGGTTATTTGTCACTTACCCCCCATGACAGCAATATTGGCACTGGATCTGCCTTTCTCTACTTAAACCCTGCAAGTTTAAGCCATGTGGTCCCAAAAAATTGGCTTAGAGAGGGGTTGTGTGGGTTAGACAAGCTCAGCTATTAATTAAAAGCAGAGAATGAGAAGGGATGGACCCAGTGGGCTAAAATCTCAGCTGGTGCCACTTCCCTGTGCCCAGGGCCTGTCCCCAGCTGTGGCTCTGTCCTGGGGATCTGCACAGGCCAGGATGTGCTCTCAGGGGAGCTCTGATGCCTTCAAATTCCCTGTTTGCCCTGGGAATCCCTGGCAGAGTCCTGGATGAGCAGGGCTGCCAGGCGGGCTTTTGTTTCTAAGAGGGCACTGGCTGTGTGTGAGCCAGACAGCTCTGTGGGTTTGTAAACACCTTTGTGGGTGTTTGCAATTTCTGGTGATTTTTTAATGAAATAGAAGAGTTGCTGGCACATCAAATAAAGGCGGAACATCTTTGCATATCCCTGCATGCCATGTTTTCTGAAATCAGGGAATAAGCTAAAGGACTGAATGCACTCCATTGCTGTTCTGTAACTCACAGCACCCAGCTCTGCCTTCCCTGTGCCCCTCTGGGATCACTCTGGGGTCCCTCCAGGGTGCAGGATTGCCCTGGGGCATGTTCATTTGCAGGAATTTTTCCAGGCCTGGCACCCTGAGCACCGTTTGCTTTGATTTCACATCCCCTGTCCCACACTCTGTGCTGTCCAGCCCTTCTGTGAGGCTGGGTGGACACAGGGAATGAGGAGGTGCCGTGCTTTCCCATGCCATGGAATGTGTGTGCACACCCCTTCTTCCTCCCCACCCTCCCCCAGCCCTCACTAAAGCTCCTGTAAAATCTCTTCATCCCTGGAGGATGACTCCAAAACCCCCTCCTGATGCTGAGCAGCCTCACAGGCTGCACGTGGATCTGCTGTTGCAGCAAATCCTGGCTGCTGGATGAAGTTTGGGAATGTTCTGCTGTGACCTAGAGCGTGCTGGCCTAACACCATCCTCCCTGTGGTTTGCTGTTTAAAATAGAAGTGCAGACTGAAATCTCCATTCAGCTTTTTCCTGAAGAGTGAAGAATTCTCCCAGCAGTGGGGTTCAGATCATTCCTTCCAGCCCTGTTTCCAGCAGTTTTCATGCAAGAAGCCCCGTTAACTTCAGTGCACAAACCACATGAGCTCAAATATCTTGTAAATATTAATAGATAACACATCCAGCAGCCTCTGAGCACCGTGTTTCCCTCAGCTCTACCACTGCAGAGTCATTCCACCTCTCCAAACCCTGTGGAGAGATTTTAGGGTGGGTCAAGTCCATCCCAAAGATTGGCTGCTTCATTAGCACGAGGCCTCTCAGCATTGCAAAACAAACTCCAGCCCTGGCTCGCTGCCTTTTCCCCCTTGGCTGCTTCTGCTGCCCAGATGGCTCAGCCTGCCAGCACAGAGCATCAAATCATTTTATTCCTATGACAGCAGCTTGATTCCTGGTGGTATAGAATCCATATATTAACAGCATCTCGTGGTTTTTCTCTTTTCCCCTTCCAGGAGGGAATTCCTCGCTCGTTGCTGATTTCATGCCCACATCGTCATGGAACATCTCAAGTGAATTAGATAAAGGTAAGCAGACCGAAAAAAAGCCTCCAAACCACCTGAAATCTGATTTTAAAATCTCAGTTTTTTTCATGACTTTACCAAATCAGCAAACAAAGGGGTCAGGGGGAATCCAAGATAAACCTCATTTGCCTTGGGATCCTTTGACATTTAATTCTGCGTGGTTCTGTGATTTCTGGAGATTGCTGTGTTCATTTCTTGTACCAGGAAAATGTCCCACATGGTAAAAATATTTCAAGATGTTCTGTCACACGATTTTTCAGTAGATCTTGGGAACTGAAGTCAAAATTCACAAGCGTTAGGCACTCAGTTTGCCCTGATGTGTTTTATTGTGAATTTTTTAGGCTTTAATAATACCAAATACATTTGCAGGTGGTAATTAGGTGTAATTTGGAGCTCTCCAAGGGGTATATATTGTAAAAAAAAATGAGAGACTTCTGACTCTCCTTCATTTTGTAAATTAAACACTGCTAATTTGAGGCAAATTGTTGAGATTCCCTCATTGCAAGGCAGTGGCTGCAGCTCCTGAGTCAAACCTGTGCATCTTTGAGGATGCTCTCAGCTTCCCTCACTGTGCAATTTGTCAGCCACTTCTCATTTGCCAATCATTTACTGCTGAGATGGAAATTTCCCCAAGTGCAATTCTGCCCCAGATGGTTTTCCCAACTGTTTTTGTTAATGTTTTTTTGAACATGTGTTCATAATGTTTGATGTTTATGCATAAATATGTTTTCTGTGCTTAAGGATGAGGAGAATATGTAATTCTGGGTTCTTTAGGTTGATTCTTTCACATCTGCCTGCCCAGCAGGGAAGCAGCAGGACTTCCTGGTGACCCAGGACACAGTGGAGAAGATGAAAGTCAAAGGGCTGGTGCTTGCTGGTGGGAAAGGGAGAATTCATTCAGCAGAGAATTCCCAAATCCCAGCAAATTTCTGAGGGAGGGTGTTGACAGAATGGATTTTTTATCCCTCTGCAGGGACTCATCCCCGTGCTTGTGTCAGGGCTGGGCTCAGGGAACATCCCAAAGCTGGCACCAGTGAAGGTGGTGCTTCCCCAGGCAGGATCATGGAATCTCAGAATGGTTTGGGTTGGGAGGGACCTTAAAGCCCATCCAGTGCCACCCCAGGGACACTTCCCACTGTCCCAGGCTGCTCCAGCCTGGCCTTGGACACTCCAGGGATCCAGGGGCAGCCACAGCTGCTCTGGGCACCCTGTGCCAGGGTCTCCCCATCCTCCCAGGGAAGGATTTCCTCCTGATATCCCATCCAAACATCCTCTCTTCCCATGTTTCTTCCTTGTTTGGCAGCTTTCTGTTGTTCAGAAAGCAGGAAATAATTAAGTGGCCTAGAAAAATAAAAGTAAAGGCCACAAACCCATTCAAATGCTTGGAAATACCAGAGAAAACAAAACTTTGACTTTGGAGAGTCCAAGCAGAGCTGCCACTGTGATTGAACCATGTCCCACATTAGCTCCATGGCACCTGCTCCTGAGCTGGAGATATTGTCAGAACCAGGTCAAAAATGAAATTCCCTGTTTCTAATCCACCTGGAATGTGGCAATTAGCAGCTTGGGCTGAGTCCTGCATTCCTGGGGGATTACCAGGCCCCTCTGCTGGAGCTGATTAGCATTTCCAGTGCTGGCAGCTCCCACACCTGAGCTGATTTCCATAGGGGATTAAAAGGAGTTTGTGCCCGAAAAGCTTCGTCACAGGGGCGGCTTCTCCTTCTCGTGGGGCTGCTGCCAGCAGAGGCACGCAGGTTTTGTCTTGTCCCAAACACAACTTTCATGTGGGAGCTGCTGCTTCTCCTCAAAGCCTTGGAAACTCCTCCTTGGATCCAGCCAAGCACACGCTGAGGGTGCTGTGCAAACCTCAGAGCAGAAAATGAGGCTGGGTTCCCATTTCCCATCTCAAGGACTCCACATCCACTTGTGTTCCAGGAGGTCATGTCCCAGTAAAACTCATTTTAAAGCCTCTTAAGTTCACCACATGAAAGTGGTTTCCAAGCAGAGCTCCCCATTAAATCCCTGCCCTGCTCTAAGTGGCTCCAACTCCACCTGGTGCCTTTTGGAAATGAGCATCTCCTCCTCCAGTGTGTGCCCCGTGGTGGGGAAGGAGGAACAGCTTGATAATAATATTCTGCGTTTTGAAATAATGACTTAATTTGGTGCTTTCTCTCGCTGGGTGAGTTCTGCAGTGATTATCTTACAACTGAGCCCTATTCAGGTTTCAATTTCTATTAAATAAGCTAAATGGACAGCATTAAACAGTTGCCTGTTTATTCTTTTTAGCAGGAAATGAATTTAAAAGAGACGCAGCCACCCGTGAAGAGCTGTTGAAAGCAACGATTGATGGGAGGGAGGAGGTGGTTTCTCACCAAAACCTTAAAAAAACAAACAAACTGAGCATAGAAAATAAAAAATAATCACTTTTAAAACAGGGGAGATTTAGCTGGGAGCATTTCTCTCTCTTTCCCTACTGGGTAAACCATGGTGTTCAGAGGGAATGCCACGAGGGAGGAAGAGAAATGAAAATATGATCCTATAAATATTTAATTCTGTAAGGAGGAATGAGTGAAATTGGGAAAAATTGGAGAAAAAAGGGGGCTTTGGTGGCAGCATGTGAAACTTTTCACTCCTTAATTTTTGGTTGAGATTCCCTCTGGCTGGGGGAGCAGCCCCAGGTGGGAGATGTCCCATGGGCACTGTGCTCCAAGGGCTGGAAAAATCCATGTTTGCTCCTCCACAGCCCCATGGCACAGGGATTTCTGCTTGGATTTCTCCTTCCCTGCCTGTCACCTCCCCTTCTGCCCCTCACACACCAGCTCCTGCTGCAGCTCTGTGGGAAAGCTCCCAGTTTCCCATCTTTTCCTCCTCTAGAAAGGTGAAGAGCTTCTCCATTCAGCTGTTCCTCTCCACAAAGCAGATCAGGGGAGGCTTTTCCTTCTTCCTTCCATGCCATGTCAGTTTATTTACAAAAAATAGGCTTGAATTGCAATGAGAGCCACTTTACATCTGCTGCACTGGAGGAATTGTTGGGGATCTCTTCATCCTTAGGCAAGCACAATATTGGAGTCTTTGCCAGGAGGAGTCAGCTTTGGAATATTATTGGATTTTAAGGATTCAGCTCCAGTGGCTGTTCATTCTGCAATGCTGTTAAGAGCTGATGCAGCTTCCCTGGAATGGCTCCTGCCAGTCCCGCATTCCCACTCCAGAGGCACAGGGATGTGTCCTGGCAGAGCTGAGCTGAGCTCAGGGCACTGGGGCAGGGCTGCAGCTCATTTCTTCTGCTGGTTCCTCCTCTAAGGATCTCTTCCCTTGGTCCTTCAGCTCCCAAAGAAAACCATTACTGTGAGTTTTTGCCTATTTTCCTTTTCCTTTCATGGCCATTCAGCTCTGGCAAACAAGTATAAAGCCTTGGAGCTCGGGAACCATTTCCATTCCCAGACATCCACAGTTCCAAGGCCAGGAGCTTGGGATCCATTTCCATTTCCAGACATCCACAATCCCAAGGAGCTTGGGATCCATTTCCATTTCCAGACATCCACAATCCCAAGGCCAGGAAGGAGCTTGGGATCCATTTCTATTTCCAGACATCCACAATCCCAAGGCCAAGCTTTGAGCTCCCCACAGCCTCTCTTCCCAGTCCCACAGTGCTCCCTGGAACAAACATTCCCTGGAGAGCTCGGCAGCAGGAGCCAGGATTTTACAGTTGAAGATTCAGCTGGGATTTATCCTTCACACTCAAAGGTATCTCAAGGATCACCTCCAGCATTCCTCCCCTGGGATGCTCTGGAGATCCACAGTCCAAACAAGGCATGGGAGAGGTGCAGCATTTGGGACTGTGTGTCCTGAACCTCCTGGAGATCCTGGAGTGGGCATAACATTCCCTGGAAGGGCTGGACAGCAGCTCCAGCACAGCAGGAGCAAAATGCAGACACTGGAAGGTCTGCAGGACACCCAGGAGTGCAGTCAGGCTCACCTGACAAATCCAGGCTGAAGCTGCCACCTTGGAATGTCCTTCCAGGCAGGGAAAGGACCTGGCTGGGAGCTCTTGGAGGGAAAATCTCAGTGAGAATTTAACTCTTATCCCAAACAAAAACATCACCAAACGTGGGGAAAACCAGGTGGATGGAGCCTCCTGCCTTTGGCCCCAGTCCTTCAGAGATTCCAGATTCTCCTTTGAAAACCCTGGATGTGAATTCGATCCGTGTGCTGAAAGGGGAAGAGTTACAGCTTTCACATTCATGCACAATTTACCTTTCTATTTTCCTTTATTGTCTGGGGGATATGGGGTAAATCAAGTTCCCCTGATGGGGCTCAGGGTTCTGATTCCATTTGTGGGGTCCTGTTGGTAGCAGGGCAGTAAATTACGGCGACTTTGTTTGAAAATTTTTTTAGCCACAGTACATTAGCTCCTTTTGTTTGCTTTTCCACTGACGGAGTGCACGTTTTTATTTGAGAATTTGTGTTTCTTGAATGTCTCATTTATAAATAATACAGGGTGTGAAATTTGAAGGTCACAGAATGCAGCCTGAAAATGAAACCATCCTGAGTAACTTTGGGCTTTCATGGCAAAAATCTTCCACGGAAAGCTTCACTTACATGGGATTTTTTATATAATCTGAGTGTGTGCAGTGAATATTGACCATTATACATAAGGTAACTATATATAATAACCTTTTCCTGGCTCATCCAGCTATCTTTGTTTATTTGAAAGATTGATAGATCAGAGGGTCAAGGGACGTGTTTTATTGTACATTTCTGTTCCAAATTTCCTGACATTTTTGGTTGAAAAAAAAAAGAGAGACCTCTAAAAGGCACAGAAAGGGCTAATAAGAACCAGATCCTAAAGTGATGCTATGTCAAAATGTCAGAAATAACAGCTTTTCTTTGACTCCACAGCATTAATCTTGAGGCACATACCTTTCCATCCACCCTCCCTTTAAAGCTTGAGATTTTCTTTGTGCCTCTTTACTGCAGAGCAGCTTCTAAAGTGACAACAAAATCCCTTGATGGTTTTCAGTAGTTGGCTTTATAGCTGGATGTGAACATTTGTTTACCTATTCCAAATCACTTTTTTTTTTTTTTTTTTTTTTTTTTTTTTTTTTTTTTTTTTTTTTTTTTTTTTTTTTTTTTTTTTTTGGTGATAAAGTTTTGAGGTTTTCTACTTGGGCCATAAAACTGGTTCCTGAGTAAAGAAAAGCTTCATTTCCCCTCAAAGTGACCTCTGAGACATGTGTCCTTGAACCTCACAATTGTCTGATGAAAGGAGGGGCAGCAGCAACTCTCAGATGCATTCAGGAGTTCCTGGAGGGCAGTGAGTTGTCCATTTCCCACCCAAAAGCAGTGGGATTTGGGCTCCAGATGATTTTTTGGAAGTCCATTTTCCCTTCACAACCCCAGCGGTGTCTCTAAGCTGCCGATTACCAGAATATAAAAATTAATTCTGGGAGTGCCAGTGGAGATCTGAAAAGACATCAGGCCTCCAGCTGTGCCCTGCCTGGCTGAGGTCAGGGAGTTGTCCTGGGTGGCACTGAACTCTCTGGATGCAGCCTGGGAAGGCGAAGTCCAGGACAGAAATTCCATGTGCATCCCAAAGTGACTCCTGCACATCTGAGGAAAGTAAACTGGGCAAGCTGAGGCAGCAGAAGTTTCCTTTTGTCCCAGGACTGCAGACTGGATATTTCCAAATGATTATCTTATTCTTTAACCCTGACATTCTTCAAGAGTTGCCAGATCGTGACTTGAGTGCAGCGTCTCTTCCCTCCCACTGCCATTCCTCTTGTTTATTCATTTAAAATGAGTGAAATTCCAAGTGGGAGTTTTCCTTTTACCCCTTTTAATAACAAGGTCTGGTGATCAAACCCACGGGGAGTTGTCTTCTTTTGTGAGTTCTGGGCAGATCCAGCAATCCATGGGGAATCCATAGTGAATCCTTTTCCCAAGGGATGTGTATAGCCACTCTTCCATGAGAAATCCTCCTTGCCATGGAGTAGCCAGCAAACCCCTCCAGCACCTTCAGTCTGGGTGGCTCTGTGCCGCTGATCTTCTCCAAATTCCATATGGAAAATTTCCAGTGCAGTGAGCTTGGTGGTGCTGCTGATTTTTTGTGAGTATGGAGCACATCCAGGTGTGGCACCACCCTGGAATTGTAGATAATCCAAGGCTCTGAATGAATGAAAATGCAGCTTTCCCTGAGACACTCTTGGACATTTTTCCAGTGCATGCAGTGAGGAAGAACCAGGGAGCTGCCAAACCTTTCAGTTCACAAAGAGAATTCAAGGATGGGGCTTGATCTGATCTAATGGAAGAGTCCCTGCCCATGGCAGGGCTTGGAATGAGCTGAACATTGAGGTCCCTCCCAGCCCAAACCATTGCAGGATTCCATAAATGCAATAAGCACTGGAATATTGGTGTCCCAGAGCCTTGCTCCAGCCAGGCAGGTTCTGCTTTCTGTGCTGCAGTGCAGGTTTGAATCTTCAAATCCAGAATGAAACAGCTTCTCCAGACCAGCAGCTGGAAAAGGTGTCCCCACAGCTGCTTGAGGAAAGGTCTGGAGATGTTTGCAGAGATCTGTGTTGTTCCCCATCTGTAATGGAAGGAACTTGGCTCACCAGCCTCTCCTGTGCACCTGGATTAAAGCTGGGTTAGGCTTGAGCAGAGACTTTAATTTTAGCTTTTCTTTGAATATTCCGAAAGATCAGAAGGGCAGCAAGAGAAGGATAAATGAAACAACAACTCCTCTCATAAAATGACCCTTCCAGGGTCTAATCCTGCATCCCCATCGTGCCTTAAACACCTTGTGAAATCAGAACCATGCAGCACACACGGTGTTGGGGGGAAAGGTCTCGCTGTGGCCAGCAAAATCCTCCTGCAGGCCACGAGGGGGTTTCTGCTCCAAGATGTGCCTTTGGAAATTTAAGCTCACAGAGCAGATTAACATTCCTTGGCTAGCCAGGACGAGCTTTTATTTTGAAAGCCACCTGGGTTCCACTTAAAAGTAGTAGAATAGTGAGGATTTATTAGGACTGGGCAGGCTCCTATTTAACAATGTCAAGGCAGAGCTGTGGAAATACAGACACTTCTCTTTTTTGTAATCATGCAATGCTCTACACTGGGTCCTTGCACAGCTGTTGCTGTTCTGTAACATCAAACCAGCACAAAGTTTGGCCATGAAGGATACCCAATATTTGGGTTTTATATGCAGTGTCTCCAATTTATGCACTCAGAATCATGAGGATGACTTATGATGTGTTGTGTTTGCCTTGGCAATGGCTCAAACCCAGAAATATATTTCAGGCTTGGCTTTCCAGATATTATCTCAAGTCATTTAAAAGTTCATTATAGGGCACCCGCTAGTGCTGCTCTAGTAAAGGGGCTGTCAGCATTTTTCAAGGGCTTATAACTCAGCCATTAAAAAAAAAAATCTCTGTGGGCTGAAACTTGGCATTCGGGGTCTAGGCCCAGCAGTAAATTGCTTTTACAAATTAAAAAAAAAATCAGTTTGACTATTATTAAATTATAGGTGGGCTAAATTTTATTTAGAACTCTTTCAGGCTATTCTCCCGTACTTCTGTAAATTAAAACATTTCCCAAATGTTTTTATAGAGTGCTACTCTAAAATATGGACGGGCTTTTGTTCAGTGCTGGAAAACCTGAGATTTAACTTAAAATGCAATAGCAGTGCTTATCCCAGCATAGCACTTTTCACCTTCAAAGTGCTTTATGAGCATTATCTCATTAATGTACACAGCAGCCTCCCCATGATGTAAGAGGGATTATTATCCTCACTTTATGGCTGCAGACATCCAGCCAAAAGGTTTAAGGCTGTTTTTAAAAGGCCTTAGTTGCACAAATCCCATGTGAGCTTTGATTGGCTTTGGGTGTCTACTTCCCTTTGGCTCTTCTAAAAATCACAACTGAGCTGATTCACCCAAGGCTGCTCTGAGCCAGGATTAAACTCAGACTTTCCAAAGGCCAGTGCCACCAGACTGGATCATTCCCACTACACAAAACCCATCCTTATTTCTAAAAAATTGTTCTGTAGGTCAGAGGGAGTCAACTCCATCTGGAGAGCTCCTGGATGGCAGGAGAGGTTTAGATGAATTGTGGTGAAATGCTTTGGGTTGGAAGGGACCTTAAAGCTCATCCCATTCCACCCCTGCCAAGGTACACCTTCCACTAGCCCAGGGTGCTCCAGCCTGGCCTCGGACATTTCCAGAGATCCAGAGGCAGCCACAGCTGCTCTGGGCACCTGTGCCAGGGCCTCCCCATCCTCACAGAGAGGGATTTCTCCTTTGATGGGCTTTAGAAGGTGAGAGACACAATAAAAATCCAACTGGGCTTCTCTCCAAACCAGGCAAGGGCAGCAGTGGATGAGTTTGGTGCATGCCAGGGAAGGGATGCTCATCATTTTGTGTGCCTCAGTAGCAATGCAAGGACTTTGGGGAGTTCATTTTCAGTTCCAAAACCGCTGTGTCTGTGAGAAACATCTCCCAGAGCTCCCAATGGCTTCAAACCTGCCCTGTTTAAATCTCCTCTCAGGGGAGCTGCTTGATCTGGTTCATGATTCAGATGCTAAATTTATGGATTTGTGGACTCATCTAGGGTGAATTTAGCAGATGAATTTGTTTTAGTGTTTCTGCAGCAGCTCATGGAGGAAGGTGGAGAACAATGAGAGGAGCCAGCAGCTCCTGAGGCCACTTGAGTTGGTACTTACAGAGAAATCGCAGCCACACTTCTTCACTCACTTGGGATTCCTATTGACACTTCAGAATCCTTTTCCAGCCTTTGGAAACCTGCCCTACACTTTCACTCCTTTGTTTACCTCTGCTGTATTCCTCAGGATGTTTAAACCATTCTGTTCACTGAGCTGTTTGCCAGCCAGCCCATGCCAGAGCTGTTCCTGTCCCTGTTAGGCTGGAGAAGCTTCGGGAACATTGTCAGGAATGATGGAAATGGCTGCGGTACAGAAATGTTACCTTGGGTAATTAACTGCGGTTCTCCGCTCCCAGGCTGTGAGTGGGGCTTTATTAAACCCAGATTGTGCAGAGAGCCCAGCAATCCATGGGCTGCTGCAACTCTGCTTCCCACAGAGGCTGTTGGGATGGCAGGGCAGGGACATTCCTTGGGATGGAGCTTGGGGAAATGCTCCTGGGGAGCTGGGGAGCCATGGGGCAACCCTGAGAGATGTCAGCCCCTGTTGTCTGTCCTGCAGGGCTGGGATCTCTGCCCTTTTAACCCCATCCACAGGTTTCCTAAATCCAGGGATCCATGGGAGTGTAGGAACAGCTGTGTTTTCATGGAATCACAGAATGTTCAGCTGGAAAAGGCCTGTAAGATCAGTAAGTCACATCACCACCGTGTTCACCACTAAGCCACATCCCCATGTGTTTTTTGAACATTTCCAGGGATGGGGACTCCACCACTGCCTGTTTCAATGCTTTACAACTCTTGCACTGAAATTTTAATCCCTGATACCCAATCTAAACCTTCCCTGGTGCAACTTCAGGCCGTTCCCTCAAATCCTGGCCCTTGTTCCCTGAGACAAGCACAGTTTCACACCTGCTCATTAGAACAGAATTGCAAAAATGCAGGTGGAAAAAAAAATATCTGTGGGCAGGGCCTCGGTGCCAAATGTTTGTCCCTAATGGCTCCTGGGACCAGGTGAGGACAGGGACGCCTTGTTCAAAGTGCTGTGCAAACACAGGGTAAGTGGTGTGCTAAACAGATTAAAAACAAAGGCAGGAGATACTGCTCTCCACAAAGCATAATGAAGGGAGGAGCTGGGCAAGCCAAGATTACAGGGAATAATTAGAGAAGTGGCTTACTTAGGCAGGTTGGGTGGCTGGGCTGGTTTGGAACATGCTGCAGGGGTTTTTCACACTTTTAGAAAGGTTTCTTGCTGGAGTTAACTGCAGATGGATTTGAGAGTGATGGAGCACAAGCAGCACAGCACCAGTTTGGGGATTCCCCATCCCTGGAAGTGTCCAAGGCCAGGTTGGACAAGGCTTGGAGCAACCTGGGATAGTGGAAAGTGTCCCTGCCCATGGCAGGGGGTGGAACTGGATCAACTCCAAGGTCCCTTCCAATCCAAATAATTCTGTGATTCCAAGTTCACTGACTGATTCTGGCTTTTCTTGACCTCCTGGTTTGGCTCTGAGAGTCCAGGAGCCAGATCCAGTTGGGATTTCTCATTCCTTGGCCACCCTGCTGGGACAGCCAGCAGCTGATGATGGCTCTGAGCACTAATGGCCACTGTTAGGTTTGAACTCTGACAGGGAGATGAAAGCCTGAGGATTCCATTCTCCATCCCCAATCCATCTCCCTTCCTACCTTTAAAGGATTTAATGAAATGGTGAATACAGTGAACTCTTCCTGAAGGATGCCCAGTGAAATATCCCCTGACACAAGGCAGTGCTCAGGAATGGATTGGGAGAGATTCATCTTCATAATTTTAATTTAATTTGATTTTTCCATCACAAGCCCTACTTCAGATTGGAGATTATCTTAGCCATGGAAATACTGAGTAAGAATAAAGTCTCCTCTCCCAGGTATGATCCTTATTACTCATCTCTGCAGTTAGTGCATACAAAATCATGGATAACACACTATCTGCTCTGCCTGTGAGTCAATAAAAATGGCTTGGAGACAGAATCACAGAATCCTGGCGTGGTTTGCGTTGGAAGAGACCTTAAATTTCATCTCGTCCCACCCTGTGCCATGGCAGGGACATCTTGCACTGTCCCAGGCTGCCCCAAACCCCAATGTCCAACCTGGCCTGGGACACTTCCAGGGATTCAGGGACAGCCACAGCTGCTGTGGATTTTCACTTCTGACTTATTCCTTTTATATATTCCTATATTTGGTGGATTCTGGCATGAGCAGAGGCAGGTCAGCATCAGAATGAACAACTGGAGTGCTGAGATCCTTTTCATGTTTAGTGGTTAGGAAGAAGAAAATTAAAAAGAGCATCAGTGTTTTTCCTGAAAATGAAACCAAACAGGAGATGTTGAAACAGCAGAGGCAATCCTGATATCCACCTCTGTGTCCCCCCAGACACAAGCAGGAGCTTTGTCCACAATGACACTCCCTGCTCTGCCCTCCTTCACTCCCCTTCTTCTCTCTCCAACCCCAGATTATTTCCTGACGCTGGACGAACCCATGAACAACATCACCACCACCCTGGGCCAGACAGCAGAGCTGCACTGCAAGGTGTCAGGGAACCCCCCTCCCACAGTGAGGTGGCTGAAGAACGACGCTCCCGTGGTGCAGGAGCCACGCAGGATCTCCTTCCGAGCCACCCCCTACGGCTCCCGCCTGCGCATCCGCAACCTGGACACCACCGACACCGGCTACTTCCAGTGCGTGGCCACCAACGGCAGGAGGAGCGTGTCCACCACAGGGGTGCTCTTTGTCAAGTTTGGTGAGTT
>VRYO01002482.1:7794753-7822020 GCA_009812075.1 Sialia sialis | reverse complement strand
TCTCCACCTGCTGCCTGCTGTCCTCCCCACTCAGCCAGAATTTGTGATTCAAGTCCAGCCTCAATCAGAAACGCCTCCAGGTTTGGACTGGCTTCCAGTTCGTTAGGACTTAACCATTAGGATTTAATTCAGTCTGTAAATGTTAACACGCTAATTGCTGGATCAGCTATAATTTCCATCCTGCTGGAGCCAAAGGGACCCTTCCCTGTGCGGGATCAGGATCAAGAAGCAGAAACACGGGGCAGGGATGCGGGGATTCCTTACACAGAGCGGGTGAAGGATGCCAAACACGGGCTGTGGGAAAGGAATGCGGACTCAGCCTTGATCCCAAAAAACCGAGAGCTGTGTTTAAAGCCAAAAACTGATATGTGTGTTTAAAGCCAAAAACTGATAGGTGTGTTTAAAACCAAAAACCGATTGCTGTGTTTAAAGCCAAAAACTGATAGGTGTGTTTAAGCCAAACCTGATAATAGCTGTGTTTAAAGCCAAAAACTGATCGGTGCGTTTAAAACCCGAAAGTGATCGCTGTGTTTAAAACCCAAACCCGATTGCTGCGTTGAAAGCCAAAACCCATGGCTGTGTTTAAAGCCAAACCTGAAAATAGCTGTGTTTGAAGGCAGAGAGGCAGCAGGAGGTGGGGAATGTGTTTGAGCTGCGGGAACCCTTCGCATTTTTGTGCGTTTAGTGTCGGGCTTGGGCTCTGGGTTTGGATGGAATATTTGGAAAGCAGAGGGTGATCACCTTGGCAGCACCTATTCCGTGGGAAAGGGTTTGGGAGAGCTGTGGCTGCTCCCCAAAAGTGCTCAGGGAGCTGCTGTTCAGTAGAGGAACCTCGCAGCCCTTTTTTTGTCCCCCCGGAGCAGAGTCTCCGGGTCCCTCTGTCACACCCTGATGCTCCTTTCATTTGTTTTACCTTTCTGCCTCCATTATGCAGCTGATTTCCAAAACAATCCTAAGTAGTTCCTGCTCCTCATGAGCTACTAATCTGCAGTTTTCCCTGTGCGAATTCCCTGGATGCAGCCCCAGGGCAGAGCTGGTGCATCCTGGCCCTTCCTCTTTACCCAAATTTTCCCCTCCTGACATTATCTGCAAAATTAATTTGCGTTATCTGCAAAGATCCTCAGGGATTTCCAGCACGGTGTCCCTGCTCCCTGCCAGCCCTTGCTGCGTGTCCTTCCCTCCAAAGGGGAGTCCCTGAGTGTCCCTGAGAGAAATTCCATGATCAATTTAGCCTGGAGAAAAGGAGGGACCGAAGGGGACAGCCAGGGGGATTTGGGATCCGCTCCCAGGGAACAGGGACAGGAGGAGAGGGAACGGCCTCAGGCTGAGCAGGGGAGGTCAAGGTGGATATTTTGGGAATTTGCTTCACAGGAAGGATGGTCAGACACTGGCACAGTGGAGGAGTCCCCATTCCTGCAGGGATTTAAAATCCCATTGGGGACATGGTCAGCCAAGAGGCTGTGCTGGGAATGGTTGGACTCGATCTTAGCAGCCTTTTCCAACCTTAAGGATTCTATGATCCTGTAATTCCATTTCAAAAAATAATAAACAGGTAATTAATAATATCCTGTCTGGGCATTTAATGATGAGAAGATTAACTCAACTCCAGAGCCTGCAGTCGCTGTTGACGTTTTTCAGCTCAGGTTTCAATTTTTATCTTCAAAAACCATCAGAATAAAAATATTTTCACCAGAGCTGAGTCCCTGCAGGATCCCAAGGATGAGTTTGTGCATCCCTGCTTCCATCTCAGGTGTCTTTGCTGCCTGAATCCCTGAGGCACCTCAACCTTCCCTGGGGCTATTAATGAAGGGTTTAACTGGCAGTCAAAGCTTTTGCAACCCAGCTTGAGTTTAATATTTTGGGAATATCTTGAGACCATCACCCAGTGAAATCTGGACCCTTTTCCATGGATTTCCCAATGGTGGAGAAGTTTTCCATCTCTCCCATCCCTCTTCCCACCCCTCGCCTTCACACTCATCAGTCCCTGCGCTTAATCCCTGGGGTTTGGCTTGTGGCTGGGAGCGCTGCGGGGATCCCGGGACGCTGCTCTGGGAGCCGGGGGATGTGTGGGATGCCCTGGAAGGCGATCCCAGCGCTTCTTCCCACTAATCCCATTAGCCGGGGCTGGCCGGGGCACCGCGAGCGCCCGCGGGCTCGCACAAAGAATGGGAAACTTCAAAGAGCCCCCGGGGAATTTGCATTTCCAAGCTCTCACAGCCAAGGTCTTCAGGAGAGGATGAAAGTGGCTTTTGTTAAACTTAATGGCAGAGTTGATTAAAAAAAGCTCTGATTTTTTTTCCCCCCTTATTAAGGCGTAGTGTGATTGCACTGTTGGGTTTTCTGCGTCTGGGGGAAGGAGAATTGCGCGCACAAAGGAAGAAACCTGTTCCCTACCCGGCTGTCATCATCCCTGGCGATATTCCAGTGTCATTTTTCCCAGTTTGAGAGCCACGGAGGAGCTGCCTGGGCTGGGCAGGAATAGCAAAGAAAATATCAGCGAATTTTCACCTCCTTTTGCTGGGACCTCAAGCAGAGCCGAGATGTCTGTCCAGAAAATTCATCCCAAAAATCTCAGTGTAAAATATCTCCAGTGGGTCCTCAAAGGAAGGGATTGGAACGGCTGACTCCTGCAGCTGGGATTTCAGGGATCATGTGCTAAAACCTCTCCTCAAAACCCCCCTAAAACTCCCTGTTTGGTGCTGATTATTCAGTGTCTGTATTCAGTAATTTCCTTTTTTTTTTTTGCTTTGTTTGAAGAGCATTGGTAAATAATTTCGCATCTGGATTTCTGGATTAAAAGTCTCCTATATTGCCTAAAAGAAAGCCCCTAATGGAAGAAATGTGTCTGTTGAACTCCTGTCTCAGTTTTGGTTCTGTTTTTGCACTAAATGTCACCACACACGGGAGGCTGAGCAAACATTTCCTATTTCCAGGGAATGGGTGCTGGCACAGGTTGGGTTTTCTATATACACTTGAAATTCTGCTCGCATGACTCTTCCTGCTGTGTTTATCAATATTGAGCACAAGCTTGGTTCCAAAATAGAAAACTATGTGTTAGCTGCTTTAAATAAACATCAATCCTATTTTTCCAGGCAGTTTCTATTTCTCTCCTTATCAAGGCTGGGTTTATTTCTGAGCAGAGCCTTAAAAGCCCTCATTTCATACAACATTAATGTGTATTTTGGCTAAGCTGAAATGCCACTTTTTACCAGGCAGATGAAGGGGTTTTATTTAAACAAACAAATATTCAAGATCTTGTTGAATAGAAGGAAGTAATCCTAATTGTTTTCAATATTTGACAGTTTTGTGTTTCTGGCTGATTTCAGGGATGAGTATGAGGAGGATGGGTTTTGCCAGCCTTACAGGGGCATCGCCTGTGCCCGCTTCATTGGGAACAGAACCATCTACATGGAGTCCTTGCACATGCAGGGGGAAATAGAAAATCAGATTACAGGTGGGTAAAAACCCCTTAGCTGCTTCCCCACCGAGTTGTCAGCTCCCAAAAAGCTGCTGGAGTTTTATAAACAGCAATGTTATTTTGTTTTGTTCTTTATTCCTTCTTGCCATGAGCTCGCCTGGGTGTCTCTGCTCCTCCAGCTCATCCCAAATCACCTAAAAAAGAGATTTTTTCAAGGAGAAGGGGCTGTGTGTTCCCAGCTCCTGGGAGGCTCGGTGCTGCTGTTACTCCAGCAGGTTTTAAAAGCAAAGAGGGAGCAGCTTTAGTGATTTTATGTGGCTGGAATGATTTAGGTGCTGGAAAAAGCTGCATAAGTAATGCAGCAAGCAGTGGTTTTCCTTTGGATTTAGGGGAGAACCAGTTGCTGCTATTTTTGTGGGATGTGCTGATGGGATTGCTGAACTCAGATATCAGATATCATGATATTATCTATTTTTCATATAAATTAACTGGGCCTGATCCTAGCCCCGGTAATCATCTCTATATTCAGATGTTTTTCTTATTGTCAGAATATCCCCAATTTCTCTTCTCTCTTTGTCTCCAAACACTGCTAGCACTGCAAAAAAAAAAAAGACAAAAAAAAAAAAAGCTTCATTTCCCCAAGAAAGGCAATGTGGAGCCAGCAGTTCACAATTTTCCAGCATTCAGTTTGCTGGAAGTTATTTGGGATTGTCTGAAAGCTGTCACCTTCCACCAAGGAGCTGGTGCAGGAATTTGGCATTTACCTGCTGGACTTCCAAATATTTCATGTATTTATAAATCATTCTAAGTTATTTGGGAGGAGAAAAAAGGAATAATTTAAGGAATAAAGTAATAATAAAGGAATAATTTAAAGAATAATAAAGGAATAATAAAGGAATATTTTAAGGAATAAAGGAATAATAAAGGAATATTTTAAGGAATAATGAAGGAATGATTTAAGGAATAATAAAGGAATAATTTAAAGAATAATAAAGGGATATTTTGAGCAATAAAGGAATAATAAAGGAATAATTTAAGGAATAATAAAGGAATAATTTAAGGAATAATAAAGGAATAATTTAAAGAATAATAAAGGAATAATAAAGGAATATTTTAAGGAATCAAGGAATAAGAAAGGAATAATTTAAGGAATAGTTAATGGAATAGTTAAAGGAATAGTTAAAGGAATAGTTAAAGGAATAATTTAAGGTATAATTATGTTTGGGGGTTGGGTAATAAGCTCAGCATTAATCCCATGATGCAAACCTGATGTATTTTCCTTGTCAGTGAGTTCAGCACTGTTAATAACTCCCAATGCAATTAGCACTGCACATCCCGTTCATCACCTGGGAAGGGAAGCGAGGCTTTCCTGGGAAGGTGACAGCGCAGGGACAACATTCCCATGTGACACGCGGGTGTGTTTTTTGCAGCTGCCTTCACCATGATCGGCACCTCGAGCCACCTGTCGGACAAGTGCTCGCAGTTTGCCATCCCCTCGCTGTGCCACTACGCCTTCCCCTACTGCGACGAGAGCTCGGCGGCCCCCAAACCGCGGGACCTGTGCCGGGACGAGTGCGAGATCCTGGAGAACGTGCTGTGCCAGACCGAGTACATCTTTGCCAGGTCCAACCCCATGATCCTGATGAGGCTGAAGCTACCCAACTGCGAGGATCTGCCGCAGCCCGACAGCCCCGAGGCCGCCAGCTGCATCCGCATCGGCATCCCCATGGCCGACCCCATCAACAAGAGTAAGTGGGAAATTGTGGATGATACAATTCCTCCAAAGCCAGCTGCTCCTGGCCCCTGGAACTTACTGTAATAGATAAGGTCTGCTAGATACCAAGGCTGAGCCAAATTCCTTGAGAATTTGGTCACTCTCCTAACACCTTGGAAGATAATTGGTCAGAAATTTGTTTGTGTAATTGGTCAGTTCACCTTTAGAACTTGTGACTTAGATTGGATGCTGTTCTTTGTATAACTTTTTATTGGTTGTAGTTTGAATCCTCCTTGAACCTCTAAATATGACTGTCTCCCCTGTGTCCCTGGGGATCTCTCCTTGCCCACCCTTCACATGAAATAAAGATTCTTGTGGAACGTGTCTTGTAAGGACCTCCGATCTTTCTCTGCAGGCTAAATGCTGAGAGATCACTGATCGATATTAGCACTGTCAGGTCCTGGTAAAACACCCACCAGAGACAAAAAGAAAGCTTACAGGAAATGCCTGTTCCATACTGCAAGTTTTGCACGACTTTGTTAGTGCTTTGTTTCAGTCTTATTTGGCTTCACTCAGAGCTAGGATTAACAAAACCACGATGGAAATGGATTTTCTCATGTTTGGGAAAAGTACAAAGTACGGAGAGTTCAGCAGCACTTCCAGCTGCCTGCTAAAAGTGAGGAAAATGGAGAAAGATCCAGCTGCTACAAGGTGTCTCAAAGCTAAACAGACCAATAAAGAATTAACACCTATGTTATTTATCCTTTTACCCCAATAACTAAATTAACAAATTTACAAATTAACAAATAAACAAAACCACAATGGAAATGGATTTTCTCATGTTTGGGAAAAGTGCAAAGTATAGAGTTCAGCAGCACTTGCAGCTACCTGCTGGAAGTGAGGAAAGTGGAGAAAGATGTAACTAAACAGTCCAATAGAGAATTAACACTTGTATTCTTGATCCTTTTAACCCAATAACTAAATTGACAAATTTACAAATTAACACATTGACAAATACATGATGGAAATAGATTTTCTCATATTTGGGCTTGGTTGTTTATTAAATCTTTTCTAAAGTTCAGCAGCACTTCCAGCTGCCTGCTAGAAGCCAGGAAAAGGAGAAAGATCCTGCTGCTGCAAGGTGTCTTAAAACTAAACAGTCCAATAGAGAATTAACAGCTATATTATTTATCCTTTTAACCCAAGTTAAAGCTGGGGTTTTTCAGCTCAGGTTTCAATTTTTCTCTTCAAGAACCAACAGAATAAAAATATTTTCAGAGCTGAGTCCCTGAAGGATCCCAAGGATGTGGTTGTGCATCCCTGCCTGCACCTCAGGTGTCTTTGCTGCCTGAATCCCTGAGGCACCTCAACCTTCCCTGGGGCTATTAATGAAGGGTTTAATTGGCAGTCAAAGCTTTTGCAACCCAGCTTGGGTTTAATATTTTGGGAATATCTTGGGACCCTCACCCAGTGAAAGCTGAACCCTTTCCATGGATTTCCCAATGATGAGACGGCCATGGTGGAGTTTTCTATCTCTCCCATCCCCTCCTCTCCACCCTGCTGAGTGAATTTGCCTTTTGGCTCTTGCAGATCACAGGTGCTACAACAGCACGGGCGTGGATTACCGGGGCACGGTGAGCGTGACGCGCTCGGGGCGCCAGTGCCAGCCCTGGAACTCCCAGTACCCCCACACCCACAGCTTCACTGCTGCCAGGTACCCCGAGCTCAATGGGGGCCACTCCTACTGCAGGAACCCTGGCAACCAGAAGGATGCCCCGTGGTGCTTCACCTTGGATGAGAACTTCAAATCCGAGCTCTGCGACGTCCCGGCCTGTGGTAATGCCTGGAGAGGGGAGGCTTGGGGTTTGGGGGCAAAAAGGGGAAGGGTTTGGGGCACAAAGGGTCTCTGGTGAGGGGGGCACAAATTGTTCTTGGTAAGTCCCTGGCAAAGGGTTTGGGGCACAAAGTCTTTGGTGAGGGGGAAGGGTTAGCAGCACAGAGTATCTTTGGTGATTTTTTTAGGAAGGGTTTGGGGCACAGAGTGTCTTTGGTGATTTTTTTAGGAAGGGTTTGGGGCACAGAGTGTCTTTGGTGAGTCTCTGGGGACAGAGCTGTAGGAAAGGCTGCTGGCCCTGCTCACACCTTGCTGTCCCTGCAGTGACAAAGTGGTGGCATGAAAATCATTTCCTGGGGAATGGCTCTGCACTGCCAGCTCAGATGTTCCTGGTTTCCTAGGTTGTTTTTGTTCCAATCAGTACAAATCCTTAGGGCAAATTAAATCACAGAAACATGGAATTGTTTGGATTGGAAAATCCTTCTGAGGTCATGGAGTCCAACCAACCCAGCACTGCCAAGGCCACCACTGCCCATGTCCCCAAGTGCCACATCCACACAGCTTTTAAATCCCTTTTTAGACCCCACCACTGCTGTGCCAGGCCTGGACAACCCTTTCAGTGGAGAAATTTTCCCTGATGTCCAATCTGAACATCCTCTGCTGTAACTTGAGGTCATTCCCTCTCCTTCTGTCCATATTCCCTGTTCCCAGATCCCAAATCCTCCCGGTGTCCCCTCCTGTCAGGGAGCTGTGCAGAGCCAGAAATTCCCCCTGAGCCTCCTTTTCTCCAGGCTGAGCCCCTTCCCAGCTCCCTCGGGGATTCTCCAGCCCCTTCCCAGCTCTGTTCCCCTCCCTGGACACACTCCAGCCCTTCCATGACTTTCTCCTTGTGAGAGGCCCAAAAACAGGGAGAGAGTTTGAGATGCAGTGATAGAGCCCAGACTATCTGCCTTCCCCCTGATCTCCCCTTTCAGTAAGAACATAATTTAGATCCCATTTTGGCATCCATTCCCATCTTCCCATTAATTGAAAAAGACTTTGGAGCAGACTCAGAACGTGTCTCACTGCAGGAATGTTCATAACCATAACCAGAAAAAATTAATTTGGTTCTGGCTATGGAGCAGGAACATCAAAGGTATCTCATTTCCAAGGGGAAAGGTAAATGTTACTGTGACAACTTGTAGGCAACATCGAATTTTGTGTGAAACTTTGAATTTCCATAACATTTCTGGGTGCATTTCTGGCATGTCCATGCAAATAGCAAATTTTTTTCCTTGGTCTGTTATCAATATTGTTGGTTCTACATGCAGATAAAACAATTAGGATCCATTTGTTCAGGTCTTCCATTCACTTCCCCCAGGCCTCTGAAAAGCAGAATCAAATGAGAGCTGAATCTCCCTTTTTGTTCATTTTGCAAACCCAAAATGCAGCCAGGGCAGTTCTGTGAACACGAACTTCAATTCCATTTTAGAAGATCTCTGCTTTTTAAACTAGGCCTGAGCTCTGTTGGCAGTGCTGGTTTAAGAGTTGGATTCGCTGATCTCTGAGGGCTTTTGCAACCTCAACAATTCCATGATTTTCCCCACACTTTTTGAGTCCTGTATCTCTCCTGCTGTTATTTCAACAGAAACAACAAAAAACCATCCTGGAGATTGTTGTGCCAATCCCCTCTAGATGGGCCCTGAGATGCCAGGCCTGGCTTAGCTTTTGATCTGAGATACCAGCACACTTTTGGAGCCAAATTCTCTGATTTTCAAGCTTTGCTTGATAATAACTGAGATGGGCTGGCTGGAGAATTCCTGACAAAGGTTTTAATTGCCCAAATCTCTCACTGCTGCTTAAATGGTACCCCTTTTTCTGTGGCTTTATTATTCTAAATACAAACAAGAGCTGGATCAGGTGAGCAGTAATTGAATTGTTAAGTGCTAATCTGCATATTAAAACCAGAATACGGAGTGGGACTTGCATTCTGCTGGTTTTGCACTGGCTGAAAGAGCCATTTCAATCAGCATTGTGCATTCTGCCTCACCAGGACATGCCTACATGGGAAATGGATTTAATTAGGGTGGCTCCCAAGAAGCCCATTAACCTAATGAGGCTTCACTGCGGGGGGGCTGCTGCTTAATAAGAATAATAATTGCCTTTGAGTGGAATAGCTCAGGTGATGAACTGGTGCCCAGGTCTCCCTCTGCCTCGTGCTGCTGCTTTCTTTTCCTCTCTTCAACTGAATCTCACAAGCTGGGAGAGATTTGTTTCAGCCCAGTTTGTCAACCTGTTCGTGGGGAGATGTGAAACACGGGGTGATTGGAGCGTGAGGCTTAGCAAAGCCAAGCCTAAGAAGGTTGGGAAGGGCAGTGTGTGAATCCCTGCCTCTCTGGGAACAGGGAAAATGTCCTGGGGGTGCTGCTTTGGTCCTCTCCCGTTTCCCAAAGGCTGGAGGAATATTTGGGCTACCTCTCCTCTCAATTAAAAACCAGATGGCACAAATTAATCTGAGAGGAATGATGAGAGAGGAGCGTGGAGAGAGCAGGGGACAGAGTGAGCCTGAAAGAGGAGAGGGGTTATGCAAAGTGACATCCAGAACCATTTGAACTTTGCCTCTGTCACAATTTGAGTCGAGCCCAAGTTTCAGATCAAGTTCATGTTTAATGAAGTGCATAAAAGAGATCTGTGTGGGCCGCTGAGCACTTGTCCAAATCCAGCCTGGAAAACACAGACAGACAAACTGGAGTGACCCTGCAGGGATAATAAAACATTTCCCTTCTCCCAGAGTCCTTAAGGCAGCCTCAGGCATTCCCAATTCCCCTGGAAACAGCCAGGGCAGCCTGGGCTCCAGGGATCCTGAGCTCCCCTGCAGTGAGTGAGTTAATCCGGGTGTAATTCCACCCTAAACCCTGGGAGTGCTCCTGGGGAATGGGGCATCTGTCCCTGTGTCCCTAGCACTCAGGATGGGGGATCTGTCCTTGTCCCTGTCCCTTCCAATCCAGAGTGTTCTCCTTTAAATTGTCTCAAAATCAGGAGTTTGTAATCCCACCAGAGCTTTTCTTGGAATCACAGAATGGTCTGGCTTGGAAGGGACCTTAAAAATCATTTAGTTCCAACTCCCTGCTGTGGGAAGGGCACATTCCACCATCTTATTTCATAAGGTGTTTTAGAAATTCCCTTTTCTGTGGATCTGTGTTAAACCATGACTTAATTTCACCTCACAGCATTCCACTGTTTCCTGCCCATCGGTAGGTTTGACCTGACAGGGATGCTCCTGTGTGTCCTCACAGAACTGTCACTCCCCAAAATAATTTTTCCTTTTAATATTAATTAAATAAAACAGCATTCAAGATGGATTTCAGCAAGATAAAAAGGATGTTTTATTCTTTTTAACAGACACAGGGATATGTTTGACTCTGTGGGATGCTTCATTCCTTTGTTGTTTTTTTTTTATTTTTTCTTCCTGAACCAGATTACAAGGATTCCAAGGAAAAGAACAAAATGGAAATCCTGTACATCCTGGTGCCAAGTGTCACCATCCCCCTGGCCATAGCCTTGCTCTTTTTCTTCATCTGCATCTGTCGCAACAACCAGAAATCCTCGTCCCCCCCAGTGCAGAGGCAGCCGAAGCACGTCCGGGGGCAGAACGTGGAGATGTCCATGCTCAACGCCTACAAACCAAAGGTAACCCCACATTTCTGCTCCCACACTCCCTGGCTCCACAGGCAGGGAGGGAAATGCTTCAAACAAGCCAGCACTGCAATATTCACAGGTTTCCATCCTGTGATTTGTGTGGTTTTTGTTGGGAGGGGTTTCTCAGCAGCAGCAGCAGCGTGTGCTGGAGCAAGGGGGGTGATTCCCGTGTCCCCAGAGAAATGATGGCGTTTTTGTGTGATAAAGCAAGAAAGGCCTTCCTGAGGCATCTCTAAAACACCTCATTGAAGTGGGGAGTAATGCAGGTAAAGCTGTGATCCAGCATTTCCTCAGGAGAGCCTTCCATGGCTCTGCTCAGTTCATCTGTCACCTTGCACTCAGCTAAAATCACCTTTGCAAAGATTTGTTCCTTGGCTTTTCAGCCTTACCCACTGCCTCAGTTAAAAGCAGAAATGACCAAAACAGCCCCAAAACTCTGTCTGCAGCACAGCCCCATATTCAAGATGAATTTCAAACATGATTTTCATTTAGGTGTGATCAGCCTCGTGCCCCTGATTTCCTGGTGGGGTGTGCAGAGCTGCCTGTGTCACCCAGGGCAGGCTGGAATTCCTGTCCTACCATCCCCAGGACAGGAATTCCCTGGAAAAACATTTCCCTTGTACTCCACACCATTCCAAGCTCAGATTATTTTATGGTTCCTCAAGAACCTGGTGGGCTTTGTTCATTTGGAATTTGGTGGGTTTTGTTCTTTTGGAGCATTTTAGAGTGAAAACCTCAATCCCACACACACTGGTCTGGTGAATTTATCTTCATTTTCCTTGGAAGTTCCCAATTCCAGCTTTCCTGTACAGCTTGGAGTAGCTTTATCTCAAAATGTTGGCAGCAAAAAAGCCCCATTTAATAAAGTCAATGTCCAACTGCATCTTGCATCCAATCTCCTGGAATATTTTGTTAAATTTGGAGTTTCTTCTTGCTCCCTGTTCTGCTGGGAATTTGGAGTTCAATCCTGGCTAAATGAAAGTATGGGAATGCCAGCATCCTTTTATTGAGGATGCAATTCCCACTTTTCCTGCTGGCACACACAGCACAGGGAAGCAGAAATTCCTGGAAATGTTTGGAAATATTGATCACTCTCTTTCCTTTCAATTTGCAAGTCATGTGCTGCAAGAATATTTTCATTTTATTTATGCTAATTTGGGATTTTCCCACTGGTAAATCCAGCTCTCCCTGTCTCCAGTGTTTTGATTGCCTTTCAAACAATATTTTCAAGGAAAGGAAATGGAATCTTATTTTTGAAATTGATGTCAGCTCTCGGTGAAAACACATTTAAGCTTCAAGCTCCCACGGAGGCAGTTGTTTGCTTGGATAAATAGGAAGGTTAGAATTTCCTCCAGTTTTAAGGGATTTTAATTGCCTTCAAAAATCGAATAAATTCAGGACATCTTGTCCTGGAGCTGAAGAAGAGGTGGAAGGGGTTGGGTTTCCCTCTCCCTTTCCCCTGACCTGCTGCCTCTTGTGTATTTTACACTTCCCTACAGTTTGGACACCCGTGTGTGACAAATACTTGTCAAACAAAAGCTGAGCAGATTTACAACTGCTTCCCTCCAAATGAGCCCTTCCTGCCAAAACTTTATGACTTCATTTTCTTCTCCCAGCTTTCCACTCTGTTGGTTCAAACAGACAGACCCAGGCTCAGGTCAGACAGAGGTCATTTCACTTTCATTACTAAAATATAATTTACAATATGCCAGACCTAAACAAGTTTTAGCCTAAAGGATTTGGGTAATATAAACCATCTGTTCCTCAACAATATAGCTAATTTCCTGCCATCACTGTGCAGTCTACTGGGCTGCCTGCTTAAATGGCATTATTATTATTATTATTATTATTATTATTATTAGTGCAATGTTTGTCCAAAAGTCGTAAGTGATCAATACAATTAGAATTAATTCATGCTAATCTAGCTTTTTTTCCATCATTATTTGAAGTGTCAGGTTTTTCCCCACATTGCCACTGGGATGCTGGCCTTGCATGGTTTCAGGAATGCAAATGGCAATGTTTACACTAATTTACAGAACCTAGATCCCAAACTCATTAACCTTAAATTACTACCTGTGGATTTACTGAGGGCCCTAAACGAGTGGGTTTGGGTGTTACAAGCACAAGTGGAAGTTGGGAGTAATCCAGGTTCTTTATGGCCCAGGAGTGAATATCTGCACACCAAAGGGCAATAAATGTTTAAAAGGTTTGCCTTTCTCCTTTGAGAAACTCACTATCAGAGTTTCAGAAACAGGCTCTGCTGTACCTGGAAGGGTTAACAGCCAAGTCAAGGCAGAATTGGCTACAAGGACATGGATTTTAAAACAAAATCATTTTTTTCCTGCTAAAACTCCAAGGCCTGGCCCAGAAAACACTTCATGGACCTCTTAGAGCATGGGAATTACCTCAATTCCTGAAATTAGTCACATTCAATCAGAAGTACAGCAATGCCCAAGGCCAAATGCCGAGATGCTGATGGCTCCTGCATATATTTGGATCCAATACTTGCATGTGGCCTTGTGGGGAGGGTGGAAAGGAATTCCTTCTGCTCCCTTTTGGATCCTGCTGAGCCTGGCACCAGGGGAAACCCGCTGTCCATCTCCTTGGCAGAAGTGAGATCAGTGGGATCTGTGAAATCAGTGAGATCAGTCAGATCAGTGTTTTCAGTTCTGATCTGTTCTCACACATCCTGCACCAAAAGTGAGATCAATAAGATCAGTGAAATCAATGAGATCAGTGTTTTCATTGCTGATGTGCTCCCACACATCCTGCACCAAGAGATTTCACCAGAAGTGAAATCAGTATTTTCATTGCTGATGCGCTTTCACACATCCTGCACCAAAAGTGAACTCAGTGAAATCAGTGAAATCAGCGTTTTCAGTGCTGATGTGCTCCCACACATCCTGCACCAAAAGTGAACTCAGTGAAATCAGTGAAATCAGTGTTTTCAGTGCTGATCTCTTCTCAGACATCCTGCACCAAGAGATTTCACTTTTGGTGAAATCAGTGTTTCCAGTGTTTCCAGTGCTGATGTGTCTCTGGTGTTTCTCCCACAGAGCAAAGCCAAGGAGCTGCCCCTCTCCGCCGTTCGCTTCATGGAGGAGCTGGGCGAGTGCGCTTTTGGGAAGATCTACAAGGGCCACCTCTACCTGCCGGGCATGGACCACGCCCAGCTCGTGGCCATCAAGACCCTCAAGGACTTCAACAACCCTCAGCAGTGGGCGGAATTCCAGCAGGAAGCCTCGCTGATGGCCGAGCTGCACCACCCCAACATCGTGTGCCTGCTGGGCGTGGTGACCCAGGAGCAGCCCGTGTGCCTGCTCTTCGAGTACACCAACCAGGGCGACCTGCACGAGTTCCTGGTCATGCGCTCGCCCCACTCGGACGTGGGCTGCAGCAGCGACGAGGACGGCACGGTCAAATCCAGCCTGGACCACGGGGACTTCCTGCACATTGCCGTGCAGATCGCCGCCGGCATGGAGTACCTGGCCGGACACTTCTTCGTGCACAAGGACCTGGCAGCTCGCAACATCCTGATCGGGGAGCAGCTCCACGTCAAGATCTCCGACCTGGGGCTCTCCAGGGAGATCTACTCAGCTGATTACTACAGGGTGCAGAATAAATCCCTGCTGCCCATCCGCTGGATGCCCCCCGAGGCCATCATGTACGGCAAGTTCTCCTCCGACTCCGACATCTGGTCCTTCGGCGTGGTGCTGTGGGAAATCTTCAGCTTCGGCCTCCAGCCCTACTACGGCTTCAGCAACCAGGAGGTGATCGAGATGATCCGGAAGCGGCAGCTGCTGCCGTGCTCCGAGGACTGTCCCCCCAGGATGTACGGGCTGATGACGGAGTGCTGGCACGACCTCCCGTCGCGCCGGCCGCGCTTCAAGGAGATCCACGCCCGCCTGCGCTCCTGGGAGGGCCTGTCCAGCCACACCAGCTCCACCACGCCCTCGGGGGGCAACGCCACCACGCAGACCACCTCGCTGAGCGCCAGCCCCGTCAGCAACCTCAGCAACCCCCGCTACCCCAACTACATGTTCCCGGCTCAGGGCATCCCCCAGGGCCAGCTGGCCGGCTTCATGGGGCCACCGCTGGCCCAGAACCAGCGCTACATCCCCATCAACGGCTACCCCATCCCGCCGGGCTACGCCGCCTTCCCCGCGCCCCACTTCGCCCCGCAGGGCCCCCCCAGGGTGATCCAGCACTGTCCCCCTCCCAAGAGCCGCTCGCCCAGCAGCGCCAGCGGCTCCACCAGCACGGGCCACGTCACCAGCCTGCCCTCGTCGGGCTCCAACCAGGAGGCCAACATCCCCCTGCTGTCCCACATGGCCATCCCCAGCCACCCCGCGGGCATGGGCGTGGTGTTTGGCAGTAAAACTCAAAAACCCTACAAAATGGACTCCAAGCAGCCCTCCCTGCTGGGGGACTCCAGCGTACACGGACCCAACGAGTCGGTGATTTCGGCAGAGTTGTAAATACGCCAGGCCTTTGTAAATAGGACACGCTCGGAAGGGGGAGCAAAGATTTTTTTTTCTTTTTTCTCCTATTCAAATATTTTATTAAAGATCCTTTTCTGGTTGTTGTTGTTGTTGTTGTTGGACGGACGTTGCAGCAAAAGTGTCTTCTGTGAAGTTTCAGGCACAACCAGACAGATCCTCCTGGTGGGAATCCTCAGCCTTGGCCACGTTCCTCCAAGTGCCACCGACAATTCAAAGAGAAAAGAGGGAATTTGAGGGGTTTTTTAAAAATAAAAACATTTTATCCAACGTTTTTTCACAGCTTTTTAAACCTCCGGCGTGGTTTAAATCACAAGAACTTTTTTTTTAATACTGAAAACCATATTTTAATATTTGTCTCTTTTTTAGGAGATGCAAAGATTCGGAGATCTGGGTGTGCAATTTCAGTGCCAATAGGGAAAATATTTGTAAATGTTGCAGTCGAGGATTGCGTTTCAAATATATGATCTGAGAGCTGAATCAATTACTTCAGGTGGGATTTTGGTCTTTGGTTTAGCTGAATCTGAGCTCAGATTCAGACCAAAAAAATGTCATTTATGTGACAGCACAAATGCTGGAGTTATCAGCTTGCAGTCTACAAACCTCATCTGCTGCTGGCTGCTAAGGACAGCTGGAGCTCTTAAGGAATTGCCTTAAAGGAAATGAAATTAAAGGGCTTTAATTTCAGAACCTGAATCAGCTTCTTCAAAGATAACATTTCATGATCTGGTCGCTCAAGCAGGAATTTTATATCCTTTTGTTGCTATGCAACTGTGTAATGGAAAAGCGCCAAACCAGGATTTTATGTGTGACAATCAGTTTTCCCAGGAATATTTATTGTGTCATTTCAGTGACTCTGACTCCTGGAAAAAGGGAGACTCGCATTCCATCAGGCAGCAAATCCATCGATAGCAATTGTGTCCAATAATGTGAATTAGTGCTGATTTTCCACTTAGAAGTGCACCATTCTGTCATTCAAAACCCATTCAGGTAGAACCAGTCGAGATTCTTCATTTGAAACCACTTTAATGAGTTACACACGTGCTGTGTACGGTACATTTTCCACAGACTCTTGTTTTTGTACTGAAGAATATTTTTATTGTCCACAAAAACAATCTCTTTTTGCTCAGTTGACAATGTTGTATAATAGGACTTTATTTTTATCTTTTTGCACAAAAGTGTGATGATGTTTTTGTACAGCAGAAGTGAAAATACATCTCTGCATTTTATATCTTGGGCTGTTTCTTTTGATTTTTACCCTGATGTAGATGTTCCTGAAATATATTATGGTGATACTCAGCCACTACCTTATACAAATATATTTCTTTGTTTTCACTGCATGCGTTTAATCACTGTATTACTTGATGATTGAGTTGTTAATTATGGGCATTTCAATTAGGCAAGCATGGAAAAAAAATAATGTAACAACAAAGGCTATTTTATAATTGAGATATGTGCATTTTTGTATTTCACGTGCCAGAGATGATATTAAACACTGATTATTTTATGCTGCTGTTTATTAAAACATTGTTTTACCACGAACACATCAGCATTTCCTCCATCCTGAAGGACCTGGAAGGATTTCCCTCCCCTGGCTCCCAGTTAGCAGGGAAGCTGAGCTGCTATCAGCCAGGCATTCTTTAATCAGGAATTAGGAATAACCCAATCCTTCAGGAGCAGCAGTGGGATCATCAAACAATCCCTCACACGCTTTGTGGTTTTATGTTCAAACCACTCACGGCTCAGTCTGAGGTTTTTTTTTCCTTTATTTCAAAGCTGGGTCCTTGAGGTTGAAGTATTTTTAGATATGAACCAGCTCTGAGCAGCACACCTGGAAATCCTTGGGAAGAGCTCCTCTCAGCAGGGAGATTGGGAATTGTGAGGCTGAAATCACAGCCTGGCTCACACCTGATGCACAGGGAGGGAACACAGAGAGGCAGGAACTCCTCAGGGACTCATGAGAGGGAAAACCTGAAGAAGCTGGTGAGGTAATGTGGAAAATAAATGTTGCCAGAAACGAAGGAGTCGCTCCTCAGGTGGGAATGCAGACGTGGGATGAAAAGTTTTGGAGCAATCAAAAGGAGAGGGAATATTCCAGATGTTAAATCATCATCCCTCTTCAAGGGGAGAGCACAGCCAGGGGTGTTGGAAATGCAACAATGGAGAAACTCTGGAGGATTGGGAATAAAACTCTGGATAAACAGAATTTACTGAGCCTTCAGCCTGCACAATCTCATCCCCTCCAGGCTGGTTGTGCTGCTGTAAAAGAGAACAAGAATTTGCTGATTTAAAGACCACTGAGGCAGAGACTGAAATGGGGATTTGGATCCTTTTTTTTTCCCACAGAGGAGTGACTGGGCTGGAATTCTGCATTCTCAGGAAAAGCTCAGAGCTGCCTGTGCAGAAATGGGGGCTGCAAAGCCCTGAACTCACCAGGATGTTTTATTCAGGAATTTCTTATTCCTGCATTTATTCAGGAACGGTCAGGAGGGAATCTGTGCCTTGCTTTGCAGGAACAAGGATTTCCAGGAAGGCTTGGAAATCCTCAATTCCATGTCCTTGTCCTGTGATCTGGAACATCCCCACAGCTCAATCCCTGCCAGGAGAGCACTCCAAGCACAAATTCCTGCTGCATCCAGTGTGTGCTTACCTCCCATGTCCACTGGCTCTTGTTCCTGCACGTTCATCAGGAGGAATTTGGCTTTTGGGCAGGATTCAGCCTCCTCAGATATCTGAGCTTTGGCTTTGCCTCCTCCAAGAGGAGTTGAGCATCCAGAGGAGAAGTTTGGGCTTGGGAGGGACCTTAAATCCCATCCCATTCCATGGGCAGGAACCTTCCACTGTCTCAGGCTGTTCCAGCCTGGCTTTGACACTTCCAGGGATCTGGGGGCAGCCACAGCTTCTCTGGGAATTCCATTCCACCCTCCCAGGGAACAATTCCTTCCCAAAAGCCCATTTGATTTAAAGAATTCGATGGTGCAGCCCAGGGTGTGAGCACAGTGGTTTTAAAGCAGAGCCAGGAAAAGGAGACATTTGAACACAGTTGCTCTAAAGAACATTTTTGTACAAAAAAACCACAATATGTTTTCAAAATCTCTAGAGAAAAAAAAAAGTCAATTTTTCATTTGCGGAAAAACACGGCAGCATCTTTTTTGTGTGGCACAAGATTTTAACCAGTGTTTCTTTATGAATTCATGGCTCTGTGCTCAGGGGGTGGAAGGAGCAGCTGCTTCTGCTGCAGAACATCCATGAAAAAAAAAAAAAAGGAAAATTCCCTTTCCACGGGCCTGGAGCCTCTCAAAGATGTGATGTCTGTGGAATCCAGGCAGCAATTTTTATCTCGCTGTGGGCTATCTTTTTTAGGAGGAGAGAGAATATTGCCCTGAGTTGGTCATTCTCCAGCCCACGGTATTTCTGCCTGTTTGATCTCCCCCAAATTAAAGTTCAGCCATTGCAGGACAGTTTATATTGCTGAGGTAATAGAAAATTATTAAAAACAGAGAGAGACACAATATTGGGGCTGCACATCAAAAGCTCCTAAAGACAAAGGAGGGAAAATTGACTCAAAACTGGAATTATTGGAAGCATCTGTGGTGTCTTTTATTTCCCATTTAACAGTGCAACACATTTGGGAATGGTGTTGGGCTGGTTCTGGGTCTTTATTTGCTGAGTTTTACCCTAAACCCTGTGGTTTATCTGCTCCTGCAGAGGGAACAGCAGCTCTTGGTAAATGAATTTTGACCTTGAGACACAAAGGAAGATCCTGCAGTGCTGTAACCTTCAGCTGTGTAGAGAATTTGGGTTATTTTAATGGAATCTCTGTTAGGTTTATAAGGAACACGTGGGTTTATAAACCACGAGCAGTGCTGGGAGCGGGATCTGCATCTGTTGGAAATATCTGTGTAAATCCAAAGGGTTTGTTGGGAATTTCCAGTTTCTCAAAAATCCAATCACATTTTGGAGCAGCCAGGATGATGATGATTCCCAATCCCCACCATGAGTGATGGGAAGGGCAGAGCCACGGGATGAGCCCAAAGCTGAGCTTTGGATCCCCAGCACAGCTGAGCCTGGCTCAGCCCCTGGGGAATGGGCAAAACATCCCATCCATGGAAAAAAAAACCTTTAATGGGAGCTCAGCTGCTCACAGATCCTGGGATGGGGCAATCCCAGCACAAAGAGGGGGAGAGGAGGATGTGGGGTGAGGGAGGGTGAGATCCACCTGCCCCATCTGTGATCCAGAACTTTCTGAGCCACTCTCCCAGTCTGGGCAGCAGGAGAGGAGGAATTCTGTCCCTGTGCCCCTCTCAGGTGAGGCTCCAGCCCTGGGAACAACATCAGGAGGAGCTGGAGCTGCTGGAGAGAGCCCAGAGGAGCCCCAGAGCTGCTGCAGGGCTGGAGCCCCTCTGGAGCCAGGCTGGGAGAGGAGAAGGATCCAGGGAGAGCTCAGAGCCCCTGGCAGGGCCTGGAGGGATCCAGGAGAGCTGGAGAGGGACTGGGGACAAGGATGGAGGGACAGGACACAGGGAGTGGCTTTAATGCTGAATTTCCTGCTGCAATGACCATCCCACACATTCCTATCTCAACCTTTGCTGCTCCACCTCTGCTCTCCATCTGTTTTCCATGCATTTGGGCAGCTCCTCTGCCTTGGAAAACACCTGAGCCAAGGCATGAAGGACATTGCTGGACCAGGAGGAGAAGGAAATGGGAGCACTGGATTTTTGATGTGACTCACACAGGAATGCTGCCCTGCCCTGTGGAATTGGTCAGTTGTGGAGCTGGACCATGCCAGGAGCTGCCAGGAGCAGCTCAGGCTGCTCAGAGAGCAGCAGGCACCAGTGGGAGCAGGAAAAGCCCTGGGGATGCTGAGTGTGTGGAAGCACCCTCATCCCAGCTGGAAAATTGTGTGTCCTGTGTGCCAGAGCTTGAGGGGGTCACATCCAGGGAGTGAGAGTGCAGGATAAATAAAAATAATCATGGTCTGGACACTGAATTATGATATAGCAGGAATCAATGGCAGAAACGGAGTCATTATTTCAGAGTAGGGTGAAGTAAATAACAACCTGAAAGAGGGGTATTTTCCCCAAATGGGTGAGATATTGGATAAAAGTTAATTTTAACTTGTGTTGGACAAAGTTCTCCTCTGCTGACAACATCTCTGGCCCTAGGGAAACTCTTCCTCAGCAGCCAGCGTGGGATTGCACCAGGAGCCATAAATCCAGCATTTCCCAACCTCCCAACTCCTGAGAGCTCAGCACTGCAGCAGAAACACAGAAATGCAGAAATGCTGCTCCTTTCCAGCTCTGCTGTGTGGGCAAGTCCTTCGGATGTGATTTCTGTCTTTATTTCCTTATCTGCAGCTTCCTCTGAGCCCTGGCTCAGACCCAGCCCAGGCTGGATGTGTCCTGATTCCCCCAGCTTCTGCAGCAGGGATTGGGGACAGCCTGCTTTGCTGCTGCTGTCCCTTGGAGGTGACAGGAATGCACACATTGGGGTGTCCAGGTGCTGGGCTGATCCTGCAGGGATTCCCAACGCTTTGGTTGGTGTTAACGCCAGGGAGGAGAGGCCAGATTTGGCAAATTGGCAAAAAAACCCAGGGAATCCCTGGGGCTGGAAAAGCCCTCCAGCATCACTGAGTCCAGCTGCTCCCCCAGCACTGCTCAATGTCCCCAGGTGCCACATCCACAGGGATTTCAAATCCCTCCAGGGATTGGGATTCCTTTTCCATGCAGGAATTTCCCCAAATATCCACCCTGAGCTGTTCCCTCTGCTCCTGTCCCTGTTCCCTGGAGCACATCCCAAATCCCTCCTGTCGGGGACTTGTGCAGAACCCCCTGAGCCTCCTTTTCTCCAGGCTGAGCTGGAATTTGGGAATTCCTGAAAAATCAGAGCAGAGGAGAACATGGCAGGAAAGAGCAATGAGAATAAGAAGTCCTGGGAATAACAAATCCGGAATATGAAATCCTGGGAATAACAAATCCTGCCATGTCTCCCTCCAGGATAAGAACAATGGGGCATCTTCCAGGTGGGATTTGCTCCACGTTTCTGTTCATTTTATCAGGGGATTTGTCATCAGCATTTGCTGAAATACCACAGGGAACTGCAGAGCTGTTGTTCCAACCTGGCTTTAAATGTCCAGAAGTCTTGGATAAAGTGAGGCGGGTTAACAGTTCCTGCTAGGAGAGGTTTGTTCTGCATAGTAAAATTGGAATTTATCTGGGAAACCAGGCAAACACCCCGGAGACAGAAAGTTTGATTTGTTTAAAAATACAAGATATGCATGGCAAACAACCCCTGGTGCCTTTAGTGCCTGGTGACAAAGCTGCTTTATCTCAGAGCTCCACTGGGGCTGATGTTTTCTCCTCATGCCATGGATCAGTTTGGGAAGCCATGGATTGGCTCCCTCAGCAGCTCTGAGAAGCAGGAAAAAAAAAATTCACTTGTGACCAGGTGAGGAAACAGATGGAGATTTGTGCCTTTGAGTGGCTGTGAGTGTTAAAATCCAAACTCCTGAGCTGGGACAAGCAGGACCTGTGGCTGTTCAGGAATTTTCCTGTTCCCTCCTGCATCCCTGGCAGCTCCAAGGAGGGCAGGAGTGGCTGGGCTGGAGCTGTGGGGATGAGTTTTAAGATGGGTGATAAAGTGTTTTATTTATTACTGGTCTCTGTTGTTTCCTGTCCTCTGCTTTTGTTGGGTTTGGGGGTTTTTAGGACAAATTAATCTGGATTTTTTTTTTTTTTTTTTTTTTTTTTGGAGCACTCTCAGCCTTTCTTTCTGTCCTCATTCCCACCCCATGGAATGATCCTCTCCCCTCCATGTCTGCAGCATTTTCCCAACAGCTTCATTTCAATGACGAGTAAAACAAATTGGGGAGTTTTTTGTCATTCCTGGCTCTTTCCTGGGAATTAGAACAGACTGAGGGGGAGATTAAAGGAGTGAGAAGATGGTGGCCAGATCCAAATGAAGAGCTTGCTGTGATTATTGTGGGCAGAAAGCAGCCAGTGCAGCACTTCAGAGTTGTGTAATTGCACTAATTTAGAATGAAATCAGGGCTCTGGAGAGCCTTGGGTGTTCTGGTTTCTCTGGGGGATGAATTCAAACTCAGTGACAGAAAATACAGCAAATACACAGAGCAGAAAGGGGGAAAAAAACAACATTACTTAATTTTGGGAAATGGTTTTGCAGTGTGTCTGAAAAAATCTGCACCCAGAAGGTAACAGCATCTCTTTTAATACAAATATTTTGAAATTATTTAAAATATTTTAAAGAAACAAAATCGACACTTTCCTTGTTCATAAATCGATGTTAAGAATTATTCAGACTTCCCAAACCATTCTAAATGTAAAATTTGAACACTGAGTGAGTTGAACAAGAAGTTGAGTTTGAAAAGCAGAAGTTGTAGTAGGGAATCAGCCCCAGTGTCCTGGAGCTGAGCTAAAACTGGGATTTGGGAATTTGGGATTTGGGAAGTGCTGCTGTTTTCTCCCTGACACCCACTGGGTTCTCCACCCCCAGCCCAGCACAAATCCAAAACCACCAGCTGGATTTCAAAGAGAAAACAGAACTCTGTGTTCAAAACCCCCCATCCCAGAGTCTCCTCCTGCTCAGGAATGGAGGAAAAAACCCTTTTATTCCCCTAAGGGAGATCCCTAAAATTCCCCCACCTCCAGAAATGCTCATTCCTGCCCCTCCTTCCTGGCCAGCCCTGAAGGGAGGATGCAGCAGGGAATTTCCTCCCTGGATTCCCAGCAGAGAATTCCCTTCTCCAAGTTTTAAAGGATGGGCTGAGGGATCCCAGGGTCGCTGCCAGGACCACCTGGATTTAAAATCCCTCCCAACTTCTATGATTTTCTGAGAAAATTCAGTAATTCACCCAAGAGCTGTGACTCTGCTTTGGCCTGCAGAGATTTTTTTATGTCCATGTTTCCTACAACTTTTGTAGTGGGGGAAAACAGTCCCTGGGTTTTGTGGGATCCTGTGCTAGGAAAGGAGGAATTTTCTCCTGTGTGACAAAGTCAGCACTGGGCAGGATTTTTTCACTGGGAGTTGGGTGAGAAATCCTTTACAAGACCCTGGTTTCCACTGCAGCACTCCCTGGGGCTGGGAAGGATGGTTTTTCTTCACTGAAGCATCACCAGCCACTTGGGAGGACAAATCCCAACAAAATTTCTGCTCCCATTTCACAAAACCCAGCCTAGCTCCAGGAGCTTTGGGGCTGGGGACCAAAGAGAGCATTCATTTTCTTTTCCCTGCTAGTGAATATTCCCAATTATTTCGTTTCCTATGGAGATTTTTGGCAGGCAGTTCCCTCCCCTGCCCCTGCCAGCAGCTCTAAATGAAACGAGTTCTTGGCCTGGCAGGAGCAGCAAATTTGTCACTGTCAATATTTTCATCTGCCCCAGTCAATGACATTTATTTCAGGCAATCCATATTCCATATTGTCATATTAATAATCAGGGAAAGCAGGGAATTCTCTCAGAGGAAAACAAAACCTGGGTCATTTGTATGGTGCATTTCTTTTTGTGTGGGTGGCTCCACTGTGGAAATATTTTAAATTGACTTTCAAATGAGCAAACAGAGCCAGATTCCTTGTCCTGGTTCAGCTGCCTTTGGTCCCCTCTGGAGTTTGGCAGTGCTGACAATTTTCTTGAGGACAAGAAGTCCTCATCCCTGGAAATCCAAGAGCCGTGGATTCCTGACCCAGACTATTTCCAGACTCAGAAAAGGGGATGTGGCTGAGACATTGAGGATAAAACCCGACCCTGCTGGAGTTAAATTCCAATTCCCACTGGTGGCATCAGGAATTCAGGGCAGGATTTTTGCTCAGATTCCCTGCAAACCCCAAATATCTCCAGTTTGTCCTCAAAGCCTGGTTGCCCTGGTGTGTTTTTGATGCTCCAAACTTCCAGAGGTTTCATCACAAATTCCAAGCGTAGAAGGGAAGGAAATGAAGCTCTGTGATGGAATTGTTTCCTTTCAGTTTTGCAAAAACCAAAAGGCCCCTGGCAAACAGCTTTTGACGTTTTGCAGGGATGGAAGGTTGGAAGGATATCAAAGAACCCAAAATGTTGATCAGGGAGCTCAGGAGAGCTCCTTGGCTCTTCCTTCCTTTGCCTTCCTGAAGGATGGGAAGCAGAGGGATCACAGGGATTCCAGAACTCAGCTGGGTGACTCAAGGATTTGTTATCTATAAATCAGAACTGGCCCAAAGTGTTTGGTTTTCACTTCAGTCTGTCCCCCAGCCCAGGATTTTTATGGGGGCAGAGCTGTGGCTGTCCCTGTGCAGATGAATCCCACAGGACTTTGCCAGGTTTGTGGTGGGGAAAGGGAAAATCCTGAATTTTCCTCCTTCCCACAAAAACCTTCTGCTGAAGGGAAGTTCTGGATTTTGAGCTGTTCCAGAAGTGTTCTCAGGTGGGATTGAGGAGGGTGGGGCTGCTCCAGGTGGGATGAGATAATCCAGTGTGGTGCTGCCACAAAGGAGAATCCCAAAATCCCCCAAAATCCCAGACTGGTTTGGGTCGGGAGGAACCTTCAATCCCACCCAGTGCCACTCCTGCCATGGGGACACCTCCCCTGTCCCCAATGTCCAGCCTGGCCTTGGGCACTGCCAGGGATCCAGGAACAGCCACAGCTGCTCTGGGAATTCCATCCCAGCCCCTCCCAGGGAACAATTCCTGCCCCAAATCCCATCTCAGTCCCACCTCTTTCAGTTCAAAGCCAATCCCCCTTTTCCTGACACTCTCTGCCTGTGTTAAAACATCTCCCCCTTTCTAAATTCCCTTTCCAAGACTGCCAGGGGCTCTGAGGTCTCCCTGGAACTTTCCCTTCCCCAGGGTTTTCCAGCCTGAAGAAATTCCCAGCAGCAGCCCAAGCAGGGCTCCTTTATTTCATTTATTTTTTTTTTTCTTGATGGTTGATCCCTCAGTTCCCAGCAGCAGCCCAAGCAGGGCTCCTTTATTTCATTTATTAATTTTTTTTCCTGATGGTTGATCCCTCAGTTCCCAGCAGGATCAGGTGGAGCTGGGAATGTGTGGATAAAACCAGGAGGGATGTGGGATCAGGAATTGCTTTAGCTCAGGCTGTGCTTCCTCTCTTTTGGTTTAACACAAATTAACACAGGAATGGAGCAAATCCAAGGATCCAGGTGGGATGGGATGAACCACAAAGGAATCAAGGTGAAACAGAAATTAATTTCATTTTTCTTCATTTATTTCCAATGTTTGTGCAGCCAGAAAGCTCCTGCAAAAACACCCAAATGGATCTCACAAAACTCGACCTCATGGCAAAAAAATGTCTTCCCTTGGCTCTGCTGGGCCTCATGAATGATTTTAAACAGAATTTTATTTTCCTTGGAGGAGGAGGGAAGGGCAGAATATTGAAATAATCTTTGCTTGTGCTTTTCACAGCAGCAATGAACAGACAGAGCGAGTCCTTGTGGAAGTTCTTGGGCTCGGGGAGATTGGTGCACTCTTTGCTTTCTGCCACTTCCCAGCTCTTCATAACGTTGGTATTTAATATTTAAATTCATATTAATATTTAAAATAAATATTAAATTAATACTAAAATTAATAATGAAATTATTCAGGGATTTAGATCCCCTTATAGTGGCCAGAAACTCCTCCCTCCAGCTGAGGATAAAGGTGAAAAAGGTTCTTGAATTTTTACTCCTGGATTCTCCCGTGGCTTAGCAAGAGGAAAAAATAAAAAAAATCAGGGAATTTGCAAAGCCAGGATGCTGCCTGGTGTCTCAGGGGAGGCTGGAGTTTCCCTTCTTATTTTTTTTTCTGGAACTGTTAAAAATTTCCCTTTTCCCTTTGGATCCCGTTTGTTTCCATCCCCAGTTGGGCAGGAAGGGATCACTTCACTGGAGTCCCCAGGTGAAATTCAGGGTGAAAATTCATTTTCTCTCTCCCAAGAAGCCCCCAGAACACGGAGTTAATTTCCCTTTAATTAAAAAATTTAAATTTAAAATTTCCCTTTGGTAATTATTTCACCCTTTTGCATCCTTTGGGATTCTCCTTTTTGTGCCCAGCAAAACCTGGACCTGCTTCCCCTCCCCTGGCAGGGATTATTTTCTCTCCCCCCACTCAATCCATAAGAATCAGAGAGGAAATTGCGACTTTTCTCAATTTTGGGAGAACGGGAACATCCCGGTGCCACCTGGTGGCAGCAGATCCTGGGATTTCGGGATTTTTGGATATTGGAGCTTTTTTTGGAAATTCCTGCAGGGGGATCAAAGGCAGCTCCGGGCACTCTGCAGGTTCAAACACGGGGTTGCCTCGCAGTTTTTTTGGTTTTTTGGGGAGGTTATTTTGGGTTTTTTTGGTGTTTGTTTGTTTGTGGGGGTTTTTGGTGGTGGTGGTGGGTTTTTTTTGGAGGGGGGTGTTAGTTGTTTTTTTTTTACTTTTTTTTAAATTGTTTTCTTTTGTTGGGGTTTTTTGTGTTCTTTTTTGTGGGTGCTTATATATTTATATTTGTATTTATATTTATATTTTTACTTTTATTTTAAAATTATTTTTACTTTTATTTTTTCAATTATTATTTTTTATTTTTCTTTTTGGTGTTCGTTTTTGATTCCTCAATTACAAACAGCTCCCCAAGCTCTCTGGGCTGTTGAAAGCTCAGAACTCCTGGCAGGGGATGAGAGAGCAGAGAGGCCAAAAATCTGGAGAGGCAGCAATCCTCCTTTCAGGGAGGGATATCTTTGCACTGCAAACCTTCTCCTGGGAAAGGAGCTCCCCAAATTCCATTTCTGTGACAGAGGTTTGAGACCCAGAGGTTTGGTGTAAAATGAGAGAGCTCCCACGTCTTCACTAATTACTGTTTTTAATTAGTGCCAGCCTCCGGGGCTGAGGGGTTTGTCCAGTTTGCTGCGCATCTCCAACTTTCGGTGTTTTTGATGCATTTTTTTTGTGTTGGGTTATCTTTTAATAAAGTAAAGTGGTTAATGTGAGGTTAGGCTTTTGATGGTTTTGATGTACTTTTTGTGTTGGGTTATTTTTAAATGTCCAAGCAGTTAAATAGTTGTTTATTATACAGTGTATTAGTTTGAAAAGTAAAGTTACAGTTGTTAAAGTTACAGTAGTTTCACGATTATAAACCGCACCTGAATATAAGCCGCACT
>VRYO01002482.1:7759741-7772644 GCA_009812075.1 Sialia sialis | reverse complement strand
TTTCATTAATTTTCAAAGTTTTCCTCTCTGATCTATTCTGATACATTGCTGGATCTGTGTGCCTGGAAAATGAAGGTTATTTTGACTTTTTTTTTTTTTTGCCAAAGAAATACAGAAATCATTCCATGGGGAAGCCCCTCCTGCTCTTGGGGGTGAGTTACTCACTCCTTCAGACCCAGAGTTACCAAAACCCCACCAGGAATATCTGAGAGCAGCTGGATGTGCAGGAGCTCTGTCCATGGATTCCTGCTGCCATTGTCTGTGTGAGGGATATCAGGGAAAAAAAATGAAATTAAAAACTCTGATTATGCCTCTTGTCTGGGAAGGAGTTTAAACAGATCATTCCAGGCTGAACATTTAATTTGGCATTAAAATCTCATAACAGGATTAGCCCATCACTCACAGACCCTGCAAGAATCATTTCCAAGGAAGTTATTTATGTGGAGAAGCCAAGACACTTGTGATTTTTACAGGCAGATAATGGGGGCTGCAGGATGATTGATGCCAAATGGAAACAATTCCTCATAATTGCCTGAAGTGCTTAATATTCCATCTCCGCCCCGTGAACAGGAAACTGTCTGGCTTTCAATTTCTGCTTAATTTGTAATAATCATCCCCTAAATCTCTCATGTGCTGCTCTGCACTCTGGGATGAGATGAAGCCTTTTCCCCTGGGAGTCTCCTTCCCCAGCCCTGCTCTCAGCCCTCGCTGTCAGCAGCGTGATTTCCTCTCCTCACTTCCTCTAATCAGCCGGGAATGATGCGTTTCATCCAGCTGATTTTGGGAATAAAATCCTAAATAAAATCCTAAATAAAATCCCCTACCCCATTTCCAGCAGATCAAGAATTCCTGGATATTCCACTTGCATCCCAGGAGGGGGAAACACTGTACTGGGAGTAGCAGCAGGTACAGAGCAGGGCAGACTCTCAGAATCCCTGCCAGGGGGGTTTTTATGGTGTTTTAGGAGCAGGAAAGGGTGAACAAACTGCCTGGGGTGTCTCCCGGCTCTGCAAAGGTACAACCTCCCCAAAATCACTTGGGATTTCTGTACCCAGCACTGCTGGCAGAGGAATTTCCCTAGGAATTGGTTTAGGTTACAGTGGCATGTTCATTTTCTGAAGCTTAAGGATCTTGGCTTGGGCTCTGACTAAAATCCCACAAACTTTAATTTAGTGGGATGGCCGGGATGGGGGCTGTGCCCTGGAGCAGCCCCTGACATTGACCAGCTTCCCCAACATTATAATTTCAACCTGAAATGCTGCCAGGCAGGGCAAGGAGCTGATTTTGGAGGCTGTAGGAATGAAAATTAGAAATATCAGAGCTGGAAATGCGCAGGTTGGGCTCTTCCTGAGGGGGAAAAAAACCAAACCCACAGGCTGGAAGTGAGGTCTGTGAATTTATCCTGATTTTCACGAGTGGAGAAAGAAAACATAAAGCAAATCTTTTTTTTCAATGAGATGTGAAAACTGGAAGCCCTGGGAGCTCTGCAGATGCTGAAACAATCCTGCTCTGCACATGTGGGATATCCCTGCAGCCTCTAGATAAAACCCTGGATCTTTATTCCAAGCAGAATGGAATTTTTGGACTTTTTTTTTTTTTTTCCCCAAGTCTGGAAAAAATCCACCATGGATATTTTGTGAGAAGCCACAGGGATGTTGTGTGAGAAGCCAGGCTGACTCCCCGCACAAGGAGGATGAAAGGGTTAAAGAGGGAAGAGAGGAGCAGGGCTGCTTTGGGGTGGATGGAGGGGTCAGGGGAAGGTCTGAGCAAACAAGAAATCCTTTGTTCCCGAAGCTCCAGCAGGGCAGGTCGGGCTGCTCCCGTCTCCCCCAGCACCTGCGGATTATCCTGATGGGGTGATGATGATCCACGGGCAGGAGTTGTGTTTTCCCCCTTTCACAGCTGCTGATAACATCCTGATCCTGGGGAAGTCAAATAATTCAGCCACAGAGACTGAGGGATTAAAAAAAAATTCTCTTTTTTTTTTTTTTTTTTTTTCTTTTTTCTTTCTTTTCTTTTTTTTTGTTGGGGTGAGGTTCTGCATAAATCTCTGTTTATGAATGACTCAACCACAGTGCCCTGCTGCAAAGAGCAAATATGTCAAGTCTCTGCTACACCTTCATTTTTCTAGGTCACAGAAACACAATCTGAAATCTTAAAGGTCATTCCTGAATATCCATAGGGAGAGGCAGAGAGAGAAAATGCACTTGGCCACAGTGAGAGGAGTGATTTGGATTTATCAGTGAGCTCTCTGAGCCCACAGATAACCAAACATGTCTGTATTATTTATAATCCCCGTGGAATCGAGCTGGGGTGAGGAATATTCTCCTGTCATCCTTTGATTCCTCCCCAGAAGACACTTCCCAGAGCCTTAAGCAGATTTTGAGGATGACAGCCAGCTGCAATCCAGGAGTCACTGCTAATTTGGAAGCACTGCTTGATTTTAGAGAATATCTGAAGGAGCTGTTTAAAACCCAGGAAGTCTCCTTGCTTTCTCTTGCATTAATGAAGTAGCTGGATAAAACCAGCACTGCAGCCACCTGCCCTGTGCCTTCCTGAAACTTTCTCCAGCTATCCCACAGCCCAGCAGAGGAGCAGGATGTGTTTTAGGTTGGATTGCACTGGAATTAGCAGAGGCAGATGTGTCAGGGAAAGAGCTGGAGCTGAATTTTCTCCATTATTGGTTATGTCCACCTTGCAATTCCATTTGCAGGAATCTGGGAGGATCTTCCCCTCCAAGCACAGAGATGCTGGAAGAGGATGGTTTGAGGAATAAAATCCCCAGCAGCTTCCTTTTATTCCTGAGTTCCAGGGCAGGCCAGTGATGGTTCTGCAGCATTGATTACCTGGGACTCAGGGCCTCATTTGTAAAGCCTGGCTCCAGTAGGAATAAGTCAGGATTAATCAGAAGCTGCTCCTTTTCGCTCTGCTGCTGTGCTGGTGACTTTTCCAGCCTGCAGATCCCAGCTCCATCCATCTGCTAACACCATTTCCAAAGGCTGGCCCTGCAAGAGAAGAGGCAGGATTCCAGCTGTTGTCAGCAGGCCACAGCTGTGATGAATGAAAATTTAACTTCTCCCAGATGTTCTGCCATCCTCCCCCATCTCCTGTCCTCCCCATCCATCAGCTCTTCCATCCTGCTGCTGCTGGAGGTGGTGCCCGTGGCCAGCAGAGCTCTGGCTCTCCATAATGGATGTTGACAGGGAAGGGAACGGCAAAGGGAGAGATCCAGCCCTCAGCCATGGCCAGAGCTGGAATTTTAATGGATCAAAGGCATCCAGACAGCCCCTGCACAAGGGGGAGCATCTGGAAGAAATAATAACCAGAGGTTTAGGGGGCTGCTTGGCATCTTCTGAGCAGGTTGGAGTAGTGGAGCGATGGGGAAATTGTCCTTTAATTTTGGGCTGCTCTTGGAGGTTTTATGGTGGAACTTCGCTGACCAAAGGTTCCCAAATCACTTGGGAAGCTGCTGTGGGGCTCAGGAAACTTGGAATGGGAGTCAATCCCATTATTTGTTGATTTATGTTTTTCCATAACATGTGCAGGAGCAGTTGCTACAACAAAGGGCTGTATTTATAAATTATGAAAATTGAATTATACAGGCATGCACATGTAGCTGCTCATGTAATACATCAGGTTTGGATTAATGGATTATGGGATATTACAGGCCAGCATGTCTGTGGGTATTTCTAGGAAGGAATTCCTGGCTGGGAGGGTGGGGAGGCCCTGGCACAGGGTACCCAGAGCAGCTGTGGCTGCCCTTGGATCCCTGGAAGTGTCCAAGGCCAGGCTGGACATTGGAGCACCCTGGTCTGTGTCCCGTGACAGGATTGTGGAGGGAATGGCTGGAGCTGTGTCAGGAGGGGTTCAGGTTGGATTTTTGGATATTGTCTTCCTCCAGAGGGTGCTGGGCACTGCCCAGATCCCCAGGAAATGGGCACCGCCCTGAGGCTGCCAGAGCTGCTCCAGGAGAGTTAGGATAAGGATGCCCAGGGTGGGAATGTCGGGTGTCTGTGCAGGATCCATGATCCTGGTGGATCCTTTCCCACCCAGTTCATCCCATGATCCTGAAAGTGTTCCCTAAACCCCCCAGGTGTTCCCAGGTGCTGTGCTACCCAGCAGAGCCCCCGTGGTCACAGCTCTGTCCCCTGGGAGAGGTTTGATCTCTCCACAGCCGCTGCCTCACCTCAGAGCTGGGATCCTGGGCTGGAGATCATGCCCATCTCCTGGAGCAATCCTTATTCCCATTCCATTAAAAAACCCTTATTCTCATCTCCTGGAGCAATCCTCATTCCCATTTTCTGGAGTAATCCTTATTCCCCATCCGATGGAGCAATCTTCATTCCCATTTTCTGGAGCAACCCTCATTCTCATCCCTTGGAGTAATCCTCATTCCCATCTCCTGGAGCAATTCTCATTCCCATTTTCTGGAGCAATCCTCACTCCCCACAGGAATCCTGGCTGCTCCCTGCTCTGCCCCACTCCCTGAGTGCAGCCATACATCCGAGGGAGCTGTGTTGTGTTTTTTCCTTGCAGCTTTTCTGCAGATGCACCCAAGCCCAAATGTGAGCTCCATTATTTTTGTCATCGTCCCTGACAGTTGTGATTCATCACCCAGGGTTGTTTTCTTGCACATCATAACTCCTCTGGAGCAGAAAAGCTCTTCAGCTGCACATCTGTCAGCACAGCAGAGCTCCTCAGCCCAGCACACAAAGGAGCTTCACTTCTTCCTTCTGACAAAGGCATTTGCTAAAGGAGGCTGGGAATGTTCAGGGTGGGCTCCCAAATATTCTGTCATGATCTGTGTCAGAGACTGGGTTGAAATGCCAGCTCAAAGTGTCACCAGAGTGTCACACAAATGGCAATAAAGGGGCAAGCAGCAGCTCCCAAAGCTTTGGTGGATGTAGAGGGTGATTTCTTTTAGGTTAAAATCCCAGCACTTGCAGCTCGGCTGTGACTGCCGTGTATCTGCTTGGATAAATAATTTTAATGGGTGAAAAAATGACCTAAACCATCCCAGTGTGCTGCCTGGGCTGTTTTATGGGAGCTGCACTTTGTGAAGGTCTGGCTGGTTGTTTCCAGGAACTCCACATCCCTTTTCTCCAAATTCTGATGTCCTGGGACAGGCTCAGCCACATCCCAGCTTTTCCCTTTTCCTTTTTTTTTTTCCTTTTCCCCTTTTCCAGCACATCTTTGGGACAGGACATGGCACCCGTGTGGTCTGGAAGATTTAATATTTGAGGACTGGGTGGGGGGAAAAAAACCCCCAAAGGGTACAGTAATTTCACAATTATAAGCCGCACCTTTTTAATTGGAGAATCCATCCCACCCCAGTAGTGCGGTTTATATTCAGGTGCGGCTTATAATTATGAAATTACTGTAATTGGATTTAACTAGGGGGAAGAAAAAGCATGAATATCCAAATCATGAGGAAGAAACAGGTTGAGAGGTTTTTTGTTTTGAGATGTTGAAGCTGGAATAATTTGGAGCAAAGCCAAGAACGAGGCAGCAGTGAGGAAATGCTGGGCCTGGGGTGGAGTGGGGACAGGGGGTTCTGTGTGGGTCACACCAGGGGATGTCACTGACACCCCAGGGACATCAGTCTGGGAAAATGAGATGTGGAGAGCAGAGTGGAATTTACCGGATGAGGTTTATAGAATTTTTTTTTTTTTTTTTTTACTTCACTTGGTAAAGTCAATTCATAAATATGTTTTCCAATGGAAATTAGATTTTATACTTTTATTAGATTGCTAGTACAAGCAATTCAGTAAAACATTTTCCCAATTTTTTATTCTTAATCTTAAAAGCAAAATCAAAAATTTTGCTCTGAATTTCAATTGAAATGGGAAGGTTTTGTTAAGGAAACACTGCCCTGGAACTTCTTCTTTTTCCATGTCCATCCTTCTGTTTTGTTCTCCATCCCACCCTGGTGGATTTTAGGGAAGAGACTCTGCCAGCCTGACTGTAATTACCTTGTTTTTAATAAATAACTGACAGGAATGCCTCTTGCTGTGAATTGAACTGATTTCTTCTGCTTTTATTCTTCATGGACATGGATTTATGCAAAATAACCCAGGAGGATTTTTACTGTCTTTATCCTTTCCATTTTTGTACACAGCAAATCCAACACTTCCCAGCTTTCCTTGCCCATCTTATTTCACGAATCTGTTTTTATTTCCCTGAACCTTTTCGCATTTTTCTGGTGTGTGTGCAATAACCCCTGACACAGATGGGACGTTGCTCCAAAAGCTTGGCAGGCCAAGCTCTCCTGGAAATTTGGGTAAATGTTTGCACATCAGGAGCAGCCCAGCAGAGGGGGTGCAGATCATTTTCAAATCGGGTTAAGGGATGATTTACATCGAAATTCAAATTTCATTTGCATTAATAGCTTGGTTTTTTTGTTCATGTCCCTCCAAATTTTCACTTTCTAAACCGATGCTGGTCCCCAGTGCTTGCTGTCACCCTTGAGAGCGCTGATGGAATTTTTTGCCTTGCTGATGCTGGGAACCAGAGGAGCAGAGGCTGCTCATCAATGTTTGACCTGATTTTGTGTCCCAGGCACCGCAGGGATGGTTTGCATCCCCAGCTGGGGAATTCAGGAGATGTTTCCATTTCTAAAAGGTGGATTTCTCCTTGTTGTTGCCCATGATTCCTCGTGGAATGGGCATTTCAAGCAACAACATTTTGCACTTTCAGGGTGTATTTTATCAGATGATCTAAAATAGTTGTACAACATTCAGGAATTACAGCTTGCAGGGACATGAGGGGATAAAGCAGCAGCAAAATTCCCTGGCACTGGAGCAGAGCCATGGCTTGGTCACCAGGCAGGGAAGGAGCAGAGGATGAGCAACAATTCCTGATGCTGGAGGTGAGAGCTCCTCTCAAAATTCAACTTTTGAGCCTCGTTGTGCATTCCCAGCTGGGAACCCCCACCAGAACTTTCCTTGTGGCTTTAGGAGCAAACTCTGAATCTCCTGGAGCAGTGCTGGCTTTGTGGGATTGGTTCGGGATGCAGAATGGGATTGGCTTGGCTCTGCAAAGCATTTCTTAAAGAAGGTGTTGCCCCAGCTGACAAAACCCAAAATGAGCAGCTTGGAGCTCCGAAGCAGCCAAGAGGACAGAAATAAACCCCATTGCTCACCCAAAATCACAAAGTGCTCCCAAAGCCACCCCAGGCACTGCCCTGCCCCCCTCGAGATTCCCCTTCCCACAGGCTGGGATTGGGATGCACAAAATAAATTCTGCACAAAATTCTGCACAGCATTGCCTTGCCGTGGTGCATGGTGGTTTCGTGTTCATGGTTTCATTTTCTTTTATTTGTATGCAGAATTTTTTAATCTGTGTTATTTTATGTGTGTGATGTTATTTATTTCTATGTATAATTTCATCTGTGTGATTTTAAAAAATGCTATGATTTTATTTTACGTGCTTATAATTTTTTGTTTGGATGATTTTATTTTGTGTGTATAATTTTTTTGTATGATTTTTATGTGTATAATTTTTCATCTGTGTGATTTTTTAATGTGTATGATTTTATTTATAAGTTTTTATTTGTGTGATTTTTTTGTGCATGATTTTATTTTATTTATGGGTATGATTGAATCTGTGTGATTTAAAAAATTTTGTATGATTATATTTTATGTGTATTATTTTTTTATTTGTATGATTGTGTATAATTTTTCATCTGTGATTTTTTAATGTGTATGATTTTATTTATATGTATGTATAATATTTACGTGTGTGATTTTGTGTGTATGATTTTATTTTATTTCTGTCTATAATTTTATCTGTGTGATTTTAAAATTTGTATTATTTAATTTTTGTCTATAATTTTTTTGGTATGATTTTATTTTGTGTGTGTAATTTTTCATGTGTCATTTTTCAATGTGTATGATTTTATTTTATGTGAGTATATTTTTTTTATTTTTATGATTTTATTTTGTGTGCATAATTTTTTTTGCACGATTGTTTTTGTGTGTGCAGTTTTTCATCTGTCACATTTTTTAATGTGCATGATTTTATTTATATGTGTAATTTTTATCTGTGTGATTTTTTGTGTGTATGATTTTATTTTATTTCTCAGTGTGATTTTTAAAAAATTGTATAATTTTATTTTATTTCTTTGTAGAATTTTATTTGTATGATTTTATTTTATTTGTGTGTAGAATCTTTTCTTTGTGGTTTTTGTCAGTGATTTTATTTATATGTATAATTCTTTATCTGAGTGATTTTTTTTGTGTGTATGATTTTATTTTATTTGTATGTGAAACATTTTTACCTGTGTGATTCTTTGTGTGTATGAATTAATTTCTGTGTCTAATTTTTTTATTTGTATGATTTAATTTTATTTCTGTGTATAACTTTTTATATGTGATTTTTTTTCCCTGATTTTATTTCTGTGTATAACTTTTCTTCTGTGTGATTTTTTTTTTTTGGTATGTACGATTTTATTTTGTGTATGTGATTTTTAAAATTTGTACACATAATTTTTATCTGTGTGATTTTCTGTGTTTATGATTTCTTGTTCTTTTCTGTTCTTTTTGTGGTTGTATCAGATTATTTCCATCACTTAAAGCTTTTATTTCTATTTGAAAATGGAACCAATTTGTCTGAATACTGGGCAGATAAATTCAGAAGTGACAATTGTCGCTGTCACCTTCGAAGCTTCAAATGCAGAATTCACCTCCATTTTTATTTTATTGAAACTATATCATTTTCTGTGCCACATCCCTTTAAATGCTGGGACTTTTTTGGGTGTATTTTTAAATGAATTTTTTTTTCTCCCCTCCCATATTGGCTGCAGATGTCCAGGAGGGAGCAGGGATCCTGCTCCTCTGGAGAAGTGCTGCTCCCTCTCGCTGTGCTCCATTTCCAGTGGGATTAAAGGAGAAATGTGGCCCCACCACCCCCACCCCGGGCTGCTCCTTCCCTTTTCCACCTCCTTTGAACCAGACAGGATTTAGATCACTTTAAAAAATTAAAAAGTTTAACCCAGAAGGGTTGTTTAATCTGGATGTGGATCACGGAGGTGGCAGCCTGATGTCCTCTGGTGGCCCCCAGAGCCGCAGAGAGCAGGAGAAATGTTGGCCGCAAGTTTTAAACGTCTCAAAAAGCTTCAAAAATCGAGGAATAAGTGAAAGGCAGCAGGCAGGAGAGCCCTGTGCCTCGAGCACCAGCAGAGCTTTGCCACCAGAGCCTTTTCCATCTGCATCAAAATTCCTGATTTCCTCCAGATGGGCCACAAGAGTTTCCTATCTTCCCTCTTCTGGGCTTTTTTATTTTTAATCTTTTATTTCGATCCAAACAATTTCTCCCTCTCTTGCCAAGCTCTGTGTTGTACCACATTCCTCTGCTTCAGACACAATATCCTCCTTGACCCAGCCTGGCACGTTTCCACCTGCCCCGTTGTGTCTGTTCCTCCCAGAAATTCCTCCAGGAGCAGCCCCAGAGGGATGGGATATCCTGTTGGGATCATCCCAGTCACACAGAGCATCACCACAGGGACAAATCCCCCTTCCCTAAAGCTCTGCAGCTGCCAGGAGGGCTGCATTTGGGGATTTCACCCATTTGGGGATTTAGCCACTTTGGGGACGTGGTTTTGGGGACTTCACCCATTTGGGGATTTCACCCCACTTTGGGGATTTAGGATTTCACCCCACTTTGGGGATGTGATTTTGGGGATTTCACCCAATTCTGAAGACGTTGTTTTGGGAGTTTCACCCCACTTTGGGGACATGGATTTGAGGACGTGGATCTGGGGATTTCACCCACTTTGGGGATTTGGGATTTCATCCACTTTGGGGATGTGGATTTGGGCACGTGGTTTTGGGAATTTCACCCCACCTTGGGGATGTGGTTTTGGAGATTTTATCCCATTTTGGAGATGTGGATTCGGGGATTTCACCCACTTTGGGGACGTAGTTTTGAGGACTTCACCCATTTGGCAACATGGATTTAGGGATTTCACCCCACCTTGGGGACGCAGATTTTGGAGATTTCACCCACTTTGGGGATATGGGATTTCACCCCACTTTGGGAATGTGGATTTGGGGATTTCACCCAACTTTGGAGACGTTGTTTTGGGAGTTTCACCCCACTTTGGGGACAAGGATTTGGGGATTTCACCGCACTTTAGGGACCTGGTTTTGGAGATTTTACCCCTTTTTGGAGATGTGGATTCGGGGATTTCACCCACTTTGGGGACGTAGTTTTGAGGACTTCACCCATTTGGAAACATGGATTTGGGGATTTCACCCCACTTCGGGGATGCAGATTTTGGGGATTTCACCCATTTTGGGGATTTGGGATTTCACCCCTCTTTGGGGATGTGATTTTGGAGATTTCACCCCACTCTGGGGATGTGGATTTGGGAGTTTCAACCCAGTTTGGGGACAGGGATTTGGGGACGTGGTTTTGGGATTTCACCCCACTTTGGGGACATGGATTTGGGGATGTGGATTTGGGGATGTGGTTTTGGGGACATGGATTTGGGGATTCACCCACTCTGGGGATGTGGTTTTGGGATTTCACCCACTTTGGGGACTTGGATTTGGGGATGTGGATTTGGGATTTCACCCCACTTTGGGGATGTGGTTTTGGGAAGAATCCCTTTCAAGTGAATCATCTGTTTGCATGGTTGACTCCTGCGCAGCTGCATGTGCCAAAAAGCACATTTTCAATTCCTAAATTGTTGCTGCTGAGCAAGTCAGGGCAGTGTTTCATGGTGTGGCTGCACCTCTGTCTCTCTTGACTAGTGCAAAATTTATTTAAATATTTGTGCCAGTTTGTATTTTCTCATCTTTAATGACTAGGAAAAAAACTCGCATTTTTAAGGCACTTTTGAGCATTTCTATGCATTTCTTCAATTTTTTCCAAGGTCTTCTCTTTTGGAGTAAAACTGGGGATAACTTGCTCATTTAAGAGTAAAAAATGTTCTTCTATAGAAGAAAAAATTTAGCTTGTGCAAAATAAATATATTTTAAATAATTGTATGAAAAATAATAGTTTAAGTGCTTATTTCTGTCTTAAGGATTTGCCACAGAGATATCAAATTTATTTTATGTTGGCCAAATGTGTATATATACATATCCACATAAATGTATGTATAAATATATATGCATATTTATTTATTTTACATTTTCCAAATTATGCCACTGATATTCTAATAAATCCACCAGAAAATTAAAAAAAGATATTGTTCTGCTAAGTTCAAGCTAATTTGACTCATAAGTCAAGGCTGATGGAAGCAAATCACAACTCTGGGGTAATTTAATCTAATTTAGTGTAATTTCAATGTGAGTGCAAAGGTGCCTTGGGGTAGTTAATCTGATTGAAGAGTTTTTTTGAGAACAGGAAGAAGACCCTGGCTTCATTTTTCTTATATATATAAATATGAATGAGTTTCACTGGCATAATTTGGCCAACATAAAATAAATTTGATATCTCCGTGGCAAATCCTTAAGACAGAGATAAGCACCTAAACTATTCTTTTCCATACAATTATTTAAAATATATTTACTTTGCACAAGCTAAATTTTTTCTCCCGCAGAAAACTTTTTTGCCTGGTTCTGTTGAGAATTAAGGAAAACATTTTCACTTTGCTGTCTGAGCACCTTTGGCTCGAAGTTCTGTTTTACCAGCTGCTCTTCCCACGAGAGAAATGCAATCACAATTTGCTTAATTGCTGAATAATTGATAAGAACAATGAATAATGCTTTCATGGGCCCAGGCCCAAAGGAGAGGCAGCAGAAATCCAGGCTGTGACTGTGCCATTGCCCTGATGGATCTGAGGCTGGGCTGTCCCATTTTCATTTGTCATTCCCACTGGAGAGCCACCAAAGGCTCTGCTGGGACATTTTTCATTGCTGCTGCTCAAACCAGGGAGTTTTCCTTTTGTCTCTGCCTTGTTTCTGCCAGCAGGAGGGAGGGCTGCACATGGCAGGGACACTGGAGAGGGCACCTGGGGATGAGATGATCAAAGAAAAGCAGAATCCCTGCAAGCCTCAAGTCCCAGGAGCTGCATCCACCAGGACAGCACACACAGCATTCTGCTTTTCCCTTTTCCAACCCCATATCAGCAAACAGAGCATTCTGCTTTTCCCTTTTTCAATCCCATATTAGCAAACAGACATTCTGCTTTTCCCTCTTCCCATCCCATATCAGCAAACAGAGCATTCTGCTTTTCCCTCTTCCCATCCCATATCAGCAAACAGAGCGTTCTGCTTTTCCCCTTTTTCCCATCCCAGGATACAAACATAACATTCTGCTTTTCCCTCTTTTCCCATCCCATGACACAAACAGAGAATTCTTCTTTTCCAACCCCACATCAGCAAACAGAGCATTCTGCTTTTCCATTTTTTCCCATCCCATGTGGTCTCTAATCAGGGTGATGGGTCCACACAGACTCTGGGTGTTTCACTGACAGGGGTATCAGGAATGTTCCATCCGCATTTACTCCTCATTTCTTTGATGAATCATTAGCAGCCAATTTGCAGGAGGCTTTGGGGCAAGTTGCCACCCGTTCTCCCATTGCAGAACATTTATTTGTTTTGTTTTGGGGTTTTTTTTGGTAGGCACAGGCAGGCCCTGGATGCTGCCCAAAGGCAGCAATCCCTTTTTTCTGTTTTGATTGGGATAAAAATCATCTCCAGGAGTGTCTGGGGAGTGCTGTGTTATTCAGCTCATCGTTCACAGCATGAAATCAGGTAATTTTCAGGTGGGGATTGAGACAAACAAAATCTGGATTTCCTGGTGGCCACTGCACACCTGTCGTGGCCACGCTCTGCAAATCGACCCTGGGCTGAGAAACGTGGAATTTTATCCCTGGGATTAACAGGATCCTCCCACGGCTGCAGAGCCCACACAGAATTGTGGAGTGTTTGGGGCTGGAAAGGACCTCCAAAA
>VRYO01002482.1:7748183-7758741 GCA_009812075.1 Sialia sialis | reverse complement strand
TTTTTTTTTCTCCAACCTCTATGATGAATAACTGGGAAAAATTAATGACTGGGATGAATAACTGGGAAAAGTTTTAATTCTTTACCATATCCAGCTGTCTGTTAGGTGGGGGAGCAGAAATCTGTGATAACAATCAGGAGGCAGAGCCAAACTGATAAATGCTGTAATCTTGCTGATGGAAAAAGAAAAGCAGCTGGGAGTTTTCTCTCTTTGTTTCTTTAATTAAGTCTAGACTGTACGTGTTGTGCTGCTCAGAAATAATCTGGAAGTATTTACCAAATTGCATTTCTGATTATGATGTCAATAATCAAGTGAAAAGAATGAGCAGAGGCTTCATTTAGGAAAGAAATCTGATTTGCAGCTCCATGTTGTTTGAAGACAGAACTGTTCTTTCCTCCCAGTTCCTCAAATTTATTCTCACCAGAGAATAATATTCTCACCTAGAATTTACTCTCACTTGTGATGGCCATGAAACAAGGATTTCACATCCCAAGTACCAGAGAAGTGATGGGGATGAGAAGATTTCACTTTTTGCCCTTTTGGCTTCCTGTTTAAAATCCAGAACACCCATTTCAGCTTCCAAAGGATTTCTCCAGCAAATCTCAAGGAGTGCAGAAAAAAAAAGCAGCTGCAAAGTTTTATGGTCTCTAAGATTTAAGTCTTTGTGGCTTGTACACAATTTCAGTTTATTCCTATAGATTTCCCTTGAACTCTGTCTTTAATAAAATAATTGAGGATTATCTTTACTCTTCTCCCTACTCCCTCATTAGCTGCAGTGCTTAAATCAACACCCAAATAATCAGGAGTAATTTTGGAGGGGTGTGGCCATAGGTGCCATCTGTCATCAGCACTGACAGGGACATTTTCTGTTTTTTCAGAGAAATCTTTTAAGACCAGGGAAGGGACTGGATCCTTCCAGTTGTTGTTAACCAGCCTGTAAATGAGCTGCTTAATTAGCAGGTAGGCCAAGCAATTTAGAATTTACAATTATAGTTTGAATACAGATGTAAAAACCACTTTCTCCTATGGCTGGACTTTTTTTTCCCCAGTTCAGGGATATTTATTTGATCAGTCAAAAAATGCTAAGTCTAAAGTGAGCATGTTCTTATCTCACATTTTCCATCAGACTAGAAAATCTCTTTTATTTACCCTTTAACATGATAAAAATCACTGATTCAGTGATTCAGTAACCTTTCCATTAGCAGATTTTGCTGTTATTGGTGATAAAATTCATAATTTTCCTTAAAAGTGGCCCTGATTCCATCGATTTTGCAGTCCTGGCACAGGGTAGTTGGGAGGGATAACACAGAACTAAAACTTAGCAGGGAGAAATTAAACAAAGAAAAGTAGGTGTCAGGTATAGACCCAGAGTGATGATATTACAGGGAATAGTTTTTAAAGGGTTTACATGAGAGGGATACAAAAAATGCAGCAAAAGCTGTCACAAAACAAAAGAGCACCGTGGTCTTAATAATGACAAAAAAGGACAAATATATTGATTTTTTAAAATTTTGGATACTTTTTTATAGCTTGATTCACTCTGATAGCATCCCCCAGAATAAGGAAAATCCCACATTTACACTCAGATCTTGCAAGACGGAGATATTCAAAACAATCTCTTTTTTTGGGGTTAATAAGCATTTTCTTTACTTTTCTTGACTTCTGCAGGTCCTAATGAGCGGTGAAATTCCAAACCATGGAGCTGGATATATGGAAAAGGTAACTACCTGCAGATTGTGTCATTCAAGCATTTATTGAGGTGCACATTAAGCATTCTTAAAAAGGTCATAAAAGCAAATTCCCCTTCTCGGCTGCCTCATTTCAGAGGCCATAACCAGCTCAAGGTGTTCCCCAGGCTCTGGAGTGGATCCTGTTGCAGCCTGGCTGCTAAAGGAATTCCAGATGTGCTGGGGCAGAGGAGGAGGAGGAGGATGGGGAGGGTGTGATGCCAGCACAAAGCTCTGCATTTTGGCGCTTGGATATTTTGGGATTATATTTGAGGTGATGTTCAGTGGGAAACGCAGAGCTCGGTGTCCAGGTTTGGAAATTTGGCTGCTGAGGGACAAAGGTGTCTCCTGGGAAGATGATTGTTGGAACCCTGCTCACTGAGAATTTTAGATTTTCTGTGCTGACAGGCACTGACCCCCAGGAGAACTCTGCATTTAACCTGAGGCTGTGCAGAAGCTTCCAAAATTGAGTGACAGAATTAGGATCACTGGTGTGCAGTCTGAATAGAAGTGTGCAATAGCACAGGGTGGAAAACTTGGAATTTGGGGTTTTAGAACATAGTAATAGGTATAAAGTAAGATGAAGGTTTTAGGGCAGAGATTTCTTCTTCACTTTCTTCTTCATGGGTCTGGGTGAGGTTTTTGTGATTGGATGGAAAATGCCACACTGCAGGTCATGAGTGTTTGGTTATTGGGTCAAAAGTAAAAATAATTCAAATGTTAGTTCTTAATTAGTTTATGTTTAAAAGACCTTGTAACAAGTGAGATCACATGGTGGAAGACTTAGAATTTAATGATTTAGAACATAGTAATACACATAAAGCAAAATGAAGGTTTTAGGGTAGAGACTTGTCCTTCTTCAGCTTCTTCATGGGTCTGGGTGCTATTGGATGATTGGATAGAAAATTCCACTTTGTTCACCACAGGTGATTGTTTATTAGGTTAAAAGTAAAACTAATTTAGGTGTCATTTCTTAATTGGACAGTTTATCCTTGAAGGACCTTGTAGAGAGAGAGAGAAACATCTCCATTTTTATCTTGTTGGCTTGAAGCGCTGTAGAACTCAGTGTAACATAGATAAGAATTAATAAACATCTGAAACACAAGAAACACATGCATTTGATCCTGAGCCTGGCAGAAAAGGAAGATAAAACGCGATAGATGCTGAGGAGAGCTCCACCCTGCCATAACTTCAGGAAGAACTTCCCAGAATAGCAGGAGATGGAGCCAGAGGGAGCCAGAGGTGGTGCTGAGCAGCCTGGAACACTCCTGGCTCATCCTCAGCCAGCCAGGCTGGTGGAACCTGTCAGACCACAGCTCTCCCTGCTCCTGACAGCTCTTCCCAAGCTTTGTCTGTGCGCTGGAGCTGGGAGATTTGAATTCCAAGTGCGTGGGGATGGCTCCCAGGGGAGGATGCCTCCTCCTCTGCCTAATGAGAGAGCTCTGGGAGACAAGGATCTGCCAGCCTGCTTCCCAAGTGCTCCTCAAGCCATATCAGGAGGTCTAGCAGGAGTTATTCCCTGTCCCCACGGGCCAGCCTCGGGGTGACAGGGATATTTATAGCAGCAATATCGTGATTCAAGTGGCTGCTCAGCAAACAGGGACGTTGGGATGAGGGATCTCAAGGAATTCCCAGGACAGCTGGGATGGATCCAGTTTCCCAGGAGAGGGATGGGTGGCTCTCACGTCCTCCCTGTCACCACAAATGCCTCCATCCAGCCTGTGCTGTGGTGACAGTGACACTCGTGGTGCCCCCATGCCCTTACAAGGTTCTCACTGCTCCGTGTTCCATCCTCTGGTCCCTCAGCCAAGGAAAGGATAATTCCACCTCATCCCAAACCCTGAGCTCAGCCCACCATGCTTCATCCAAATCATAAAAATGAAGCTGTTCCAATTTCCAGCATGAAGCAAAAGGAAAAAAAAATTAAAAAATAAAAAAAGGTGCCATGAATTCCACGGCATCAACACCAAGATAAAAGCAGAGATGCAGCAGGAAGATAAAGAGATTAGAGTATCAGAATGATTACAAATCTTGCCCGTAGCAGTGCCTGTTCCCAAGGCTGCCTGCCATTTCCCAGTGATAAGATCCAGGTTTGGAGGCTGGGTCCTGTTTCTTTTTCCCCTATTTGTGCTGGAAAGCTCCGAGCTATTTTTCACTTCAGTCTCCAAGATATTTGTGCTGAAAGGTTCAGCCATTTCTCCAGCTGAGGTTACAGACAACAAAAAACCAAAGCTGTTTTGTTGAGGAAAGAGAGAAGCTGAGATTGGTTAAGTTTTGCCACACTGGCCAAGAATGTGTCCTTTGAAACACCTGTGAAAATCAAAATTTAGCCAAATTATGAGTCTCTGGAAAACTACTGCTCATATATAATCACAGTTCATGTGTGGTTCCTGAGCATCTGCTGCTGAGGGAAATGCCCTCAGTCCAGTGCAGGGTACAAAATGACACTGGAAGTGAAAACAAGTTTAAAAAAAAAAAAAATAAAGAGAAGGGATTTAATGCTATTTTTAGAAACATTTCTCAAATTATCCTACAATTTAAAAAGTAACCAGTGTTTTAATTTGAGCAATAATCTCACTGACAGCATCTTCCTAATCATGTTTGCACTTTCCAGTACTTGTTTTTAGGTCTGTATTTTTTATAAGTACCCATTAAGTCTCTGAATGGGAAAAACCATGGAAGAATGAAGAAATCAAGAAATGGGAATTGAAAATTTGTATTCTTTGTTTCACAGCATGGGCTTGTCTTGATTCAGCACAGAACCAGGGGGGTTCAAGGAATTCCTTCAGCTTGTTTCAAGTGGAGTTTCCTTCCCCTCCACAACTTTTTGGGGTCATTCCTGGTGAACCTCATCCACCTCTAGCAGAATTCCCACTAAACTGAGGGCTGTGCTGCTAAAAGGGGTTATCCCAGGTATTTTGTGGACAAGGGAGATGTGCTGAGCTAAGGGAAGCTCCCCATTCTGGAATCACAATTTGGGGAAGCCCAGCCCCAGCTCAGGTGTGGTACAGCAAGGACAGGATGAACCCTCTGACATGTGCAGGGAACTGTTCACAGCCAAGCAGGCTCTCCCCCAGCTAATTATGGGATTACAGAAAGGTCATGACTTAGAAATTGCCAGGACTGCTGGACAAATGGTTAAAAAATGCCATCTGCTTTTCTGGCCATCATAATGCCAAACGGCTGGGCTGCAGCTTTGCTGTGTGTTATGTGATTGTGCCATCCTATGATCCCTTTTTCTGTACCAGGAATTTTTGCTCTAACACCATGGTTAAACCACTCTAAGTGATTTTTTTTTAATTATTATTTTCTAGGAGAAAGAGATATTCTTGTACCCAAAGAACTGACAGGTAAGAAAATACCTGTAAATTCCTTCCTGGAATAGCAGAAAGCTCCAAAGTTTCTGGCTTTGTCTTCCATTTTCTTTCTCTGGGACCTGCAGGAGCAGCAAACCAAGACCTCAGGTCCTTCCATCAACTTCCAGCATCCATCCCAACCCCTTCACCTTCCTCCCTCCTCCTCACGGCCTCTGCTTCTCCCTGTGTTTAACACTTCCTTAAACATTTCAGCCCTGCAATGCTGAGAGTTTGAAGCCTCTGAGTTTTGTTTTCTCCCTTCCATCATCCCTGGGATATTTAGGATAAAATCCAGTGTAAAATCAGAGCCCACAGCAGCGATTTTGTGCTGCAGCCCTGCTGCTCACATCAGGTTTTCCCAGTCCTGAACTGTGCAGCTGGGCACAATGCTCACTTTGAAATCCCACACCACACACGTGATGGCTTTCATTAAATATATTAAATATATTATCTAGTGATGATGGTGCTGTGGAAAGAATGCTCTCACAGGCAAACTTGCTGCAGAGGGAGGAGACCAAGGAGTTTTTTCCATTTTCATTGCTGGTTGTAATCTGTAGGGGGATGACTGATTAAGTGGGCAGATGCTGCTCTAGGAGATAAAATTTGGGTTTTTGAGTCTTATAGGTCCTAGCATATGATACCTGTGCAAATGGGTGCAGACCTAAAAACAGTTACACAGGAATTAGTGAAATATGTTCAAGGAACTGTTATTTCTGATGTATGACATGGTTTGTCATCCACACAGAAAAAACAAGGTTTAGAGGAGCAGTTTCCAGATGCAGGAATCAATTGCTACTCGAAAAATTCCACCCTAAATCCAAGAATTAGAGTTGCTGCCCTTGGCTTAATCCAGAGTGCAACTTGTAACCCTCAGTGAGCAAAAATCAGCTTACTGGGGAAGCAAGAATTGCAGCCAAAACTAACACAAAACTGTAACTAAAACTAACACAAAACTGCAACTTCCAGAGGAAATATTTAGAGGCATAATGAGAGGGATGGGAAACTAAACATGAAAATCAACATGGGGAAATGAAAGCCTCAGACTTGGCCCGTGTGCTGATGGCCACAATCAAATTAAGGCAAATTGAAAAGGGGTCAGATGAGAAAATAAAATAAAGCACATGAACTGGGAGATGATACAGGGCAAGAATTGCAGCAAAGCAGAAAGTAGTAGCCTCATGAAAACTTTCATTTTCTCTATTTTTATTCTGCATTTATACCAAAGGATTAAATTTAGCCTTTGCTTCGAGGTTAGAGAGGAGAGCCACAAAGAGTTCCTCAGTTCCTTTCTTGGTGAGGGCCTGGGAGTTGCTCCATCCCTACGAGGGTTTTTGGATGTGCAGCTTGCACAAAACCAGTTAGGGACAGGTCACGGACTGGGAGGAGGATTGGGCAGCAACTCTGAGGATTCCAAACTATTTTATTATTCCAAACTATCTTATAACTACCTAGTAACCTTCTGGAGTGTATATTGTGCTGCTTGCAGCCTTGAAGATGAGCATCATAAAAAAGGCGCCACTTTTAAGGGGATTTCCCAATGGTCAAACCACATTTTTTTTAACATGTGGTGCTCCCAGTTCGCTGGGAGAGCACAGGGATGTGTCAGGGAGTGAAGGAAGCACAGCAGCCTGGGGGGAGAGGAGAGACCTCTGCATCCCTGTGGATCTGCAGTTAGAGTTACACCCCTGTTTTCAGAATAGAAATGGAATATTTATCTGCAGAGTGACTGAAGAAGATAGATCAGCAATAGGCTGATCCCTGCACAGGGGATGCACCGTTCACAAGCCAGGTTGAGTCATTCCCTACAGGAATAGTGATTTTCTCCAGGGCCCTGCATGCTCCAGCTATTCCAGAGCCATCCCACTTGTTCTGTTTCCTGACTGACCCTCCTGGCATCTGCCTGTGCTGCTGTCAGAGCGAGTTCACTCCCACCATGGGCTGGGATTTATATCTCACATGTGTTCCTCCTCTTCCCATACTCCAGCACTGACTCCAGCTCTCTTTCCATGCTCTCTAAAAGCAAAAGGGATGTTTTTCAGGCCTGGCCTCAGTTTTGCAGATTTGAGTGGCTGCGTTTTTTATGATTTTAGCAGAGCAGAGCCTTCAGCTCTTCATCCTTTCCCTCTCCAGCCTGCAGCAGCACACACTCCAATTTTGGGATGCCACAAGCCAAGCAAGGGTGATCCTCCTCCTCTCCAAGGTTTATTCCAAAGCAAAATACCAGGACAAGAGGAAATGGCTTCATGCTGTACCAGGGTAGGTTAGATTTGGTAGGAAGAGAAATTTCTTCATGGATAAGGCTTGGCCAGGGTGGTGGTAGAGTCACCATTTCTGGAAGTGTCCAAAACACATCTGGATGTGGCACTGGAGGACATTTTTTAATGGTGAATGTGGAGGTGTTGCTGGACTTGGTGATCTTAGAGGTTTTCCCAACCCTAAAAATTCCCTGGACACAGATTTAAGCCCTTAAGAACCAGGTTTAAGGAGGTGACAAACATCAGATTATCTGAATTGGCAGCTCTAACTCACATCCAAAGATCACAGAGTCTAAATTTTGGGGTCTTTATCTCTTTTCATCTTGGCATTTTGGAGGGAGATTTTCCCTCCAGGTTTTGTCAGGTGACACTAACTGAGCATTAGCTCAACTGATTTAGAAACTCCCCACTGGTGGATGCCTGGGTTGGGATTCCTGATTCCCACATCCTGGAACAACTCCTCCGTGCTGGAGGCTGGATTGCTGCTCCTCCAGAGAGGAGGCAGGAAGCACATGGGAATCCCAGGAGGAGCCCGGGTTTTAGCCCCAGGCCTCTGCAGTCAATGAGTTTTGGTCTTACATGAAAATGTGAAACCTGTTCAGTCAGCTCCAGCAGCATCCCAGGGCCTTGGAAGCCAAAGAACAATTGCCAGTTCATTTCCTGGGGTTAGTTTATTAAAAAAAAAAGTCTATTTGTAGTGTTAACCTTGTGCTGGGGTGCGGGAATAGGATGACTTGGAAATCCTTGGAGCTCCAAATGCAACTGGTACTGGCTGAGCTCTGGCTGTGACCCTGATTTGATGATGAATTTTGTAACAAAGTTCAGATATGAAGTTTTCAAGCACACAGCTGTATTAGAAATGAAATAAAAATGTTTAAAAGTGTGGTTTAGTCAGGAGATTGAAAAACCACTTGGCTTCTCATGATAATTTAAAACCTTTGTGTTCTACACTGGTGAATCTAATAAAATAAAGTAAAATGCAATATGAAAATGACTACTACTAAGCGTGAATGTGGCTGAGTTTTGCCTCTCACTTGGGCCCAGCGAAGATTTTCCAAGATTTTCCCAGAAATCCAGAAGCTTCAGCATGATGGAAAAGAAAAAAATCCTGAATTTCAGGTAGCAAATGCTGCTTCAGCAATAGAAATCCAAGGTAACAATTAGGGCAGCTTTGACAGGCACTCTTTGGGTTTGGATTACTTTGGCTAGAACAGTATAAAACCAGTAAAAATATCTAAATATAAATATCTAAATATAAATAATCTTAGGCTCATAAATCACCTAAATGAACAAAAGCCAAGGACGAGCTGATGCAGCTTTTTCATCGGAAGAATTCTATTTCATTTATTAAAACCAAATGAAAGAGAGTTGTGCTGATGTCCCTCAGAGATGCCAGCAGATGCTGCTGGGAGGAGCAAGTTCCAGGTCTGACCCAGCTCCCCTCCTTGACAAAGTGGGATGAGGAATTGTGTGGGCACCAGCAGCTGGGAAAAGTAAAAAACTCAATGATTAAAGCAGATAGAAACCACATTGCGAGGAAATAGGATATCATTATAGCAAATAATATGTTGTATGAATGCTTGGGTGAATTGTTAACTCCTGGAATTTACTGCTACAGGACACAAGTGGCTCTGGTAGGACTCTTAAAAATGTAACTGTGGGTGTGGGTTATTGAAGCCATTGTGCCTCTACAGGCCAGATTTATTAATTGTCAACACCTGCACAATTATAAAGGGTTAATTAATGAAGAATAAATCTGGAGGGTGTGTTTTGTGTGGGCCTGGTGTTTGGCTTCTTGAGTTTGTTGACTGCAGGGCAGTACCTGCAGGTGCTGCACAATGGAAATTTGGCTTTCACTCCCAAAATTTATTCCTTGTTTTGAGTTTTCCTAATACAGTCTGATGTTGTAGCTTGGTTCCTGATGGTCAGGAGGGAAGGTGTAAGGAAGATCAGCTGTGGAATCACCAGCACTGGAAGTGTTCAAAAGGCATATGGATGTGGCACCTGGGGACACAGATCAATGGTTCTGGGTTGGATTTGATGATCTTGGAGGTCTTTTCCAGTTTACTCATTCTGTGATTCTAGGATTTCAATATGCTGCTCCTGGATGCAGGGCTTGTGGTGTGTTTGTGCACATGGCATTGTGAAAAACGAGGTTCACTTTCCTGGTGGATTTTCAAAAGTTGAATAAAAGACAATAAAAGATAAACAATAAAGCAAAAGGTTATATCAGCCATTCAGCCAACAGCACCTCTGCTGTTTTGGACACCCCTTAAATATTCATAGACCCATCACACATTTTCCAGCTTTTCTACAAACTGTTTTCCATATTCCAAGAACTGTTTTACATGGCCTCTCCTTGAGTCTGCCTTTTTAGAGCATGCATGTTTCTTGGCTGTGGTTTTAATTTATTTTTCTTATCAGTCTTAATTTGAGCTGTGGTCTTCAATTTCTTCAGACAGTCAGTGCTGGTACTGGTGTGTCAGTAGCAGGTGTCTTCACTGGGCGTTACCCAACCAAATAGGCAGTTAACTTATTACAAAGACACTCTATCCATTTATGTTACTCCTAAAGAAAGTATACCTTAAAAACCATTTCAACAACATGCATATAGTATGCACCCTAATATTTACAAAAATCCAACACCATAATATGCATTATAATAGCATCAACACCGCTTTTTATAAGGGTGTAGTGATAGGACAAGAGGAAATGTATTTAAACTGAAGGGGATTAGGTTTAGATTAGAAACTAGGAATAAATTGTCCCCTGGGAGGGTGGGCAGGGTGCCTAGAGAAGCTGTGGCTGCCCCTGGATCCCTGGAAGTCTCCAAGACCAGGCCGGACAGGGCTTGGAATGGCCTGGGATGGGGGAAGGTGTCCCTGCCATGGCACAGGATGGATTTTAAGATCCTTCAACCCATTGATTCTTGGATTTCCTGCCCCAAAGGGGGTGTTTCTCCAGGTATCTCAGCTTGTCCCCGCCGTGCTGCTGTTCCAGGGCCCGCAGCCGTGTGTGCCGCGGGGTGGGCTCGGCTTTGCCGCCGTTCCTTCCATTCATTTATTTGTTTATTGCCCGTGTCAGTTGCACACAAACATTTCCTCAAGGCTCGACACGGGGCCGTGCTGGGCGGCGCCGTGCCCGGGGACGGATGGCTCCGTGCTGGGGATTGCGAAAGGAGACGTTGAACATGAATTAAATAAAGTAAATAAAATAAAAG
>VRYO01002482.1:7666002-7747183 GCA_009812075.1 Sialia sialis | reverse complement strand
TTCACTCCGGCCCCGTTCCCTCATCCCCGGTTCACCCCGGCGCCGCTCCCTCAGCTCCGGTTCTCCCTGCCCCGGTTCTCCCTGACCCCGCTCCCTCATCCGCGGTTCCTCCCTGCCCCGCTTCCCCCGCAGTGCCGCCCGCCCGAAGGCGAGCGCGGCCGTAGCGGAGGAGCACGAGCAGTTTCTTGGTTTTTTTATTCGCAATTTACACAATAGGAGTAGCCACAAGCGCCTCCCGCAGTCGCGGAGGGTCCGAGCCCGGCGCGGGGCTGAGCCGGTCCCGGCCGAGCATCCCGCTGGGCGGTCGGGGGAAGCGATGCTTGCCGGCCCCGGAGTGCGGCCGGAGGAATTCATTCAGGGCTGGATTTTGCAGCGGGGCTCGGGGGAAGGTTGTTCTCCTTGCCGGCAGTTCTGTGGTGCTTGCGGGGTGTTCGAGGGGCTGGTGGGACTTGCAGGGAGCGCTGGTACCTGCGGTACAGCCCGGAGCTGCCGACCCTCCACGGGAGGGGGAAAAGTGAAATCGGATCCCAGGCGGCTTTCAGGGGAAGGTATGGTCAGTAGCAAATGCAGTTTTAAAAGCCTCCCAAATTGAAAAGGAGACACTTTCATAGGATCAGCGGGGGTCTCTACCCAAATGGCCTTTTATCTTCTCTAAACTGGCTGCATTCTCTCACCTCTGGACCATCATTGTGCTGGGCGGCCTCCTAGGGCTCGTTTTGTCCGGGCAAACACTGAGCTGTCTCTTGTCCTTGATGCTAAGAAGACGCAGATTTAAACGACTTCACTTAACAAGGTACATTATTGATGTACTGAATTCAAGGAAGTCCCTTTTTTTTCCCCTCTTCTGCCGTGCATACGCATGTATGTATTTCCCCTCAAAAGGCAGAAGCATAATCCTTTGCTTTGGTGGAGTCTCTGTTAATGCAAATTGAGTCAGTATAATTGCATTGCTAAATCCGTTTCTGGCGTTAAAAAAATTATAATGCGATCACCTCAACGTGTGTTGTATTTGAAAAAGTAGCTCATAAAAACATACATTGTTACAGGAATTAACCATAGGAAGAGCCAGGTTTTCTTTCCAAGAATTGTACTGATGTTCTGAGCTCAGGAACAATCTGGATGCCAGTGCACGGAGATGCAAATAATGTTAAAATTCTGTTTACTATTAGTTGGATATTTAAGGCCCTGAAGTAATTTAATGTGGTGAAACTGGAAGTTAAACTGATACCCTTTTCATACTGAGCTCTATTTTTATATGCTTCATATTTTGACTGTCTCAGCTCCCATCACGCTAATGCCCAGCCTGTCCTTTGCTCCCCCGTGGAACATTGTTACAGCTGTTTAAGATTAAAAACCAGTGGGAACAAACCTCCCCTGATTTTAGAAGCTTTTTTGCTGACCTCCTACAGTAGAACGAAAAATGTTATGACATGTGTCACTGCAGCCCGTGCTTCTCAGTTGATTTTTAGGGCTGAAATTTCCGAAGCCTGCTCAGGCAGGGCTGGGTGTAGCTGGCACAGAATTCCCCTTTTTCTCTGCTGGTTCAGGGCTGGTGGTGAGCACCTGGTGCCAGGTGAGGGCTGCCAGCACAGTGGGGATGCTTGGGCTGATGCAAACAGGTTGTGCTTGCAGAAAAGACGAAAAAGATTTTGTGGGATTTTGGAAGGAGAGTGACAACACTTCTGTACTTTAAGTGGCTACAAATCCAAGGGGTTGTCCTGGTTTAGAGGGTGACAGTCCCCAAATCAGGACTGGTGAGGGCAAGCTGTGGTGGCAGGAGGAAGGGTTCATTCCCAGGCATTAGTGAGCTGTGGTTATATTTCGCTTCCTAAAGCAGAGAGGAGGAAGTGGCAGGATTTAATGCTTCCCTTGCGTGCTCTCCCCATGCTCTGGTCCTTGCCAGCTGTGGCTCCCACATCTGCACATCCTGCTAACAGGCGGGAGGTGGTGTCACCACGGGGCTCTGCAGGAAGGGTCGGTCTGAGCTGGAGGTGGGGAGGAAGCATCCAATGAGTGCAGGAGCAGGTGGGAATGCCTCAGGAGTGAAGGTGAGAGGTTGGTGGGGTGTGTTTGAGCCTGGGAAAAGAGGAAAGTGTAGACGGAGCCTCTGTAAGTGCAGGACGGCAGGATGAGCTGGAGTCTCCAGAGCAGACACCAGAGGAGCAAGTGGAAGAGGTAAGAGGAGAAGCATGGAATTTGTGAGCCTGAAATGCCTGTGAGAAGGGGCAGGGAGTAATGAACGGGGGAGCTGTGAGATATGAAACAAATCTGATTTTTGTGGGAGCACTGGCGGTGCTGTAACAAGCTCCTTCTCCTGTGTGGTGTCTCTCCTTCTACCTGTGCTTCATGCCCCAGCAGCAGTGAGGACTGAGTGTTCCACATTATTTTGCACTGTGAGAGGAGTGAGGTGCAGCTGGAAGAGAGGCTGAAGCTACAGGCACACTGAGGATGAGAGAGGTTTCTGGTGGCAGCACCAGCCTGACACTTGGTTTTGGCACTCACACCACTTTCTATTTACAGAGATTGCATGAGGGCAGTGTCTGACTGTTACCTTTGGGGAGGGCTTTGTTTCCTCGCCCATGCAAGTGCTCTGGTTTCATTTATGAATTTTTTCCTTGAATGGCACTGCCTAGAGCAGCTGAGGATCATGAAGTGTAGGTGACAACTCGTGAGTTGCATCATTTGTTGAATGTGTTGAACAGCAGCTTAAGTGTTTCTTATTTAAATTTCCAATTAGAATATACATATTTGTACCAGATCAAGGATTCCCTCAGTGAGAACACGTGCTGGGCTCTGCAGTGTGTGGGGGTTCTTGGGTGTCTGCCTCTATGTTATTTTTCCAGGTGCAGTTAAATATTGAAAGTTCATCAGTTGTCTGATTTTCTCTGTTGCTCTGATTAATTATTGTTCCCCCTCTGTTTTGACAGTTCTGCCAAACCCCCAGTTAATGATGTTGCTGTGTCTTAATATTCTGTGTCTTCCCTTTGACGTACTGGGGTGTGGGTGGTGTGTACACACACATCTTTACAGGGTTTTTGTGCTGAGCAGCAGAGATGATCTGGTGATGTTCCTGCCTAAAGTGATTTCCAGAAACACACACCTCACCACAATCCCTTCCCTTTCCTCTCCCTCGTGTGGGACAGAGGGTGCTGGAGAAGGATTGGGGGTTGTGCTGTACCACAGTCACCTGTAACTGTTCCCAGAGCACATTGACAGCGTCCCTGGCATTGCAGGGAACCCCTCTGGCAGCAGCTGCACCCTTGGAAGGCAATGTGCAATCCCAGCTCCCATTCCCTGGCATTGCAGGGAGCACCTCTGGCAGCAGCTGCACCCTATTCTCCTGTTCCTCAGCAAACTGCATCCTAAGAATCCCATGGCATTGCTGCCCAAGGGCTGCAGCTCCGTCAGTGAATACTTGGGTGGCAGTCCTGTAATCTGTTCTCCTTGGCAGAGCTGACTCTTAGCACTAATTCAAAGTTAAGAGCCTTTTTTTACTAAAATTAAAGCTAAATTGGTGGTTGTGGTACAACCTGATTCGTGGGTGGGGTTCACCATGGCTGTTACCTGGCTCTTCTGATCCTGGCTTCTCTGGCCTGGCTGAAATTACAGGGTGGCTTGTTGGCTGAAACAACTGAAATTCTTTAGTTGGGAGGTGAAGGCGGGAAGAGAATAGATCAGAACTTTTGTGAGTGGTTGGTTTGGTTTTGGCAAGGTTTAAACCTCTAAATCTGCTCTGGGTGAAGAATATTTTTTGGTAATGCGGAGCACGGTAACGTTTCCATCTCCAAAACAGGGATGTAATACTTGCAGCCAGAGTTGAAAGGAATGAGAAATGCTTTGAAGATGAAAAGCATTAAATGCCTCTCTAACTCTCAAAATGCATGTTGATGTTTCCAGCCAGATAGTAACAAAAGTTGTAGGCCCAGAGGGCCTCGGATATTTGTGAAGGCAGCTCTGCCATCTTAATCCTGAACTCCTGCTCTGTGAAGGAAGCACAGCCCTTGCTCATTGTCTGTTACTGATCTTGGGGACTGGAATTAAAGAATACATTTTGAATCTAAAAAAACCCAAAAAACCAGTTTGCTGGACACTTTTTTCCGGTTTATTTTTGATATTACTACTGTGCAAGCAATAATATATTAATACATCAGGTGATGCAGTGATGTGTAAAGTAACAGCTTTGCACAGGCTTTTCCTGGTTGATTGGTGAGCATGTTATTTCTTTATTTATCTCCCTAATAGCTTGTCTGGCCATATGTTTTTCAAGAAGAACAGATTGTGCTCAGAGAAGCACGACACAAGAGATGGAGACACGTCCAGGGGTTTATATGGGCTGAAAAATCCACATTCTTTGAGGATTTTTGAGTGATGGCAAAGAGTTGGAGTCACCACAACTGTCCATTTATTCAGTCCTTTTGAAAATGAGCACTGACAGAATGCAGCAGCATTTATTTTTTCTAATGGGATTGTCTTCTGGCTGATGGATTTACTACTTAGAAGAGATAAATCCCATTTTGAGCTGTCCTGCAGACAATTTAAATGCCAGAATGGTGGTTGTCCATCTCTGAAATCAGAGGTTTCTCACATTTCTCCATTTCTTTGGATGGATCTTTATAAATATATATGTGGTGAGTGTGAGCAAGTGGTGTCAAACCCCACATCCTCCAGCTCTGAAACCTGGACCTTGGGCACCCTCAGCACAAAAAACTTCCTTTTTTTTTCCCCTATTATTTTCAGCTTGTGAACTTGAAATACAAAAAAAAAAAAAAAGTAAGGAAGGCTGTTAAGTGTTTGAATGTACCTTTTTGGGTGATTTTAGTATTATTTGGCAGTAGTGTGTGCTGTAGTAATAATTACAGAGTAGAAACCAGTGGAGCAAAACCTCATCTGTTTTCCATGATTATGCCTTAGTTTGAATCCAGCTCCAGCAGCTTTGAGGCTCTCTGACAGCCTAAGTTTTTTATCCTTTTCCACACACATTCCTTTTTTTTTTTTTCTGAACATGAAACATTTCCAAAAGACAGCGAGAGGTCCTGGTGGAAGGGCAGACCAAATCTGAATTTTTAATTAGGCTTTGAGTCGTCTCTTCAAAGGGTGGGGGTGTCCTTAGTGATGTGGCATCAGCCAGGGCTGACATTCCACTTCAAACAGCAGGAATGCAGCTGGCCCGGCCAGATAAAAGTTGGGATGTGGAGCAGCAAGGTGGGCTGGCAGATAATGAGCTGTGCCCAAGGATCCTGCAGTCCCTGGGACAGCAGCAATTCAAAATCCTTGGAAGGGATTGGGAATCTCAGCTGTGGCAGGGCTGATAACGCAAGGAAGGTTCACAAGGACATGCACTCATTTTTTTCTTGGGGTGGTTTGGTGCCTGAGAAGCTGCTCTGCTGCTACAGCCTGGCCAGGGGAGGAAAAAAAACCTAATTTTGTCAAGAAATTCTCTTCTTTCAGAGAGGCAAGATGTGTTTGAATTGGAAAAAAACAAAAAGTTTTGTTGTGTGTGTGTTCTGTCTGTATATTAAAAAGGAGATTTAAGAGTAAACAGATTTTGCTTGTTTGTTCAAAGTTCTTGGAGCGCTTTCAGTTCATTGCCCCCTGTGTGAGCTGCCCAGCTCTAAGGAAATTTTGTTTATTCCTGTTCTTAGAGCACTCCATAGATGGAACTGGGATTTGGGGCTACCTGAGCCTGGAAATGGCAACACTTCATGGATCAGGGAACGTCACTAAGAGCTGGGTAATGGCCCAGGAATGATTTATTTTGATACAGTTGAATAGGAAAATGCTATTTTTTTTCTTTTACATTTTTTTTCTGTGGATGAATAATATAACTTAATAGTTGCAATTTTAGTGCCTTATCTGATGCATCAGTCTTTGTTTTGAAGGTCAAAATTTTTGCTGAGGTTTTGATTAATAGCTCTTGTAGATTTAATGCAGAATAATAAGTAAAAATGTAGAGAGCCTGCATTCCTCAATCATCATTTTCCTGTGGCTTGTTGTTGTTCAATACCATGCTGTGTTAATGAAATCTGAAAGGATATCCTTGTGTTCTCTTTTCCATGAAAACAGAGTATAAAAACATCAGTGCTTATGCAATGTCTGTTGTGGAAATTTTCCTTTTCTGATATGAAACACAAGCCAAGTTATTGCTTGACTCTTGCGCTCTGCGTGTTCTTCCCTGTGCAGAAATCTGGATGAAATTATGTCTGCTTTAGCAGTGAAAATGTGAGCTGACTTTTGAAACAATCCTCAAATTAGGAACACTCATTCCCAATCCCAGGACAAGTGTTAATGGAGCCACTTTATCAGCTGCCTCCACGCAGAGCCTCCCAAGTGATTTTGCAAAAGTATATTTGCACAATTACAGTAATTAGTAAAAGCAAACCATTACATCTCCCTTTAGCAGCTCCCCAGCCAGGAGCAGCTGATAAAACCAGATTTTTGTGGTGCTGCTGGCCAATGAGCTCACAGATTTGCACAACGTGGGACTGTGTTATTTGAACCCCCTTCCACCTTTTGGCTAAAAAACTGTAATTTTCCTTTCAGCATGTCTGCAGAACTGTCTAGCCACTATTCCTGTCCAGTTCTGACCCGCTTTTGCGCATATCCCTGTGATGCTGTAGGAATTTCTGGCTATACTTGGGATTGTCACAGGTGGGAATGAGGCCAGGGGAACAAAACAACTTTAAAATAGACACATCTGGAAGTTGCCATAAAAGTTTCTAGGAGCTGGAACGCCTTAAGCAGGATTTCTGATTTTTTCACTCTGGTAGAGTTATTTTTGTGCTGTTTTTTGGGGAATTTACAACAAATTGCAGCTTGACAGAGATGATGTGGTGGTACCACACCAAAGGGCCAAGGTGCTCCCTGGCCCTGCTCAGTCCCTGCTTCTCTCCCTTTCAGCAAAGGAAGAATTAGAAACATTTCCTTCTGGGCTGTACTTTCACCTCAGGACTCATATCAGGCAAAACCTGGGGAGGTGTTTGTGGTGATGGGCTGAGGGAGAGGGGGCAGACTCCCAAAAATAGCTGTACTGGGAGCCTGTTTGCCTGGAGCAGGAGCAGGCTCTGAGCCAAGGCTGGAAAGGATTCCCAGCCCTTGGGAAGGCAGAGCCTGGAGAGCCTTTTGTTTGTTGGGAAAGAGAGGAACCCCAAACTGTGTGGGGCAGGAGTGTCAGAGCAGCACTTGGCACTGCAGTGGATGCTGAGGTGGCATGAGGATTTATTTGGGGGTTATCCAAATCACAGCCCTTTTTCCCAGAAGCTGTGTGAGCACAGGGATCAGCTGTGTGATGATTCCTTGTCCTTCCCCTCTCCATGTGGCAGGGATGAGAAACTGGAAACTGCAGAACCATTCCTGGAACTGTGTCAGGTGGGATTTGACAGTGAAAATCTGAGCTGGCTTTTGAAACGGTCAAAAGGTGGGATGGCTCCAACCTGGCATGGCTCAGCTCCTGATGCTTCCCAAAGCCTGGGAACTGGGATCCCCAGTCCTCAGCAGGGACTGGTTGTGTTTGCCTTGCCCTGGAAGAGAAAAATGAGTGGTGTGAGACTTTTTGTGCTGCTGAGGTGTTGGATGTGCTGGAAGCCTGGAGAGCTTTTTCAGAATGCCCTGCAATGGTTTCCTTGGTGTGCCTACAGAATTGTGCATTTTATGAGAGTTTTGCTTTCAGTGGTTGCCTGTCCATTGCAAACCAACACAGGGGCAACTGATGATGGGAGCTCACATCCAGGATATTTTTATTGCCTTGTTCGTGGTCAGTGGATTAGCAGATTGTTTTTCCTCTTTTCTCCAGTATTGAAATCATGTGGGATTTCTGACTTTTGATAAAGGCTATTTGGAGAATCAGAAAGAAACAGGATCTCCCATCATTGCATGGAGTGTGAAATGAGGAGGAAAAGCCATTTCACTCCGAGGATCCTGAACTGCAGTTCATATTTTGTTACTGGAAGCTGAACCTGGAAAAAAAAAAAGCCATTTTTTTCTTCTCTATTCTCTTTTTCCAGTTGGCAACAGTCTGGTCAAGCCCTCATGGACAGGTGTATCCCAGAGGGGCCAAGCCCACATTTTGGAGACAGGATTTTTGTGTGGTATGGAAGGCATTGAAGGATAAAAATAAAAGTGTTTTTAATTAGAGGTTAATACATTTAGCAGTTTTAACAATGAAAGGATATTTAATATAAATAAGCTACAGCTGTAGGTAGTTTGACTTCCTTGGGCACATTGTTTGCCCGAGGAATTGTCTGGAATATGAATTTCAGAATTGTCTTTCATTCCTTTTGCCAGTGGCTCTGCAGAGCTGCCAGGTGTGATGTGGGATTTATTCCCGTGGTCTGTTTTGAGGGAGTTCAGCTGCATTTCCCAGGGAAAACTGCACATTCTGGAGCAGGCAGGAAGGAGCACTGAGGATGCTTTTTGTCACATCAGGAGCTGGTTTGAAACTGTACTTTTCAATATTTGAATCTATGTGATTAAAATGAGAAAATCTTATTCCTGGCTACACAGTCTCTGGTGTCCTCCTTGAAGGAGGTTCTGTTGAAGAAAAAGGAAGAAGTTAATATTCACCTGCATTGCAGGAGGAGGGTGGAAGTGGAACTTTGAGAGTTTGTTAGCTTGAGATGAGCTTCACCGAGGTGGAGGTTGCAAATCCAAACCTAATGGCTCTAAGTAGCCAAGCTTCTCTTGTTAATTACCGCTCATTAGTGCAATTGGGGAAAACAAGAAATCTTATTTTTAATTTTTTTCTTTTGACTGAAGTGAAACTGTAATTATAAATTACCATATTCTGGCTCTGTCTTCTGAATTCTGCTGCTGTTCCATTTTACAATCCCTAAATCATTTCAGTACCTGCCTTGATGGATGTGCTTGATGGTCTTGAAATTGTTAAATTCAGTTCCCTGATGATCCAGCTGTTCTTGGCAGAGAGGAACCTCTGCTGTGCTGAGCTCACCACTGGGAACACGGAATTTTGTTCCAAAAGTTGTGTTTGGTTTGTGAAATTTTAAATACTGACATACTGATGATGCTGTATTTCCATTAAAACTACTGGCTGCAAAGCCAAAATTAAAGCAACCCCAACACAGCCATGATAGGAGATAACTTGTTTAATAGAAATAGAAATGACCAGTTGTTTATTTTTATTTGGTGTGAAATTCAATCTCATGAATTTTAAAATATTGATTTGCTGTGATGTCACATAAATAGAATTTTGCCTCCCTCTTCATATTTATGTATTTATTCAGCAAGTGGTTGGCTGGAATTCTAGAAATATATTTTTAAAAAAAAAAGTATGTTCTGGTAATTGCAACCTCAGACTTTGAAACGCTGCTTTTTCCTACCTCTCCAAGAGTAGAAACTCTGCCTCTGAAAATAAATGAAACCCAACATCCATTGCCATGGTTTTCAGTGCTTGGGATGGTGGATTCCTCCTTGAGGAGCAAAGGTGCACCAGCTGTTTTGGGAAGATGTGGAGTGGGGATGAAATGAAAGCAGAGCTGCTCCTTGGAAACATCAGAGCTGCTTGGTGTGTGTCATCCTGATGGCTTCACAGAGCCTGGAAAAGCAGGGTAACGAGGAGGAAAAATAAGCAGCTCGAGAGGGATAGCAGCGATTAAATATTTGAAATATTGAATTGTAAAGAAAGCTGTTCTTGATGTATAGTGCAGGTGCTCACTGTGTAGGTCAGGCTCATTCCAGGCTCTTCCCTGTTTTTTATTAATCCACGTCTTCCTGCAACTTTGATACAAAAAATGTCCCTTCTTGTCCAAGGCCTTTGATCCCAGCCCATGGCTCCTTGGGGAGCCCAGAGGGTTCTTGTGGAGTCTGTGCATCCAACTCCAGTGCAGGGGGAGGGAGCAGGGCTGGATTTCTGCTGCCTTGCCGTGTCACTGCCCCATCTCCTGGCCTCTGCTTTGATGCTTTTCTGCCAATTTTGCCATTCTCTGTTTGCTTCCCAGTGCCACTGTGTGAGCACTTGGCCTCGCTCTGCACAGCTGGGCTGGCAGGGACCTCTCCAATAGAATTCCAACAGGGAATAAATAACTGGATGGCAACAGATCCCCTGGAGTTTTGTGCTTGATGGAAGCTATCCATGAGGGGCTTTTGATGTGGGCATGGAGGGATAGGAGGAGGGATGGCTTGAAACTGGAAGAGAACAGGTTTAGATGGGATATTTGCAGGAAATTGTTCCTTGTGAGGCCCTGGCACTGCTGTGGCTGCCCTGGATCCCTGGAAGTGTCCGAGGCCAGGCTGGACAGGGCTGGGAGCAGCCTGGGACAGTGGGAGGTGTCCCTGCCTTGGCTCCCAGCTCAATCCCAGTTTGGGGCTCTCTGTTCCAGCAGGGATCTGCGTGGATGAAGCTCACACCTGATCCTGGTGCGCGTGGCAAACCCCAGCAGTTCTGCAGCCATCCACTCTGCCTGCTGTCCCTTGAGCAGCTGGATTGGAATTGTGCTGCTGCTGGGAGAGGGCATTGCATTTTAATCCTGAAAATAGATTCACAGCCTGTTTGGGATCCTTTCTGGGATCCTTGCTCAGAAATGAAGTTAGAGCCAGTGTCAGCATCGGGCCCTAAGTCTAAAAATACATATAAAATATGGAAACCTTGCTGTAGCAAAGCTGTGGTTTGCACAGGCTGGAATGCAGAGCTGGCCCAAAGCCACACCCACACTGGGGAGGATTCTCAATTTCTGCCTTTGCTTTGATGATGCAGAAAGAAAAAAGAAATTTATTTTTTAAATTATTTTTTAAAAACTTTTTTTTCTTTTGGTGGACTGAAGATAACTTCCTTTCTCACAGAGCTGGCAGCAGTCTATACCTACCTTATTCAAAATCTCAGATGATGCTGAGCCCCTGTGGGAAAAGGAAAGGGAGGCAAAATACAAATAAAGTGGCTGTTCACTGCTTTGGTGTTGATAAGAGCAGGAGTGGCAGCTCAACATTTCATCCTGATCCATAGTGTAACAGCAAGGTCTGATCTGTTATTTCTATTATTTTTATTTATTAACTTTCTATTTCCAACCTGCCAGAGCAGTGACTCCAGTGTCCTCAGAGCATCGCGTTGGGTGCAGGATCATTGTCAGGGCTGAATCCTCTTTTCCATGCTTTCCTGAACAGTGTGAGGTGCCTGAGTGTCGCCAAATAAAGCAATGAAAGCCTTTAAACATAAAAAAAAATCCACATTCAGCTGAGGTACCGGGCCCTGAGTGTTATCAGAGGAGCTGTGCAGCATTCCCAGCTCCTCATTTCAAATCCCACTTTTCCAGTGATAGACTTAAAAATCTTATTGTGCAGTTGAGTTAGTGACTGAGCCTTCACTTTATAATCACTTTATAAAGCACATGCACATTAGCAGGACGTGTTTAATGGACACATGGCCCAGATGAAAGGGCTCTTTGTGGCAGGAGCCTTTTGTGCCTTCCTGGATCCCTCAGCAATTCCTGCCGAGCTTCCCAAGTCTGCCTGACACGGAGGGGCCGAGGAAAAGCCCTGGTGGCTTTCAGCTTGACTGGAGAATAATGGGGAGCAGGATGGGAGTGGGGGAGGGCTCTGAACTCTGCAGCTCCTCCTGCCCCAGCTGGGGCTTTGCATTCCCAATGACCTTCCCGGGATTGTGGCAGCAGTGGCCACGCCTGGGGACACTGGGACAGCTTTGCTCAATCCCTTTAATTCCCAGGTTTGTCTGTGATGGCCACTTACCACAACAGCATTTGATTTATTTATCATTTTGGTATTTATTATCTTTATAAACTGAGATTTGCTCTTGTCTTTCATCTTCTCTTTAATCTCTCAGCTACATTTTGTTTCCTGTCTGTGGCTCTTAAAAAATCTTTATCTAACCTTACCTTTCATCCTCAAAAAAATAAGTTCATGTATATGTCATGGATTTATTCAGCTTGACCTGACAATAATCTTCATGAGAACAGAAACTTAGTGGACGTATATTTAACTTTCCATTGACAAAAAGAGTGAAACTTCAGCCAAAAATGATGTCTGTGTTGCTGCTAATTCACATCATGCTTTGTGGAGTTGTGAGCAGAGTGAGTTTCACTCTTGCAAAAACTTCAGGAAATCTATTCCAGTTTGGAAATTGCTGAGTAAAGATCAAGTGGGAGAAGATTGTTAACAAAAAAATCCAAACTCTGAGGGTGGGGGAACATACACAAGGAAATGCACATATTTAATTAAATTAGGAGTTGGGTAGATGTGATTGGAGTGGGGTTTCTTGTTTGGTCAGATCCTGGAATTGTTAAGGTTGGAAAAGACCTCCAAGAGCATCGAGTCCAAGCTGTCCTGGTTCCCACCTTGTCCCCAGCCCAGAGCACTCAGTGCCACCTCCAGGAATTCCTGGGACGCCTCCAGGGATGGCACCCCTGGGCAGTTCCAATCCTGACCTCCCTTTCCAGGGAGAAATTCCTGCTGCTGCCCAGCCTTGGTGGGAAGAGTTGGTGTGCAAATGCCTTTCAGGCAATCCCAGGAGAACATCCCAGTGAGGGACATCTGGGGGCTCCTTGGGTGGCTCCAGATGTGTGTGGATGCCAGCAGTGTCTGTGGGGAGCCTCACCCTGCTCCTTGCCTTGGGCACCAGCTCCTGTCTCCATCTCATCCTTGTGTTTGCCCTTGGATTTCCATGCTGGAGATTCCATCAGGAGAGAGCCAAAGTTCTGGCTGGCTGCAGTTGAGCATTTGCAGCTTCTCCAAGGGCAGAGCTGCTGCTTGTGTGCTGGCTGAGGTGAAACCAAGGGCTGGGCTGCACCCAGGTGCCCTCAGAGGGCTTGGAAGGGAATTCAGCTGGAAAATGCTGCCAGGGGAGCGTGCGTGGCCATGGTGAGCAGGAACGGGGTGAAAGGCACAGGGCTGGGCTCTGTTCCTGTAGGACATGAAAGCATTTCTTGTCTCTGCATCAGCCAGACTGTTCTGCATTGATGTCACTGAGCTGAGGGAGAACTCATCTGAATCATTGGAAGCTTTAGGAGGTGAAGCACTCGAGCTTCTTGAAGCACCCAGTGGTCTGCAGAAGCTGCAGATGAAGCACTTGGCACTTCTTGCCAAGTGGACTTGTGGCATTTCTGTACAAACCAGAGCAGGACTTTCCCAGGTGTGCTCACACCTGGATGTGTGCCAGTTATTCCTCAGCCTTCTCTCACCAAAGAAAAGCTCTCACGGAAGTCACATGCATGATTTCATTCCTCTCTGTGAGCAATTTGTGTGTCCCTGTTATCCCCCCACTTAACTCTGTTTAAGAAATCTGTTATCTGGGAATGTGTGCAAATTTATGGTATTTTTTTCTCCCTCTTTTTTTCATCAAAATAGAAGAAAATCTGGCAAAGAACGGAGGTTTTCTTATTTCTTTTATTTTTAATTACTTCTATTTATAACTCATCTTAAGGTTAAAAAGCTCCCTGATTCATGAACTTTCCCTTTTTTTTAAAGTTTTCAGTACTGTCCTTAGCTCATTTGCTAGAATCTCCTATGTAATTATCTATAATTATCTATCCCACTTGCTCAGTGGAATATTTAGAGAAACAAACACTGTGGTAGTACTGTGAGCTGGGCTTTTAATTTTAAATTCTTCATTAATTTCAGTGCAAGTTTTGTGTTCTGTGATTTTTGGGTTTTTTTTAAGACAGTGTTGAACGTTGAATTGAAATCACTTTCTACTTTGTCAGTTGAAGATTTCTCATGAAAAATAATTAAATTTTCCTTTTCACACAGCTACTGCTTTACAAGATGGGATAGCAAATCCTCTTTTTTTTCCTTTTTTTTTTTTTTTTAATCAGCAAAAAAACTCTTCTATTATTGTTATTTCAGTTTTATTTTTGGTGACTGAAAAACTGCAACAGGAAATGACCCCAGCCACAGTTTCCATGACTCCCTCTCACTTGAATCCAGTTTTCAAGCAGATGAAAGGCCCAAGCAGCCTTTTGATAGTGAGCAGCTAATTGGGTGCCTGATAGAGGCAGGGTTTTCTCTGGGAAAAAAAGAAAGGAGCCAAGAAGTGGAACAGCTGTGTTTTGGTACATGTGTGTAATCTCAGATAAAACTCTCCAAGGACAAGGAAATACAGTAATACCTCACTGTAAGGAAAATTAAGAATCTTTGAAAACCTAAATGTGGCTTTTTTTTTGGAGCGGGGGGATAGCTCATATTTAAAATAAAAATTTGCTGGAGGGAGTTGTAAAATCTGAGATATGGTGCTAGGTTTTGTTTCTCTCTGGGCAAGAAAATGACAATTTGGTTTTTCTTTTGTGTTTTTCCTTTGCTCAGTACATTTCTACCCCAAAAAAACAGTGGTTGGAGGCTGTTTTCAGCTCTTCTGCTCGCAGATGAGCTCTGTGGCTGTGGCTCCTCCTCTCTCACTGTGTGCTAAAAATGCTAAAAATGGAGAAGGTAGAAATTTATCTTTTTGGTGGAGAAATGGAAATCTGAGCAACCTCTTCCTGTTAACATCCATGTAACCTCTGTGGTGAACAATTGTACAAGGCATGGCAAAGGGGATAAATAATTAAAATAGAGGGAAATAAAATCACAGATTATTCTGATTTGGAAGGGACCCACAAGGATCATGGAGACTAATTTTTAAATGTGACTCACATAGGGATCAGACCTTGGTGTATCATTTTTTGGTGAATGTTTGAATCTCAGGATTTTGCCTGAAGGGATAAATCCTGCTGGAATCCTGTGAGGTTGAGTTGTGCAATGGGCTGGGACTGCTCAGGGTGCAGATTTTGAGTCAGCTGGAGGTGTTTGCTCCTGCTGCAGCACCTCTGTGTCACAGAACTTTGCCTGATGTGTTTCCTGTCACTCTGTGTGGGTGACCGTGGTTTTCCTGGGGAGTTCTGAACACCTGGACAGGAAAGTTGTGGGAACAGTCTGAGATGGGGACTCGTGTGCTCTCCATGTCCCTGTGAGTGTTCCCAGCTCATCTCTGCTACTTCCAAGTGTTGTTTTCTCCACCTGCAGAATATTTCATCTTCTTACTTCATTCTAAATGAAATAATCTGTTTTTATCTCCTGAATATTTTCCTGGTGGAAGCTGCCCATGGCATGGGGTGGAGCTGGTTGAGCTTCAAGCTCTCTTCCACCCTGAACCAGACTGGGATTCTATGAATATCAAAGAAGACTTTTTTTGTTTTTAATGCAGGAGTGTAAAGTTAATGTGGAATGAATCTTCAGAACAGGTGGAACAACAGCTGATGACTAAGGGAGTTTGTGTTTAATGCAGCTTTGGGGTTTTAACACCAATATCTGTGTTTTCATTAGGGCTTTGTCAGCAGTTGGATCTGGCAGGTTGGGTGGTGGTGTTTTGTGTTTGGTTTTGTCTTTCAGGGCAGTTTTAATGCTTGATCAGGATATGCCAAACTCTAAAAACTAATTTTGCAACTTGTAAACTTAAAATGGCATTGACACTGTAGAAACCACTTGTCTCATTGTGTCCCTTCTCTCCTCAAGGAACACATCAAAATTAATTCAGGAACTTCTTTCCCCCAGTTTCTTCTACACTTTTTGTAGATTTTAGCTTCATTGTAGAAGTATCTTTTTTGATTATTTGAGAGGATCCAATCACTTAAATAGCAATAGTAGCTTGTGGTTAATAATGATGGAAATTGAATGCAAATACATGAAAAAAAAATCCAGTTAACATGAGCAATTAGTGATTGGTGTGTGTATCAATCAGAATGTACTCCTAAACTGTCCTAAAGCCCAGTAAGTATCATTTATTAATCCCTGACTCAGTGTTTGGGGAGGATTTGGTTGGCATTCCACATTTTCTAGGTTGGTGCAGGGCTCACCTGCTCATTACTCTGAACATGTGGAGCAGAGTAAACCCAAACACACCATGGGATAATTTATATTTCCATCAGATAATGCTCAGAAACCTTCTGTGGATGAGAGTGGGAGCACCTGGGGGAGGGAGCCAAATCTGGACTGCAGAGCCGGGAAATGTGGAGAAGACTGGGAATTGGTGGTTACTTGGGGTTTAGTGATACTGTTACCATGAACACAGTGTCATTTTTAATTCAAACTTTGCTAAATTCTTACCACTTACACACAGTAAGATACACGGAGCTGCTTCCTGTTGCCACTTATTCTTTATTCATTTGCACTGAGAAACAAAAGCAGATCCCCTAATTTATAACCCTGATTTAATGTGGTATGAGACACTGGAGAAAGGATTTGCCTCTGAGAATTTTCATAACTTATTTTTAATTCATAAGAAATTCAATATTCTTTCAATTCATTCTGACCCTGAAATTCACACCCTTCCTTCATTTTCGTTCTGTGTTTGAGGATGGGCATCACTTTTTTTCTGTTTCTTGATGCTTTTGATTTTGTAGCCTTGTGTTTGTGTCCTTGTTAGGAGTGAAAAACCAGAATGAAAGTGCAGCTGGGGAGGTCAGGCAGGAGTTTAGAGCGGTTCCAGTGTGAAAACACACATGGAGTCTGGAAATTAAAATACAGATTCCATGCTGAAACACAGACCTAAGTTAATTCCTGGTATCAATGGTTTATTAAAGTTATTCATTAATTTGTGAAGATAAATTATCACTATCAGCCTAATGAAAATTTTTCAGCCCATTAAGTGTTTTTTTTTTTTTTTTCTCCTCCGTTTCCTGACAGTCAGATCCTGCTGCCAGTGCAGGAGTAACTGTGAGACAAGAGGAATATTCATTCCCTGAGTAGCATTAATCCACTTCCATTCCCATTCAAAGCAGTGCTAATGCCTTTATTTCTCCTTGGAGCCTGAAGTCGCTAATCCCGATCCCAAAGTGGATTATGGTGTCGTTCCTGCGTGTTCAGACAGATGTGCAACACACAGATAATTGCACAGAAAGGCAAAATAAAGGGAATTTCTTTAGTTGCTGAGCTGGAGGTGGTCTCTAGCCAGCCTTAAATCCTTAATTCAATTTCAGGTTTGCCACTCAGTCCTGTTGGCCTCGTGCTCCGAACGATTTCTAATTGGGAAAGTGCTTGGACTGATCCATATTTTATGTGCATTGAAGCATCCTCAGGAATTAAATATGAATGGATGTTAGGAAATGTTGAAATATTATGAAACATCTAATTTCAAGTGCAAATATCTGCCTAGGGATCCTTGATTGTCTTTAATGAAGATGACACTACCCCTGATCAGCACAAGTGCTTCTCAAATAAGAGAGTTCATCGAAGGAAATCACAGCAGAGATTTGTTTGGAGTAAACGAGCTGCCTTTTCTCCAGAGATTCCAAAATATTTTTTTTAGACAGAGTTAAACATGACTGGAGTTTAAAAAAGAGGTCCAGTCATTCTCTCCTGTTTTGAAAGAGAAATTGGTTTGTGTTCATTTACCAGGAGCAGTGGATTTGCTTCACAGTTTGTAAACGTTTTGTGAAAAAGCAGCTTGTGATTTATAGAGGGAGTGAAAAACAATAATTGCCTCTGTCAGTGCTTGAATTTTAACAATGTGTGTGCACTTGAGGCCTTTTTGATCTTTTTAATAGGTACAACCCAACTGGCAATGACATCACGTCAGGAAAGGAATTCATGCTACCACTGTCAACTTCCTGGATTGGGGTTTTTCTGAAAAGCTGCTTCCTTCCAGTTTAAATGTCTTTTTAAAGTAGAAATCTGCTCCCACATTCTGTTGTCTGCCCTGTGCTCTTGGCCAGAAATTACAAGACTGTGTGGATGGGCAGGGTCCCAGGACTGTGCGTACAGGTTTGCAGCAAGATCTGGTGTGATTTAGGCTGCAAAACATGAATCTGATATCAATTTAAGATATTAATTCCATCCTCCACAGCTGGGATTGTGCAGTTCTCAGCCCAGGCTGTTCCCGAACTTGGAAGTTTGCATTGGGGAGGTAAAAACAACTCAGAACAGAGGAAAAAACAAATCTTCCAGAAGAACCCAGGCTGTTTCTAAACATCCTGAGAACTGGTTTCTTTTTTCTCTTTTTTTCTTTGCTCTGCAGCTTTTTTGCATTGTGATTTTTGGGATTTTTCTCCCATTTTTCCTCTATCTTAGCTCAGTAACACTTATAAAAAAGCTCTAAATGGGCAGTTTTTCCAAGCAGAGCTGAAGCTGCAGGTAGTGCATTTCTCCCTGGAAAACCTGAGTATAGCCAGGGGGAAATCAGGGATAACCCAGCAGAACTCTCCTGCAGTGACTCCAGGGATGTGTGGCTTGAATTTGTGGGAATCTGGAGCCAAGAGCATCCTAGGCATTAAAATAACTGCAAAAAGCTCCTCCCCTGGCTGAGGAGGAGATGCCTGAGAGGAAACAGAAAAAATCCTGTGTAATAACCTGAGGGGTTGTGTTTGCAATGAAATGCCTTCAGGAGGGTTTCTTGGGGGGGGCAGTTCTTACAAATTTCAGCTGCTAATTCGAGGCTCATTTCAGAGACAGAAATCATTCAGGGTTGTTAATCACAGCTCCTCAGAGGAGCACACTGTGATTTTTAAATTGGAGTTGACTGTAACTTCTTGCTACTTAGTGTTTGAAAGGTAAATACATTTCTAATCATTTCAGCACAGCTCGTTTTTAGAAGGCTGGGATCATTATTTAGGATAAACCATATTGGAAAAAACCTTCTCCATCCCATGGGACCATCCCATCCCCTGGGACCCAGACCTGGAACCCCCACCCTTGGCTGGTTTGGAAAACAATGAGGGGGCAGGAATCCAACAAAATCCCTGCTTTGCACAACATCTGATGATTTTTTGCTCCCAAAGGGTGGATGTAGGAATTCCCGTGGGATGGCTTGGCAGGAGCACTGCAGAAAGTACCAAGGAGAATTCTGCTCCTCTGCAGCACCTTCCTCATTAAATCTGGAGCTTTCTCTCCCTTTGCTGGGTTGGAATCCACTCTGTGCTTGATTAACACTGGAGGTTTTGTTTGAGTTTTGGTTGTTGGTTGTTTTTTGGTTTTTTTTACTCCCCCCTCTTTCATGTAAATGATGTCTTGCTATTTTGCTTGCTTTTTCCCTTTTTTAATTAGAAGAATAAATGCTTGCATTCATGCACAAATTGCTTTGAAGTGCTGTAAGAATTCAATTCATGAGCTTCCTCCAGTCTCAATCTTTAATTTTTTTTTTTTTTTTGCAAACTGATAACATCTCATGGCTGTGCTCTTTCCAGGAGATTACATTTGTTTTCTGTGGGCTGCTCTGCCTCCTCCTGTGTCCTGAGATAACGAGTTCAACACGGGGGAGAAGTTCAGCAGCAGCTGCCAGCGAGCTTCCCCAGGCTTTGCTTCTTGTGCTGGGCGACAAGAAACTAAAAAACGAGGGAAGAACAATCCTGGGGACTGTGGGGACATCTGGGTGCTGTGGGACAGCTCAGCTCCTTGGAAAAGTGCTTCAGCCCTTCTTCCAGGGATTACCTTCTTTGCTTTATTTCCCCAGGAATTCTTTGCTGCTTTGCACCTGTGTTGTTTTTTGGGCTGCAGTTTGTCAGTGCTGTCAGTGTGTTTAGGGTGCTGGTGCTGATGCCTTTGGATTTTTAATTTGTTTTTGCTTTTCTATTTTTCATCTGTTTGGGATCCTTCAATCCTTTAGTGTAGAACTCTAAACTCCATACCCAGTGTGAGCTGCTGCTTCCCGACACAACAATTTCTCTCCAAGGGAATCAAGGACTCCTCACTCTCAGGCCCTGAGAAATGTAAATAAAAGTGACTTGGGAGCAGCAAACTTGGGATAAATTGGAAATTAACTCCCAATATGCAAATGGATCAAATTTATAAAAGTGTGAAAACTCGTGACCCATTGTGCATTTTGGAGAGGCTTTGTGTGCCCAGAATGTCCCTGAAGGCCCTTCAATAAATAGAACCACTTTTTATTCCCTTAATTCTGCCTGCCTGCTGTTTTTAGGTAAGTCCCAAAATGGAATCAGTGCTTCCTGGGGGAATTCTGGCTCATGGAATCCCAAGCTGTCAGATCCATCACTGTGCTCAATGCCTGAGTTAATTTTACCCCTGGTTTGGGAGCAGAGGGGAAGATCCCCATTTCCAGCACTGGTGGATGAGTAATTCTCTTTTCATTAGCACTGGAGTGTGGCAAAATGGTGTTTCCTGAATCTCACAGAGCCTCCCGGGGGATTTCAAACCCTGGGGTCAGATGAGTGCAGCTTAAAGGGGCTCTGCTTCTGGAAGTGTTTGGTGCTGAATCCCCCCTTTAAATGTGGGGTCACAGCCCTGGCACTGGCCTTGTGTCCCCAGGGAGCTGCAGAACAGAGGTGGGACCTGCTGCGATCCTCAAGCCCTGCTTGGCCAGGACTCCTCTCCTGGTGTGTCTGGAGTCACTTGGAAATGTAACAGCTGCTTCAAAATAACTTCACACCCAGGGAGTGATTAATATAATTAATGCAAAGTGCTTGTCTTCTTGAATTACTTTTTAAAGTTCTTTTAAATCTCAAGTGAGAGATTCAACCTAAGAATTTAAAATTGCACAGATTTGCACCTCTTCCTTTCTATTCAGGAAAGGAAGAGTGGGGATTAAATAAAATATAAATAATATACAAATCATCATATAAAAATGATGCGGATGACCTTAAAATTTCTGTATTTATTAATTCAGGTAAGAGTATAAATGAGAGCAACCTTGTAGTTTTTATTTCAGACACAGACTCACAGACTCACTGTCCTGCCAGTCTTTTTCAGGTTACTACTCAGCCATTATTTATCTCTTGACAGAGTTGTGGTGTTTTGGTGCAAGCACATGGACTGCAGTTTGTGTTAAAACTTGAAATGTGGGTGTCTCTCCAAGGGCAGGCACTGGGAGACAGCTCCTGTCCCAGAGAGGTTGTAGGGAAAGCTTTTGGGATATTTATCCTGTGGATGCTGGAGGTTCCTGCTGAGAGATCCTGAAAAATTATACTCTTGGACATTTAAAGCAAACATTTCTGTAGTTAGGTTGCCATCAGCCCATTCATTTCATGCACAGAAGTTCAGCACTGTGATTTATGGCCTTTAAATCCCTGGATTTAAGGTTGTCCGCTTGGGTATTGTTTTCTTCTTTTTCAAGTAAAGTTCCTGTGCTGCATTTCTCCAAGCAAAAGCCATCAGCCTCTGCCTTAATTATGTAAAACTGATCAGGGAACAATCACCTCTCATGCTGTGTCTGTCCCTTTGTGCTGTGGGATTTTTTTCATGACTTTACTGTAAAATTACACAATCCTGGCTGGCATGTTTTTCTGCAGACTTGCTGTACACTGAATTCTTGAGCAAACTGGACAAGCACAGTAATTACACTAAAATGGTAATTACACTTCTGCCTCTAGGATTACAACTATTTACTAGTCTTGAGCTGCTGCTTAAATTTCCCCCAATTTTTAGTGATTTTGACATGAGTTTGAAAGCAAACCAGAAAACTGAAACCCAGAGTTCTCCCAATAGAATGAAGGCTCAGGTCAATTTTGTTCAATTTTGGGTTCTCTTAAAAATAAAAGGACCAACAAAATGCAGTAAGGTGAGAACAGTTCACTAATCAAAATGTTCTCAACCTGAAAAAAACCCAGAAATATTGGAAGTTTTACATCCTAGAGGCTGGAATGAGGAATAAGTGTAGGGAGAAGAAAGCCAATGCCATTGAGAAGCCCATCTGCTTTGTATTTTAAGGGCTGGGTAGCATGACTTTTCTTTTTTTCTGCCATGCACATTGTCAGGAGAATAACCTTGGTCAAGTTACATTGGCTAAATGAATAATCTCTTGAACATGTGGAACTCATTTTCTTGGGGTATTTTCCCCTCTCACTCTTTTCTCCCTTCCTCTTCTCTGGTCCCTTGAAAAGGAAGACAAAAAACCTGCTGGTTCCTCATTGCATTTTTTGGCACTTACCCAGTTTTCCAGAGTTTTCTCTCCTTGCAGATGCCTGGAGTTTTCCAAGGAAACAAATTTATAAAAATTGTGCTTTACTTCGCTCCTTTCCAGTGTTGTGCCTATTCCCCATCTGCCCTGTGAGGCTGAAATGATCCCAGGGGATTTTACCTCCCACATTTGATATATAAATGTTAACTGAGATGCTTTTGGCCATCAAAATTTACATCAAATTTGAATCCCAGTTGTCCTGTGCTGCCTGGAGCATATTCTAGAAATATGATGGGCACCTGGTGGAAGCTTGGGTTTTAAATAGGGACTTGGTCAGCAATCTTCATGAAAAGAAAAAATGGGAAGATAAATGTTTTCCCACTTAAAACCTTAAATATTGGGGAATGTGAGCACCCAAAAGGTATGTTATGAGCCTGCAGTATTAATTGGTTCTCACTTAATTCTCTTTATTAATTAGCATTCTGTCCTCTGCTGGTTATTGATTTCTCAGTTCTCATGCTAATTAATCCACATTTTTCAGTAGTTTTCCCAGACAGGGAGTTTCCAGCATGTGCTGATTGTCTTTCTGAGGCTCTTCTTTACCTTCTGCTTTCTGCAGCATTTCCTTGGAGTGATAGAAAATCTGCATTTTAGGTGTCCAGTTTTCAGCCCCACTGAAGCTCACAAGGGTTGGTTCAGCAAAACTTTAAATTTCAGCCATTGTCCAATCAAACTCCAATAATATCAGTCTGAGAAGAGAGGTAGCTACATGCTGGCTAAAGTGGAAATCACACTGCTTATGATTAATTAAAACGATTGAAAAAGTGAATTAGAGGCATTAATTAGAAAACTGAATTAAGAAAGTTCCAATTTCCAAGAGCCTGTGAAGGCACTGACTGAGCTGAGCTCAGCATCACTTTTCTCTCTGGTTCAGGTGTCTTTGGCTGCTCCACAAATAATGTCATGAGAGAGAGCATTAATTAGTTAAATCCCTTCTGAAAACATGCTTTTTTTTCAAACTACAGGAGGAGAAAGGCGTTTGTAGGGTGGTGTTGGGATATTCCTTTCAGATCTGTGGCTGCTGCCCTCAGGGCTCCCATCCCACTGGATTTGCCTTTCCCTGTGTTTTCCTCCAGTTCACTTCAGCTTCTTCCATGTCTGCCTGGAAACTCTTGGAGGAAAACACAGAGCATGTCCCTGATCTCCTGGGAAGTCTCTATTTAATGTTCCTTGGTTTTAGAAAATGGTAACAAAACAGAACACGAGATGGCTTCAGACACTGCAAAAACAAACTGCAGGCAGGAGCCACAGGTCTCCCTGAAAACAACCTCCCTGGGCAAGTTCTGCCAGAAAAAGGGTTTGTTGGATATTTGTTTGCTCACCACTTTTTAAAACATTAACCTTTAAAGTAGGAACCAGCCCCTGGTTGGGGGCTGCTTGAAGTTTAAAAAGTATCACAGCCCCGCTGAGCTAATTCTGCCTGGGTTTTACACACCTATATTTGATTATTCTGTATAACTTTTTTAATATTACTGACTTTTGTCATTGAGTCCTTACCCAAATGTGACAGCAGTCCATGCCCTAAACCTGCTGAAAGATGGGTGTTTTTTTTCTTTTTTAAATGGCTTGTATGGATGGTGAAGCAGCTTCAATATATTTACAGCTCAGTGGCTATTTTACTAATCCTGTGTTTGTTTTCCCTCATTCTCTTTGTCTAAAAAAAAATGTTATTTTTGTTGTCAGGGAGATGGATTCGTGTCTTGTCTGGCAAATAAAGTGATGTGCAAATGGTTGAGTGCTCTGCAGAGCAGTTGGTGCTTGTGTTTGGTTGGGGACCTTGGAGATTTAGGGGTGGTGGCTTTTTCTGTTTGTTTTGATGCTGTGCTGACAGACTGGGGTTTTTGGAAGTTTTTTTCTCACTGCAGCGCATTTTAATCCTGAGGAACTGAGGGAATGAGCCAGTTAATATTTTACTTTTTATGCTGTGCTTGGTTTAGAGTCTTCTCCCAGATTTAAAACTGTGCTGCCTTCAGTTTCAGGTAAAAAAAAGTCTCTCAAGTGGATTTTTTGGGACACCACAAAGCTAAACTCGAGCTTATCTCTGGTTTGGTGGGAAACCTGACTCCATCCTGCCCTGAGATGTGCTCTGGGTGCTGGGCCCATCCATCACTGTCAGACTCCACCTGTGCCAGGCATTAGATGCTGGTGGCCCAAATCTTCCCTGTGCCTGAATCCTCTCCTTACTTCCTGATTTCTGTCTCTTATCAAATATTTGTCCTGTTGTCCAAAGCTAAAGGGCAGGCAGTTAAAGGATCTATCATTAAAGGATGTACGGGGGTACCACAGGAGAATTTCCTAGGAAGCTGCAAGGGCTTTGACCCAGAGCTTAGGACAGCAAGAGTCTGATACTTTGGGAATGTGTGTTTGGAAAACAAACCTCAGCTTCCCCAGGACTCCATCCAGGGCATCCCCTCCTGGCTTTGCTGAGGAGTGCTGTGGATCCCTGCAGGTACCAGGGTTTTCTCACCCAGGCTGGGGGGGTGAGGAGCAGGAATGACGTGCCCAGGATTTGGGTGTTGCCAGAGCCCCCAGGGATGGTTCAGGGCTTTGTGCTCAGCCCCTGAGCAGAGAGCTGCAGCTTCAGCCAGGCAAGTGCTGCTGCTCTCCAGTGTCTGAGTGACTCCAAAAGAATCTTTAGAAAGATCATTATAAACTTTGAAATGGTACAATTAGAGAATGATCAGGGTTGGAAGGGCCCTTTAACATCATCAAGTCCAGCTTGATGTTTCCCCACTGGAACTATTAAACCACATCTCCCAGCTCCAGAACACTTCCAGGGATGGGGGCTCCACCACCTCCCTGAGCAGCCTATTCCAGTGCCTTATCCCAAAACCAGAAAAAAATAATTCTAGTGTCTAAACTTAATCTGCTGTCTCAGCTTAAGGCTGTTTCCACTTGTCCTTTTGCTGTTGTGGGAAGTGTCAGGATAAATCAAACTCTCCAACACAATTTTTAGTATTGGAAAGCAGACACTGCTTCAATCACAGTGCTGGCATTGCTCCACCTGGATGTAAAAATAAAGGGGCTTTTCCCAGTTCAGTACCGCATAGAAAGGCAAATGAAGAAAAATAAAATAAGGTGGCATTTGAGGGCTTGAGGATGTGTGATCTGGGATGTTGGGAGTGATGGTGGGGATGGAGATACTCCATGTCTGCTGGAGCAGCAGTTCAAGGGAAAAGGCTGAACCAGGGGAAAGGATGGATCCAGAGGAAGGGCTGGATACTGATCCCAATGAAAGGCTGAGTCCTGATCCCAAGGAAAGGCTGGATGCTGATCCCAAGGAAAGGCTGAGTCCTAAGCCAGAGGAAAGCTTGGATGCTCATCCCAAGGAAAGGCTGGGTTCCGATCCAGAGGAAAGCTTGGATGCTCATCCCAAGGAAAGGCTGATCCTGATCCAGAGGAAGGCTTGGATGCTGATCCCAAGGAAAGGCTGATCCTGATCCAGAGGAAGGCTTGGATGCTGATCCCAAGGAAAGGCTGATCCTGATCCAGAGGAAGGCTTGGATGCTGATCCAGCACGGCCTCCCCACGTTGGGAGCCGAGTGCTGACGGGCTATGGCAAAGAACGCTGGGCAAGCATCTGATGAAACACGTGTGGGGTTGTTCTGTGAGGGAGCTGAGCCTGCTGCCATCTGCTCCACAGAGCCAATTAAACAAGAGGGGTGGGAAGAATGAAGTACAGATGCTAATGGGCTGTGTAAACTGCAGGGCAAGTTCTGCTAAATATTTAGACTGTTTTCCTGAAGTTGTGTGTGGGGCTGATTTTCTCTCCCATGAAGCTCCCCCAATTTTATGTGAGGTTGCCACTTAGCTCTGATTTTCTGCTTAAAATTAGGGCACTTTTAAGTCAATGAAATTAGCTTAAAGATTTTTTTTTTTATTATTATTTCCTGGGGTGGAATTGTGCCCAGGAATTCTTGAGTAGGGAGCAGATACCCCAAGTAGGGACTGGATCCAGGCAGGGGCTGAGCAGTTCATGTGTAGCCTCGGGGTTGGATTCTCAATCTTTACTCGATTTTTACTGTTGGTTTACTCATTATTTGTGCTTAGTTTGCCTGAGAAATTCCTGCTCCCCGCTCTGTGCCATGCACAGCGCTTTTAATTAAAACAACAGAATATACCAGAGCATTTTAAAGAAACCAGTTAATTCAAAATCAAGCAAAAATAGGTTAAAAGCCAAGCCAAATAAATTCCTGCTGGCACTGTGACTCTTACATAACCGTGGATGATGTTCTCTGGCATTATTTTGCAAGTTCATAAATGGGCTGCATGTGAAAAGGGTGGAAGAAGGGTCAGCTTTGTGTTAGGGACAGAAAGCTCCATTCTCAGGAGCTGACAGTCGATTTCCTCCACATTCCTTTTGATGTCTGCACACTAAACGCTGCATGGACAGAAAAATTCAATTCATTTAAAACATTTTGCATCAAAATGACATGCTTTAATGTATCTCCTTCTGATGTTTAAGTTATCTTTTCATCTCACGAGAGAGGGGAAAAAAAAAGCCAATGTGTTTGTAGTTAAAGTACCCAAGCAGAACTTTAAACAAAGGTCTCGATGAAGAGGAAGTCTCTATGTACAGGCAGCTTTTAAGAGTAGATACCTTTTTTTTCTTTCCCCTGCCCCCCTTTTCTTGGCTCTCTGAGCCTTGTAAGCCAAGGAGATTTATTGCTGCCCTTCCAAATGTTCTTCAGAATGAAGAGTTCACATTTTTGGAATTCCTCAAGTCCTCAGGAGGGAGAGGGATAAGGGGAAGTGATGATGGTGAGTGCCCCAAAGGATTTTCCAGGCTGGTTTTACCAGTCCTGGCTGCCTGTGCTGGGAGGGAATCAGCTGAACCTGCATCAAAAAACTCATAGAGCTGTGAACTCCAGGAGTTGTCAGGGAGATGAATTTGGATGAAATTTAGACTTTTTAGTAATTGCAGTTGTTAGTGCTGGTAATACAACCCAGGGTGTTTGGGAATTCCTGTCCTTTGCCAGATGCAGTGTCACTGATAGGAGGGGATCCATTCCCTCAGTGAAATCCCAGCACAGCCTAAACAACCCATTTATTGCTGCTACAGCTCTTGATACCGCTCGTTGTTAGGAGAGCAAAGGAATATTTTAGGGTTTTTATACATTTTCCAGTGGAGATGGCCCCACTGTCCCCAAGGGGGAAGCTGCCCTTGGAAGTGAGAAATCTTGGACAAGAATCTTAGGTGATCAGGCAAACTTTTTAGGAATGCTGTTGGTGTAACCCCAAATCTTTCCAGTCTTATTTTTCAGTCTGGAAGCAGAATATAACAAAGTGCTTTTCCTTCTGTCTGTGAACAGGGATGGCAGTGTTGCTGTCACCTGTCCCCCTGGGAGCTGAGCTTCCCACAGGAGCACACAGCTCTCACTTCTGTCTTCTGATACATCTTCATTTTTTTGCTATTAATGGGATTGATCTGGTTGTCTCAAATTGGGTCTTACTTGTCTCTTTTCCACATATTTAATATGTCTAAATTTGGCTCCCAGCCTCTCATGTTTTAGTTGGAAACAAGTACTTTTAAAAGTAGTTTTACTGGGTTAAATATTTAGCAAAATCAGGCTCATAGTTTGCAGGGGGAACTATTTTTATCACCTTAAGTCAGTTTGGTAAATAAACAGATGTTAGTAAAAAAAACCCTGTTATGTCTTTGCCTTCCAAATTAGCCACTCCGTGGTGACATGATTCCCTTTGGGAAGCCTGGCATTGGGAGACCCCAGATCCTTCTCTGACCCCACTTCCTCACCCATCCACCTTTTGGAGCTGCTCTGCCTTGACATTTATGACAAAAAAGCCTCTGACACATCCTTTCTGGTTTTTCTTGCAGAGGATATTCAACTCCTTCGTGTACACAGAGAAAATATCGAATGGAGAAAGCGAAGTTCAACAGGTGAGTCCAAACCTTTCCCACCTCCACTGGCAGGGTGAGCTCAGGGAATTCTTCCTGTCTGGATTTGTGGTCCCTTTCTAACCTCAGTGGAATAGGATAAAATGGGGATGTGCTGCCTGTGCTGCTGATGCTTTTGAGGATTTTGCATTGCCATGAAAAGCTTTTCCGTCTGCTTGGTTTGGGGCTGTCCCTTGGAAACAAACTCTCATGAAGTAGCTCCCATTAATTGTCAGGCTTTCATGTTGGAAATGTCTCTTTCTCAATTTCAATATTATTATGACGTGGAAATGGTGTTTTGTGGAAATCAGATGTGGTTGAGAGGTGCTTGTAATTTTGTGGAGTTTTACAGGAACACATTTCAACAATTAACTCGTCAATTTAACATTGAGATAATCCGTGGGCAGTTTGCACTTTAATACATGTGTGTATTTTTAAAAATTAATTTTGGATCAGTTTTCAAACAGATCAAATAGGTCATGTTTTATTCTTTCAGAAATGTAAGTACCGATTGTGTTTGTGGTAAAGGTTTTGGTTGAAGAAATGGAACAAGGAACCAACTTTTCTTCCCAGTTTGAGCATGGATTTACTCAACATTCAGGAGTAACCTGACCTTCCTAGACCCCTATCAAACCAGTTTTAATGTTCAGGAGAAAGAGAAACTCCTCAGAGTGGGGCTTTCCCTGGGAAAAGGGGAGCTGCTGTTCAACCCCATGGCATTTTTGTGTGGAATTCAGAAATAATTCACACTCCAAGTCATGCTTCCTGGAAATGGTGACATTTCCAGTCTTCTTTGTTTGGTTGGTTTTTTTCCCCTGAGGAAAAAGTCAAAGCAGAACTGGTTCAAATGGGAACTTTTTGGTCAGAAAAGACCTTTAAGACCATTGAGTCCAGCACTGCCAAGGCCACCTCATCTCCCCAAGTGCCACATCCTTGTGGTTTTTAAATCCCTCCAGGGATGGGGACTCCTGGGCAGCTGTGCCAGGACTGGATAACCTTTCCATTAAGGAATTTTCCCAAATATCCAGTCTAAACCTCCCCTGGCAGAGCTTGGGGCTGTTCCATCTCCTCCTGTCACTGTTCCTGTTCCCAGATCCCAAATCCCCCTGCTGTCCCCTCCTGTCAGGGAGTTGTGCAGAGCCAGAAATTCCCCCTGAGCCTCCTTTTCTCCAGGCTGAGCCCCCCCAGCTCCCTCAGGAATTCTCCAACCCTTTCTCAGCCTTTTGGAGGCTTTGGCTTCGCTGTGGGCATGCCCAGGTGGGTGCTGGCAAGCAGAGGGACCATGGCAATGTAACTGTCACCTGATTTTAACAATTTAAATCCCACACCATCCCCACATGCCTCAGGATGGGTTCTCTGGCTCTGTGCTGTGTGGGGCAGCATTTCCAGGAGTGTTTCTGGGTGGTCTGTGCACCACAGAAGGGACATGTGGGCTGGATCAGATGTATCAGATGGCTTTTGAAAGGCAAAAGTGTTTTTGGGAAACCAAGAAACTGGATTAAAACTTCTTTGAAGTCCTGACTATGGATTCTCCACTAAGGAAAAGACAGTCCTTATTTCCAGAGCAGATGTCTGTGTTCATCCCAAGTGGATTTAAAGAGCTGTCCAAACACTGGAGGTGAGTTGATGGATTTGGAGCTGTCAGGGGAGCACACGGGGCTCTGCTAAAGTGTAATTACTGTGGTTAAAAGCTCTACAGTGAAGTGGAAGGAAGAATAATTGAGCACTTCTGGTTCATTAATAACCAGATCTTTTAGCCCTAATGAATCCCTAGCAACAGAACCCGGATTTTATAAGAGCAGGACATTGAATGGGATCATCTTGAGCAAAGGCAGACAAATGTAAGCAAATGAAATCCCCTGCCAGAGAAATCTCGTTTCTCCTTTGGTCATTCATTAACATTTTTGTAGCAACTGATATCCAAAGGCAATTAATGACAGTTTTATATCAGGATTTCTTTTTATTTTGGCAGAGCGCTGAATTGTTGTGGGGGTGGTGGGGTTTTTATACCAAACCATGTAAATAATGACTCTCAGTTTATTGAGAAAGTGAAAGATTGCAGCTGTTGGCCTTCAGGCCTAACTGTTCAATACCTTTGGCTTTCTTTGTGCCACACAAGGAGCAGCTTTACCTCTCAGCACTGAACTGGTCACACTTTGAAGGTCTGCAGTTACAGAATTACTGTTGTACCTGACGGACAAAACCTTTTCTGCTTGGAATGGGTTATTAAAAATGGGATGGCAATGGCCAAAAAGAACTTGGATTCCTTCCCTGGGAGTTATTTCAGTATCACAGAACTCTCATATGATATGAGAACGCAGTGGTGTGAGTTAGTGATGTAAATAAAGTGGGAGAGGAGGAGTTTTATGAGGGGAAAATCAACATTAGCTGATTTCAAGGAAGTCAGTGTGTGTTCAGTGTCCTGCCAGACATCTGCTTTCTGTGATGTGCAGAGGGGGGATGTGGGCTCCACAGAGGAGAGAGGGTGAAATGATCTCCAGCAGGAATAGATTTACCAGCTTTGAGGAGAAAAGGCTTGAAAAGCTCAGACCATGCTGCTGTTGGGTTGGGTTTTTAGTTTGGTTGGTTTTGGACTAGGCAGAGAGGTCTTTGGGGAGGAAATAGATCTGAAATGTGCTGAAAAAATTACATTTAGCTGTCGAGCACATCATGTTCCCTGGCTGTGAAAAGTGGCGTGTTTACACACACATTAATGAATTGTGAGCCTCACAATAAAAGGCAATTATTGTGTGTTTAATGTACTTCCAGAATGATTCAGGAATTGTGGCCCTCTCTCTAGGTTTTGCTGTGCATCCTGTTTAACATCTTCCTTGGAATAAGTCTTGGGAAGCTTTGCCAGAGGTGCTGGCCAGTAGAAAACCTCAGATTTGAGTGCTGGTTTCCGTGACAAAATGCACATTGGGAAGTGGTTTCCTGCATCCTAGTTGCAATAATGGAATATATTTTCAGTGGCATCCAGAGAAGCAGGAACTGGGACTTTCCACGAGGGAGAATGGACTTTAGTTGAAGGAGGGGAGGTTTAAATGGGATTTTAGGGAGAAATTCTTCCAGGTGAGGCTGGAAAGGCCACAGAAGCTGTGGCTCCCCTGGATCCCTGGAAATGTCCAAGGCCAGGTTAGAGCCCCCTGGGGTAGTGGAAGGTGTCCTGCCCATGATGGGGTGGAACAAAATGATCCTTAAGGTCCCTCCCAACCCAAAGCATTCCAGGATTCCATGAGTGGTTAGAATCCATTAAAACAGAGGTGTGGGATGAAGCTGGAGGTGATTCTGTGATTCTTCCTTGAGCCGTGTCCCTGCTGACCTCTGGCTTTTCAGGGCTGATACAAAACCAGGGGTTTCTTCAAGAGCCACATAAATGAAAAATAAACAACGTTAAAAGTTTCCTAGATGAGGAATCCGTGGATGCACAGTTGGGACAGAGCAGCAGGATGCATGCCTGGTGGGTGTTGGAGAGAGGTGCTTTTTTCCAGATTTTTCTGGTTTACAGAGGAAATTTAAACCTCAAAATTCTAAGTCAGCTCTTCCATGTGTAAGCAATCCTTTGCAAGGAACTTGACAGTGTTAAATCCCTGCCTGTGAGTCCGTCCTGGCATCCCTGCCTGTCAGCTCCACTGATGCATATTTTATATACAGCCTTGGAAACATGAAAAATACCTTGGCTTTCAAGCTACAGCCAGAAATAAAACCTCACCTTGGAGCTCTGCTTTCCCTCAGAGCTCCCTGCAAAGGGAAGACTTCAGAGCTGTGGAGCTTTGAGGGGGAAGAAGCTTTAGAAACAAAGCTCGAGGGAACGATGCAAATGAGGGAAATGTCTCTGGGAAAATTAGAGGAGCTCAGTGATGTTGTGATGAAAGGTTGTCAGTGGAGATGGTGACAATTGAAGTGCAGTACCCAGGGGTGCTGCAGTAATAGAAACAGGTGTTACAGTCCAACCTGTCTGCAAACCCAGGGGCTTTGGCTGCATGTCAGCTGCCAGAGGAAATCCAGGGAAAGCAGAGCTAATGGCTGCATTGTTCACAGAGAGCACTCACTGCTTATTGTGCTCTTTATTAAAATTAAGGGGAAAACACAGAAGTCTGAAAAATGCCCAAGGAGGCTTCCCCTTGCTGTTGTTTTTGAGATGAGGCGAAGAGTGCTTTGTGTAGGATAATAATAATTTATGTCAATCTCAAGGAATCCAGGTTTATTTCAGTCTCCATTAAAATGAGAGAATTGAAGCATTTCTGTGGGAGCAGGAAGTGTCTGTCACACTTGGTACCTCTGCCCCTTTTCTGTGTCTGATTGAGGGCACAATTTTCCATTTTGCCTCAAAAATACTTCAACAGCTATGTAAGCAGGGTTTCATAGTACAGTATTCTGTCCTTTCATTATTTGTTATCTCTCTTTCTCTACTTTGGTGGTTTTGGAACCAGTGTGGGTCTGGCATCCATCAGCATCCATCAGCTCTTCAGCTCCAGGCAGGTTAAAAAAAGCAGGGTATGTGTTGGATAAAAACTTCAGGTTTTTATTTAGAAAGAGGAGAAGGTGATTTAAGCCTGCAGCTTTTACTGTGACAGGCTGAGTGCATCACCCTGCAAAGGGAATAAAGTTTGGGACGGAGGTGAAGCCAGCTATGGAAGAAAAGTTTGTTTTGTTTGGCTTCATCTTGGTGATACTTCTCGATTTGATGAATTAGAATATTTAATTCTCAGTTAAATTATCACTGTTTCTTATCACAGTTTATTCATTTGAAGAAATTTGCAACGGAAGATTATTTTTGGATCATCTTGCCCTTGGTGGCTTTATTGAGTTCGCTGGTTTTGAAGTGATTTGGATTGTTGTGAGCATTGTCTTGTTATCAGAGGGCAATATTTTTAGAGTTCTTTAGATTAGACAAAGTCAGTTCTTGCAGCCACGGGCAGGGAATGGTTTCTGGAGCTCTGGGAGGTTTTAGATCCCTTCTTGCTGACATGCACTTGACTCCCTGCCCCGACCGAGGCACTGGATCCCGTTTCAGAAAAATAACAGGATGACTTTGAGCCATTCAGAGGTTTTTCCATGGGAGACACAGTTTGGGAACAAAGCATTTGCTTTTTGTCAGCTTCTGAAGTACAGGATCTTCTGAAAAACAGATTTGTCAGATCTTTAGACTCGGCACAGCAGGGTGAAATTCAAAGGCTGTGGGGTGCTTTTATCGTTCAACCTAGAAGGTGAAAACTCATCAACACCAAACCCTCGGCTTGAACAGCATTCATTTATCAGAGAGCAGCTCTGATTCCAAACCAGAGGCCTTTTGTTCTGCAGCCCTGTGATGGTTTTGTGGCTGCTAATGATGCTCAGCAAACTTCAGCTCTCTCCCGTCTTCCTGATTCCAGGTAAAGAGAAATCTCAGATTCAAATATCTGGTTTACCTTGGCATTTAATTTGCCCAGACTGAGAGGAGAACTTTGTACCCACCCAATCCAAGTGCTTTGATTTAGGAAACTTGGCTTGTGTTTGTTTGAGACCCTCCAGGAGAATCCACTTGTAAAGAGTTCATTTGAAGGGTACAGCCAGACAAAAAGCAAGTTTACTGGAAACCAGAGAAGGATCTCCCCAACAGCTTATTATCTTAACAACTGGGAGCAATTTAATAGTGCTGGATGTCTAACATGGAGGAGCCCATTAGCAGGCCTCTGGTGCCTGGGCAATAAATCATTCCACAGAACTAATTAGGTGTAATTCTGCAAGTCATTTGAGCAGGGTCCTATTAAACCTGTGCTCCTTGGAGACCTGTCACGGAGCTGCAGCATTCCCTGGGAGCAGGGGAGGCAGGGCAGAGCTGTTATCAGCTCCTTCCCCACAGAACCAAGTAAATCATGACAAAGTGGCCTGTTGGTAAGAGTTAGGAGAGACATTTGTTAGTGCAGGGGATCTGGAAAATCCAGGGCTGTTCCCCAGCACACAAAAGCAGCAGCACTGTGAAATAATCCCTGCAGGGTTTGGGGCGTGCAGGGAGCAGGAGAGAGGAGTGCTGTGGGTTCAGGGGCTAATTTAGCTCTGGAGAAGTTTGCAGAAATGCAAAACACTATTTCTGATTATTCAACATCTGTCTATTGCTTAGAGATTATTCTTTCATTTGGGATGTGTGTGGCTGATTATTAAATATATAATTGGTTGGTGTGAAAGGAACGCAGAATATGCAGAGCAAAAAAAATCCAGATCCATTTCATCCATTCCTGCCTTTGATGAAAGACCAGGAGTAGAAATCTCAGTAAATATTCCTTGTAAAACCTGCTGCCTCCTGGGAACTGTGTTTACTGTCACACTTGCTCCAGGAGCAGCCACAGATTTTTCCTTTGCCTTTTCCCTGGCACTCATTAGCCAGTGCCTGATGAAGGGACACAAAGGAGCTCTGATGTGACAGCACAGCCTGGGATGTGTCCCAGCAGGCTCAGCCCTGCCCAGAGCCTGGAATCTGCCTGGCATGGAGAGGGCAGAGCTGCCACCAGCCCTCAGATCACACCAGCCTGGAAGTATTTGCTGGCAAAAAATCATTAATTTGACTTCTATTTTAATTTTTTCAGAAGCATTAAAAAAAAAAAGAGTTGAAGTACCCAATTTGCTATTTCCAAAGTCAGGCACCCTAATTATTTTTAATGGTCTGAGAATTGCATGGGAGGGGCCATAACCTGTTTGTTTTCACTTTGTGAAGGGAGCAAAACTGGCTCTAACAAATCCCAGTGTAACCTCTGAACCTGGTCCTGATTTATCAGGAGTCCTCTCTGACAAAAATGGCTTCAGGAGGAATTTCACCGGTGTGAGATTTTTGTCATTATTTTCTTGCTGCTGTATTACAACATCAATTAGAGGTTTTACAGTTTGTATTGAAGGTGTGGGTTGTGAGTAGGCACAGTGAGCTTTAGATCCATGAGGAAAATTACTGCAGTTTTAATTTTTTTTTTTTTGTAGAGTTGGGATTAAAATCTTGAGAGACAGTATTTCTTGTTTGGTTCAGATGTTTATTAATTCTTATTTACATTACAGTGAGTTCTACAGCACTTCTAGCTAACAAGCTAAAAATGGTGATAGATGCTATTTTCTACAAGGTCTTTTAAGGATCAATCTGTCCAATTAAGAACTGCCACTTAAATTATTTTTACTTTTAACCTAATGACCCACAATGCAGATTTTTCTGTCCAATTACAAAAATAACACCCAAACCTATGAAGGAGAAGGTGAAGAAGAAAGAAATCTCTGCCCTAAAACTTTCCTCTTGCCCTCTATATATCACTATATTCTAAAACCTCAAATTCCAAGTTTTCCACCATGTGATATTACACACTTTTATTCAAACTAATCCCAGTTCTGTCATTCAATTTTGGAAGCTTTCTCCACAGCCTCAGGTCAAATGCAGTGTATTCTTGGGGGTCAGTGCCTGTCAGCACAGAAAATCTAAAATTCCCAGTTTCCAGGGATCCAACAGAAAACCACCCAGGCACTGCTCAGCCTCCCAGGAAAGCAGCAGGGAATGCAGCAGAAAAGCAACATCTGGCATGGCTTGTTTTGCCCAAATCTCCATGAAAGAAGTGGTGAGATATTTCTGCACAGATGCACCTGATGGGGAGGCTGCTGAGGAGCAGAGGAAAATTCATGGCAGTATTTGGGTTTATTTGGGTTCCTGGGATCCTGAGTTGCTCCCATCAGCAGGAGATTTGCTGCTGGCTCTTTGCATCTCTGACACCATTATTTGGGCTTTCCTGAAGTGTCCATGTATAGGACTTCAATAAATTGACTTACAGCCTGATTTATTCTCCATCACATCCCTGGAGCAAGCACCTCAGTGTCACATCCAGCTGTCAGTTCTCAGTGCAAGGGAAGTTTATGTAATGGAAATCACACTTTTCACACATGCTGAACTCAGTGGAAGCACCCATTGGTGGATGGTAAATGTATTTTATTTTCTTGTATTTCCTTGCTGCAGCCAGTATTAACTACTTGACTTCTTGCTTAAGCCACAAAAATAAAAACACAATGAGCAAATCAGAAAAGAGTTGTCTTTAACACAGGTTTTAATTTCTTGTTAAGGAATGGAGTAACACAGAGAAACTGGGTTGATTTTAAACTTCTTTATGTTTTTTTCAGTTGGCAAAGAAAATCCGTGAGAAATTCAACCGCTACTTGGACGTTGTGAATCGGAACAAGCAGGTGGTGGAAGCTTCATACACTGCTCACCTCACCTCCCCCCTGACTGCCATCCAGGACTGCTGCACCATCCCTCCATCCATGATGGAGTGAGTATGAAATTCTGAGAGCTGGGAAGAAAATGAGGGTTTCTTTGCAAAATAACCTGAGTTTTCTGCTCCTTTGGATAAAAACGGAGGAGGCCCAACTCCTTATCTTGTCCTCATCTTCTTTTACATTTCTGCCACACCAGTGTTTAATGATGGGATTTAAAGAAAAGCTGGGAATCAGCTGGAAGCAATAAAAGGAAGAAAGTTTGTTCATGGTGTTCCATACAAAAAGATTCTGTCTAGATCCAAGGCACTGAGACACTGCTTGCCCTCAATAACTCTCCTCAGGCTGGTCATGGGACTGTTGTGTCCTTTGAAGTACCCAAAATCACGAGTTGGTCAGTGCATCACATGCTAACAGCACCGTGTTTGAGTTTAATCAGGTTGACATGCTGCTGTTTGATAGCAGAGGTTTAAGGAAATCGAGTGCATTGCTTGGAAACTGGATTTGTTCATGTTCCATTTGGTTTGGTTTTAAATGCAGCAGTTTTGAGTAGTAAATCCAGGCACTTGGTTGTCTTTAATAATTGCTGTTATCATTTCTTGAATCATTTATGTTGTGCTGCATATTTGCAGAAATTTCTTTGGGTTTTCTAACTGTAGAAATGTGGGATAGAAGCTCTGATTTTTCCAATAAAAGAGGAGTAATTTTCTTGAAATGCTGAACATATTAAACATTTACTTCCATGTGGGCTTGAAAAGAACAACTTTCTGTTTGTGCAAACCTTGATTACAGACTGATTTTTATTGTTTATATCTCAGTTTGATTTAAAAACGTTTGAGAGGGAGGGAGATAGTTTGGGTCATCAGGTGACTCCAAGGTCACAGATTTGGAATTCTCTGAGCAGTTCCTGCTGGACAAGGTGGAGAATGCTGGCACATCCAGGCTGTTGGCAGTGTGGAGAAAAGGGTCAGGAATTCTTTGAGGATGAAAACCTTTCTGCCTTCTGATCACAAAATCACCAGGCAGCAGGAACACCTTCTAAGCAAGGGCTGAGGGGAGGGAGAAATGGGATTTATCACCCCCTTGTCAGTGTGGCCTCATTTCTCATTAAAAACAGAAGTCTGCTTTTAGTCTGGAAAATTTAGTGAATTCCTTTTCACTTTGTCCTCCAAAATGATATAGCTTGAAAATCCTGTAAAATTTCTTTACCTGTGGTGAACTTGCATGAGGATCACTCCCAGCATCATTTCAAACACAAACACCCTTCAAAGCAAAGCAGAGGAGTGAATTTGCTTTTTGCACAGCTCCTCATTCAGGCTCTGCAATGAGATTCTCATTATTCAGTTACTTGGATCAATAATGAAATGGTTCCCAGATCAATTTATCAGCTGCAGGATGTTCTGGACCTTGGCAATATCTAGTTGAGGCTGATCTGACCATTGGACCCAGTGCTGTCTGTAGGAAATCATCTGCAAGACAAAATAAATAATGTAAAAATATATTTTGTTTGAAACTTCCAAGTTTTAGCTGCGTGCTTTGTTAATTGCCAGATTTCTCTAAATGCTTCTGCCATCATTTCAGTGTTTCTCTTCTTTCTGCCTCTCCCATCTGCTGCTCTTCCCATCCTTTTCCTTCCCTGGGGCATCACCTTTCTGGGAGAGTCCCCATTTTGGTTAAAATAGCAAGAAAGAAGCTGACTCACCTGGATATTGTGATTGTATTTTGAATTTTTCCATGTTTAATTAGTGAACTAATTGGGCCTGCACTTGCAGGAAGTTAAATTGATTGTGCTGCTGTTGCTAACAGCTTATCTTGGTGTTCAAAATGTTAAATGTTGGTGTTAAAGTAACAATAACTATAATTTATTAGTTACAGTATTTATTAACTGCTGCTGCAGAAGAGGTCATGTGAAAAAAGACCCAGATTTGTCTGGGAAAATTGCTTTTTCCATGAGATCCTTTGCCTTAGGTTGTGCCTTGGCCATGGCTGGGTCCTCAGGGCTGTGGTTTTTGTTCTGGAGGGTTGTGAAATGTTTGTATTACAATTCCTGAACTCTGTGTGTTCTTTATCTGCCTGCTTCCTCATGTGGCCTCTTTATTTCAGCAAACATCTGGGGTAGTAACAGTGCCAGAAGTGTATTATCTTTTTTTAGGTATTTTTAGATAATTTGAAAGTTTTCCCCACAGTGTTTAAGGCTGTTCATCATGTGGTGTTCAGCCTCTTATTTTCCAGCTTACTGACATTGAATTGGGAATGCTGCAAGTTTGGATTGGTTTGGGGTAAATTAACTTGGGAAGGATGAGCTATTCTGTAGGGAAAGGATTTTAAAATAATAATAATAACAACAACAACTATTATTACTATTAGTATATTTTTTAAAAATAGATTTCTGACTTCAGTTTGTATATGTTGTTACCATTAACTAAATTTTCCAGGAGTTTGCTCGTATTGCTCCTGAAAATCCAGGCATAGGTTTGTTATGTTGCTTGGGATAAACTGTGAGATTTCCACACCTGGTGACTATAAATCAATGATAGAAAACATGCTCTAACAAAGCACAAATTGGGTTAGAAAATGAGCTTGGCATTTAAATTGGATGTTTAATGAGTAGTGAGATATGACAGGGAAAGCAGTATTTATTTTATTGCCACTACATGGTGTTAGCTCTTGCAATGAAGAGCCCAAATGAGTAAGTTCCCATGTGATTCCAGTCTGGATTAAAATTCCCAGCCTGACTGTGCTTTTGGTTGCTGTTTTGTACCCCAGATATTCTTGTTTCACTGGTGTAAGACCAGCAGTTGTGTTTGTGCCCCCTCCAAAGCAGGGTTGTGCAATGGAACCACCTTGGTTTGGAAAGCAGTGGAAATAAATAAATTGGAAGACGCAAACCCAGCTGGATGAGGCAGCACAGTTGGTGGTTATTGAGTGGTTTTGGCAAGGCCTTAATTCAACAAATATTTCCTGATAAAATTACACTCAGCTGCTTTACCAAAGGCTCTGAATTGTACTTGGGCTCAGGGAAATAATCCCACACCCAAATCCGTGTGAGGAGGGGTGAGCAGGGCAGGGCTTTGGGTTCCCCTCTGGATTTTGCTGATCCTTGCTCCAGATATCTCTGCTGGCATTTTCAGCTCTTCCTCAGCAAGCTTTGTGAGTGGCACAGGGGCAGGGCAGGGATAGAGCTTTCCAAGCGCCCACATGGCTGGGGTGGAAATTGGTGCCTGCCCAGCCCTCCAGGCTGTGTTTGTGTCCCTGGGGTCAGTCTGGGGACCAGGGACCAGCTCCTTTCCCTGCAGCACCTGGGGAGAGGCTGCTCCAAGCAGATTGAATATGGGTAAAGTGCTCCAGCTCTTAGCAAACTGACGGGAGATAAGGAAAATGGATGTCAAGTGAGGTGCATCTTCTCATCCTGGAAGAAATCCTTGCTGGAAAAACAAACCTTTGTGTTTCCTCACCATCACAGCCTGAATGAGCCATGAGGAATGGATTTCATGCTGTCTCCAGACTTCCCTGTCATGGTGGAATTGGGTGGTGATTTACCAGACAATGTTTTAATTAAAGGGTCATTCTCCTGGAGAGGATAAATACCTTTGTGTGCAAGTTGGAGTCCCCTGGTTTTGGTGCCTGAAAGCTCTCAGCAGGTGTTGAGGAAATCTTGGGTCTGGAATGGGCTGGTGGAGCAGCAAGAATAGACAGAATTTATTTATCAGGAGTGGGAACTGCTGGGATATGTGTCAGTGGCGAGAAGTGCCTAAATAGGGATTTAAGAAATGAGTTTTGAGGCATTAGGGGGTTCTCCCTTTGCATGGTCTGACTTGGAAGCGATGACTGGAATAACTTTTTTCTTTGAGATGTTACTGGTCTGCATGGCAACAGGCAGATAAAGAGGTGGTTGGTACTGAATATTGGCAGATGAAAGGAAATCAAAGTCCTTCCACTCCAAGAATAAGTTGGATATGTGGGCAATGTTTGAGTATTTGTTTTCTGCCCATTACACAAAATACCTTTTTCTGGAGAAGTTGTGATTGATACTGTCCTGTGGGAGCCTTCCAGAAGTGGATTTCTGTAGTTCCAGCTTGCCAGGGAAGTTGGCTGTGTTAGGGACCAGTGGTTTCTCAACACAGCAATGGCTGCAGTAGTATCACCTTCCAGAAAAAAAAAATAAATTATTCAGATGCATTTGTCAGGAAATGCAGCTGCTCCTGCAGCTTTTCCAACAAAAACCAGATGATGCTTTTAAAGGCAGACAAAAAGTCTTCCCTGAGCTAACCTCGATCCTCCTCTCCAGTTTTAAGACCCATTCCTCTGATATGCTTCAGCATTTCATGTCCTGGGGCGTGGGAGGGAAGGGAAATGCAGTTTCCTTGGGATGTGAGCAGGGAGAGGGTGCCCCTCCCTGCACCTCCTCCTTGGACATGGATGCCACGTGTTCTGGAATCACCCCCCTTCTCTCCTGGAGCCCACAAATGAATCTCACTGCTGGCTTTCCATGGGAAGTTGCCCCAGGTTTCCAAAATCCATCTGTTCAGGGGCACTGGCATTCATTACTGCTCCCATTCTGGCTGCCTTGCAAGGCAGCTGGAAATCTGTTTTTGCTCTTTATTTAACTATGCTGATAAGAGCTTAGGGAATGCATTTATCCAAATTTGTGGAAGGAGCTGGAATGGAGAAATATTTGTTGGTAAAACACCCTACTTGGCAGTGGTGCATTGCAAACATTAATGGAGCTGTTTGAATAAGGGAGTTTACAAACCTCTATTTGAAAATCATTTACTCCCTGACTGTGATACTGCCTTCAGAAGTGGTCTGGTTTTTGCTTTTTCTTTTTTTTAAACAGATGGTTAAATATTTGCTAATGCAGTTCAATTTTATCACAGCTCTTTCTGTGTTTATCTTTCCTCTCTGGAGCAGTTAAGTGGGAGATAACTGAATCCCATTCAGTTCCTTGGCTTGCTGCAATATCTGAAGAGCTGCACTTCCAGAGGAGGAGTGGGGGGCCACAATAAATGAAATTTAAAATGTATTTGCTGTTCTGACAGAGTTTCAGGCTGCAGTGAAGCCCAGGTAGGAGATGCAGGGACTGTGCACACTCCTGGCCTTGGCTTATGTCCATCAAGTGTATTTAGGAAATTTCTCTCCTGCTTTTGTTTTTACTTCTAATGTGGCTAAATTCCTCATGAAAAAATGGGGTTTGGAATAGAAATTCCTCATGAAAATGTGAGGTTGGGAATAATTTCTGTTCCTGAGTGGAATCCTCCTTGCAATAGTACAGTCTCTTTACATCTGAGAACAGCTATACTTGGAGTTTTTAAGAATACTTGAAATAATGGGAACAACTTTGCTGCCTTGACAGAAGAAATTGTGTAACTGAACCATCAGTAGCTTTTTTTTTTGGGTCAAATTTATTCATAAAAACATTGTTTTCCAGCATTCTGTTTAGATGCAGTGGGAGCCCTATATTTAAGTATTTATGTAAAATATGAGTTAAAATCTTGCCTTGCAATCAAGCCAACAAGGCCTAGTAGGGAATTTCAAAGGAAACTCTGAATTTTGAGTGAACTTATGTAATTTCATTTGCATATTAATGCCAGCTTGAATTTGTATGAACGGAGAGAAAAGGCAAAAAAAAGGAGAATTAAAACAATCTGAAGCCCTGAGCAGCTGCTCAAGTGCCATTTTTATCCACAGCTCCCTCATTTTCCCCCTTAAACTCCAAACACACAAAAGAAGTTGATTTACACTGTAAATTCAGGCCGAGCAAAATCCAATTGGAGCTCACTCGAGCAGCGTTTTGATGTCAGATTCAAAGCTCCTGCAAATTCATTTTATCTCCTCCGCTCGTCCATCTCCCGCCTGTAAATCCTGTTGAAGGAGAATAAAAATGAGCGTGGCCTGATGGGAATTTCGTGTGTGAAGTTCAAAGCGGTTTTTGCACATCAGAGCCCACGTCAGTCAGGGGGAGGCGTGGGGAGGCAGGCAGGGAGCGTGGAGCTCCGTGGGGAGCGGATCAAAGTGGGCTCTGGATGCTCCCGAGGGATGCAGCTTCCATCCCTTCTTCATTAAAGAGAATCCAGGAGGAGCACGGGGGGATGGCTTGGAAGTCAATCCAAACCAGCGGGTTTTTATTGGCTTTAAATCTGTTTAAAAAAAAATAAAATTACAACTTGGTGTGGGGTTTTTCAGTGAGGATTCCGGATTTTTCTGGAATGTTTTGGGTGAAATCTCAAGAGAGGTTTTTGTAGCTGTGCTCCTGGCAAAAGTGGGAGATGCTGGTGAAAATCAAGGGAGGCACTTGGAAAAATTAAAGGAGACAGTGGTAAGAATTTAGGGAGACACAGGGAAAAATTAAGGGAAACACTGGTAAAGATTTAGGGAGGCCTTGGTAAAAATTAAAGGAGATAGTGATAAGAATTTAGGGAGACACAGGGAAAAATTGAGGGAAACTTGGGTTAAAACTGAGGGAGGCAGAGGTAAAAATTTAGGGAGACACTGTAAAGAATTAAGGAAGACACTGGTAAAGATTTAGGGAGGCATTGATAAAAATTAAGGGAGACTTGTAAAAAAAAATTAGGAGAGACAGGTAAGAATTTAGAAAGACACTGGTAAAAATGAAGGGAAACTTGGGCTAAAACTGAAGGAGGCACAGGTAAGAATTTAGGGGGATTGAAAAATTAAGGGAGATGCTGGTAAAAATGAAGGGACACAGGTAAAATATTTTTAAAAATTAAGAGAGACATAGGTAAGAATTTAGGGAGATAGTGGTAAAAATTAAGAGAGATAGTGGTAAGAATTTAGGGAGACACAGGGAAAAATCAAGGGAGACTTGGGTTAAGACTGAGAGACACAAGTAAGAATTCAGAGAGACACTGTAAAGAATTAAGAGAGACACTGGTAAAAATTAAAGGAGATAGTGGTAAGAATTTTGGGAGACACAGGGAAAAATCGAGGGAAACGGGTTAAAACTGAGGGAGACACTGGTGAAAATTAAGGGACAGGTAAAAAAAATTAAGAGAGACAGGTAAGAATTTAGGGAAACACTGAAAAATTAAGGGGGATGCTGGTAAAAATTTAGGGACACAGGTGAGAAATTTAAAAAATAAGAGAGGTAAGAATTTAGGAAGACACTGGTAAAAATTAAGGGAGATAGTGGTAGGAATTTAGGGAAACACTGAAAAGTTAAGGGAGACACTGATTAATATTAAGAGAGATGCTGGTAAAGGGTTAGGGAGACACTGGTGAAAATTAAGGGACATAGGTGAAAAATTTAAAAAAATTAAGAGAGACATAGGTAAGACTTTAGGAAGATACTGGTAAAAATTAAGGGAAACTCTGGTTAAAATTGAGGGAGACAGGTAAGAATTTATGGGGGGACTGAAAAATTCATGGAGACACTGGTAAAAGTTAAGGGAGACATTTGTAAAAATTAGGGGAGACATGAGTAAGAATTAAGGGAGATGATGGGAAAAATGTGAGGAAACACTGGTAAAAATTCAGGGATACAGGTAAAAATGTTTAAAAAATTAAGAGACGGAGGTTAAGAATTTAAGAAGACAGTGGTAAAAATTAAGGGAAACACAGCTAAAATTTAAAGGAGACAGTTAAGAATTAAGGGAGGTAAAAATTAAGGGAGATACTGGTGAAAAAGGGAGACACAGGTAAGAATTTAGGGAGATACTGGTAAAAAATAAGGAAGGCACTGGTAAAAATTTCAGGAGGCACTGCTAAAAATTCTCTCCTGTGCAGAGAAAAGGTGCTGATCAATGCTTGTGTTCAAATATTAAAATACAATTTTTTTTGGTGTTCTGCCTTCTTCCAAAGTGAGTGATGGGAAGATTTGTACAGTTTGAAACTTGAGGTATAAACATGGTAGGAAAGGTGAAACCAGTATTTACAGCTAAGAATACAAACATTGGTTGGAAAGTGCTGGGACTTTTTTTTAAATTGTGGCTTTAATGGAGAAGATGTTTAAATATATGAACAAATCATTCTGAATTCAACTTAGATTGAATTCAATTCTCCAGTGTCATTGAAATGATGACAAATATTGCATTGTGGATTTGCCCCAGTGCTGCCAGTTCCTGGCAGATCTTCAGTTCTCCAGGTCCTTGTGCCATGGAACAAAACCACTCCATTGCAAGGTACAAAAAGTCAATTTTAAGGCAAATAGCACCTGGAAAGAGATTTGAGGCAGGCATCCCACCTAGCCCAGTCTGGGGCAGCCCTTGCTGAAGGCTGGCAGATCTGGTCTTTAATTTGTGAGATTTGAAACAATTCTTCATCTTTTATTTATAATTTTTTCCTCATTAACCGTATTTCCTTTTTGCTGTAAGAAGGAGGGATGGGATTGGGCTGCAGGAATTTTTTTATTCCCTTCTCCAGCTCTGCTGCAGATTATTTAGGCATCCACAAATTCATCTTCCTGGTGGGTTACTAACAGTGGCTTCCTGAGAAGAGCTGAGGCTTTGGATGAATTTTGGAGCACATTGAAGCATTTTAATGCAATAAATGAATAATGCTGGTTGCTAACAAGGCATCCTGTTGCCATCCCTAATAGATTGTGATGGGAGCTCTGGGACAATTCGTTTACATCCTGAAAAGTCATTATTTTTCACTGTGGGGCTGTTCCTCAGCCTTGCACGGAAGTATTTCTTTAGGATGGAGATGTTTCACGTGACGTTTTTTGGGTTTGCCCCAAGACAAACACGATTTCTGTGGAACCCACGCGTTATCAATCAATCTTGGGCTGCAGATTCTTCAGCCAACAAAAAATCAACAACAGTTTTGCTCTCTTGGAAAGAGCTGTGATTTTTTTGAAGTGGTTACGTTGGAAGGGTGATAAGCAAAGCCATAGGCTTCATCCAAGGGCTGCATTCCTGGGAAATGTCTTTTCCTCCACGGAGAGGCTTGGGAAGTTCTCTGGGAGAAGGTTGCCAATAATGTCAACAAACAGCTCCAGCAGAGGGGATGAGCCCGTGCAGAGCTCCAGGTTTGGGTCTGTCAGAGCATCCCAGGCTGATCCTGCAGCCTGCAGGACAGACAGGACACCCTGGTGTCCATCTGTCCATCCCTATGTCTGGAGAGCCAGAGTGATGCTGGGGATCAGAGGGGTTGGGACAAGCACAAGGGCAGGATGGCTTTAAGGCAAAGGAGGGAAAAGATGAGGTGGAAATTGGGAAGAAATCCCTCCCTGGGAGGGTGGGGAGGCCCTGGAATGGAATTCCCAGAGAAGCTGTGGCTGCTCCTGCATCCCTGGAAGTGTCCAAGGCCAGGCTGGACATTGGGGCTTGGAGCAGCCTGGGATAATGGAAGGTGTTGGATGGAATGGGATGAGTTTGAAGGTCCCTTCCCACCCTTCTTTGATTCCATAATCATCTTTTCATGTGTCTTTTTCTTGTTTTTCCAGATTTGATGGGAATTTCAACACCAATCTCTTACTATTAATAGTTATTCACACTGAACACTAAAAAGCTGTGTTTCTATTGTAAATGCAGGTTTAATAAAAAATGTTTAATTGCTGGTCCTCTTGTTGCTGTCCTTCCATATTGGATGGGAATTTCAGCTCTGTGTTATTATAAACAGTTATTTACATTCAAACATTAAAAAGCTGTGTTTCCACTGTAAATGCAGGTTTAATAAATGATGTTTGATTGCTGATCCTGTTGTTGTTTTTCCAGATTTGATGGGAATTTCAACACCAACGTTTCCAGAACCATCAGCTGTGACAGACTCTCGACCACTGTCAACAGCAGAGCCTTCAATCCTGGACGTGACTTAAATTCTGGTGAGCAACACAGTTCTACTTTGGGGTTTTTTTCCTTCTGCTGTAGGGTTTTTTTCCCATTAGACTCGAGCATTTCCTTGGCACAGAGAATTTGCATTGATTGCCATAGCAACAAGCTTTTATTTCTCCTTGCAAGTGTCACACTGCTCTTAATTTGAGATTTCATGATTGAAAGCTGATACCTAAAGTAATGCCCTTAGTCTAAGTACTTTATAAAAATGTCATGAAGATTTTATTCCAGCCTACCATGGATAATTCTGTTGTGCTTTCTGCACTTTTTATTTCTTCCTTTTAATTTTTTTTTTCCCAAGGTTTTCTCCTTCCTAGGTCTGTCTGCTTGGCATCAGCAGTGTCAGCTGCTGCAGGGGCCACACAGGGAAGTTTCTCTGATCTCCTTAGCTGAGTTCAGCTCATGTGAGGCTGCCTGTGCAGTGATATGCAAAAACCACCAAATATGAGGGCATTTCAAATACCTCCTTTCTTGTCAGGGCATTTTCTTGATGCATTTAAGAACTTAGAAATGTGCTTAGAACCAAAATACACACGACTTATCCCTGAAAAATTCAACTTTTGGGCCTCTGGTGCAGCAAGGTTTTTTTTCTTTTTTTTTGCATCCTAATCAGTGTGGATTAATACAGGGATTTCAGTTGGGTTTAGACTGACTTTGGTCTTACTGTTCCATCTGACTTTTCAACTTTTTGTGGGGCTCACTGTTGTAAATTAGAGAACATGAATAGATTTTGCTTGTGGGTTTCATTTTGGGGACGTGTTTGTTCATTCTTTTGGGGTATAATGCAGACTTGGGATTTATTTTATTTTATTTTCATTTTCAGAGGTCTTTTGGAATAAAATGCTGATTTATTTTATTAACTTGACTGATGCAGGGACTGCCCTGCCATTCCACCCTCACCATCTTGCAACAAACAGGGGGAAAGAATCCCACATTTTTATAAACTCCTTTACTGCTCCTCTTCCTTTAACTTTGCTTTCAGCATTCCTAATGAAATATAAAAATGAGCAATCCCCAGAGATCCCTTTCCATCCATTGTCCCACATCTTGGATGCAGGTGCTGGCCAGGCTGATTTCCTGACATGCCACGATTTGTGTGGTGTTTTCCATTCTAAAGCCAGGCACTCTTTGTTCACTCGCTGTGATTTGCTGGGCTTTGTTTTACTCATCTCTTTATTAAAAAAAACCAAACCCAAACAACTTATTAAAATAATGTTTAAATCACATGCAGTTGTTAATTAATCAGAATAATTTTTGAAGGCAAGTTTAGAGTCACTCTTGTAAGAGCAAAGCATAGACTGAATCACTTTGTGGTTTTTAATTAAATTAAATAAAAATCATGTTGTACTGCAGAAGTTGGAGGTTAAATAAGTAGTCAAGAAATATTCCTTGGTTTTGAGTGATGAAAAGCAAATAAATTGCAGTTTCTTGTACACATAATTTAAATTTCTGGTTTGAATTCTCAGAGAAGTGAAGTGAGTGGGTGTTCAGGGTTCCTGCTGTCCTGGCTCAGCACTGAGGCTCAGGTGCCTCCTCTTCCATTGCCTCTGGCTTGAAAGATTCCTGATGAAAGGAGAACCTTCAAAACACAGCATTGGCAGGAAAGGGCAGAAGGGGAGGAGAGGGAATTGAGGGAGAGTAAGAACAGGGATTTATTGACAGCAGACTCTGCTCTGGCTCTCCTGGTACAGAAACAGCCTTGGGGGGAGGTTCTGATCAGGGAGGAAATGTCTGTGAGAGAGAAATGCGATGGAAAGAGTGCACTCAGGCAGGAAAACAGCATGGAAATGGTCATTTGAGAAACAAAAGTTGGAACTGGGTGCACACCTAGTGAAGAGAGAGGTTTTGTGTAGGTGAGGTCCAAGGTCCTTGGTCCTTGTTGTGTTTGAGGGTCTGGGGGATCAGTCACAGATGGGGTTGGCTTGGAAGAGCCTGACAGCCCATCCAGGGACACCTCCCACTGTCCCAGGGATGGAGAGGCTGCTTGGGACAGAGGCTGGGCAGAGTGACAGGAATAAAGCAGGGATTTATTGAAAGGATTCAAAGGATTCACCTTGGGCAGTGCAAGAGCTGTGGCTACACCCAAATTGGACCCCAAGTCAGGAGTTTCACACTTTTATCAGTTTGGATCCATTCCCACATTGGGGTTCATTGTCCAATTCCAGCTCCAGGTTCTGCAGTTCCACCCTCCCAGATTCTCTCCTCAATTCCCTGTTTGCACTTTTTGGGGCTGGAGCTGCAGCGTGTCCTTGGTTCTGGGGCTGGAAAAGTATTGGTTTGTGTGACTGAGCCGGGAGGAGAACTTGTAATACTTTGTATGAAATTCAGAGTTACACACTAATGCAGTGCAAAATCTGGAAAACATTAAAGCTCAAACTGAAGGCATCAGCAGGGTGCCCCAAGCCCTGTCCAGCCTGGCCTTGGACACTTCAGGGGTGACACAGCCACAGCTGTGATTGAGGCCACTTCCACCTTCCATCCCTGCTCCTCATCTCAGCCCCATGAGCTCCACCCCTTCACCTCCTGTGCCAGAAAATCCCAAAGGAACTCATGGGCTGGGACAGGAATGGCCTTGGGAGAGGAATGGAGTGGAAGCAGTTTTGGTTAAAGGGATGGAGTGCTTGGCTTCCCCTCAGCTGGGGAGATGCTCTCACCTGATAAATGGGGTTTTAAAGTGCTAATTAGTGTATCTGTGTCTTAAAACTCTTAATTTGAACTTTCTGTGGGACCACTTACCTTTGAGGGTGCACTCAGGGCAGAGGCCTTGGTGTGCACAGGAGCCAATTCTCAATAAATCCATCAATATTCACATTAAACTAAAACCACCTCTGAAAGAAGACAGTGATCAAATACAAAAATAATTCCTCTAACCTCTTAATTTTCCTTCTCTCATAAGTGTCCTCATGCAGAGCTGGGGAGGAGTGTCTGTTACACCTTGGGTTTAGGTTCTACCTCTGCCTCATTTATTTTTATGCTTTGAAAACTGTGGGTACATCTGGGGGTTCTTGCTGTGTCTTCCTGAATGAGTTTTTCATTTCATTCTGAACATAAAAAGCAAAATTCCCATGAGTATCCCCTCCTTTTCCCATGTGAGTTCTGCAGTTTAAATAATCCTGCCTATAAAAAGCTCCTGGCAAAACATAAATTTCAGCTCTGCTCTGCTCGACCTCAAGCTCAGCTCTGGAAATGTTAATCTTGGCCCAGAGTAAAAAGTGGGATTGGAGTGGTGAGGTTGGAGGTGTTGGAGGGAGCAGAATTTGCACCGCAGGCTCTGGCAGAGCCTCAGGGGCAGAGCCTGGGAGAGCCCGCAGGGCCAGCAACCCCAAATTCCACCCTGAGCAGGGTGTTAAGAAGGGTGATGGAGCTCATGACACTTTCAAATCTGTTTGGTTTTTTTTTCCAGTACTATTGGATTTTTTTTTTTGTTAAAATAAACATTAATCTTAGGGGAGGGACTAAGAAATAAATGTGTCTCTTCTCAGCTTTAAAAAAGTACCACTTCTGCCACTGTTTTTTCTTAATGGTAGGTGGCTTTTTAAAATGTTTCTGAATGTCTTGAAAAGATTTTGTTTTATCTTGGTTGGAGTTTTGCATCTGGATTACTCTTAGCCATTACTACAAAATAGATAAGGAGAAAGTCTTTATTCTCCAGATAGAGACACAGGCTTTGGGCAGTTAGATGAAGAGATCTGTCCTCACCGCTTTGAATAGTCCTTTATTTATTAAATCTTCCCCAGAGCCAATGCATTATGTTATCAGATTCCTTTGGAGGTTTTTTTTTTTGCCTTTTGAATAAACAGGGAACCAGTAAATCTTTCTCCTTCTCATCCTTCAAAGTGCTGAAATGTCTGTTCCAAGTCAGACAGCTTTGGCAGAGTGCTCCTCCCCAGAAATATGCAGAGATGGCACCAAATTGCCCAATAAATTTTGTTGGTTTTATTTGAGGTGTTGATCATTTAAACTCTTAGAATCATAAAATATCTGAAGTTGGAAGGGATCATCGAGTCCAGAATGTGGAATGTTCCTTAAACCCCTGTATTTTAAACTGATTATTGGCTGGGTTAAAATGGTTGGGAGTTATTTGAGCACAAGAGTTAAAACCCCTTCTTCCAAATCCTTTTAATGGAGGAATCTGCTCCCATTCCTTAAAATGAAAGGGTTTTTTACTTCTTTTCCCTTCAGAGTCCTAAGAATGGAGCAGGGCTCTGTCCTGGCTCATGCCACCAGCAGAATGTTAATTGTGGCTGAGCTGCAGAGCTTTTATTCCTGATGACAGCACAGGAGCTGGAATTGGGCTTGACTTGGAAAATCCTGGATCAGATCTGTCTGGAGAGTTCGAGGATGTCTTCACTCCCCCAATAAACACATTTCTTTGTGCTTCTTCACCATGAGGGTTTGTCATGGAGGGACTTGTCAGCAGAGAAGTGAAAATTGAACTTCCCTGGTTTTTGTGGGATGAGATCCGAGGTCGGCAGCCCAGCAAATGTAATGCTAAAGAGGAGGGCTGGAAGAAACCCTTTTATAACGAGCAATTATGTTCAGTAGTTCCTTTTTTTTCCCCTTGACTGTTTGTGCTGTTCTTTGAAGATTAATTAGTTAATGATTTGGCTGTGCTTTGAAGATGTAAAGTGGTATCTAGAAGTGCTAAGTGTTACCATCTCGCATTCCCTTTGAAGTTTTATAAACTCTATCACACAGGGCTTTCTTCCTAAAAGTCCTTTTTGCCTTGTGAGATATTTATAATGAGAGAGAATGAGCATTTCAAACGCTGTCATGTTAATGCTTCCCAACTTTGCCAGTCTGCAGCAGGATTTGGGGTCAGAGATTGCTGCAGGGGAAGTGCAAGGGACAGAGGTTTTGGGATGGGATTTTGCAATGCCACCTCATGGGAAGTTGGCCACTTTTATTCCCAGTCTGTGTCTGAAATTAATGAATCAGCTTTTCATGGGAATTTTTTGATGGAATAACCTGTCCAGGGCCTGGTTTTCCTGGGAGGAGGAGGTGGGAATAAAATACAGGCACTGAAGGGGTGGAAAGTTCGGGGTAAGTAAAAAAAAATCATCTACTGTGTGTCCTGGCAAAGAGCAAGATTTGAGGAAATATCTGCAGGGCATTCTTACAGCTTGAGTGGATGGAAAATAAGAATGTGTTTAAAGAGAAAAAGTCTGGATTTTTCAGCCATGGCTTATCTGCAGGGAGATTGTCTGCTGTGGTCATAGGAAAAAGAAAAAATGGGGGGGAAAGCAGAGTTAGGATAAAATTGGTGGTCCCTGGAGAGGCTTTATTCAACTAACGCTCGCTGGAGGAAACATGAGCACAACTGTGTGAAAAGGAAGAACAGCAGAGCTTGAGTTTCAAAACCAATTGTTTTATGGGGAAAATGAGCACTTTTAAATCCACTTACTCTCGTGGGGAAATAAACACAGCTCATGGCCTTGCAGGAATGAGAAGTTTATCTTTAATATAGCAAGGATTAAAAAAAGCCAAAGCCTTTAAATTATAAACTCCTTTATTACTGTAATGTTGTTGGTAAAATGAGACTGGACAGTTTATTTCATCCAGGCTTTAACTGAGTGTTCACATGTCAACTTTGAAATTACATTTTTCAAGTTCTGTAACACAAAACAAAAAACTGCAACACCAGAAATTCAGCCTCTTTGTAGAAAACAACTTCACCCCCAGAACGATGAAATCCTGGTGGCTGGGCATAAAAAGAAGGATTTAAATGTTTTATGGTCTCATGGCCCTTCTGCCTGCAGGAGAAAACAGCAGTTCAGAGAAAGATTTTATTTCAGGGAGGGGAGTGAGGATTCTCTGTTAGTCCTTGGTCCATCCAGGCAGTGAATTGTTCTCATGTGAAGCTGCATTTTTGGACAGAGCTCAGCAATCCCAGCCCAGCATCCCAGTGGGATTTGTAGGCACTGTGGGAAGTGTAAAACACTGTGGCAAAGAGGAGTGGGGAAGGGCCAGGACAGTGGTTTTTGCAAGGTAATTACACTGAGCTGGATGTGGAGAGAACATCGTGGCCACAGCCAGTCTGGGAAACTTGAGTAAGTGCTAAAGTGTGGAGGATGTGGAACTCACACTACCCTCAGTGTGGGTATTTGGGTGTAGAGTGTCTGGCTGAGGTTTGAGCGTGCCCTGCAGTCCTTTCCAACCCAAATATTGGCATATTTGATAATGGAGGAGATGCAGGAGATGAAACTGGCCTATTTTCAGTCCTGAGGGAATGCTGAAGGGAAGTGCTGAGCAAAAGGTGAAGCACTGAAGATCAGAGCCCCCCTCTGCCAGTTCTTTGAGTTCTGCAGTCAAAGAACATGAAAGTAGAAATGGCAAAGAAATATTTTCTTTTTTTCACACATTTTAAGCTGGTGTGATCCACTTTATTTGCTAGGTAGAAACTAAAGATTTCAAATATCCAGATTTTATTTTCAGGCTGCTGCAAGCAGAGAGGGTGTTCTGCCCTGAGTGGAAAATAATCCTGTTCTGAGGAGGTTTGTGCCTCCCATGCTCATGATTTCTCATTCCCTCTCTTCTGGGAGCATTTTCCTTTTGTTTTAAGGGACTTAGAGCTGCCTGAGGTCAGTAGTGTGGCAAATTGGTGATGCCATGGACGAATATCAATCCTGAGTCAATCCAGGCTGGAGGAGGAGCAGACAAGGTCCATGGGACATTCCCAGTGCACTGTGAGGCAGAAAGCCCAGTGCCAATGGGATCTGTTCCCTTCCCAGTCCCAATGTCCTTGGGATGTGTTCCCTACCTAATGTCCATAGGATCTGTTCCTTCCTAATGCCAATGGAATCTGTTCCCATCTCAGTCCTAATGAGATCTGTTCCTTCCTAATGTCCTTGGGATCTGTTCCCTTCCTAATGTCTATAGGATCTGTTCCCTTCCCAGTCCCAGTGGGATCTGTTCCTTCCCAATGTCCATGGGATCTGTTCCCTTCCCTAGCACCAAATCTGCTTAGTATTTTGGAGTTATTCCACCAAAAGAACAGAATTTTTTAACATGAAGGCTTTTTCCTCTATGGAAGGGATGTTGACAATGTATTTATTATTCCATGGAGATGTAGGGATGTATATATTTTATATATAATTGCCTTAATCTCTTCCTTCCTCACTCTGCCCTTGCCTTCCCGGGTCCTGGGTGTACTTCAGAGATTCGGGGACTGTCATCACATATTAAACAAAATCTGTCAAATCCAGTATTGGGTTTCCAAAAGGCTTGACCTGTTTGCAAATCAGTGAAGTTTTACCAGTGAGTTTTACCCATCCTTAGCAGAGCAGTTTGTGTTTCATGTTGGGCCCTGGTTGTTCTCCAAGCACCACAAGAGAGGCCCTGAGTAACAAAACCTCTGAGTCTGGGCTGCCTTTGTAACTCTGCTTCATTTTCCCTTTCCACCTGCAGTCCTTGCTGATAACCTGAAGTCTAACCCAGGAATTAAGTGGCAATATTTCAGCTCAGAAGAAGGGATTTTCACCGTGTTCCCAGCCCACAAGTTCCGGTGCAAAGGCAGCTACGAACACCGCAGCAGGTAGGATTTGCCTCCTTCCAATTTCCTGGGAAAAGCATTAATATTGGATTCCTCCAGCCTTGATTTCATTCAGTGTTGTCCTTTGCCAAGCTGCCAGCATTCATGAGTAACTTCTAATGGAGTCCCTTGGGTTTTCTTAGGGTCTTTTTTTAAAGCACTACTTTTCACTTCTAAGAAACTAAACCAAAATTCCAAACAGGTTCCTCACCTCACCCAAATTAAATCAACTGTAAACAGCAGTGACTTGGAAGTCACAGGTCAGCCTGCAGGCAAAATCTGACTTCTGTTTGACTCATACTTGACCCTTCTTAATAAAGCAGTGAACACACATTCTGCTGATTTGGCAGGGGCATCACTTGGGGAGGGAGGGGAAGGATGGGAGACTGGCGAGGGCACATAGGTAGGAGCATTTTTCCCCAGGTTCAGGTGGCACATCATGGATAGTAGGGAAACAGCAGTGAAAATTCCCTTCCACTAAAATAAAAAAGTAAAAATAAAGCATCAGCTGATGGCAGGGTTTCCTGCACAAGGGTTTCTGTTCTCTACACATGAAGCCAGGAATTGTGGTCCAGTACTTTTTCCTGCTTTTTCTGTCAGTACCATGGGATTGATGAAGACTCAAGGGTGGGAAGGTGCGATGGCTTTAATACCTCTGGTCACACATTAATTATTGTACCAGTTAATCAGTCTGTGCAGCGCATCCAGGAGCCTTTTGGGGACACTAAGGAAAGTCTGGTTTCCTGTCAGGGTTGAGCAATCAAAAGTTCACTGATGGTATCTGCAGTGTGTCATCAAAGCACAGAGTTCTGAGCTGGACTGAGTTTTCTGGGGCCTTGGGAAGGTGTGGTCTGAAGAGGTGAGAGCTTGGGGTGCCCCAGTCCTGCTCAGAACTTGGACACTAAAACCGTCAGTGATTTTATCCAAGTCACTTAGTCTGTGTCATAGTTCCTCCATGGCTAAATAAGGGGTATCTTTTTTGCTAATGCTGACTTCAGAGGGTATTTTGGGTGAATTAATGAGTTAATGCTTCAGTGCTTTGAAGATCAAAGGCCCTGTTTCAGTTGCAGGTATTAAACCAGGGTAGAGCTGCAGGCTCTGATTTGTGCCAGTTGTTTACTGCAGTGCCTTGTCTCAAATCTTCTGCATTTCCTTTCCTCTTAATAAGATTTCTGTGTCTGCCTTTGATATAATAAAATTCAGATCCCAAAACTCTCACTTGACTGTAACTAGTGTTGTGTCTGGACTAAAGAGGAAAGAAATTTGCCATTTTATTTTAATCCTTCCTCTGTGCTGAGGATCTTCCTAATTTATTCCAGGTTGAACCCTTGGCGTGAGAGCTTATGAACTCTTTCACACTTCTCTCAGTATTGAGCTGGATCTGAAAACACTGCCATGAAAACAAAGTTTTTTGTGTCAGCACAGACACATGGCAGCACTGAGAGTCCTCACTGGTGTTTGCTCCCTTTGGGATGTAAAACTGGGCAATCCAAGGGCTTGTGGAGCGTGACCTGGGTGAGAGTCATCCCAGGGCACCCTGCCTTGGCCAGGAGCCTTTTACAGCAACCCAGACACCCTGGGCTGATCAACTCCCTGCAGCCTCACAGGTTTTTACTTGCCATAGCCCCAGCACATCCCCATTATTGCACTCAGTTCACGTGTGGGTGCAGTTCCCGGCAGCCAGCATTTACCAGGAGGCATTTCTTGCTTCATTCAAGCCTTGGTGTGAACTGCAGTGATCCCAAACACTGCTGCTGTGTAAGCAACAGGGTTTATTCCTGAAAGCTCCTGCTGGGACAGAGAGAGAAGAACCTGGTTTAGGTTAAAAAATTCAGAAGTGAGGGGCATTTCTGCATGTTCAGATTCTGGTTCAGATTTTCCTGGTACAAGTTTCCATAAGGGAAAAAATTCCTGCCATAATTTATTGTTTCTTCCTGATTATTTGAATTTCTGTCTTTTTCCACCTGTGAGCATTTCAGTGGGGGTGCCAGGGTTTGGTGATGGTGTTATGAATGAAAAACAGAAGTCTCATTTTGTAGCAAAATTTGGATTGCCTTGTTTTATATAGACAGAGCAAAGCAGTGCTGGGGAATGTGAGAGGTCACTGCCCACTCCACGCTCCATTGGATCTTGATTTGCAGCTTCTTCTTAGAGTGTGATTCCTTGTGGTTATCAATAATTTTTGGTTTCTTGCTGTCATAATTTTGCCAGACAAGCAGTGGTGGCCGAAGTAAACATCCATGTGGAAGTTTCTAGGAGTCAGTTCCATGGATACCATCTGGTCTTGGTAGATAAAACTGCCAGAAATTGGGAAGTTCTGGTCTTTGTGGATAGGCAGTCATTGACAAAACAGAGGCAGAAAGTCTGATTTTGCAAAATCAATCAGACTATTGTAAAGTCTGACTTTTCAATCTTGTAGTAGATACAAATAATTTAGAAACATAATATTCATAACAGGGGATTTAAAACAGAACGATTTAATCACATTTTTCCTCTATCAAGGGTCATTTCAGACCTCAGTATTCTGCTTTGTACAAACTTAAATCCTTTCATGATTAACACAAATCTTTTATCAGTGATCACAGTGGTGATTTAGGTTGTCCCTCCTCAGGCCCGTCTACGTCTCGACCGTTCGCCCTCAGTCCAAGCACATCGTGGTGATCGTGGACCACGGCGCCTCTGTCACGGAGACACAGCTCCAGATTGCCAAGGATGCTGCCCAGGTGATCCTCAGCTCCATCGATGAGCACGACAAGGTGAGCTTTCTCCAGGCAGGGAGCAGCTGCAACTTTCCCTGGGTTTTTGGTTCTCACCCAAAGTGGTGTTTTCAGTCCGTGGACTCCAGGTTTGGGAGCTGCCTCTGAGGAGTGACAGAGCCTTGAGCTCACTCATGGAACTTTTCTGCTGCAGGGGAAACATTTGGGAATCTGCAAAAGTGAAATCCCATTGATCTAAGGCAAAATCTTGTACCTGGGATTTGTGTACCTGAAGATTTTTAAAGGCTCCTCCATCACAGCAGATATTTCAGTGATGGTTTTTGTATTTTCAGAAGAACCATGCTCCAAACATGACTTCTCCTCACATCCTAGACTGCTTTGAGCAGCTCATCTCACATCTGGGCCTCTCTTTTTGTCTGTGAAAGTGGAAATTATTTATTCTCCTGCAGTACTGGTGAGAGCTGAAGCATAATTAGTGTTTGGAAGATTCACAGATAATTATGGTACCAGCAGAGGGCTGAGGAATCTGGATTTGATTTCTTGCTCTGTCATTCATTTGACAGTGAGAAAGTCACTTAACCTGAAATGTATTTTCAGTACAGTCAACCAGGGACCCATAAGATGCTTCTTTAAGAAATCTCCAGTTTGGTTTTTACTTTTAGGAACTCTGTACTGGTGAGACCTTGATCAGTCCCTCTGCTTGAGTTTTCTTTTGTGAGTAGGAAGAGTTTCAGTTAAATCAAATTGAAGAAAACTTATGATAATCTCTTCCTTAAGTCTTCTCATGAATAGTATGGGAAAACCACTTGTAACTTGGTGCTTTTAGAGAGATTTAATATGGTAAAGTAATCTTACAGTTCAGCAGGATTAATAGCACTTAAATGTAAATGTCAGAAGGTTTGTGTTAATACAGAGAACACATTTAGGACACATATTCCTTGGTCAGTAGCTCAGTGGTTACAGAACCTGTTAAACAGGTATCTCATTACTGCTTAATTCTGTCTTGCCTCAGTCCTGCTCCCTGATGAAGTTTGTCACTCAGTTAATGAGCCTGTGTGCTAATTTCATTAAGGCACAGTGGTAACACTTGCATTAACTTATTTACAGGAAAAGCTGGTGTCAGAGTCACCTTGCTTTGACTGAAATGTTGAAACAACAAAATGCTTTGCTGGGAGCAGTCCTTAGAGGGATTGTTTCTTTTTATTTTAATTTCTCTGTGCACTCCACTGTTCTCTGGGCTCTTCAGGCTTTCCTAAAAATGCTCCCTGCTGATGTCCCTGTCAGTTCTCCCTGGCTCAGGCTGTGCCCAGAGCAGTGCATTGACCATTGTGAGGGAGCAGAGTGACAGAGGCCAAAATCCCTTTTCCTTGAACTCCCATAATCTTGAAATCTGACGGATTTATGCCTCAAGCATTTCTCTCCCAACAATCCAGTTTCAAACCCACAGAATCTTTTCAGTTGGTTTCTCCCTGTGTTGTTTGTTTGGGTGTGTGAAGATCCTTCCAGAGGAGGTGATCCCATGGAATCTCTTCAGTTGGTTTCTCCCTGTGTTGTGTCTGTGGGTGTGTAAGGATCCCTCCAGAAGAGGTGATCCCATGGAATCTCTCCCCTGGCAGATCTCGGTGCTGACGGTGGCGGACGCCGTGCGGACGTGCTCCCTGGACCAGTGCTACAAAACCTTCCTGTCCCCTGCCACCAGTGAGACCAAGAGGAAGATGTCCACCTTTGTGAGCAGCATCAAGGCATCTGACAGCTCCACACAGCACGCCCTGGGCTTCCAGAAGGCTTTCCAGCTCCTCCGGAACACCAACAACGGCACCCGGCTCCAAGGAAGTAAGGGCTGATGAGTTCAGGGCCTTGCCAATGTTTTCTTCTTTCACATTCTCACTTTGGCAGAAGCCAAGGGAGTGGAGTGTGTTGAATGTTAACAAAAATGTGCTCCATCCCCTGTTGTTATTTTAGGGAGCATTTCCTGGGGCTGCAGTCCGCATGAGGGACTGTTGGATGTGTCCATTCCCTTCTCATTTGTGTCACTTGCTGCCTTGCCTTTCTTTGGAATTGAAAGAGGAAAATGATCTGTGTGATAGCTGAGTTATTTCCCCAGTCTGTATGGGGGTTGGGGCAGGAGGCTTTTCTAGGAAAATTGCAGCTGCTGCAGGTTCATTTAATGATTGCTGGCACATTTGCATACGGATGATGTGCCTTACTGGAATCCTGGGGAAGTGGCCTTTGCTTCCCAGGGAAATGGGTTTTTGAGAATACCAATTATGGGTGATATTTTGTGGAGCACAAAGCTGTCCTGGCTAAATTTTCCTTCATCTCAGAATTCCCTCCTTGAACTCTGCATACTCACTGGGAGCTTTATCCTTCCCCTTCCCAAGATTGGGGCTTTTCTGTGATGAGGATGTGGTGAAAGACGTGGAAAAGATGGATGTGAAATTGAGTGGCAGATTTGCTTGCCAGGAAGCTGTGGAAGGCAAATTCTGTGCTCTGAGTGTTCCTTGGATTTGAGTAACACTGGAAGAGCCCATCTCCAGGACACTCAGATTATGTAACACAATTCCCACAGCCTGGTCCTGTGCCTGCTCTGTGAGAGCAGATCCTTCAGTGTCCCAAAGGGCACCAGCTCAGAGGCTGTGCACAAGCAGAGAGGGAGGAAGAGTCCAGGAATTGAAGTGCTTAGGAAGGAATGAGGAAATAGCCTCACATTCCTTGGATTTAGGGAATGGTGCGTCTGCTACCCACAGTTCAGCCAATTCCTGAGCTTCAATCCACTGGCACAGAGAGACTTTGTGTGACTGGACAAAGGATGAGGTTGGCAAGGGGAAAATGGTGACAGGGGAGCAGCTCCAGCAAATGCAGAATGAATAATGCAGTGCTGCTGCAGCTGGCTGGGTGAGATGAATTTGTCAGCAGGAGTTATTCCAAGACCATCAGCTGAGGAGTCTTGGAGCATCCTCCTGGATGTTCCCCATTCCTGGAAGTGTCCAAGGCCAGCTTGGACAGGCTTGGGAGCAGCCTGGGACAGTGGGAGTGTCCCTGCCATGGCAGGGGTGGGACTGGATGGGCTTTAAGGTCCCTCCCAACCCAAACCATTCCAGGATTCTGTGATTCTATGTTTGGCATAGTTTTATATCACGATTAGAAGTTTTAGCATATTCTCATGCTTCACTAGCTTTTATATCAAATAACCGTTTTGGGGCACAAGCACAGAAAGTTAAAATGCAAATGCTTTGGATTTAGGTTTTCTCTACATGTGGATGATTGTGAAGATCTAATGTGTTTATAGCAAATTTCAGAATTCCTGGGGTGAGACACAATAGGTTTGAAAAGAGGATGTTTATAAAACATATCTCATTCCCTTATAAATAATCTTTTCATCTTTTTAAAAAAGCAAAACAAACCCACAAAAAAACCCCCATCATTTCACTGTTAATTTTCTAACATCCTGTTGCAGAGAACAATGTGTGGGTGTGTCAGGGGAGCCTCAATCCCAAATTCACACTGGCAAAGCAGAAGGGAGCTGCTGGTGTGAGATGGGAGAGCTGTGCTGTTAAACACATCTGGATTTTCTGCTTCAGTTCCTACTGCTGTCCTGCTTAGCAGATCCTCATCCCAAAGGTGACAAATTCTCCAAAAGCTGCTTGCTCTGGTCCCTCATGCAGCTTTAGGACTGGCTCTTGTTGCTGCATTTAGGCTGCAGCACCATGCCTGTCTGCAGACAGAATACCTCTGCTGTAGCCTAGGAAACACAGCCACAATTTTCCTTAAACTCCACCCGAAGCTGCTTTAATACCTGCCTTTGCTTTTTCCCCCTACTTTTAGACCTTACAAAAAAATTAAGGTAGAAATTCCCCCAAATTAACAGCACCTCCTGTTTGTGTCAAAATGTGGTTCTGGCTGAAATTCTGGTCAAGTAATGAGGACAAAATGTGCAAGTTAAAGCACTGATATTTAATATACCAGTACAGCAAAGCAATTATGAACACAAACCACTCTCAATACTGAGATAAATGTGATGGAGCAGCTTGAGGAGTAAGCACACAGATGTGAATTGTTGTGTTCAAAGGCTTTGGGGCAGGACTTTGGCCAAGGAGCATCCTGAGCCTGAAAAACGTGTTCCAGGGAAAGTGAGCAGGTCACATTGCCAGGCTTTGTGCTGTGCCCTGCTCCATCCTGTGCAGCTCATGCCTTGGCGTTGTAGGATGGGAGGAGAACACAGGGGCAGGATATGAAAAGTGCAGGGTTTTACCTTGCGGAGCCTTTTCCATGGAATTTGAGCAGCTGCTCTGTTGGGTTTTGCCCTTTTCTGATCCAGAGATGGGGCAACTGAGAGGCATTTTAAAAAACTTTCATTCTATATTCAGTCTCATGTGAAGGGTGAGACAATACAGATTTTATCATTCTCACCATTACAATCAGAAGCAACTATTTGCTAATCACAATACATTCTAAGTGTTTCTTTACTTATCAATTTTTGTCACAACATGCTGTAAAATGCCTTAAAGTAAATCATCTAAAACCACCCCTCATGGCTTCTACTACAATGCATCTTTCATAGTTCTGTTTCTCCAAAGTATCCAGTCTTATTTGCAAGGCCATCCTTGGAAACTTTTTTCTAGCTCCATTTCTCTCTCAACAATATCTGTCCTATTCCATGGCATTTCTAAATCAGCATTTTTTTATCTCCAAGTTTGCACACAGATGCACACAGTGTGAGCCTTCTGTCAGGCCGTGAGAACTCTCTGCAAATCCATTTCCCACAGGTGCTGGATCAGTGTGCTCCTCAGCCTGGGGAGGAGAAGGATCCAGGGCAACCTCAGTGCCTAAAGGGGCTCCAGGAGAGCTGGGAGGGGCTGGGGACAAGGGATGGAGGGACAGGACACAGGGCATGGCTTCCACTGATGGGATTTTGGGATGGATTTGTTCCATGGGGGCGTGGGGAGTCCCTGGAATAGAATTCCCAGAGCATTGGGAATCCAGGATCCCTGGAAATGTCCAAGGCCAGGCTGGACACTGGGGCTTGGAGCCGCCTGGGACAGGGGAAGGTGTCCCTGCCATGGCAGAGGGTGGGACTGGATGTGGTTTAAAGTCCTTTCCAGGCCAAACCATTCCATGGCTCCAAAGCCAGAAGGTGCCTGTGGGGTTTGCTCAGGCCCCAGAGCTCCTGTGTGGTCGACAGGCACCAAACCAAACAGAAGCCAGGAGTGAAACTTGAACACCAAAGGCTGGAATCCACGTGGCTGCAGTGTGTTCATCCCCTGGAAATGCTGTAGATCCCTGGGAGAAGCTGCTGTGAGCAGATTTCAGGACTCTCAGCACAAGGCACACTCAAATGGAAAACCTGATGCACTTTGTGCTGTGTCTGTGATTGTGTTTCAGATACTGACATGGTCATCATTTATCTCTCGGCTGGGATCACATCAAAAGATTCCTCAGAAGATGATAAAAAAGCCACTCTGCGTGTCATCAACGAAGAAAACAGCTTCCTCAATAACTCAGTGATGATCCTCACTTATGCCCTCATGAATGGTGAGAGATGCTTGTGATTCCCAGGCCATAAAATTCCCTTTCCTGGCACAGTGCAGCTCGTTTATTCAGCTCGTTCAGGGGTAATTCCAGGCCTTTCTGGGAGCAGTTTGTTCATGGATTGTGGCACATTTAATCCAGAAGCTGCATCCAGATGTTGTTATTTTGGTGTTTATAACTGTGCCACTCTATCCCTGTGTATCCCAGTGCAGCTGCAGGGATGTAAAGTATTGTGGCCTGGATTGGCCAGACTGAGTTAAATTTGTTAATTATTGCAATGCAAACCTTCCTCGTTGCTTCCAGGGGCAGCAAACTGGGACTGAGTGTGATTTCATCAGCAGGGAGGGTGAATGGGAGATCAAACCAGGTCTGAAATGCTTTGATAACCTGGGAACCAACCTGAGAGTGAAGTTAAACATGATCACCCTCCCATTTTCCAAAACAGCATTTTCAGCATGAAGGCAGCTTGTTGTATTACTGAAAATAGCCAAAAAATTAATGCTTAACCTAATGTATGATTTGGCTGTAAATTTTAATGCTCATTTGAGACTGGGGGCTGCAAAAGGTTTTGATTTGTGTACAGGGGTTGAGCCTGGGACTTGAGTGAAGTGTGAGACTGGAATGATTCAGCTGCAGAACAAAGGCTGTTATCTCCCAGGGAGGAGATTCCTCCTGGTCCTGCCTGTGGGCAAGCCACGGTGGAGAACAAAGAGCTGTCCTGTGGATTGATGGGGCACACAACTCTTTGTTCCAAGGGCTTTGTTTAAAGTGGGGATGTGAACAGCATGGTGAATTTTTGCGCTGTGCAACGCTAGGAGAGAGGCAATCTCATTAAATTTGGAGTTAGGCAATTAATTTTTCTCAAACCAATCTTGAAGCACTTAAATACGAATACAGAATTTTCAGTGCTGCAATACAGAGTATGGACTGTTGGGAAGGATAAGGATTTCACAGGAAGGTGTCACAGATATGGATGTATCGCAGAAAGATTTTTGAACGTAGAATCTGAAGAAGGAATAGAAATGAAAGCAAGTTTTGATGTAGAGGAAAAGAATTGCTGAGCCAGTCTTACTGGGTAGCTAAGAAGGCAAAGAGCAAGTGACTTGGAAGGGGCTTTTATGACTGAGCAAAGGATAAATCCACCTCAAATAAAAGATGTTTTTACCAAGCAAAAGGATTTTTACAGGCAAACAAGAAAAGCAATGTTGCAAGTAGAGAAAAGGTCTCAGAACTTTCCATGGCAAGAAAACTGAAAAACAACTTCTAGCTTAAACTGTGACACACTAACCTTTTGTGATTAGAAAATAGTAACATAAATATAGTCATGTTAGTAGTTGTGATAGGCTTGAGATGATAGTAAAGGTATTGATTGGTTGTCATGAATTAATATAATCTGCAATGAAAAGTGAATAATGCATTGGAACCAGAACTAGAGGAAGCTTTCAGGCAAACCCAGAGCTGTGGCTGACAGGCTGTGGGGCTGGGCTCTGTCACCCACGAGCCGTGAATTGCAATAAACAGCATTTTAAATAATAAATAAATTCCTGTATCATTTGGATACAACAAGCAGCATTTGAAATAACAAATAAATTCCTGTATCATTTGGATACAGTAAACAGCATTTTAAATAATAAATAAATTCCTGCATCATTTGGATACAGTAAGCAGGATTTTAAAGAGTCTGGAGTTCCACATCCCTCATTTTAGGCTCATTTTGGACATTTCTTTGGAGCAGGCTGCAGAAGCCTGGATGGAAATGAAGCTTGCTTTACCTGTTTGTGTTTTTTTGGCAGAGGGGGTGACAGGGCTGAAGGAGCTGGCCTTCCTGCGGGACCTGGCCGAGCAGAACTCGGCCAAGTACAGCGTGCCCGACCGCAGCGCCCTGCCCGTCACCAAGGGCAGCATGATGGTCCTCAACCAGCTCAGCAACCTGGAGACCACCGTGGGCAGGTTCTACACAAACCTGCCCAACAGGATGATCGATGAGGCCGTGTTCAGCCTGCCCTTCTCAGATGAGATGGGGGATGGTGAGTGCTGACTTGGCAAACCAGCAGGGATCGCGTTCTCTTTGCTATCATGTCCCCAGATACTCTGTAGTCTGCAGCATTTTCATTTTCAGGAGGTTTAGCTGTGAAAAAAGTGGTAACATGACATGGAGTCAGTAGATTTAATTTGGATTTTTGTCTGTACCATTTTCATCTGCAGGAGATTTAGTTGGGAGAAAACAATACATGGAGTCAACAGATTTAGTTTGGATTTTTGTGTGTAGGATTTTCATCTGAAGAAGGTTTAGTGGAAAAAAGTGGTAACATGATGTGGAGTCAGTAGATTTAATTTGGACTTTTGTCTGTGCCATTTTCATCTGCAGGAGATTTAGCTGGGAGAAAACAAGACATGGAGTTAGCAGATTTAGTTTGGATTTTTGTCTGTACCATTTTCATCTGCAGGAGGTTTAGTTGAGAAAAAGAGTCGACAGATTTAGTTTGGATTTTTGTCTGTACCATTTTCATCTGTAGGAGGTTTAGTTGGGAAAAAAGTAGTAACAAGACAGAGCTGACAGATTTAGTTTGGATTTTTGGGGGGCAATTTGTTCCTGTGTATGAGTACATGCACAACATCCATAAATTAATGTGTGGAGAGAAATTCTATGTACTGGAGGGAAATAGATTGGGATGGCATCCACATCAGGCCTGTGGAAGAGCAGGATAAAAGCAGCCTTGCAAATGGCAAGAGAGAATGTTAATTATTGTTAATTATTGTCCCAAGCTGGCCACCCTCAGTCCTTCTTTGGCTTCAGCACACTGGGACTCTTCTGAGACCCAATTTAAAGGTGTTCCTGAACAAATCTGAGTCTGAGCTTTTGCTCCTTACTGCATTGTCTCCCTCAGTGATTAAACTCTGTTATTGCTCTCTCCCAAAGTCATATCCAGTGGAAAGTGTGAGTAACAAAGGATTGGGAATGGTGCAATGGAGAGCTTTGTCTTAATAGATTTCAGAGTGTACTTAAGGGCTTGTACATGCAAATGAATTTTATATTGAGGTGAGGGAAAAGCTGCTGAGGTTCCAAACAGTGGTGGAGAAAATGGGAGTGAGGAGGTGTTGCAGAGTTCTCACCCCAGGGATGAGATAAATCCCAAACTGTTGAGTAATTATGGATAGGATTCTCAGCACAGTGGCAATACTGGGGTTTTGAGCACAGATTTAATATTCTGGTTATGAATTAGATGAGCAACAACTCATCCCAACTGTGGCTGTACAGGGACAAAGTCATTTCCTTCCTATTCCATCCTCTTTTTAATGGCCTTAAATTCTGTTAAAGGAAGAAAATACTCTGTTGGCTTTTCACACAAATTTATTTCTTATCTATAAGGAATCTACTTAGAGACTGACAACCCCTCAAACAGGATGTTCTGATAAATTGATTAATGTACTTCATGTCACTATCAGAAACACAAATTTACTAATTTTACAACAGAAACCCTGCTGAGCTTCCCTGGCCATATTCCAGCATGGAATAGATACAAAATTTAATTGTGTAGCATCTCAAAATGTTCTGTTTCCTCTCAGAATAATGAACCAGATGATATTTCTGATGGTTTTGTGGTGTTTCTCTCCCTCCAAGGCCTGATAATGACTGTCAGCAAACCCTGTTACTTTGGGAACCTCCTGCTGGGAATTGTTGGAGTAGATGTCAATCTTGCCTACATCTTGGAGGATGTCACCTATTACCAGGACTCCTTGGGATCCTACACCTTCCTCATTGATAATAAAGGTAATTTGGACTCAGATCATCTCCTCTAGTCCCACTGAGCTCGTGAATCACCAATTCTGAATGCTCAGGTCTCTGAGCAGTCTCTAAGTAATAAATGACAATATTTATTAAAAGTTTAATTACATGTTTTTAGTTAGTTTTGCCTGAATGTTGCTGGAGATTTTAGGTGGATTCATGACTTCTGTCCTGAAGTTTTGATTTGGAAACTCTTGCTGTGGGGATTTCCTACACCTGTGACATCCAGAGTTTTCTGAGAAAGAGAGAAAACTGATATTAATGTGTGTGTCCAGCTCTTTTCCTCTGATCCAACTTTATTGCTGAACTTTTCAAGCTGATTTTCATTTGCAATCCCGTTGGTGACAAGATTTTTTTGTCACTGCCATTTTTTGCCAAAATTCTGTGTAATTACTGTATATTCTTTTTCCCCCTCCAATACCTATCCAAGGCTGAGTTTTATAACGTTTGGGGCTGTGTGTTTGTTTTTTAGGATACACTCTGATGCATCCCTCCCTGACCAGGCCCTACCTGCTGTCTGAGCCTCCTCTGCACACAGACATCATCCACTATGAGAACATTCCCAAATTCGAGCTGGTGCGCCAGAACATCCTCAGGTAAGAATGGGATGCAGTTCCCAAATGAGCAGCACTGGGAGAATTTCCAGAGGAATTTTAACAGAATGTTAGATAAAATTCCTTTTCCTACAATATCTGGATTATTAGATGGATTTTTTCCCCCATTAACAATTCTGGTTTGATTTTTCATCCAACTTTTTTCAATTGTCATTTGTTATGTAGCATTCCCCAGCTGATTTGGGAAATATTCCTTCTAATCTCTCTCTCTTCCCTGTCAGGAAGATTTCTCACTATTTGATCTGGGTTTTTCTTTATCCTTTGCCTAATCTGAGAATTTTGAAGCTCAGAATGTGGGGGTACACAAGTGCATTTTCAGCACACACACTCCTTTCTTCGCCAAACACAAACAACAGTTAATTCCTTCAATTCTTATGATAATTATATAAACACACAATAGAATGATTTTGCTGCAAGTCCTAACAGTTTTGCTCAGTGTTTAATAAACTGCTGGTTGTTTTATCTGCCACTGCAGCATTCCCTTGGGCAGCCAGATCATCACAGTTCCTGTGAACTCCTCACTGTCCTGGCATGTCAACAAGCTGAGGGAAATTGGGAAAGAAGCCTACAATGTCAGCTATGCCTGGAAAATGGTAAGGAAAACAAGTGTGGGATGGCACAGAGGGAATTCAGCGCTCTGCTGCTGTCCTTCCTTCAGTTTGGGAATATCTGATCACTCATCTCAACCCAGAGATTAAAATGGAATCTGAGGTTAAACATCATCCAGGTGAATTCACTGATGCCAGCAATAATTGGTTGCTTTGTGCCAACAAACTCAAGAAGGTACATGTGGATCATGTCACACTTGAGTTAAATCCAACCTAAAGGATTAAGGTGAGCTGTTCTAAGAGATAAATCTGTCATTGTTTAACAGAAATTCACACAGGAGGGTGTCTGGAGCTGATTTTCTAAGATTGTAATGCTGCATTTAATACCAAACTCGCTTTGCAGAACAGCTGGGACACTCCAAGGTTTGCTGATCTGGTGTGATTTAGAGTCCTTAAAATATCCAAACCAGTAAAACATGTAGCACATGCAGTACACAATTAAGAGTGGAAATAATAAAATCTTGCATTTTGAGAGTTAATTTGTCTGTACTCTCCATAAAAGTAACACCAGTGTGTGTCCAGCAACTGGAAACCTGCAGCCTCTCCTCTGTTAATGACAAAAAACATCCATGAAACAGTGTTAGAATTAGAAATTATTCTAATTAAGCAACAAAGTGAAAGTTTTATTTGGTTTTCAGGAAGAAAAAATACAGTATTTTTATTTTCTGTGTTAACTGTGGAAAAGTGATTTTTGTAGAACTCAGTGGCTGCAGCACACAGAAATTCTGTTCATCCCCCACATTTTGGTTCTGTTTGGTGTTTTGCAGGTGCAGGACACGTCCTTCATCCTGTGTGTGGTGGTGATCCAGCCAGAAATTCCTGTGAAACAGCTGAAGAACCTCAACACTGTCCCCAGCAGCAAACTGCTGTACCACAGGCTGGACCTGCTGGGCCAGCCCAATGCCTGCCTGCACTTCAAGCAGCTGGCCACACTGGGTGAGGGCTTCTGCCAGCCTGTCCTGGCCACCCCAGGGACACAGGAGCATCCAGCTGGGGAAAACTTCCAAGCTGTGCCCAATCCCCACCTTGTCCCCAGCACTGAGTGCCACCTCCAGCCTTCCTTGGGCACCTCTAGGGATGGGCTCTCCAAACCTCCCTGGGCACTTCCAGTGCTTGACCAGCCTTTCCAGAATGAAATTCCTGCTGATGTCCAGCCTGAGCCTCCCCTGGCACAGTCACACCTCCTGTGGAGTGTGGCAGCACAAAGTGAAGCTCTTCTCACAAAACATGGGAAATACTCTTCTCTTGAGCAGCTTTTATTTCCGAGGCCGATTTTCTGATCAGCTTTTACCTTCTCACCTGCTCTGAGCTGAGCTCTTCCACACAATCCCAGAGAGCCTGAGCTGGATCCCACAGGGATCATCTGGAGTGAAGGGGGATTGAATCCATAACTTTGTTACCCATCAGCACTGGGTTTCAACCAACAAATTTATTTCTTGCAGGATGAGTGAGTGGGGCTGCTCATCAGAATAGAGATAAATTCCCTGGAGTCCTGCAGGGTCTCTGGCAGTGCAGTGGGAGGAGCAGAGGGGTCTCACCAAGCTTAAACCTCTCCTGGCTCTGAAGCACCTCCCTGAGCAGGAGCAGAGCAGAATGAGGTCACAGCCAGTTGTGCAGGGCTCTGCTGCTCTTTTGCTTTGGATTCATGGAAGTTTTTCACTGCCAGAAGCACTGAGTACCTGCAGAGTCAGAAGTTGAGCCTGTTGGGGGGAATGAGAACGTCAGTGCTCTGATGGTTTCCAGACCCTCCTCACCTGCTTGAAAATTCTCAGGTTTTGATAGGCTAAAGTGCTTCTGCTCTTCTTGAGTGATTCCAAACATTGCTGGGGAAAAGGGACAATCTCCATGACAGTTCCAGTGTCTTGGAATGATGGAGAACTTAAAGCCCAGAGAGATCCCAAGAACAGAGGGGTTTTACATAAACCTCCTACACTGCAAGCTGTCATACTTAGGTGTAATCTTGGGAGGTCCCTAAAATCTGTGCTACAAGAAATTCTAAATTAAATACTTCTGCTTGTAGTAGGGTTTGAAGGTCTCATGCTGGATTAGTGGCACAGTTGTGAGATTTTTCTTGGCTCTTTGAGCCCTGCAAAATAACTCAGTGAGATCAGACTGGAGGAGGGACCTGTGGAAATTGCTTTGCCAGTTGTTTAAAACACAGGGGTTATTTTTTTCCTTTAATGTGGTGCCTAATCTTGATTATCTGATATCCAGAAAGATTTAAATGGAGAATATCCCAAAAATGCAGTACTGAGCTTCCAGTGGAAAAACTTCACGCGAAGCAAGATCAGAATATTTGCTCTGGGAAGCAGATGAAGGACTGGAATTGAAGTTTGGAAGTGGGGACTGCAGCACATGTGTGGGGATGTGTTTGAGAGGAATGTGACTGAAAGCAGAACACTTCACTGCACTGCAGTTTTCCCTCTGGAGACCATTCCACACAGGGAATTTGTGTTCCATGGGTCACATCCTCAGAAAAGATCTTCTCAACCCTGCATCAGCATAATCATTTCTCTTTTTTATAAAGGAAAAGCTGTCTGGTTTTTGCGGATTTTGCATGATGAAAGTTCACTTTTGAGTTTGTTCTGAAAATCACTCCAGACAGCTGCACTTTTATTGGGCAGCTCCTCTTCTGCACTTGGGGGTCTCCAGATGTTCATTCTCTGGAACTGAAAAGACTCATTTTCATTTTCCTCTGGGATATCTAACCTAAACAGACATACTTAATTTCTTCTTTAGCCCATCATCTTTTCTTAAGGGAAAACAGCTTGTCTAATCTCCCAAAAAGTAGTAATTCAGAAATTATTGAGGCTTTGGGAACAAGGGCATTAAACACCAAATGACACATGGAGATAGATGAGGGAGGCTGATTCTGTGACTTCTGTGTTTTGAGGCAAGAAGAGGGGAAATTCGTGTGCAGCCTGAGTTTAGGAGGAAACTGGTGGGAAGTGCTATGGGTTGGGTGGAAAAATCAGTGTTTCTTGCCCTCCCTCCCAGTCCAGAGTGTCCTGCAGGAGTTGGGCACATGCTCCAGGCTAATTTGACTAATCTGTCAAGGTGCTGGGTTTTGTCCATCATATGGAGTAAGTTGGTTTGCTTTTCTTTTTAATTAAAAAAAAAAAAAGGCAAAACATCAATGAACTTTTAGAACAGAATTTCTCTTGGTTCTTCACTTCACTGTCTGTCCAGAACTTTTGATTCTGTTGAATCTGAAAATGTGTGAAGGTGAAAAAGCCACAGTGAAAGCTAAGTGTTGTACTGGCAGATGGATCAGTGTGTGTACTTGTGCCTTTCAGGAAGCCTTTATTATGTTTTTAACAGCTTTGCAGTGAAGTGCTGAATGTGTGCTGAGGTGTGTGAGAGTGGGGAGAGCAGCAGGGTCATTGCTGCCATGAGGCCACCATGTCAGGGACCCTCCAGTATACAGGGATCTGTGCAGGGATCCTCAGCTTGCACCGTGTCCAGCTGTCCTGGTTTGGAGGACAGGTGTCTGCTAAGAAAGGCAGGAGCCTCTCTTTGAAATGGAGAATGGAAACCCCCTTCCTCCAAATTATTATAATTTTGAAATTAAGGGGCTCTCAGGCAAAGATATGGGAATTAGAAATAACAGTTCTTTACTAGGAAAATTAAAATAGAAATACAGTACTACAAAGAAACAAACCCCAAACCCTGCCAGAGTCAGAATCCAAGCTGACACCCGTCAGTCAGTCAGGGTGTTGGCAGCAGTGCCATTCAGTGGTGGCTGCATCCTCCTGCAGTGACAGATGTGCTTCAGTTGGAGCAGTGCTCCTGGACAAGGGGCAGTTTTCTTCTAAAGTTCCAGTGATGATATGGAAAGGTCGGTTTTCCTCTGAAATTCAGTGGAAAAGGCTGCCCTGATGTTCCAAATCTCAGTTTTATCTAGGTGGGAGATGCTTGGCTCCTCCCCTGGGTGGAGCATCTCCCCATGGGATGCAGTAATTTTATCAGTCACACAGTGGGACTCAGTGGCCATTAACAGGAAACAACTCCTGGAGGGAGGATGGGTTGTGGAAAAGATAAAGAACACTGCCCCAGCTGGTTTAACAGCTGGCCCATTAACAGGAGATATTTCCCAGGGAGAGCAGGATCACTGCCCCACCTGGTTTTTAACAGATGATCCATTAACAGGAGATATCATCCCCAGAGAGCAGGATCACTGCCCCACCTGGTTGAACAGCTGGTGATAGAACCCAGACTTTTGGTCACATCCTGGATTGCATCCTAAGCCAGCAGCTCCTCATGCTGACATTGCTGGTGTTCTGATGTTTGCAGAGAGCCCCACAGTGATGCTGTCTGCAGGCAGCTTCTCCTCCCCCTACGAGCACCTGAGCCAGCCCGAGACCAAGAGGATGGTGGAGCACTACACAGCCTACCTGAGTGACAACACCCGGCTCATCGCCAACCCCGGCCTCAAGGTGAGCCCCAGCACCCCAGGGCTTCCTGCAGGAACCCCAGAATCCCCGCTTTGCATTGGGAGCTGTTATTTTTTATTGTTAAGTGTAGGAGGTGGCTTGTTTTTCTTTTTGCTGGGATAAAATGTGCAAGATGTAAACTTAGATGTTTTTTAGTTTTTATTTCTATTACAGTCTCACAAACTGTGAGTTCTACAGCACTTTAAGCTAACAAATTAAAAATTGAGCTGTATTTCTTGTTCTACAAGGCTTTTTAAGGATAAATTGGCAAATTAAGAAATGCCACTTAAATTATTTTTACTTTTAACCTAATGACCAACCACCTGTGGCTCGCAATGTGGACTTTTTTATTCAGTTACACAATTATTTATTTTTTATTCAATTACACAATACTGCTTAAACCTGTGAAGAAGAAAGTGAAGAAAGGGTAGCCATCCCCTTAAAACCTCCATCTTTCTTTATAGATATTACTATAAAACCTTAAACTTTATTTAAATAAAAGTGAGTTGGGGGCAGCAAACTTGGGATATATTACTTCATTACCTGAAGGTGTAATTGGTAGTTTAACTCCCAATATGCAGGTGGACCAAATTTATAAAAGTGTAAAAACTCGTGACCCATTGTGCATTTTGGGTGTAGCCCCTTGGGGAGGCTTTGTGTGCCCAGAATGTCCCTGAAGGCCCTTCAATAAATAGAACCACTTTTTATTAACCACATTTAATTCTGCCTGGCCTCTGTTTTTACGTAAATCCCAAAAAAGGCATCACACCATTCTGGCCTTGGACACTTCCAGGAGTCCAGGGGCAGCCACAGCTTCTTTGGACAACCTCATCCTCCCAGCCAGGAATTTCTTCCCAACATCTGATCTAAGAGTGGAGAGAAGAGGGGGGCAGAACTTTGTTGAAACAACACTAGAAAAGTTAAATTCTTAGCAGAAACACTTCTGTATTGTTAGGCACACAAATGAGAAAATTATATTTTCTGAGTAAGCAGGACATTTTTTACATTTATTCCAAGTAAAAAAAAAATAAGAAAGAGAAAACCAGTAGAAGGCACAGAGATAACACCAACAATATTTCATGCTAATAACCTTGGAATGTCTGGTGTGAGAAGCCTTGAACCAAGTAATTGAGCCGAGCTGATCCCCGATGGCTCTCGGGGAAGCTTTTATTGTCTTACCATGCAAGTGCTGCAGGAACCCTGCCAGCTCTGCCTTTGTCTTGCAGTTCTCTGTCAGGAATGAAGTAATGGCAACCAGTCACGGCACGGATGAATGGATGACCCAGATGGAGATCAGTGGCCTCAACAGTTACATTGTCAGGCGTTACATAGCAACCCCCAATGGGGTGCTCCGCATCTACCCCGGCTCCCTCATGGACAAAGCATTTGATCCCACCAGGAGACAATGGTGAGGCTTGAGGGTCCCTTCAGCAAAGCTTTGAATCATCTCCGAGGGCAGGAAGGGAAATGTTTAGAGTTGGTTTTGGTTTTAGAGTTGATTTTTTTTTTTTTTTAATTTACTTAAAATGTTTTCGTCGTCAGAGTTTAAATGCAGCCACTTCAAACATTTATTGGTTCTCATTTCTCTTTCTATTTGGTGGGTAGTTGGTGTTTTCATAGCCCAGCTATGGCAGATGGGGACATAAATATTCAGAAAATGAGCATCCCCTTCAGGGATTAGTTAATTCAGGAGTGTTTGAGCTCCTTGGGTCCTTTTTGGTTGTTCTTGTTTGTTTACTCTGGCTTTCCTCACTGCTTCCAAGGAGGGATTAATTATGCAGCAGCATCTGATTTGGGCAGAGAGCTGGGGACACTGCAGATGGGAACAGGCTCTGAGAGTGCTCCAAAGGCTGGGATGTGTGGCAAGGAGCCAGCCAGGTGCTGGGAAAGGCTCAGACCCCAACCCTGTGGCTCTGCAGCTCCCCTGCCCCATGTTTTCCCTGGAATTTGTAGTGTTATGGGAAGAAGGAGCAAGTAAAACACTGAGAATAAAGAAGGAATGGGTTAAGCTGCTCATGGATTGGTGCTCGGGGTAGGGAGAAGCAAAGTGATCACTTTTTCTTACAGAAAAGTGTTTGCAAAAGTTTTATCTGTTTTTCTATGACAGTTTTATCAACTTGCCATGACTGTGGCTTATTTTATGCTGATAGAAGTTTTAAGAGGTTGTAATTTATAATCTCTGTCTGATATTTTTTATTTTCTTGCCTCAGTTCTGTTTATCCTCAGTTTGTAATGTGATCATTTTGCCAGGGTTTGCTTTTAGTCTGAGACTGCTGGCACCAAGTCCTGCCTTGTTCTGGGGGAAAATGTCTGAAATTACATTAAATGTGTTCTGTGCAAAGTTAAACTGAGCTGGTTTAATGCAGCTGGATGTACTGGGGGACCATTTTTTGAGCCAGTCTGGGTTAGTTTGGAGTCCCAGTTGTGTTTAGCTACTTGTTTGATATTAAAAACCTGTTGTTCACAGTGTGCAGAATTCAGTGTTATTTTGGGGAGGTCAAGGATTCTGTCTTAAATTTACAGACTTTGGCATTAATTCTGAGCATTTCTTTTGGCTTCCCTCAGGTACCTGCATGCAGTGGCCAATCCAGGACTAATCACCTTCACTGGGCCCTACCTGGACGTGGGAGGGGCTGGATATGTGGTGACCATCAGCCACACTGTCCATTCCTCCAGGTGAGGGACTTTGGGGCAGGCCAGAAGACTCAGAGTGACCAGAGCTGGGTCACTCTGGGTGCTCAAGAGCTGAAAACTAAAGCTGGTCTTAAAAGTGCTGGTGGTGAAATGTCATCTGGCCTTGTGGAAATGGGGCATTGAGACACTGGGAGAAATCCATTTTATAGGAATATGTGAGTTCTGTGGCTTTATTGGTGGAGGAGTAGTAACAGCATATTAAAAATAAAGGGTTGGTTGGTGGGAAAGTGCTCCTGGATGAACAGGAGGAGGGATGTCCAAGGAATTGGGAGGAGGAGAGGGGTTGCTCTCCTGAGGCAGTTTGGGAATTGTTCCTTCCCTCTCTGCTGGAAGTTAAATCCTTCTCCATCAGCACTGCCAAGTCCCACATTTCCTGAGGTTCCCCACACCTCACTGGTGGGGTTTTAAGGAGCAGGGAGGTGTTTGGAAGGGAGCTGGAAGCTGATCCAAGGGCAGAGAGGCCAGGCCACAAAGGGGCTTGAGGACAGAGCTGTCCTTACTCCAGGAATTGGGGAGCTCCTCTCCTGTTTAAATCCAGCACTTCTGGGCTTCCAGGGGCAGAAAGATCTTGAGGCAAAGCCTGTGAATGTCCAGGAGCCCTTCCAGGATTGCTGGGAACGTTTTGGGGTGGGAGCATCAGGGCCAGGAGTTGGCCTGGATGATCCCTGTGGGTCCCTTCCAGCTCAGGACATTCCATGATTCTATGAAATTACTTTTTCCTGGAGGACCAGACTGTTGCTGTTCCAGCTCCCTCCTGGCCAGGCCCCAGCCTGAGTGAGGCCAGGATTTGGGATGCAGGATGCTTAAAGGAGCCCAGTTTGTAAAACATGCACCAAACCTTGCTGTCAGAAATTCCCAAACCAGCAGTTACCTGTCCTGGTTTTTACATGGAGTCTCCTCCGAGCTCCCTACCCAGTACAAAGGTAACTTCCAGTGCTGGAGTGGGAAATAGGGATCCCAAAGCCAGCAGGGAGCCAGGATGTGGCTCCTCCACTCTTCCCAGAGATTCCTCTTCTTCCCCTGTGTGGGATTTCCCACCACAGCACCTCTGCTGTGTGTTTAGGAGCATTTTCAGCCCCAGCCCCTGTGTGGTGCTTCTCCCAGAGGAGTGTACTCGGGGGAAATGAGCACTTCTGTAAGGAGAGAAGTGCAATTAATCAGAATTCCGATTTTTATCTAGCGAGGGATGGTTTACTCAGCTCTAAGAACTTAAAGCTCCTGTGGGTTATTAGAACATGATTAAAGAACAGTTAAACAAAGTTTGGCAGATGTGAATGTGATTCCTGGGTAAATACGACCTCTGAAGCTCACAGTCACATGTGGTTATAATCCCCAAAGAGGCCTGAGCTCAAAATCCAGAGGGGTGGGGAGGGATCTGTGGAGTTAACAGGAATTCTGGCATTAAGGACTGCTGGGAGGGTTTAAATACCCACATCAGGGCAGCCAGAGCTGACACCTCTCATCCCCATTTTATTTACACATTTTATGTGTATCTTATTTCTTTTTATGGAGGCTGAGAAGAGAAGATTTATGCCTGATGTGGTTTAATGCAGTTGGCATCAGCAAAGCAGGAGGATTTAATGCTTGGAAATGAAGCTAAAATATTTACAACATTCTAATGGCTTTATGTCTGTTAGGACACAGCAGAGCTTCAGAGCTTGGTGCCTTGTCACACATGAAATGTGTCTGTGCTGCTTCAGTGCCATCCGTCCATTCCCCCTCCAGGAAATGTGAACAGACAATTAAATGCAGGTTTTAAAAACTCACATTTATCTGTCTGCAAATGAGATTTGACTACATCTCCAGTGCACCTCTTTGAAAAGCAAACAAACCCCAGCCCAGTAAACAGAGCTGGGTTTCCATGGAGCAGGGGTGGCCAGAGCTCTGTTTGTGCAGTCCAGCTGGGCCTTGCAGCATCTTTTTAATTTTTTTTCTTTTACTGAACATTTTTATTCTTGCCTTCAGAGATAAAATAAAGGAGAAAAGTGAATTTTGAAGAGCAGCAAGTCAGAGGTGTAAGGTTCACGTGGGTGCTTGAGCTCTGATCTTTTTGTGTCCTACAGGGTGAGAGGGGACTGGTCTGGCTTTGCCCTCTCAGTGCTACTGGGAGCAAACTGGGAGCAAACTGGGAGAACTGGGGTGTTAGGAATGGAGGAAGGACAAAATGCAGCCTCAGGCTGCTGCACAGCACCACATCACAGAATCGTTTTCATAACTCACCTTAAGAAATGTTATTTTCTTCTCATTTTCTGCCTGCCATTCATAATCACTCCCACATTCTGGAGTTTTAGGGATTTAGCTCAAAGTCTGGCACCTTCAGATTCATTCCTCCTGCTGGGGGCTGAGCAGAGCAGGGGTGCAGGTAACTCCTTCCAGCTGGGGGGGATTGGAAAATACAGGGGCTGCATCTTGTGGTTGTTTGTGTGGATGGGGAATGTCTAATCCCAATTTCTGTCACTCAGAATTAAATATGTGTTGGTAGTAGGGGTGTGTGTAGGGTGGGATCCACTCCTGGGCTGTCTCCTGTGCTGGCTGTACAAGACTAAAATAGGAATTATTATTAATATTAGTATTCCAGCCCTGAATAATAATTTTTTATTTTTTCTAATGTTTATAGTTTTTCCCTTTCTCCTCACTGCAGTGCTCAGATGTCCTCAGGACACTCCGTGGCTGTGATGGGCATCGACTTCACCCTGAGATATTTCTACAAAGTTCTCATGGACCTGCTGCCAGTTTGTAATCAAGATGGAGGGAATAAAATCAGGTAAAAGCTGCTCCTGCCAGGCATAAAATAAATAAAATATTTATTTTTTTTAACCAGATGATCCACAGGTTGTTTCCAACTTCATTTCTCCAAAGGTTCTATTACTTTCAGTGTGTATTCTCTGATTTCCAGTAGAACTTGTGCTTGTCCTTCACATAAAAAAAATAATGTTTTTATTATTTCAGATCAAACTGCCATCAGCTAAATAAACAATCTGCAGGATTACAAAAGTAGAAGATAACAGATTTGATTTTTTTTTTTTTTGTTATATTTAGACTTCTTTGAAATTCTGGGTAAAAACAACATTCCTTATTAAATGAACACACTCCCCACTTCTTCTGTTTGTTTTAATTTTACCTATTTAGTTCCTGTGAGCATGTAAAAATGATACAGGATCTCAGTTATTTTAACTCCAATTATTCAAATACACTTTTGGGATGTTTTTCTCAGAAATCCATAGCACAGCCTAGGCAGAAACAAGTCTGACTTCATCTGGAGTATCCAGTTTCAGTCAGACCCCTGGGTATCTTAATTGTTCCTTTTTTGAAAAATCCTGTGGGGGTGGGATAAATTCTGGTTTGGATCTGGAGTAACTTGATAACGTGGTTTGGGCATTGCTCTTGGTTCTTTGTTTGTTTTTAAACCTTAAATTTGGGAAGGGAAGTGGTTTTCTGTCATTCTCCCAGTTCTTTTCTGGTTTGGGTGTTTTTCTATATATTTTATGGCACATAAAAAACAAATCAGGATTTTTGGTTTGGCATTGCTCCCTCCCAGTAAAAAGCTGCTGCTGATCAGCAGGGTCAGATGCTTTATTCTGCTCCTGCATTCCCCAGATGAGGAATTTTGAGGATATTGTTCGGTGTTGGACCATTCTGATGTAGAAATTTGACCCAATGTTTCCAGTCTTGATATAGATGCAGGTGTTTGGGGTTTTTAGTCTATCTCTCCTAAGGATTTTAGGAATAAGAGCACACAACATCCCTACATGTATTTCTAATGGAAACCCCCCAAAAAATCCAAGTTTTCCTGCCTCCTTTGTCCCCCTAAAGAGCACAGAGGCTTCCCCAGCTCTCTGCTCCCCCCGTGGGTACCTGACACATCCCATGGGAATCCCTTTGAAAGCTGCTCCAGCCCCGGATTCCCGCTGGGCCAGGGCTGTGGCTGCCACCCTGCTGAGCTTTTGGGAACATCAAATGGGGTTTTAACCTCTCCCTGTCCCCTCTGTGGCCACCGAGTCCCTGATGTTGGTGCCACCCCTGCCAGGGCTCCTGCACCTTGTCTGTGGCCATGGAAACGGGAGAGGGGGAAAAAAGGGATGGAAGGAGCTGCCTGAATTCTGGATTGGGACACAGATCCAACGTGGGAACAGCTGAAAAGGGAGGGGAAAGCTTGGGAAGGCTGGGAGTGGAGCAGGAGTGATTTATCCCCCGCTAAAATCAAATTCTGAAGGGGGAGGGCACTAAGGGAGAGTGTGAAATCTCTCTTTAATTAGTCACACAGTAAATTAATAAACCATTAAAGCTTTCCAAGTTCATTAGGCTCTGTTCATTCCTGGCTCTTCCCCAATCAGACAATGCACTGATGGCTTTTCCTTTCTGCTTTTAATCAGCTCTGTTTTCAACTCCTTGCTGGCCCCAGCTCTCTGGAGCAGTAACAGATGGAAAAGCTTCAGGGAAATACCCAACACATTCTTTAAGGACATTTTGCAGGGAATTTGTTCCATGGCCTTATTGAATGGAGACCTTTAAAAGCCCTTTAGGACCATGTTTTATTTCACCCTGTTCCCCTGAAGCCGGAGGAGGTCTAACAGGAGGCTCTTGCTGTGTTTTGGGGCAGGTGCTTCATCATGGAGGACAGGGGGTACCTGGTGGCACATCCAACCCTCATCGACCCCAAGGGCCACGCTCCCGTGGAGCAGCAGCACATCACACACAAGGTCTGCCTGCTTTCCCTTGTTTTCTTCCATGGCTCTCATTCTGAGCTGCTGTTTGGCTCTGATTCCAAAGGTGTCAAATCCTGCCTTTCCCCTTAGGAGCCTCTGGTAGCAAATGACATCCTGAACCACCCCAACTTTGTGAAGAAAAACCTCTGCAACAGCTTCAGCGACAGGACCGTGCAGCGCTTCTACAAATTCAACACCAGCTTAGTGGTGAGCCTGCTTTTCTATCTGATTTGGCTTTTGGCTGTACTTGGGTTGGGTTGGGTTTGTTCTGGTGGAAGCACAGAGGCCCTGCCAGGCTCAGCAGCCGGGGCTGGGAGCCAGCCTTCCATGGGGATTGGCTTCTGTTTGCCTTCTCCAGACACAGAGCAGGCTGCACAAACAGAGTCCCCTGACATGCAGGGGTTGTGGATGGGAGCCCTGGCCAGCATCAGGGACAGAAGGGCAGTTTGCTGTTGCTGGGTGAGGATTTTCCAGCTATAGGATGTGTTGCTTTGGATCTGAGCTGACCTCTGGCTCCAGCTCTGACCAGTGTCACATCCTCCTGTGAGGTCTCTGGTAACTTATCTTTAGGTGTCCAAATAAATCCATTTATGGTGAGCATTCCCAGTCTGTCATTTGTGAGACTGAAATCTCTGAGGTCCTGCACACTCTGTGCTCTCCATGGATCCTGTGTGAGCTTCCTCTTGTGAGGAGTCTAAACCAGGGGCTGTCATCCCTCACAGATCCATCCTGGCAAAGTTGCTACACAATGATTCCAAAGCTGTTACACTGTGGGAGAAGATTTGAAAATATTTGCAAATCATGTCAGAATGCATTGATTTATGTTAGGTTGGCTTAAACATTTTCCCCACACTTGAAAAGCCAAGTGGGAAGTGTGGTATTGGGAAGGAAAATTTGTAGCATGGAGCAGAAACTTGTAAAAAGGACTCAGGAAGGAGTCTGCAGAAGCTGGGCAGTGCTGTGGTGGTTTTTTTTAAGGCTCAGGAAGTTTCCAGCCCATGGTGGTGGCTCCCATCAGAGCCTGGGCTGGCGCAGTGGGGACAGGTCAGTGAGCACTGTGAAGGAGTGAAATGTCACCTCTGCTGCCACATCTCACTTTCACAAGCTAAGCCAATTCCTTTCTATCTTCAGCAAAGTCTTTTCACCCAGAAGCATCTGGAAAGCAGAACTCACCCACCCTTTAATCAGCCTTTGTTTTGTGAGAGTGGCAAACCCATGAGTTTGTGAGCAGAGCCACCACCTCTGGAAACCATGGCAGAATTCATGTCTCCATGAATCCTTTGGGAAGGGAAGAGCCTTCAGCTCCCTAAACCAACATTTTACCCCACTGACACCTTGTTTTTGCCCAGGGTGACCTGACCAACCTGGTGCATGGCAGTCACTGCTCCAAGTACAGGCTGACGAGGATCCCGGGCACCAACGCCTTCGTGGGCATCGTCAACGAGACGTGCGACTCGCTGGCCTTCTGTGCCTGCAGCATGGTGGACAGGCTGTGCCTCAACTGCCACAGGTGACAGCTGGGATGGCCTGGGACACTGCTGCCCTCTCCCCTGCTCTGAGGTTTGGAGGAGCACAGTGAGTTCAGCTCTTCATTCAGTGCAGAGTCAGGGAGAAGGAGAGTTGCTCTGCCTGTGCTGCCTGTCAGAGGCGCAGGGGCTCGGGGTTTCTCTGCCAGGTTGTCAGAGAGTTTAACCCAGGGGAATTGGGTGGATGCTGCTGGAAGACACTGAGAGATTCAGTGGCTCAAGAGCAGGTACCTGTGAGTGAGCCCCTTTCTTCTGGCATAGAAATTCCCATGATTTTACCATGGATTGGAGGTTTTTTGTTGGGGGGATCCAGGAGGTTTTGCCCACGCCATCCTGAAGTGTTTGTGGCACTGCCAGGAAGGATCCTTACATCCAAATCTGAGGGACTGCCTGCTTTTGGAATTCCAGGGGTGGGTCACCCTCAGGCCTGGTGCAGGACAGAGCAGTCCCTGTTCCTGGAGAAGGGGCAGAGTCACTGTGCAGCCTTTTCCATGGGATCTGCTGCTCCAGAGCTGCACCACCATGGGGTTAAAATCCCAGTTGTGTCTGATGGATTTTCCCTGTGTTTTCTGCCCTGCAGGATGGAACAGAATGAGTGTGAGTGTCCCTGTGAGTGCCCACTGGAGGTGAACGAGTGCACTGGGAACCTGACCAACGCTGAGAGCAGGTGAGAGCCAGGACACTGCAGGAGCAAATTCCCTGTTTGCCCTGCTGACATCCAACAGGCAGAATTTTCAGTCCAATTAAGCAGATGCAGTAGGTAAAGATTATTTTAATTGCTTGTGCTTTGAGTGCTCTTGTGACACAGGGCTCTTCTTTGCTGCCATGCAGGAATCCGAGCTGTGAGGTGCATCAGGAGCCAATGACTTTCACAGCCATAGATCCCAGCCTGCAGGATGCACTCCCACAGTGCATCAACACCCAGTGCAACCAGAGGACAGAGAGTGGGTAAGGTGGCCTTCCCCATCCCTGGGAATGCTCTCTTGTGGAAATCATCCAATGCAAATAGCTCTGAAGAAAAAAAATACAGGGGAAAAAAAGCATGATGCCAGAATGAGGTCCTGCTCCTGGCATTGAGGGCTCAGTTTTGCTCATTATGAGCAGTCTCCAGGAATCTGAGATGGGTAAAACACACCATGCTCTGACCAAACTGCCCAAATCCCATCTGCCCAAAGGCTGCAGAGAAAGGCTGGAACTGCAGCCAGATTTCACCACACTGGGAAATGTCTTATTGGAGGAGTTACAAGGAGGATTCTCCTTTGCTCAGGCTGAGTGGTGCAGGAAAATACCAAAGCAG
>VRYO01002482.1:7650413-7665002 GCA_009812075.1 Sialia sialis | reverse complement strand
GAAATTACCGTAACTGAGTCTTACTCGGATGTTCCCATGCAGGGATTGCTTTGGAGTGCTGGACTGTGAGTGGTGCATGGTGGACAGCGATGGGAAGACCCACCTGGACAAGTCCTACTGTGCCCCTCAGAAGGAATGCTTTGGTGGCATTGTGGGAGCCAAGAGTCCCTATGTGGATGACCTGGGAGCAATAGGTAACTCTGCCTTTCTGAGCAGGCGCTGCCTACAGCTGTTTGTGTTGTAGAACATGCAGCAGGTTCTGCACATAATGCTCACCTCTGAGCCAGTGCTAAATCAGCATAAAGAGTGGGAAGGGAAGTGGTTTTCTGTCATCCTCCCAGTTTTTTTCTGGTTTGGGTGTTTTTCTAGATATTTTACGGCACACAAAAAAAACAAAACAACAAATCAGGACTTTTGGTTTGGCATCGCTCCCTCCCAGTAAAAAACTGCTGCTGATCAGCAAGGTCAGATGCTGAGGTATCAAAGGCAGCAATGACATGATGAATATCACTTTTTGAAAAATCCTGATATGGAGCCGAGTGTAACTCAGCATTCCTGTCTTTAAGACAGGAATTCCTGTCTTTAAGATGCACTCTCTATGAATTCCTTCTGTTATTCCAAGTGAGCACAGTCAGGAACCCAAAAATCCTTTCAGAGCTTCTCCATGTTCCATATTATTGATTTAACACTTCCTTCACTCTCTCTGAGTTCCTTGTCCTATTCCAAGTCAGCACAAACACCAAGAAATCCCTGCAGAGCTTCTCTGAGTTCTTCTCCTATTACAAGTGAGCACAGTCAAGCACCCAGAAATCCATGCAGAGCTTTTTCATGTTCCATAGTTTTGATTTAGCCCTTCCTGCACTCTCTCTTGAGTTCCTTCTGTTCCAAATGAGCAATCAAGCACCCCAGAAATCCCTGCAGAGTTTCTCTGTGTTCCATCTTGTTGATTTAACCCTTCCTGTACTCTCTCTGAGTTTCTTCTATTCCAAGTGAGCACAGTCAAGCACCCAGAAATCCCTGCAGAGCTTCTTCATGTTCCATACTGCACATCATTTACGGTGTCGTCCCTCTGCTTTGTCCCTTCTGCTTTAGGAGATGAGGTGATCACGCTGAACATGATCAAGAGTGCCCCCGTGGGCCCGGTGGCTGGAGGCATCATGGGCTGCATCATGGTGCTGGTGCTGGCCGTGTACGCGTACCGGCACCAGATCCACCGCCGCAGCCACCAGCACATGTCCCCGCTGGCAGCACAGGGTGAGCTGGGCTCAGGGACTGAGTAACAGCGTGGGGATGGGAAAAAAAAAAACAGCAGCACAACAAAACCCCGAGGAAAAGCAGTCCCAAAGCTCTCCCCCGGTTTTGTTGCAGTGTTTCCCTGGTTTTAGTCCACGTTGGAGTTGGGCTGGTGCAGGGGCTGTGTCTTGCTGCCCTCTCCTGGGTACAGCCAGAGCTGCTGCTGCTGCCCAGGAAGCCTGCCCAGACCCAAAGGGAGATAAGCTGAGCTTTGGCAGAGCTCAGACACTAATCCCAGCTTTCTGCAGCTCGGCCCAGCAGGTCCCTCACATGTTTATTTTGTGCAGCTGCTGGGAGTGACACACTTTTCACCCCCTTTTGCCTGGGTTTGGGGTGTGTCTTTTTTCACTTGTGTTTCCTGGTTCTGGTCCACGTGACGTTCATGGAATGTGTGTGCATAGAGAGATTAAACCACTGAAATCTGAGAGGCAAAATTGTGCTGGGAGAAGGGATACTGCTACAAAGATAAAGATCCAGAGGTGAGAACACCTCCCTGGAAGTGTTCCAGGCCAGGCTGGACAGAGCTTGGAGCAGCCTGGGACAGTGGGAGGTGTCCCTGCCTGTGGCAGGGGATGGAAGAAGGTGGGCTTTAAGGCCCTTTCCAACCCAAACCATTCTGAGAATCTAAGTGTGATCAGAGTTAATTACCTCTACATTTGATCATCACCCAGTTCTGTTGTGAATCAGAACTTTAAAGTCAGTCTCTTTCAGAGGGAGGTTAGATGAAGCATTTTTCTGCTATCCCAGCCCCATCCATGTTGGAAAAACACCCCCAGCTCAGACCAGTAACACAAAGTGCTTCCACTCTTGTTGCTGGGGTGAGAGCTGGCAGTAAGAGGATGCAGAAGTTTCCTCTCACCAGTTTTATTTTCTGTTTGTAACTGTGTAGAAATGTCAGTGCGCATGTCCAACCTGGAAAATGACAGGGATGAGAGGGACGATGACAGCCATGAAGACAGAGGAATCAGTAAGTATCAAAAATCTGAAAAGCTGTGAGATTAAATCAGCTAATTATTTTTAACACCCTACATTTGAATATGTGAGGAAGCCCTGTGCTGATCGGCAGTGGAAAATGACAGAGCAATGTTATAATTCAAACATGCAGTACACCTTTAGTCTCATGCTGAAAAATGACATTTTCACTTTTAAAAGATAATTCTCCATTAGGTGGGGAGAGTTTAGTCCCTTACAGCCCCTTGTCATGAGCACTTCCAGAAATAGCTCTGATCATCTAAAAAACTGCCACTGTGACAGCACAGGGTATGGAAAACTCTTCCTCTTTTTTGGCCTTAGAAAGCAGAAGCCAAGTCTAGCAGGTACAGTCAGCAAACATGGCAGTAAATCTTTTTTGCACTGATTTGGGGTGCCTGCAGTTCTTTGCCATTCACTAAAAATGGCACTTTTCACAATCCTGGTGTGCTGTGAGTTGAGCTGGTGCACCCAAACTCCAGGGGAGCTCCAGTGTCAGACTGGATCCCTGGCTCTGGGCCCTCACTAAAACAATACTCAAGATGTGTCAACACTCAAAGATGAAAAATAAGCATATTTCAGCTTCATGGCTTGCATCTCCTGCTTCTCCAGTCCCTCTTTGTTTCCTTGGAGTCAGCTCCCATTGTTGCCATGGGATCCTCACACTGGCACAGCCTAGGTGAGGGAATCTGGCAGGATGTGACCATGTAAAGCCCAGCTCTTTGCCCCTCTGTGTGGCTGGGCAGTGCAGAGGTGTTGGAGGTGGTCCCTGTGGTCCCTGCTCTGAGCTGTTTTGTGTCTGTCGCAGTCAGCAACACGCGGTTCATCGCGGCGGTGATCGAGCGCCATGCGCACAGCCCCGAGCGCCGGCGCCGCTACTGGGGCCGCTCGGGCACCGAGAGCGACCACGGTGAGTGCTGGGCCTCAGCCCTCTGGGGTTGGGGATTATTTTCCTTCAGGAGTGAGTCCTGGGCCCACACTCCCTATGGGCTTTGGGTGGCTCATTTTCCTTCAGGAGTCCTGGGCCTTGCTCCCTCTAAGGATTGAGCGGTTAATTTTCCTTCAGGAGTGAATCTTGGGCCTCTCTGGTCTTCCTGGGGTTGGGGGTCATTTTCCTTCAGGATTCCTGGGCTTTGCTCTCTTTGGGAACTGGGGGCTCATTTTTCTTCAGGAGTCTGGCTCCTTGCAGATAAGACAGCAAGAACCAAAGGCAGACAAAAGGCTTTGCTCCTTCTTGCTTTGCTGTTGGACAGTTCTGACTTGGTTTGTCTGGGGGGAGGCCTCACTGGGATGCTGAGCATCTTCCTGAAGGGCAGCTCTCCCTCCTGGGACAGGGACAGGACCCAGGGAAGGCTGCAGATCAGGAAAAGGCTCTTCCCCCTGAGGAACTGGAGTGACAGGACAAGAGAGGTGACTTCACACTGAAAGGGAGTCGGGTTAGGTTAGAGGTTAGGAAGCAATTGTTCCCTGTGAGGGTGGGCAGGCCTTGGCACAGGGTGCTCAGAAAAGCTGTACCTGCCCCTGGATCCCTGGAAGTGCCCAAGGCCAGGCTGGACATTGGGGTTTGGAGCACCCTGGGTTAGTGGAAAGAGTCTCTGCCATGGCAGGAGTGGGATGGGATCATCTTTAATGTCCCTTCCAACCCAAACCATTCTGGGATTCTGTGATCTTCAGCAAATGCTGGGCACCATCAGGCTCAGGGGGTTGGGATGTGTCTCCCTTGCCCTGAGAGTAAATCTCCTTAAATCTGGAAAGCTGCTAGAAGAGTGGTAATACTGTTGACTCATGAGGAGGCTTAATTTATTAGGAAATGAAGAGGAGGAGGGCTAGACAAGGCAGTCTGCAAGCTGTCAGCTCTGCAAGGCTGGGGACCTTCCAGCAGACCTGCACCAGCACTAGGACTGGTAGCACTAATGGAATTGGGACAGGAACCCAAAGGCCAAAGCCTTGGAATGTGGATGAACAGATGTCTCCTAGACGATCTTGCTCGAGGAGGAATTACCCTGGATTTGGGGAGAGATTACCTGTGCTGAGGCAGATTTGCCAGATTAATGCTCCCTTTGCTCCTTTTCTTGCAGTCCCAACAAATCCTTCCCATCTTTTAGTCATCCTGGGTTAGCAGGGGAGCTGTCTACCTCCATCTGGAATGTGCACTGCTATTTTTAGTTTCTGTAATTCCATCTTCTTCAAAGGGCTGCCCAGGCTTCTTCCCCAATTCCTCCGTGCCAGCTCCAAGCCATGACTCAGAGCATGGGAAATGGGAGCCATGCAACGTTGGGGACTCAGCTGCTATTTTTACCCTTTTAGGTGTCTCCAGCTGAAAACCTGACCAAGATGCTCAGCAGTACCACTGCTTCCTTAGCCTTTATTCATTGCTTTTCGAGAAGGATTCATTTCCAATTAAAGCAAGATCTTTTTCCTTTTAAATTTCATTTGGTTTTGCATTTGGAAATGCTGAGAGGGAGTTGTTTGCCCTGCAGCCTGGTCTGAGTGGGAACAGCTGGTTTGGATAAATCTGGGTTATATCTTGACAGATTTTTTGGGGGTGGTATCTTTATGTTTTGGTTTGAAATCAGTGCCAGCAAAATTCTGTTGTTACAAACTGTTGAACACGTGGGTGCTGTTACTCTTTGGGATGGCACAAACCACAGGTCCCCAAAGCTTTGAACCAAAGACGATGGCAGGGAAAGGGATCCAGTATGGACTTAGAGGACAGAATGAGTTTGTTGGTTCTTTGTTCTGTTAATTAAGATAATTGTTTTTTTCCCTCTCTAAGCACTCTGTGTGTGATTCCCCAAAGGGTGCCCAGCCAGCTCTGGGAATTCTAAATGGCAGGGAAAAGAATCTGTTATAGACTTGGAGAGGATGAGTTTGTTGGGGTTTGCTCTGTTAATTAGGAAAATTGTTTTACACCCTTTCTAAGCACTCTGTGATTCCATGAAGGTGCCCAGCCAGCCCTGGGAATTCTGAGTGGCAGGGGAAGACATCCATTGTAGACTTAGAGGAGAAGATGAGTTTGTTGGGGTTAGTTCTAGTAAGAAACCAGTTTTATTCCCTCTCTAAGCACCCTGTGTGGATTCCATGAAGGGTGCCCAGCCAGCCCTGGGAATTGTGAGCATCCAGCCTTGCTGCTCCTCACTGCTGCTGTTTATTGCCAGGCTACAGCACCATGAGCCCTCAGGAGGACAGCGAGAACCCCCCCTGCAATAACGACCCCCTCTCGGCCGGCGTGGACGTGGGGACCCACGACGAGGACCTGGAGCTGGACACGCCCCCGCAGACGGCAGCGCTGCTGAGCCACAAATTCCACCACTACCGGCTGCACCACCCCACCCTGCACCACAGCCACCACCTGCAGGCCGCTGTCACCGTGCACACCGTGGATGCTGAGTGCTGAGGACACCACAGCCAACACCTGCAGGCTGCCACAGCCACCACCTGCAGGCTGTTGGCACTGGGGACAGCACAGCCACCTCTTGCAGGCTGTGGCACTGAGGACACCACATGGCATCTCCTGCAGGCTGCGGCACTGGGGACAGCACAGCCACCACCTGCAGGCCGCTGTCACTGTGCACTGAGGACACCACAGATGCCACTCCAGAGCCATGGGGACTGTGCTGCTCCCCAGGGACAGCCTCACAGGTTTCCCCACCAAACTGAGGCATCAGAGCTTTGCATTTTTACAAATGTAAGGTTGGCTCTGGCCTGGAAACGTGCTTGATGAATGGACCTGCCAAAACATGGAGACAGATGGAGCAGGAGGCACGTTAGACCTCCAGGAACAGGGATGGGAGTTTATCCAGCAGCTGGAGTTTGTTATGCTGAGCCAAGAGCAGAGAGAGAGCTTAAAGAGCCAGAGATGATTTGGTTTCCTTAACTGGAAGAGCAGGAATCTGCAGCTGGAGAGCCCAGAAGTGGCAGGCAGAGTGGGGCAGGCTGCTGGCTTCTCTGCAAGTGGAGAGATCCCTGCGCCCACATTGCTGTGCAGGACCTGGGACAATGCATCTCAAGATTTTTAAGTAAAGGATTATTTTTCTACTATTTATTGAACTTGAAACTTTGGGGGGAGGGAGGGGAGAAAACCTGTTAGGGATTCTCAATGAGTACCACGTGCATTCTGTGCTGGGGAAGGGACTCTTCCCAGGAAAAGAGCTGGTCCTTAGGAGCTGACCTTCATCAGTGCCCCACTCTGCAAAGGGAAAATGAAGAAGCCCTCTCTGCCTCAGTGTTTACATTCGGATTGCTTTCTTTTCCACACTTGTTTCCTGTAAATATTGCAGCCTGATTTCTATTCCAGTATTGTCTTCCTATTTGCAGAGGAGAAATCCTGTACTCTCTTACTAAAATTCGGAGAATTCTGCTCAGAAACTTCTCCATCTTTATCTCTTCGCTCATCCTTAAAGGATTCCTGTGTGGAAGTAATAAAGAATTTCTTTAGCATTAGTTACCAGATAATCTCAGATGGAATCTGTGCCATTCTTCTGTTTCCTTAGACCACAAGTAGGGATAAACCAGTGTTTTGTAAAACTTGGGTTACTGTGGAAGAAACCTTGAAACCATAATGAGAAGCTGCTGCTGTTTGTCTGGAATTTTAACCTTGCTTGGTAATTCAAACAAAGATTAATCAATGTCTACAACACAGGGCATCATAATTATCAATTAGTTTTCAATCACAGTATTGTATTTTAGATTCACATTTTGTGATTACAATGATATCAAGCCGTTCTTGCACTGTGCATATGATAAACATCCACTTATATGTAAGTTTTTTTAAAAAAACATTTGTTTTAATATGGTACTTAATACTGTATTATGTAAAAAATTGGTTCTTAAACAGTACAGTAAAATAACTCTATGTGTGATACCAGGATACCCCTTTATACTATGTATAAAATTAAAATCTCTAGTGAAATAAACTGTATATAAGTATAGATCTGTGGAGAAGTGGCTGCACTGAAATGATTCTGCCTCAGTTTCCTTCTCTGGCTGAAGAGGACTGAAAATTCACTCCAGTTCCTCCAGTTTTATCAACAACCTTGAGAAATCTAACCTTTAAATGACAGCATTGATGGAAGCTTTAAAGCCTTTTTTTAGCTGGTTGGTCATTATTTGGGAAATGACCATTTCTGGAAGTGGTCAGCCACTGCTTAGGGTCACCAAAGCAAATAATGTAAGGGTTTTATTTTCCTGATCCTCTCCTGAAACCTCAGTGCCTGTGGATTTGCTGTTGTGCTGTGTTTGTGCAGGATTTGGTGGAGGCTTTTTGCTGAGCAGGCAGTGCAGGAATCCCCTGAGCCTCTGCTTTGTGCTCTCAGAGTGTGCAGCTGATGCCCTGGCCATCAACCAGGATTCATTGCCAGTTTGGAATCCAAAGTCATGCTGGTGCTTGGATACCGTGGGACAAATCATTTTTTATAAACTCTATCAGAAATGCCATTAATAGCCTTGTACATTGGAAAAAGTCATGGTGTTCATTACTTGAACTACAATATTTTTTCAGGGGAGAGGTTTTTTTGGTGGTTCCTCACCAGAAAGTGCTTGCAGGGTTCTCTTGCAGCTCTGCCAGAAGCTTCCAGAACCTCTTGGAACAGCTCTTGGAAGTCCAACAATCAAACCCCTTTTGCTTTTGCCTTAAAAGCTTTTCAAGAGCTTCTCCTCCGCTGCTTCATCTCTTTTCTTCTGGGACACAAAATTGTTCTTGCTTTGAGAGGTCTGCACAGCCCTGCTTAACTTGAAGTGATGGGAAGAGCCCAAGCTCTTGCTGGTAAAAAGTAATTCCAGGGAAAACTCTGATTTCCAATGCTGACACTGACCTTGTCCCAGCAGGAATAAATGAGATGCTGGGAGAGATAGCACTGCTGATAATGGATGTGATTGGGGTTTATATGGAGCTGCATGAGAGCTCTTCATTTTTATTGCCTCAGTTCTGCCGTGGCCTTCCCTCCCCAGCATTATCTGAGGAGCAAGATTATAAAAGGAGCAGTTAAACCCTGGATCCTCCTGCCCTAGAACTGATAAGACTTCATGGCCATTAATTTTCCACTTATTTTATATTGCCAACATAGTTGTGTTAATTTCCTGTAGGTTTTCTTTCATTCTCCCAACAAAAAAAAAGAAGAGTTTATTTTAAAGTGAGCATTGCCTTTAGTTTGTGTTCATGAATGTTAAATTGACTCGATGCTTGGGGTATTTGAGGTCTGCCAAGTGTATGGATTTTCCTATATCCAAGAAACCATGGAGAAGCATTTCTATGGGCAGAATATATTGATTGAAAATGCATTAAGAATTTTTTTTTATTTATTTGTGCTATTGCCTGGCTAAGAATTGTGATTTGCAAAGCCTGGTACAATTTACCCGTGAACATTTTATAAAGCCACTGAAGGCATGAAATATTATCTTTGTCCTTGGCAAGGGCAGGGAAGGGAGGATGGATGGGAATTCAGGAGATGTTCACATGCAGCAGGACTTGTGACTATAACTGGGCAAAGGGAGATCTCTCAAAGGCTTTATTCTGTCAAGTGACCCAGAAATGGGCAAGAGGACAGAAAGTGGATTTGTCAGAGGAAAAGCTATGGGAGTAAGCTGGCAGCAAATATGGAAAAGGAGAGAAAACTAGGATGCAAAAGTGCTGGATCTAAGAGAGTGCAGGTAATCCAAAAGGCTCTTGGCGAGTTCCAGGAGGAATTCGCAGCGTTCCCAGCTCTTGGCTGCCCATTTCAGTTGTTTGTAAAAAAGATTCCCAGCTATGGCTGGGATTTTCAAAGGAGCCTGCACTGGGCTGTCAGTGACGTTTGGAATATTAATTCCTGCAGCAGTTAACTCGGGAACCTTTGGATTGTTTTGCTGTACAAACCTCCCCCTTTGCCAGGGAGCCTAAGTGGGAAAAAGGAACATCAGTGCCATGGAATATTTCATATTCCTGCCTGGCAGCCTTGGGGCTGGTGAGAGGTGATGATTTTGTGCTTTGTGCTCTGAGCTGAGCACGGAAGGACCTTGGCCCAGAAGAGCTGGTGTTCCTGGAGCCAAGGCTGCAGTGGAATTTGGACACCGCAGTCCCAGAGTGAAGTTCTCCAAGCCCTGCCTCGTTAGTGAGGTGCCAGACAGGGCTGGGGTGAGTGCCAGCCCTTGCTCAGAAGCACTGCTGGTTCCTCCTTGGGAGAGGATCCCATGGGATCACTGATATCTCTTTGGAACGGGCACACTGTGAGCACAGGAGCAGGAATGTGATGGCAGGGGCAGAACATGTCTTGGATCTGGGGGTTTGCTTCAGCTCAGAGTGGCCTCTTCTAAATCCTGTGCAAAAAGTGACCCCTGGGCTCATTTCTGTGCTGGGAGCTGCCCTGGGAAGGAGCAATCCTGGTTTGTTGGAGGTTTTTGGAGCTGCCACTGGCAAATCCAGTTCAGCACTGCCTGAGCAAGTGTCCTCTGCTGGGATCACCTCTCCTGGGACAACAGCAGTGACAGCAGCAAAGGGAATCTGCTGGCCAAGGGCACAGGGCAGAAGGAATCCTTCCACTCTACCTGCACCTGGCTCTGGGACAGCTCCATCGATAAAGGGAACAGCCTCCAAAACTGCCAAGTCAGCACTTTTCACTTTGCAGGAGGGTCCTGACAACACTGGGGCTCTCTCCTTAAATCCAGCGGAACCATCAGACTGCCGAGGATTTCCAGTTTGGGCAACACTGATGGATTTTTCCAATTTTAAATCTTTTCCATGCACTGAAGTAATGAAATTGGGCTGGCAGCAGCAACAGGAACCTGGGAATGCAGTCAGAGAGTTTTTAATATCCAGAGAGTTTTAATATCCTTTTTGCACTTCTCCAACATTCTGACACTTCCACAAAGTTGCTCCCAAAATCCATTTTCTTGGCAGAAATCATGCAAATCACTTGCAGGATTAAAGGTTGAGTAATTAACATGATCTAATTGCTGCAAAATAATAATAACAACCTCCTTAATAATGGGTTTAATTCTGTTGCAGCTGGACTAAGGAAATCTCCATAAACAAGGCAAAAAATCCTCAGCCAGGGAACCTGGAGAAAACAGGAAGGGGATGGATTTTTTTCACTGTGAACATGGAGAAATCAGGCACAGCACGTTGGGTGACAGTTCCTATGGAAACCTTTTATAACTGAGCAGCAGAACATTGGAAAGCCTCATAAACTTGGGGGGAATGTTTCTTGTGTTACCTCCTTCAGGCCAGTTTTCCATATTGAACAGGTTTTTTCCATGTGTGACAAGTTTTTAAGGACACAGTGTTGTGGGGGTGCTGGAAATTCCAGGCTCTGCTGGCAGGGAGAAATCATGGACTGGTTTATCTTCTCCAAACAAATTGTTGGTCCCATGCCTGCTCCCTCCCAGTCCATCCCTCTGTTAATTACAGTTAATTTCCTCCAGGTTTATAATTAGCCAGATCCAAGGAGCAGTAATGGAGGAGTATGGATTTACCCTATGGAATGCTTTCACCACCAGCGTTGTGATTTCCCTATTTATTGGTGCTAAATGATATTGTAATTCCCTGTGAGTTGTTACTATCAGTTTCCAGTTCCTAGAAAATGGGTGTTTTTAGGCAATTTGAGACTGAATTATTTGGAATTCCCATTTGCAGCACATTCATGTGCTAGCCAATAAAAATACTCCTGGTAGGAATGTGGGGCTGGACCTGTCTTTGCCAGGAATCCAAGGAACATTTGGATGTTTTTTAATACTAAAATTGCCAAAAATGGACTTTGTGCCAAAAACTAATGACTAAATTTGAAGCTGAATGAGGAAAAAGAAAGCCTGTGTGGGAAGAATGGGGATTTAAAGCAGGGAGGGCATTGATTCAGGAGAAAGTGTTGCAGAGGTTCCCCTGTGAATATCTGGGCCATTTATTGAGGAGAATTGTATTTGTTTGATCTCATTTTCCCTCGTTCTCAGTTATTATTTAAGAACTTGGCTTTGCTTTGTGGTGTTTATTTTAATGTTTGCTCTTTTTTTTGCTGCCTTTAAACACAACCACAGAGATCTGCTAATGATGCATGGGGCAACAAAGGTTTGAAATTCTGCTGCAGAGACCACAGGTCCCAAAATAGCCCATTACAGCAGAGCCCAGTAATGATTTCCTTGCAGGAGTTACTTTGTTAAGTTACAGCTCTGAACTCTCCCACCTTTTTGCTATTTATTTGCAGGCCTCTGAGTTAAAAGAGTGGAAGCAAGGAGAAGCTTCCCAAACTCAGGAGCAGCAAATTCACAACCAGCAGGTTCCATTTCAAATGTTTGGCAAAGGGTTTTTGTGCCTGGATGGAAGAACATCAGCAAAGAATCATCCCAAGTTTGGGCATGTCGTGGAATGGTGCACTGAGAATGCCAAAAGTATTGGAATTTATAGGGAAAAAACGGATCAAGGAGCTCCTTTTGGCACCTCTGGTGTGTTTTGGATGCAGTGTGTATTGTGAGGTGATCTGGGTGATCATCACCAAACTAATTATTGGTGTTGAAAATGAAATCTGCAGCTTCTGGATTCCAAATCTCAGCGTCTTAATGAAACAAAAGGAGCAGCTGGAGCAGGAAGAGTGGGAGCAGCAGGACCAAAGGGAATGTTTGTGCTGCTGACAAGAAGTGGGAACCCATTATTATTATGGAATATGCAGCAGCTGATGAGTTCCATGTCCCCCTGCAGAAAACTTTTAATTGTTTCATTTCACTTTCATTAAGCCTGAAGAGCTCAGGTACATTCCCAGTACCTCCAGTACCTGGAATATCAGGTGGGTCTTTGTAACCAGCAGATGTTCTCAGTCTTGGCTTTCACTCTACGTGCACAGATCTGAATTTGTTTGTACTTCTGGATGTAGAATCCCAGAAAATCCCAGAATCCTGAGCTGGTTTGGGTTGGGAGGAACCTTACATCCCATTTCATTTCACCCCTGCCATGGGCAGGGACAGCTCCACCAGCCCAACCTGGACAATTATGACTGAGTGCACCTGTAATTCCAAAAGAATGTTTGGAATTACAGTTCTAATTCATACTCATTCCATAAATTTATAAAATATATATGGCAGGTATGACTTCAAAGCTGCAGAAGCACATGGAAATTTATCTTTTTGGGAGAGCTACAAATGCAGCTGCTGGGGTTGGGTACATTGCTCTTAATTAGCAAGGAATTTAATGAACTAAATTAAATTATTGCAAAGTGATTTATCAGTGTGACAGCATCAGGGCAGCAGCACAATTGAAGTTACACTGGACTGTTCTGGTTTGTAATAATGCTTTTTGCTTCTGCAGCAATATTGAAACCAAATGAAAGTGTTTGAGGAAATGGGAAACTGTTCGATCAAAGCATAAACATGGAGAGGTTTGGGTTGGAAGCTCCAGAAAAAATATTTCATGGAAAATGTGATCAACAGGAGGAAATTCCTGAAGGAAATACCTGCATGCCTTGGCTCAGCATCCTCTTCCTCCTGGAACAGCTTTTTTTGGGAGGCTGATATCACCTGGACATGAACACTGGGGGGAAAAGATGAATACTCTGACCTACAAAATGCAATATTTGAAATATCTATCCCTAACCAATAAAAAAAAAAGTATATTTCTCTGATATTTTATATTTTCTCTGAATATATTCCTATTTTCTAGGATTTCTCTGGAACTATTTACTGCAAGTATTTTGTTTGTGCCATTAATATCAAACTATTCATTTCTGAATTCTTTCAGCAATGCGCTTTAAATTTGAATGACTTAAATTCAGGGACACTTGCAGCCCATCAAAAAGACCCAAAAAAAGGCAATTTTTGAGGAGGTAATTGCTGTGGGTAGAATTAATGAGCACTGGTTACAGGTGAAGCAGTGTCCACCTTCAAACTGGAAAATTAATGGTAAAATTAATTACTCTGCTTGAATTCTTTCATTAGCTTCACTAAATTTTATGATGTTTGAGCAGTTCCTTAATTTCTGCTGTAATAGCTTGATCTGGTGATAATTTTTGAGGAGATATTACCTGTTTCAGTATTCCTAAGAGAAAAGTGTTCCTGTTTCATGAGCCCAGAATTATTTACATCCCATAATCGATGAACCCTTCACACCTTTCATTTCCAATTATTTTATTTATTAAAAATAATGCAAGTATTGAAAAAGGAGGAACATTACCTGTTTGAGAAGAAATTTGGCAAAAGGAAACCCTTGAACAGAAGCTTGCTAGCTGTCAATTTTTAAATAATAAACCAAAAATCCCTTTGATTACTGTGGTTTTAAAGTTCATTTTAGAAGTAATGAAAGTCCCAGATACTTTGTATTCTTAACTTGTTTTGGTTTGGGCTGAAGCAATTTCTAAACTAATGCATTTGGTGGAGTTTTTTAATCTGTAACTGATAATTAAAATGGCACCTTGAACCTAGTCACGAATTACCTGTCAGAATTAGGTTTTCTTGATAAGAATTACCACATACACCCAATTTAACTTCAAATATTCTTCCCATTTCCTTTTTAAGATTCTTTATGTTTCAGGACTTGATTCTCTTTGGCCTGTCCTTTGTGGCTGGCCTCGTGTCTAAAAACAGCTACAAATATTTAAATTATTCTTCACTCATTTATAGCAATGATGACAGCGTTCAGAGCTAAATTTACTGTGCTGTAAATGACATTGCAAGGAACTATTCTAAAGGAAAAATTGATTTTTTTTTTTAATTTTTTAAAGTGGGTGCTGACTGAGTGAAATGTTTTTATGGACATAGACTTCATAAAAGGGGAGATTTATTTTATAGTGATTTCATGAAATACTGTCCTTCTGTTATGATATTGGGCTCCTTTTTATGGCAGGTCACAGCTCCGTGCCTGTCCCCTGTGTCACCAGTGCAGCACCCAGGTGCTGTTTTCCCCATTTTCATGGATTTTAATTAGTTCGCCACATTCCTGATGAGGAATAAAATTGGGGTAAGAACACTCTGGGACACTGTGCCTGCTGATCTCCAGGGGAGTTCTTGGGTTCACTTGGGATTATAGGTTGGACTCGATGATCTCAGAGGTCTTTTCCAGCCCAATTGCTTCTTGCTTCTGTTCTGAATTTCAGTGTCTCCAGGTGGATCTGTAACCAAGGAAGGTGTCAGTGATGAGGATTTTTAATGATTCCTGCAGGGTGAGGAAGAGGGATGGTGTCCCAGCTTTGGCTTCCATCAGGATGGATCCTGGAGCAATTCCCCTCACAACAGTCCCAGCTCTCCTCCAGAGCACTCAAATCCTTCCCAAAAATCTCTTTGGAGATGAGTTACTGTGGGGATGAAGGGAGGAGAAGAGCCTGAGGGTGCTGGTGGACAGTGAGCTGTCGCTGAGCCAGCAGTGTCCTGGGGGACAGG
>VRYO01002482.1:7628455-7650195 GCA_009812075.1 Sialia sialis | reverse complement strand
CCCTGTGTGGCCTTGGGAGCAGGCCCCAGCTCTGCTTCAGGCCCCAGCAGTGGCACCAGAGGAAAGAGCAGGGATTGATCCCAGGGAGTTCCTCTGGTCAGGAGACAAAACTTCACTGTGCTGGTGATACATTGTCCAGAGGGGCTGTGGAGTCTCCTCAGTGAGGATATTCCAGGCCAGTCTGGACACAATCCTGTGCCGTGTGCTCTGGGATGACCCAACCTGAGCAGGGTGCTTGGACCAGATGCCCGCTCTGTCTTCTCTTCCAACCGGACCCGTTCAGTGAAATCGCCGCTGCGCTCCCGTTCATCCCGCACACCCCCTGCAGCTCCGTTACGGGCAGCGCCCAGCTCAACCCGCCCCGAGTCTGCTCCGACTCTGCTCCGCCGCCCCACACCCCTGCGGAGCTTGGCGGGCCGGGGTCCGGCAGCCGTGAGGGGCCGGGCCCGGGGCTCCCTCAGGCTCCCCCCGGGCGGGGCAGGGCGGGGGCGGCCCCAGCGCCGCGCTCCCCCCGCGGTCCCCGGCGCGCTGCAAGATGGCGGCGGGAGCCGAGCGCGGCGCGGCGCTGCCCGCGGAGCCGCCGCCGCTGAGCGCCGAGGAGGTGGCGAGGCGGCTGGCGAGCACTCGCCGCGAGCTGGGCAACCGCCGCAAGATCCTGCTGCGGAACCTGCCGGCCGAGAGCAGCAGCCAGGTACGGCCGCCAGCGGTGCCCGCAGCCGCCCGGCGGCGTGGCGTGCTCCCGCCCGCGCCTCAGGCGGGGGCCGGCAGCGGGGAGGGAGGCGCGGGGCAGCCGCGGGTCTCCCGCGGGGCTCGGCGGCCGCGGAGCTCTGCTTTCCTCCCAGAGCTGCCCCGCACGGGGCCGGCTGTGTGGGGCGGCTTTGTTACCTGCGGAATGCGACTCCGCTCCTCACCGGGGGCCATGCTGGGCTGGCCGGGCAGTGCTGCCCGGGGAGCGCCGGGGTCGCGGCCTGGGGTGTGAGGGAGCGAGGCGAGGGCTCGGTGCAGGGTGAGCGGTAACGGGAGCTCCGGCACCTGTGTGCGCACAGGTAGGGCGCTGCAGCACAGCCTCCTTGGGGGCGAAAAAGCTTCCAGACTGGCTTTTTAAAAATTATTATTATTGTGAGGTGAGCCAGACGTAGAGAGGGAAAGCGGTTTTCCGCAGTCTGACGGTGGTTTAGGAAAATTCCTCTCAAATTCTGCTGTTGGTAGGGGATGATCGCTGAACTCTTCAACCGAGTGCCGTGACTCAGATGCTGAGGTGATTTAGCTGCACAGTCACTTCACCAGCTCCAAACACACAACTTGATGCGCGGGTATTTAAGAAAAAAAAAAAAAAAAAAGTAGCTGCGGCTTTTGTTCTGCTCTGCTCCTCGTCCGCCTCCCCCCTCTCCAAAGCACAGGTGGTTTCGCTACCTGCGGGTAAGAGCAGCACGTGCAGACTCTCAATTTCTGCATAACTCCGGCGGAAAAAGGCACTATTCATTTTGGAGAGGCTCGCAGAAACCCGAGCCGCAGCGCCCAGCTGGCCGCTGCCCCTCTGCCTGTTTTGTTCTCGAGTGCTCAGTGTGTCCGGCCCTGCTCGGAGCTGGGAGATGACAGCTTTGTTAGGGTGCTTTAGGCACCTCTGTTGATAGCAGGTGATCGATAGCATCTCCCAGCTTGGTGAAGGCTGCTGATCTTCGTCTCTTGGTGAAGCGGCAGTGTTGACAGAGAGGGCTTTGCTGGTGTGTCAACAGATGCTGGCTGTGGATGGCCAGGACGGGAGCACTGTGACATCCAGCTCTGTGCCCTGCTGCCACTGCATGAATTCATGAATTCCCAGGTGGGAATTCACCGCTGTGGAATCTGTCAAGCTACAGGGAAATACCAACGTTAAGGTGAAGTTTGGCAGCCGCGGAGTTTTCTGGAAGTTTGCCTTTTTATTTTGACAGCTTAAGCAGCACTTAGACGCCTTTTTCTCCTGTATATCGGGTTCTGATGTTGCTCTGAACGCCTTGTACAGATCCTAAAATGCACTTTACTGTCCTTTTATTTTTGAACATTGATGGGCTGCTGGTGGTGGTAATAAAGGCAGAAGAATTGTGCTCTAGGGAGGAAGTTTCTGTCCTGGACAGTTTTGGAAAGAAGTGTGTTTGTGGTCAGGCATGTTAAATCTACCTGTGTATTTGGCTGTCATAACTTCCAAAATTACTGTGAAATTTAACATTTCTTGCTGCCATTTAGCACCACCCATGGTAAACACGGGATTGTCCGCTGTTTTCTCCTTGAGTAAGGGGTGAGCCAAGTAAAATCAGATAAACTGTTTCTGACCTGGCCAGTTTTATACACTGTCAAGAGGGAGATGAACATCACTGAAGGGCAGCCAAGTCTCCCAGAATAGGTTTTCATAAATGTAACTATTCATCTCTGAGCGTTGGGGTGTTGGCTTTGCTGCCATTTGTTGTTAAGTGAAGAGTGAAGCCAAGATTTACCAAAATAGTTTTGAAGTGAAAATAACTGTTCTGCTGATAGAGAGATTGGTGGAGATTCTCAGTTTCGTCAGAAAAGTAGGAGAAAACTTTTTTTTTAATATGAAGTTACATAATGAATATAATTCCTCTGCCACTTGTAGCTACATATTAACTTTATTATTGTACTTGTAATCTTCAATTACCTTTGGAGCCCCACCTGTGCTAAACTAAATTAAAAGGATAAATTACTCTTGAGGCCACAGAAGAAATGTCCCTTGAAGTTTCTAAACCAGAAACAGGTTTGCAATGGTAGAAACCAAACAGAGCTCAACCCACTGCAGGATCAGTGTTTCTTCAGGCAGTTCTCTTACTACACCTGTGGAGAAAGGATTTTTTGTGGCAGATCTGTGGTGAACAATTTACATCTTCAGTGTTATTGAAGGCAGAGTCCCTGTTTGCTGTTCACAGAGTTGGATGTTGAACTCTTCCAGAGCTGCCAGGTAGTTCCCCAAATTTTTCCTCATGGGATTCCTCCAGCACAATATAAAAATGTAAAAATGATAATGATGTGGAAATGGCCACAGGCTGTTGCTGACCTCTCTAAACCTTCAGATCTTGGTGTCTGTAGCAGTGACAGTGCCTTAAAGGCAGAATTTGGAGCTGAGGCTGCAGCAGCATCACCAGAGGTTTCTCTGTTTCTCCTGGAGCTTCACTGGGATGATTGGAGCAGTGATCCGCCGTGCTCCTGCAGCCTTGGCAGATCCCGCTCCTCCAATTGCAGTTATCCTTGCCAGAGTGGAGAAGTGTCCTGTGCTCTCAGAGCAGCCATTTCATGGCTTCATTAGGGCAGGGCAGTGATGTGGGATGTGCAGGAAGATCATCCCCTCTGTGTCAGTCCTTCTGAAGAGCAGCAGATAGAGAGCCTGTTCTTGTTAGCATTAATGGCCTCTGATGTGGGGCTGTGGTCAGACTGATGTTTGCAGCAAGAGTCTTTGCCAAGAGACTTAAAAGTGAGTGTGGTTGTAGTGATTGCTTTTATCCTGAGCAGTGCTTGGCAGTGGGGCAGGCATCTCTTGGATTGCCTTGTGTGTGTGCATCTCCCTGAGCCACCATCCCTGATCCATCCTCCATTCCAGCAGCAGGGAGCACGATCTCCTGGGGTGTTGTAGCAGCAAAAATTGCAACCAGAAGGTCCTTGGAACAATCCTAAAACTTCCCAGTGCTCTGGAGGAGGAGAACTGCTCTGAGCAGAAGGAGGGAAGGAAATACCACCTTCCTTCTCCTTTTCTGCTAAAGGGATGACCAGAACTTCAGGATGACCAGAATGGAAGGGAGGTTGTACCTCACTAAAAAGGAAGTTTTATTTTGAGTTTGCATTGTTTTACCCCCGCCCAGCAAACAAGCACCACACAGCCACTTGTTCACTTCTTCACTGCTCTGGTGCTGAGGAAAATCAGGGCAAAAATAAAGCTTGGGAGTTAAGAATGGTTTAATTATTGAAACAAAAAAACCCCTCTTACCTAAAATTAATATAAAACAAATAATACTAATATTAATTGTAGTAAGAAGGAATTAAAGCCAAGAGAAACAAGTGATGCCCAGTAGAGTTGCTCAGCACCCAGTGACTGATGGCAGCTGCTCCCAGTTTGCACTGGGCAGGACATTGTGTGGTGTGGAGCATCCCTCTGGCTGTGCTGGCTCTGGTCCCTCCTGGCATTCCAGGTACCTGTGCATGGGAAACTGCAGAGTCCTTGGCTCACAGCAAGCTCTGCTGGACAGCAACTGAAACATCCCCGTGTGACCAACATCAGTGTCATCCTAAAGTCAAACCAGCACTGAACCAGTAGGGACAAAACTGATTCTGTCACATCCCAAACCAGGGAAATTATAATTACCATTTTAATTTTACCATTTGCATGTTTTCTGTATGTACCCTGTTGGATTAGAATGATAGATTGTGGTCTCCCCCAGTTGGTTGTTTGTTTTTTGGTTTTTTTCACTCTTAGTGTCTCCTTATTTGTAGCTGATGAACTTCCATGGGGATGAACTTCCATCACTGGGACACCATCAGCACAGTCTGATATGAAATACCAGTTCCTATCCCATGGAGTTCCTGCTGGGAGGTTTAGACCTGGGGTTATTTATCTTTTTGTGCTCATCATTAGTGAGATTTGTGGCCACAGTGTTCTGTGCCAAGATCAGCTGCCCAGCAAGGGCTCTTGGCTTTTTGCTTCCCCTCTTTGCACATAAGATGCTGTGGAAGATGCACTTGCTCCCAACCATTTTTGGGTTGATTATCCCTAAATGCCACCATGTCACAGTTGTACAAAACAAATCTGATAGATGAGATGCTCTAATTTAATGGGGGGCTGGTTAATTGTTTGAACATCTCTCTTGGGGTGGGAGAGAATCCAGAGAGCAGTGAAACACTGAGATGTTGACACAAACCTGGTCCAGTCCACCTGGGATGGGGATTTATTTTGGAACCTGGTGGAATGAAACCCATTCAGTTTTTCTCTCTGCTGTCTGCTCCTGATCAAAAGCTAAATCACTGCTTAGCGTGGTGCTGTTCCTAGTGGGGTTGTGGCATTTTTTCCCTTTCTCCCTGGATTAGCCATCATTTTTCCTTGTTAGATGGAAAGCCTCTAATGAGGTGTGATGATTTGAGGAAGTGCTCTCTGCAATCTGTTGGATGCCAGACCTTTAAGTAGAAGAGCCTTTGTGTTTTCATTACTCCTCTGTCACACTGCCTGAGCATGAAAGGCACATTGTGGAGAGGGAGCAGCTCTCATACCTTAAGAAGGACATTTGAAAATTTTCTTTGTTACTTTTCTTGTGCTTTGAGCTCTTGCTCTCTCAAGTTACCTCTCTCTATGTCTTTTCCCTCTTTCATTTAGCTCTCACACCACCCACTATACCAAGGATGGAATTAATTTCCAGTCCCATAAAGATCCTCTTACCAATAGCACTCCCAAAAGTCACTGGCAGATCAGAGGAAAAAGTTTTTAATTCCACTGAGAAGTTGTTGTTTTCCTGTCTTCACAGTTTCTTACTAAAGATCTTTGAGGGCTCTGATCTTACAAAAGAATCAATTCCCAGTCACAAAGGTTTGCCCTAAAAAAAGTTTATGGCCTGGAATGACAGGCTTGAATCCATGTCAGGTTTCCAGGTTTGGGGTTGTGGAAATGAAGAGGGAGTGAGCTGAGCAGAGCTTTGGGACACCCCTCAGTGCTCACTGTTCCTGGGCAGGTTCTGCCACATCTCACCTTGATCCTCCAGCTTTGCTCCTCTGAGAGCTTCCTTCAACTCAGCACTGAAATCCACTGGGAAATTGGGAAGGAAGAGGTGTGGTGAGCCCAGTCTGCATGAAATGGTACTTCCTAGGGGGATTTATCCAGCAGTTAATGAAATATTGAGGCCCTCCTACCTCTCTGATCAGGAGAGGGTTAAAATTGCACTTTGCATCAGTCCTTTTTTGTTTTTATTAACCCTCTTGTTGGTGCTGAGTGCTGCACTTGCTCTCCACAGAGCTCTGGGTTTTCCCTTTAGTAACACATTCTTTAAACTGTGTCAGTATTCTCTTGTTTACTACTTATTGTTTATTTAATATCTGCAGTGAAATCCATGTGTCATGTCATGAAATCAAATATTTAGCAGCCTAAAATGTGAATCAAATGAACACCCCATTATATAATTTTGTAAATGCAAAGCTTTTTTTTTATGAGAGGTTCTCTTTTTCCTGTCCTGCCTGCACAAATGGAACAAAGCCTTTTTCAGCTGTGAGATGATTTAAAACTTCTTGGTTAGCCAAGTAACTACTTTAAACTTAATTGATTCCCATTTCAAGAATATTCATGTGAGGTTTAGGCCTTCAGCTGCTCAGTGAGAGCCAAGTTCTAGACCAGGCTTGGAGAGTGTTTATATTGGAGACTTCCCTAAAGCTCACTGCAGAAATCTGGCCAGGCACCCATAGAATTGTTAAATATTCTGTTGCCAGAATAGCATAATTATTACATTTAATATCAAGTCTAGTTTTACGTCTAAAGAGAGAACAGTGCTTGGGTTTGGTGTGCTGGCTTTATATACATTATAATATATATTTTATGTATTGTTCCTGGTGAGTATTGAGAATTTCTTGGCTATTTTTTCCCTTGCATTGTGAGAGTGTGTAGGAAAAGCTGCTTTTATTAGACATAAACCAGTGAGCTTTGCTAATTTGATAAATGTGCCTGTGAATGAGTCCCTTTCTCATTTGTGTTTGAAACAATGCAGGTACTAAACACAAAGATCCTCTCTGAGGAATTCTTTCTGTCTCAGAGGTGCAAGTCTCAAATTGACAATAAGTGCTGAAAACTCAGCGCCAGTTTTTCTACCCAAGACAGGACAGACAAGAACTGAACTATTTCAAGACATTTACAGTAGAAAATAATACATTTTTTAAAGGATAAAGAATGATTTTTCTTAAACTCCCTTTGTTATATTTGATTTTGCTTTTTCTGCTAATTTTCATGTACGACCAATTATTTCCTAGTTAAAATTTTAATTTGTATTGATTATCTGCTCTTTTAAGGGGCTGTAGAGTAGCTATACTTTATTGGTTTTATTTCTTTCCAGGAGCACAAAATCCTGGAATGGTTTGGGTTGGAAGGGACCAGACAGAACTGCTTAATATTTTTGTTGTCAAAATCTGCTTTGTCCAATGAGTGACACTCGAGCCTCCAGCATGTTGGTAAATATTGCCGTTGTTTACAGGATATTTAATAGGATGAGGTTAATGCAGGTTGCTGTGGGAGTTGTCAGGTTTTGTAGCTCAGCAGATGATTTGTCAAAGAGGAAAAAAAAGCCCTTGAGGAGGAGCGGTTTTGTCACGAGAATGTTGGGATGCGGGTGTTGGAGCATGGACACGGTGATGGCGCCGGGGCTGGCACACCAGGACTGGGCTGTGGGGGCACTCTGGGCCTGCTCGGGGTTTGCTCCCTCTGCCCCATCGGGGTTTGCTCCCTCTGCCCCATCGGGGTTTGCTCCCTCTCCCCTGGAGAGCGCTGGGAATGGGAGAAGCAGCGCTGGTTGTTTCTGCTGCTCTCAGGGAAACATCCTGTGCTTACATTCCTCGCAGGGGCTCACTCTCTCTGCCTGACTTGGCTGAGCCCCTTCTCCTCCAGAGCCAGCATTCCCTGCTGGGACAGTCCTGGGGAGCTGCTTGGAGCACAGGGATCAGAGCTGAGCCCTTCCCATTGCTTTTTCCCTGACACTTCTGCTCTGGAAGTGGGGAGTGAAACTGGGAACAGCATCACAATGGGAGCTCTGTTCCTTCTTTTCCACCAGAGCTGAGTGCTGGGAGATGTTGGAGGTGAAGTTTAGAGAAGTGCCTGGCTTAGCAAGCAGAGAGATCTCGGTGTATCACACATATTTACAGCTGTTTAATGGAGAGGAATACACATTTCCCTGGAGTTGGCAGGGAGTGTTTTATCTTTGTAAACCCTCAGGAACAGTGTTTATGTGAGAAATGCTTTCACTGAAACTCTGCACAATCCCAGTTCCACAGGTGAAGGGCTCAGCCCTGCCAAGAGCCCACCAGAACCTTCCTGAAAGAACCCTTGGCACAAACCTGGCACTGTTTGCAGCCACCTGAGAAGTTGGTGTTAAAATTTCTGTGCTTAAATCAGGCTTTATTTTAAATCTTCCTTATATTCTCATCAGTTTCTATATGAGATCTCCTAATTATCCCCCAAAGAGTTGTTCACTAGGGGCTGTTTTTCCTCTCAGAGTTTCAGGCAGTTACTGGGAAATCATGTGGAATCATCTGATACACAGATGACTTTCAAAAGAGTGGTCAGAGCTGTTTGAAATCCTATTTCCTGCTACCTAACCATCATATAAAACTTTCAGTGTTGCTCTTGTAAAATAATACAGGAAATCAAAAGGATGAGTATGTTCCTCTTTTTGTGAGGGGGACAGAAGCAATTCTTTGGAGTCTTCAGTGGCACAGCATAACTGAGCTGCCAAAAGTGTACAGAAAGTGTTTTCTCAGTCTGTCACACCTGAAAAAGAACCATCTAATCCTTGTTTGAGAGGTGTCCACACTCAGATCCTCCACCTGGCTTGAATTTTGGGCGTATCTTGCATTTCAGAGACCCCATCCTTATCACACCTTATTTGAGGATGTGTGGTGGCTGGAGAAATGCTGCCATATTTTATTAATGCAGTATTTGACAGCTGTTAAATAGTGAAACCAGAGATTGGTGCTCTCTTGACTAAAAGGTGTGCACCTGATACCCCTCACAGAGAACCCAATTAACCTTTAGGCTCTATATATTGAATTACCAAACTGGCAGCTACACTCATCTGCTGGAAATCAGCTGCAATTAAACTTTCAGACAAAACCCCTTGATTATTTTGCTTGCAGAAATCATCTTGCACTCTTGTGTATGAGATTTATCCAGCTAAAATAATGTAAATATCCATGTTATTACTTCTGTTTTTTTCATTGGGGTGATGAATGTTCATCTTTTCTTTCTCACCACTGAACTGGCAACAATTTGTGGGGTTTTGGGGCATGTGCATTTTGATTTTTTGGGAGTAGCTGTAGCAAATTCCTCTTAGACTTGCTCTTGTCCATCCCTCCTCTCTTCCCATTAATTAGTGGGAGCAAATAACACTCTTGGGATTGATTCTGTGTTGAGCAGCTGTGTAGCAATTGATAGAGGATACTTTCCAGGGGGTACTCTGGCCACAATTATCTGCTGGGTGAAAGAATATCCATTATTAAGAGTGAAAATCTATTAAAGTAAACTTGAGCAGGAAACTAAAGCAACTGTTGGGTTTTGGGGCAGTGTTGGGTGCCCTCAATACATTTGGTGATGTGATGCTGCCAGTGTTCCTTGTCCATGTGGTATTTTAGCTATGCCAGTTGTACTTCAGAGAAATGGAGAGGGTTTTGCTATTTAATGAGCTGTGATGTTATTTGTCTTTATCAAAAGACAGTTCCAGGACACCCTTTTGTGTTTATGTGACCCCAGAGAACGAAAAGTAAATTAATCAAATTCAGCAAGCCAGTTTTATATGTGAGATAAAAACATTGCTGCAGCAGTGTAACCAACTACTTTAAAAACAAATATTTGATGGTGTTTCTATGGTGAAATTCTCTGTTTGTTGGGAAAGTTTTTGGCTTTGTTTGAAATGAAGATGAATTTGTACACTTGCTTGGTTTGGTGGCTTATTTATGTGATGTCACTTGTACTTTCCCCTTGCAGGAAATCCACGAGTTGTTCAAAGATTATGAAATCAAATATTGTTATGTGGACAGGAATAAAAGAACAGGTGAGAAATTAAAACTTTGATCTGTTTCAATTCTGTGAGGAACATCATGTGCTGTGTGTGACATCATGGACTGTCACAGTTTGTCTGGTGTCCCTCAGTGCCTTTTTTGTCACATTCTACTGACACCAGTAAAAGCTGGAAACTTACTGGTGTTGATCAGAAGTTTTTTTTGGTCTGGTCTCTCCTCAGTGAGTGTCCCTTTGGAAGAAAGCTGATTTCAGCTGCCTGAATTCCTTTGGAAAATGCTCCTGAGGCCTCTCCTGGGACAAACCCCACATGCCTGAGAGGGAGACCTGCCCAGCTCCTGATGCATTTTAGTTTGCTCACGTCAGGAAACACCTCTGCCCTGTTAGGGTCCCTGTTGGAGGTTGTGGAATCTCCATCCCTTGGGATACTGGGGACCCATCTGGGTGATCCTGTGAGAGGAACATGTTGGACAAGAGGCCCTCAGGAGTTCCCTGTCACCATTATCTGATCTGGAATTGTGTGAAATGCTTTATGGACTGAAAACTGCACAAAAAGATCTGTTAACCCCAAAGTGAGGACTTGTGGATGTTGTCATAGAGATTCCATAGAATCTGTGATATGTTGACATCAGTGGAACATTTAATTTAGTAAACAATAGTCTGCTAGTAGAATCTTTAATTTGTTCCCCAGATACAAAATTTGGTTGGGTTCCAAACAGTGAAGCAGTGTGCATCACAGCATAATCACTTTTTGAGTTAATTGCTGATGATGTTCAATTAATAATCCCAGAATTTAGACATGCTATACAATCTATATAATAGATATATTTATCTGTTGTGTCTTTGGGGTGAATCTGCAGCTCTCTCTGTGGTTTCAGGGTAGGTGATGTCCCCACTCCTCTCTTGCAGCTTTTGTCACCCTGTTGAACGGGGAGCAGGCCCAGAGCGCCATCAGGAAATTCCACCAGCACTCCCTGCGTGGCAAGGAGATCTCAGTGCAGCTGCAGCCCACGGATGCTCTGCTGTGCATCACCAACCTGCCCCTTTCCCTCAGCATGGAGGAGTTTGAGGAACTGGTGCGTGCCTATGGCAATGTGGAGAGGTGTTTCCTGGTCTACAGCGAGCTCACCGGCCATTCCAAGGGCTATGGCTTCGTGGAGTACATGAAGAAGGACTCTGCTGCCAAGGCCAGGCTGGAGCTCCTGGGCAAGCAGCTGGAGGACAGCACTCTGTTTGCACAGTGGATGGATGTGAACCAGCTGACCACAAACCTCATTCACTCCAAGTGCCTTTGTGTGGATAAATTGCAGAAAGACTGCGCTGATTCGAAAGAGCTGATCCAGGCTTTCTCCCTCAAGTACAAACCTGTGTTCTGCCAGGTAGGTTGGGTTTCTTATGGAAAACCAAGGCTGGGATGGCTGGATTGCCTCACTTCCCTCTTGCTGTCTCCCACTTTTATCTTTCCTATTTATTTTTATTTTCCTATTATTTTGTGCATGTTCTCAGTGATGCTTCATCTCCCACTGCTCTGGGTGTGCAGTGCTTGATCCGTGGTGTCTGGGAATTCTGCAGGACATCACTCCAGTAAAATGCCAGCAAAATGTTTGTAAGACATCCCCTAAGGTCATTTACTGAAAATAATTCGGATTTTGAGAGCTTTTCAAGTAAACATTGCTGAAGGTTTTATTGCTCAAAGAGAGCCAGAGAGTATAAATACAAGTGCAGCAGTGCAGATCATGCAAAGTACATCATATATTTAATATACTCATATTTAATGTTTTTCCCTAACTGAGGAAGATGCAGGCTTGGGTTCTTGGGGGTTTCCAGGGATAGAAGTGACACAACTTTTGGAAAGCTGGGAAGCACAGAAGAGGTGGATCCTTGCCTTTGTAGTGCACAAGTTTCCTTCTCATCCTCGTGGCTTGTGAGATGAGAGCACAAATAAATGTGGCAGAGATAAATCATCATGAACAGGCGGTGGAAGGAAATCTTTATTTGTAGTCACACAGGTTTCAGCTGCAGGCTTGTTTTTTAATTGTTTTTTTCCCCTTAAATCTCTTGGAAGGCTGCTGAGGGATCAGCCTGGGGATGAGCACCCAGAGATCCCCAGCATGAGGAGCAGAAGGTCCAGCAGGATCTGCAGCCTGACCCCCTGCAGGCTTCACTCCCTCCTTAGTGCTCTTTTCCAGCCCCAGCAACTTGGAGTTGGCCAGAATAAATCCTTAGACTTTGCTTTTTAACCAAACCCACCAGGAGATGAATAAATTGGAATGAACTCTTCCCAAAAAATGCCCATTCCTGGCTATTTTCATCTCGAGCCTGGAATGTGTCTGGCTTCAGCCTCACCTCACTGATGCCTAAATTAAGGAGCTTTTGCTCCCCATTATTTTCTTCCTGTAAGAAGATATTAAATGCTGTACTCAAGTCTTCTGCTCAATCCTTGTTTAATTAGCTCAACAGATTGATCCTTTTAAGTCTTTTCCTTCAGGGCTTTTTTTCCAGCTGTCAAATAACCCAGGGGCTGTTATCAGCTCCCCCAACAATTTTTCACCATCCTTTAAAAATTCTGGGCTTCAAAGAATAACTGACTTCTTGGGGGAAAGATGGGTTTCACTGACAGAGCTCTGCAGTGCAGTTAGAGGCACTCAAAAATTGACTTTTGACCTTTTAAAATCATAATAACTGTTGGGTCACACTTGGTGTGGGTGAGGGGGGTGTTCATCTGCATAAGGTGAGTAAATATTCCTGTTCCCATAAAATACAGGGGAGTGGAGGTAGGAAAACAAATAGTTCAGATTTGATAGGTGAAAAAGGGAAGAAAATAGATGCTAATTAATCTTGGGTTTATGAGTGAGATGACCTGAAAATTGGGGACAAAGAAAGGAAGAGCAGAAAGACCCAAGAAAAGATGGGAAAAGCAAAGAGGAGGGATGTGATGGGGTGGGGAGAGACAGAAAAACTGGGAGAGGACAGGGTAGCAGAAACCTGAGTGTGGGGGGAATTTGACTGAGAAAAGTATTTTTTTCTGGAAAACTTAATTGTAGCTCTTGTGATGCTGAGTTCTGCTGGGAGCTCATGCAGTATTTCATCAAGTAGATAAAATCCTTTACCCAAAATTCTTACCTGAACTCATGAAATAAACTCCTGGTATTTCATTTTATTCCAAAGTTACCATTTTTAAAAAAAATCATTTTGGTTTCTACTCTGTCGACAACAGAAATATTCTGTCAGGAGGAGCTGAAGCTAAATACTTACACATGGATATTAGGAAAAGTGTGTTTTGTTCTTTGTTTCAAAAAAATGAACCAGAAAACCTCATTCTTTTCTTCTGTCAACTTTAAATTGTCACTAAAAGATCTCTACCCTTATCTGGATTGGAATAAAGAACTTTTTTTCACTAGCTGTTTACTTAGGAGGTTGAAAAATTCCTGAATCCTTTGCAAGAATATTGTTGGCTGCACTTGGGACATGTTAAGAGAGGTTTTAACTATAATTTTACCTGAAAATACAGGTGTTCCATAACTTCAAACCTTTCTTTTCACAAGTACCCCAGGTCTTTGCCAGTGCACCTAAACTGGTACCAAAATAAAATATAAATACAAAATGTATTTCTGTATGAAATATGTGTTCTCCAGAGGCCAGCCTCTGTGACAGTCAAGATCTGACCACCTTGTTTTTCTTCCAAGTCTTTGACATTTCTATTTCAGTTGTCAGGGGAAGTTTGTGGGGCTGAGGTTGTTTTTATCCAGTGCAATCTGGAGGAGGTTTTGTCTCTTCCCAACCAGAGCTGCTATCAGTTTATCATTCCCATTCATTTGGGGACTGGAGATTTTTGCCTAAGCTTCATCCCTCCCTTCTCACCCTGTTTTTTTGTTTGATTTAAATCTGCTCATTCTCTCTCAAAGTCTGCACACAAAGGGCACAGCAGTGTTTGCCACGTAAGCCCTTTTCCAGTCTGCTTGATTGATCAGTCTGGCATCTTCTCTTGGCATTCCCCACAGCCCCAGCCTTCACATGCTCCCAAAAGGCACCAGGTCCTGGGGGAATTTGCATTGTTGCATGTTTCAGCAGCTATCATGCACCCTGATGAACGACACTTTGATTATTGCAGGCTGAAAAAAAATGAAGAATAACGACTTTATAATTGTCCTGCAAAATAAAACTGGTTGTAGCATCCAGCTGTATTCACAGTTGGCTTCTCATTGCTCCTGTGTTCAAATATGTGTTAAATGCATTTCATAGCTGAGCTTCTCCATGAGCTGAGATGGGAGTGAAGGTGGGAATGGAACCATGAATGCCAGATAGAGGAAGATGTGATATCCAACTTATTTCCAGCATTTTTAGAAAGAAACCTCCTGCTTTGGGGGGAAATGTTAACCTTGGCTTGTGCCAGCTGTGCAAGACCTTGCAGGGGGCAGGTGCAGTATTGCAGGGCAGCTGCTGCAGTTGCCATTTGGCATGCAGTGCTGGCACTGTTGCTGTTGCAGTTTGCCCAGGATGAGGACGGTGGCAGCGGGGACTTCGCCGTGGTGGAGTACGAGAGCGCAGAGCAGGCGGAGAGCGTCAGAGGGGCCATGGACGGGGTCACCATCAATGGCAGGAGGGTCCAGGTGTCCTTCTGTGCCCCTGGAGCACCAGGCAGGAGCACCTTGGCAGCTCTCATAGCAGCACAGAGGATGGTGAGTATCAGTTTCAAATCTTTTCCTTCTGCCAGGGTCAGGATTGAATGCACAGGAGATAATAACTCTTGTTGGGACTCAGATGTTCATTAATTCTTACAGTGAGTGCCACAGCACTTCTAGCCAACAAGCTAAAAATGGAGAAATGGTGATAAGTCTCACTTGTTACAAGGTCTTTTAAGGCCTAACTGTCCAATTAAGAACTAACACCTAAATTATTTTTATTTTTGATCAATAACTAAACACCCGTAACCCATGATGTGATCAGTGTTACATGGAGAGGCAGAGGAGTTCCCTGTCTCCAGCCAGCTCAGACCACATCTCTGTAAAAGAGATGAGAAATCTGTTACAAGACATGGTGCTCATGGCAACTTTCCTTATTCTCCTGTACTGAGAACTCTGGGTTTAAGGGAAAAAAAAGAAATGTGCTTGGAATTTTGTTGGAATCGTTTGTTAGGTGCTTCATTTGAGGGGAAAATGCTGCAGTGCAGCATTTTCTGTCCAGTTACAAAAGTACACCCAGACCCAAGAAGAATAAGGTGAAGAAAAAAGAAACTTCTGCCCTAAAATCTCTGTATTGCTCTCTATATATTGCTATGTTCCAAAACTCTAAATTATGAATTTTTCACCCTGTGATATTACACACTTCTATTCAAACTCCACACCAGTGATCCTAATCATGTCACTCAATTTTGGAAGTCTTTTCCATGGCCTCAGGTAAAATGCAGTGTTCTCCTGGGGGTCAGTGCCTGTCAGCACAGAAAGTTCCAAACTCCCAATTTGTAGGATTCCAGCAGGTGAGATCCCTGGAAACCTCTTTGGGATGAGCTCATCATGCCTGAGCTGAGCTTTGCTCAGCCAGGAAAAGGAGCCAGGCTTGGGAAGCCTTTGGGATTTATCAAAGCCAGGTTGGACAGGGCTTGGAACAACCTGGGATAGTGGAAGATTCCCTGCTCATGATAAAGAGTGGAGCTGGATGAGCTTTAACCAACCCATTCTGGAATTCTGCATCATCAGCCCAGTTCAAGCTCCTTCCTAGGCAAAGATGGCCAGGGAGAAAATAAAATATATCTCTAAAGTAACACCAAGTACTCCCACATAGCTCTAGGATTTTAGTAAATGTAAGAGAAATCATTGCAGCTCAAAACAAAAGTGACTGGGAATGAGTCATTGGATGAGCTAAAACTTGGTTTAAAACAGAGAGGCAGGAATTTGTCAGCTTTAAGGTAAATTTCAAGGCAGGAGAGATAAAATCATTTCATGCTCGAGGTAGAAGAAAGCTTTTTACACCCACATGCCTTATCAAATTATTTCCTAGAAAATTGGATGTGATCAGTGTTACATGGAGAGGCAGAGGAGTTCCCTGTCTCCAGCCAGCTCAGACCACATCTCTGTAAAAGAGATGAGAAATCTGTTACAAGACATGGTGCTCATGGCAACTTTCCTTATTCCCCTGTACTGAGAACTCTGGGTTTAAGGGAAAAAAAAGAAATGTGCTTGAAATTTTGTTGGAATCGTTTGTTAGGTGTTTCATTTGAGGGGGAAAAAAGCAGGAAACAGGGAAGGAAATGGTTTTTATTCTGTGTCAGATGAAATGTGTGCACTGCCATTGGAGTTGGAGGGATTTAAATGCATTCACTGTTTTCTCCTGCTTCTAACACTTTTTATCTCTTCATTGGAGATGAAGAACAATAGGAAAGGTTTGCTTCCAGAGCCAAATCCAGTGCAGATCATGAAAAGTTTTAATAATCCAGCAATGCTGCAGATGCTGCTGCAGCCCCAGCTGCGTGGCCACGCTGTTAAACCTGGTAAGCTGCTCTGAAATAATGCAAAATAAAACCCTGCTCTTAGTGCTGCAAGGCTTTTGCAAATATTTCACCTGAAATAGTGTTTGGAATCTGTGCAGACACTTGTTGCAGTGTGTTTGTGCAGATAATTCCACATTTTATGGAAGCAAAAGCAGGAGGTGCTTTGCTACACTCTTGTGTTTGGGTAAAATTCCTACAAATATCCTTGTGTTAACTCTGGGCTCTGAATATTCATATTAAAATAGGTTTAGAAAGAAATGCCTTCTGCAGGACTTTGCTAAACTAAAATCTGATTCTGGATCTGAATTTTGCAGCCTGTTGCCAATGTAAATCTTTATTCTTTTGGCCGCTGCCACAGCCGTGCAGAGTGTTTATTACAACATCAGCCAGAAACATTTCTGTGCTCTAATTAGGATGTGAATAAACATAAACCCTAATTAATCACATTTCAAATGGTGAAAGTGCTCAGAACAGGAACCAGGTGATGAGGAGATCAAGTGGGGGAGAGCTGAGAGTGTGGTGACAAAAAAAACCAAACAGAAATGGGGTGTGAAGTGACCACTTCAGGGCAGAAACACTTGAGCTAAACCTGAATTTAAAGCCCTTCAGATAAAGCTGAGCCTGGAATCAGCTCAGGAGTGAAACTCTCAGGTGTGGAGAGGACCTGTGAGCTCTCACATTCTGCTAATTGAACATCAAAAGGTTTCATAGCCTCTCCCAGCCTAATCCAGTCTGTGTTCCCTTCTGTACCTTTGCACACTTGAATATTTCCTGGAAAGCAAATTTAAAAATACAGAATAATTTTTTAGATTTTTACTTGCCTAATTTGTAAAATACATGAATTTTTGTGTGTATGTGTTTTTCTTAAACAGTTCTTGGAGCATCTGCAGGTTTACCTCACCTCATAAATTCAGCAGTTGGGCCACCCTTTTTGCAGTTGAATAAAGTTCATCAGGTATGTGACCAAAAAAACTCATCAGAAGAGGTATCTGGGGCCATGTTAACATGAGAGATCCTAAAGTTTTGTGGAATTACAGCTAAAATGAAGTGTTCTTGTTAGAGCTCTAAGGAAAGTTACGGGATGGGGAGCAGGCAGTGCTAATTGTCCAAAATGGAATTATTTTATCTCATATTTTTATTTAAAACCTGCCAATGCAGACAAAACTTGTCATTCCTGGCAGGAAAAAAATCGCCTTTAAATGAGTTCTCAAGGAGCCTGGCACATCCCTGGGAGCTCATCCACACCCCTGTAGAGACTTTTTGGCTTTATCTGATTCAAAGCAACAAATTCAGCACCCTTAGCTTCATTTTCAACTTGCAGGGACCCAAATGTGCCATAAAAAAATAGTGGTTTGCAGATGTTAATTCTTACTTACAAACACCTCAAGGTTCTCCGGCAATTCCAGAATTCCTGAGATAATGGAAAGGATCTTTGGGATCAGTTTGTGCTAGAAATTGAGAATGAGAAAGTGCACCCACAGCCAAAACCTGAGCTGAGCTTCTCCAGCTCTGCCAGGAGTCAAAATTTGAAATTTTATTCATGGTAGGGATTTACACAAATACCTGCAAGGGGCTGGAGTTGATCATTTGGCCTTATTTTTTCTGATATTTCAGAAATTTCCATTTAAAAAATAAAATCCCCTTCAGCATCAATGATTTCTGCAGTTCTTTTGGCAAACACTGGCTTAGAGATCTTAAAAAAAGACCCAGTAACAATGCAGAAATATTCCTTATGTTAAGTACATTGAGCTTTTCTATCTTTTTCTCTAAAAACTGGTGAGTGAATATATTAATTTTGAATAAATGCTGCTTAATTTTGCCCCATCCAGTAAGTTGCTTTTGCCCATATAAAAAATATGTATTCTTTGGTTGGTTTTGTTCTTGTTTTTTTAATTAAATGCCATTTTCAGTTGGTCTGTTGAAGTTCCTGCTGCTCTCTCTTCAGCCTGTGCTTCCTTGGTGCTCACAGCTGGAGCCAGGGATGTTTTTCACAATTAACAGTGGGATTGATGATGATCCAGAGGTTTTTCCAGTGGTTTTTGGCTTGGGAGAGCTGCAGTCAAACAAATCCATATTTTCTCTGTCCAGAGACTTAAAAGTCTCATTCTCTTCCTGGGAGCTTCCTGTCATTTAATGAGCTCCAAACCTGAAATTTAGAAGGATTTGATGATGCCAATTTTCCTATAAATCACATTTTTCTCTTCTTGGGTGATTTGTTTTGGGGTATTGTCTAAAGCCAGAGAAGCAGCTCACTGTTTTATTTTTATTGTCTTGAAATTCAGTGTTGTCACTGAAACACCTCCCCAGTCATGCTGATTTAGCTCCCTGCATGTCTTGGGTTTCTATTTTCTATTCAGGGCTTTGTGAAGTAACAGAAGGAGAATAAATATTTTAAAATAATTATTTAAAAAGTATTCAACAGAGAGGATTTGAAGGTTATTCACCCAGTAATTTTTCAACTTGAGATAGGCTGATTTTCAACTTGTTTCCCTTAATTTCTCTTATAAATTGTCCTGTGGCAAAATAATGCATTTTCAGCTTTCTCAGGGATGTTTTCCTCAGTCATCCAGCAATTTATTAAATCTTGATTAATCCAGAGCCTTTCCTCTGAGGATTCTGACCAAACTGATTTTTCCACTCTTTTATTTCTGAAAGTTTTGCAACTGAGCCACTCTGCTTTGTTACTGGAGCCAAGTTTAGAAGGAGCAGCCCCTGGCACTGGTGACAATAACCAGCCCTGGAAATCACAGAGACAATTAAAATAAATGCATAACTAATCTAGATATGGCACATCTTTGTTTGGGAAAGCACATTTCTGAGTCCTGAAGATCATATTTTAGGTTTTTTCCTAGGGAATTTAATCCTGACACCCAGAGACATATTTGGAAATATTTGGGAGGAGTTTTGCAATCTTCATTCCCTGGGTTTGTTGATAAAAAAATAACAGAGAAAGGTGGACTTGGCATGATCACTGTGTCCTGCATATTTATTTTTGTACAACAAGCTATAGAACAACCTATATTTTACTGGCAGATGATGCTGCCAGACACTTCCAGGCCTGTGACATAAATCATGATGTCTTTTAAAGTTTATTTTAAGCCTCAGTGCTGGCCAGAGCTCATAATGTTGAATATAGCAGTGGCAGAGTCTGAAGAGGGTGCCCCAAAGTTATTAATTCATTGCCTCAGTTCTGGTGGCAAACTGATCCAGAATATTTTGAATGAGCAATGTGAATATTTTATAGACTTGCCAATCTGCAGGCACTGGGATTTGTCAGATTTTAATGGCTCTGGAGTAGGATTTCATGTAGATTGTTGTGGGGAGAAATATCTCTGGATATTTTTCTGAAGCAAAATCAGTTCTCTGGAGGAAATCATTATTTTCCTTTGCTGTCTTAACTAAGAATCTTTAATTTCTTCAAGCAGTACTGTGTGAAAATGTTTTAAGCTTGCCTACTAAGCCTTGTTTTAATCCTTTCTCAGAGCTCAATCCTGGGGAGCACCTCCAGCCTGCTGCTGCAGAGCCCTGCTCACCTGCCCCTGCCCCAGCAGCAGCTCCTGAAGATGGAGAACATGCAGGCAAACAGTGTAAGGCCATCCCTGCCCCTCTCACTGTCTCTGAACACTCTTATCATTCCTGAAATAAATAATTGTTAGCACCAGGTGCCCATGATCTCCGAGTTCCCTTCCTGCCCAACCCATGCATGGTTCTGTGATCCTTGAACACAGAGCTGAAAGGGTTGAGGAGGTGGAAGCTCTAAAAAGTAGCTGTGAGCAGATTATTTTATTCATTTTAATTAATTTTAATTATTTTAATAATTTACACTATTTTCTCTTCTTCCTTTTAGAAGCCAGGTTTGCTGGGAGAGCCTCCAACAATGCTCCTGCAGACAGTGCTGGGCATAGGGGTGATGCCAGCAGTGAACTCAGGACTGGCACCTCGAGGAGAAGCTCTCAAGTGTAAATGACATTTTTATTTCATCCCTGATCAGTAGAAATGCCCAGCTTCACATTCCACACCTGACTTTCCCCCTGTGTAACAAAAGCAGATTGTTAAGTGCTCTGCTGGCTCAGTTACTGCCTTTTTTTATACACTTGGAATATTGGGTTTTTTTAGGGGTGACATTTTGTGGGGTTTTTCAAAGCAGGTAAATGTGAGTTGCTTAACAGGCACCACAAATTTGCCTTCGAATTTGCTCTTTGCCTTCATTTTATTATGAAATGAGTTTTAACAACCAGTCTATGACAGGTGTCAATTTGGAATGCAAATTTCTGTGCCACTGATGCCCTCAATATTTATGAGGAAGGATCATTTGGGTACTGGGGATGCTCACCAGGAGAGGAGAAGGATCCAGAGAGAGCTCAGAGCCTCTGGCAGGGCCTGGAGGGATCCAGGAGAGCTGGAGAGGGACAGGACACAGGGAGTGGCTTTAAGCTGGAAAAGGATAGATTTAGATGGGATTTTGGGAAGGAATTCCTTGCTGGGAGAGTGGGGAGGTCCTAGAATAGAATTCCCAGAGCAGCTGTGGCTGCCCCTGGATCCCTGGCAGTGTCCAAGGCCAGGCTGAGCAGCCTGGGACAGTGGAAGGTGTCCCTGCCATGGCAGGGGTGGAATGGATGATCCTTAAGGTCCCTCCCAGCCCAAAGCATTCCAGGATTTTCTGGTCTTGTTTCCTCCACTGCTCCCTGTGTTCTGCAGCCCTGGCCATGCTCTGGTCATGCAGTAACCAGGAACAAGGAAAAGATATCCAGGGGAGGGCAGAAAGCTCCTCTAAATGTCCAGATTTTCACTTTGGAGACCATTTTCCAGCTCTTCAGTGAAAAGAATTCTGCCTAATGCCACTTGAGGTGGGGTTTCCCCTGTGTTCCCATCCAGCATCCTCCAGGATGTTGTTCCCAGGTTTTTTTGAAAATGGCAGGAAGCACTAAGTAAGTTATCACAGGGAATGTTTAGAAAAGTCAGAGCTTTATTGAATCAGCTTGAAATCGAGTTGTTTGCCTGTGGGATGGGTAAAGAACAAAAACCAGTGAAGCAGATGTGGAATTGTTCTCCCGTTCCCCCATTAACCCCCCAAGCCAGTCTCTGCAATAAATCCGTGTAACACGCATTCTCTCCGTTTGTGGCCGAGTGCAGCGTGTAACGCGGCTCCCGTTGCAGCAGCAGCAGCAGCAGCAGGGATGGGCGTGCTGCCGTTCTTCCCGAGCCAGCCCATGCTCGGACAGGCTCTCCCCGGGCCCAGCGCCGCTGCGGACAAAGGCGAGGCCGTGCCGGGAGCTCAGCCCTTCCCTCCCAGCGCCCCCGGGGCTCTGCGGGCAGCGCTCGGCAAAGCCCCCGGCCACGGGCACGGCAAGAACTGCGACTCCAGCCTGGGGGTAAGGGCTCTGCAGCACCGCACTGCCTCCTCCTCTGCTTCGGTCTGCTCCTCTCTTCTTTCTCCCTCTCCGTTCTTTCTCCCTCTCCGTTCTTTCTCCCTCTCTTCTTTCTCCCTTTCTCCTTTCTTTCTCTTTCTTTCCTTCT
>VRYO01002482.1:7605125-7627455 GCA_009812075.1 Sialia sialis | reverse complement strand
TCTCTCTCCTCTCTCTTCTCCCTCCTCTCTCTTTTTTCAACCACGCCTGCATCTCCAGTGTCCAATTTGCTCCACCCCAGGAGCATCCTTGTGACTTGCTGAGGTCCCTGCAGTTGTGGGTGATGGGGAGAGAACAATGCTGCTCCTTGGTGGTCCAGCTGAATGAACAAAGGCAGCTCCACAGTGCTGCAGGCCTTTATTCCATGGCTTTGCCTCACAGTGTTTGATGATGAAATGTATCTCTGGGCCAGTGTCTCTTTCCAAGGCCAAAAATTGAATTTTGTGATTAGTCAGGAGCACTTCTGGTGGTGGGGGGAACCTGTGGCTTTCCAGGTGCTTGTATGTGTGTATATATAATTTTTCCACTTTCAGTTATCAGTATTTTAAAGTACATTTATTCCCTAGAAGGTGAGGTGTGAGAGGATCATGAGGTTTAAGTGGTCTCATTATTTCAGAATTCTTTTTCTACCCTTAACAAAATTTACCTTTTTTAGAATATACATCAATACATTTTTGAGGAAACCTGTGCTTAATTCATGGTTTTCCTAACATTTGGCCTTTATTTCCTTATTTCTTCAAGTGAAAAGTTGATTTTGTCTTGGCCGTGTACTTAATGTTCACTCCCTGCATCTGGAATTGCTCGAGTGATTATTATTCTTTCACTTGCATATAAAAGGTTTTCTTTTGTTTGTTTGTTTTGTAATATCCTTTAGGAACTTGCAATCTGAAGAGAAACATTCCTACAAAAAACTGCTTAGAAGAAAAAAGGGCAGGCAATGTGTCCAGACTGCTGAAATAAAATGGAACTTTTGAAGGGTTGATTCAAAAGCTTCATTTTATTTCAAAAGTTGCATTTCAAGTGATTTTTTCATAGGACTAAGCTTTTTCCAAGACTCTGCTAGGCCAATAATTTTATTTCTGATCAATTTGATCTGACTTTAATGCAGACTGTCCATTTTTCAGACTCCCTTGAAAAAACAGACTTCTCTGCTTGGGGAACCCCCAAAAGAAATTCGGCTGAGCACCAACCCCTACTTGAATTTGGCAAGTGTTTTGCCTGGTATCTGTCTGCCAGGTAAGCAAACATTTCATGGATTTAACTGCAAATTTCCACAGCCAGAGCATGGCAAATATTTATCCTGTTTGCCTGGTAAATCCAGTGACCATTTATGCTCAAGGAAATCTTGTAGTGTGCCTTAAAATTGCAAAGTAATTAAACAGGGTTAAATTTTCAGAGGCTCACCAACTTCCAGAAGCCTTTCAATTATTAGCAGCACTGATTAATTTGGGGCACAGCCTAATGTGAAAAGGCAAATTTCAATTTTAATCTTGGAACAGAACCTAATTAGTGTGTTTTTTATGAGCCAGATGTTTATTCCAGCTGTTCTTTGTGTTCCCAGCAGCAATTGCCAGCAAAGCCTCCAGTCCTCCACAGCAGACCAGCCTTCCAAACAATGTCATGGATGCTGCTGTGGCTCAGGGAACTGCATCACAACATGCAATGGAAAATTATTTCAGTTATTCCCAGCAGCCTGGGGAATACCCACAGGTAGGAATTGCACAGCCTGGTGTCCCTGGGATTCTGCTCCTTGTTTTCTCTGGATGTTCTTCCTGAGCTCACACTTTGCCTCTCTCAGTGTTCAGAGCAGATTTAGCACAAGCAGCATTCCCTGCTGAAATCACAACCCTTGAAAAAATTGCTTCTTGAGAGCCTGAGCTCCAGGCACTCACTAAAAAATGACTTCTCAGCCCCTCTGCCTTGGCTTTTGCCTGCTTCAAAACCAGGAGGGTTTTCTTTTTGCCTTCCCCAGAAGTTTTAAAGTCTTGAACTTTGGCTGGATCCCAGAGAAGAGCTCTGCCTCCCAGTTCCTGCACAGCTTGGGGGATGCTTGGCAGCTGCTGTCAGAGCACAGGATGTGCTCCCCATGTGGTGATCAGAGGTGCAGGGTGTGGAGAGAGCTGCAGTGCTCAGAGCCACTTCCACAGGACACTGGGAAAGAACATTCCCAGATTTTCATTAACCATCCCGAGTCTGTGTGAAACTGGGACTGTACAGATCAAATCTGAGAACTGCCTCCTCCTCAGGCTGTCATTGGGGACACAGAGACTGTCCTGGGCTGCTGGCAGGGACATCTGTGAGCCCTAAACTCCTGAGGATGGAGAGGGTTTGGATTGGGAGGCTCCCAGCCTGGCCACGGGGTCACTGCACAGAGCAGGGAGCTTTTCCCAGGGTCAGACACCTCTGAAGGGGCTCCAGGAGAGCTGAACTTGGGACAAGGGATGGAGGGACAGGACACAGGGAGTGGCTTCCACTGCCAGAGGGCAGGGATGGATGGGATTTTGGGCAGGAATTGTCCCCTGGGAGGGTGGGGGTGCACAGAGAAGCTGTGGCTGTCACTGGGTCCATGGATTGAATTGTCTCTGCCTCACTGCCAGGCCAGAGGTGCCTCCTTTATGTTTTAAACACTTAGCATAATTTTAAATGTTTTATTTGAGCTTCACCACTGATACTAAAGGTGTTGTGATGCTTCTTGGAGAGCTTTGGGTTGTAAGGATTGTAGGCAGGCATGGGAGAGGATTTCTGCTCCTCCGTAGGAGGCTGTGCAGCAGTGGTACCAGCATTATGCTCAGGCACATCACTCTACCCAGGCCAGAGTGGATGGCTTGGAAAATGGAGCCTCTGAGGTGAGAAATCATTTCATTTTCTTGCTGTCTCCACTGGCTGTTGCTCATCAGCTTTTGGACACCTGCTTTGTGTGTTGGCACAGGAATGAGGGGCTGGAGAACATGGGGGGAAGGCACTGCATGGGCACAGCTGCAGGGCAGCCCTGCACCCCCTGGAGTCACTCCCAAAAACTCCCTCTCTAAAATCCCACCATCCAAAATCAGCTGGAACACTCAGGAATGGATTAAAATATTCCCACCAGGAAGCAGCACGCCATTAATGGCATTTCCCAGCATGGAAGGGCTGTTTGCTGCTCAAGCTGAGGTTTTTGTGACCAAGGAGAAAGGCACTTTTTAAAGGAATTACACAAACTAAACCATTATCCAAATCCCACATTTTGCTCCAGGACTTGCTGCACACCTGAGCTGCTGTGAATTTAATACTCAGATATTTCCATACCTGCTGAGAGCTCATCACCGTAGCAAAAAAAATAGATGATTTAAACTTTTTTCCTTCTACTTCATGGATCCCATTGTGGATTCAGGAATCTGCAGGTGGATCTTTCCCAGACTACAGCACCTGCCTGCAGGTGGTGCCTGCCCTTTTGAGTGGAGCCCAGGGACCCCAGGCAGGCTTGCAGCCTCCTCCAGCAAATCCCTTAAAGCAGGTGAGAGGAGAGGAGAGGAGAAGAGAGGAGAAGAGAGGAGCAGTGGCTGCAGACATCTCTTCCCTGGCTGCTGCTGCCCCCGAGTGGAGCTTTCCCTCTGCATCCATCCTCCACACAAACCCTAGGAATGTGAGAAGAGCTTGGGCCAGCTCCAGAGCCTTGCAGAGCCCTCCAGGCCCTGGGGATCTGCTCCTTTCAGTGCCCCAAAACCCACGGGCAAAGCAAGGATGGGTTTTTGGAAGCTTCTTGGAGAGATAGGAGTGTGCAAAAAGGCCTGGAAGGAGGCAAAGTAGGAAGAGAGGAGGAGGGGATTCACACTGGATTTAAATGGATGTTTGCCTGACTTGCAGATGGTTTGCACTGGGATAGAATCTCTGAAGGGCAGAGAGAAGCTCAAAATTTCCTGGAAAGCAAATCCAAAAACACGGGGTAAATGTAAAGATTTTTATCTGCCTAATTTTCAAAGTACACCTTTTTTATTTTTTTAATGTGTTTTTCTAAAACAATTCTTGGAGCATCTGCATGTTTACCTGATCTTGGGCAGCACCCAGGTTACCAACAGCCCTTTCAGTGGATCCTGGGGGATAAAGTGGTTTTTATTTGGAATTCCAGCAGGTGTCAACTGCAGCCTTCTTCAGCCACACTCACTGAGCAAAGCTTCCTGTGCTGCTGCTCCAGTGGACACTGAGTTTTCAGCAATAAATAGAAACATTTCCACATGCTTTGGAAACAGGGAGGGCCAGTTTATGGAGTCTGGTTAGGATTTAGAACGGAGAAATTTTCCCTGTAGGTAAATCCCATTGCTCCTGTTTTATGGATGGGAGAGCTGAGGGGCCTGGCCCTTGCATCACAGCATTAAATCCTGTGGGTTCAGTTCTGCCATTAGACTGGACATGAGATTGCTGCTTTTTGGGAAGATTTTGGAGGCTGGGCATTCCTTTTAACTCCAACAATTACTGACTCCTGGGTAGAGCTGGCTGTGACATGGTTTGGGGTAAAACAAGCCTGGCCATGAGCTGGGACATGAAAAAATGGAATTTTCAGATTCCCAACAGCTCTGACATGGCTGGAAATGATGGAATGGCAACAGAGAGAGTGGGGTTTGAGCCAAGCAGCACCTCTGAGTTGATGTCCTGGGAGGTTGTGGGGTGATGCAGAGCAGTGCCAGGAGCCATAAAAGGCAGGAGGAGCACACTCAGTCCCTTGGCACAGGCTCAGCAGCACAGTTTGCCTCCAGACTGCTGCAACTGCAGCTAAAGCTCAGTGAGGCTCTGCCAGTTCAGTGTGTGCTTGTGGGCTGGGATTCAGGACCCTCAGCTCCTTTGAATCCTGCTTTGCTGGGGCTTTTTGGGGGCTTTTTGAAATCCTGCTGGTTCAGAGACTCAGGAGGAGCAGGGTTTGGGGTTCGAGTGAAGCATCAGTGGGGCAGGATCTGGTGCAGGGACACAGGACATGCGTGACAACTGCAGGAGAGACGACGGAGAACTTGAAGTCTTGTTGATTTTTTGAGATATATTTTTTTAAATTAGATATTTACACACACACACACACACACACACATATACATATACAACCAGTGGAACAGGATTGTTGGAGCAGTTGTTTGAAGCTTTATTTCATTATAATGATTAATTTTATTTGACAGAGTTAAGCACAGGAGATGGAAACAGTTTTAGCTGCTAATAACAGCAGACAATGCTTTTTTTGTTTCAAAGTCTTTTAACAACTTTTTAGTCAATAGTATAATACTAAAAAGCTGACAAGCATTTGCTCAGGCCAAATAATAAATCTTCCTTTGAACAATGTTTGTAATAGCTTAAAACAATGGATAAAGCCTCATTATTACATTTACATATTTTTATTATTTTAACATATTTTCTTGAGGCTTATCTTTACATAGCTTATAGCCTTATTGTTTCTTGCTATTTTTTAGTATATTTGCATTTTTCTATCTTGAGATTTGCTCTCACACAGCTTTTTGAAAGTCTTGTACCTTTTCTATTTCCCACATTTCCTCAAAGAATTTTGTGCTCCTGATGAAGTGCCCCCCAGGATGAAATTGGTATGAGCAGGAGCAGTTTGAGTTGGGAACGTGAACAGCACAGGGTGCTTGGAGAGCTGCTGGGAAAGGATTTTCCAAAGGGAAGGTGAAGCCAGGGAGCCTGGGGGGATTTCAGTGCATGTGAAGGATGTTTGAGAGCAGCTGTGCCCTCACAGAAACCCCACTCTGGGCCCCTCAGGGCTGTGTCAGAGTGAGGCATCAGAGCTGAAATTTCCATTAAAGATCCATTGCTGCTCCATCCATCCCTCACTGCCATTAAAGGCAGGGCCTGAGATCCTGCACAGACCCCTCTGGCACGGCTGGAAAATTCATCTCCCACCCCCTGGCTCGGCTTGGGAGCTGGGCCAGGACTGAAACCCCTTCAGCTCTGCAGGGGAGTGAAAGGTCCTCATGCTAAAGGCTGGAGATGTCTGGACCAAGGCCATCATCCCTCTGGATTTTATCCAGGTGCTGTGGAATTGGGCCCAGGCACCACAAGTGTGCTGGGGCACTGATCCTTTCACCAATGGGGATTTTTTAGGGAGAGGGCACAAACCCAGCACCTCAAAGCTGGAGTGGGGTCTGTGGCATCACTTCACTGGGGAATCTCAGCCTGGAGCACTGTTCATTGGCAGTTGGGTATTTGTTTTTATCTTTATTTTTCCTCTTCAGTCAGAGTTGGGATTAATGCACAAGGGATGGAATTTCGTGTTCAGACTCAGATGTTTATTAATTCTTATCTAAGTTACAGTGAGTGCCACAGCACTTGCAGCTAAAAAGCTAAAAATGAAGAGTGATGGATCTCACTTGTTACAAGGTCTTCTAAAGCCAAACAGTACAATTAAGATTTAACACCTGAATTATTTTTACTTTTGCCCCAATGACCAAACACCCATGACCTGCAGCATGTCATTTTTCTACCTAATGAAAAAATACTCCCCAAACCCAAGAAAAAGGACCAGAAGGAAGAAAACCTAACACCCTAAACCCACCATCTTGTCCTGTATCTATTACTCTATCCTAAACTCTTCACCATGTGGTATTACCCACTTCTATTCTAACCACACACCAGTGATTCTAGTTCTGTCACTCAGTTTTGGAAGTCAAAAGCTGTGTTCTTTTGGGGCTCAGCACACAAAATTCCCAACTCCCACTCTGAGGGCTGCATTAGGGTGTTGGGGTGGAGTGTCACTTGTGCTGTGTCCCCTGCAGGTGGCCTCTGTGAGGTTGGGTCTGCAGCTCTCTCAACACACCCTTTGTGTCAGGTTATCTCTGAATTATTAAAGCAGCTCATCGTTACTGAAAGGCTGTTTATTATTAAAAAAGCACAGTCCCAGACATTAAAGTCCATGCTCAGTTTTAGCATAAAGTCCCAAATAGAAGCAGGAGCCCTCCCCAAGGGGCCTGGTGAAGGCTGGTGACACTGCCAGAGCTCCTCTCTTCTTCTCAGGTGTTGAAGATGCTGGCAGGCAAAGCAAAGCAAAGCAAAATAGAAAGTAATGGCAAAAAGCAATGGCATAAAGTAGTGGCATAAAAGCACCAGCTCCCCCTAATACATAATCTTATATAGGCTTTTACCAAGCTAACTTGTAAACTCTGACCACTACCTCCTAACCTACTAGAATTCTAATTTCTGAACACATTAGGGTATGCATAAACCACGTATATGATCTATCTTCTATCTGAAAAATGTAAGCAATATTCTCACTGGAGCTCTATTTTGTCTAAGAATGGTCTCTCAGTGAACTGCTGGAGCCTCTACTGAGAACATCAGTGTGTTTGTCACCCTTCACTAGAACTTGTTCTTCTACTCTGGTATCAGCACCTTTTACTTATAAAAGCAGCTCACACTAGAACTTACTTGTGAACTGCTTTCTTGTCTCTGGTAGTTCTTTTGCCAGGACTGGAGAGTGCTGATATTGATCAGTGATCTCTCAGCAGCTCACTCAGCCAGCAGAGAAAGATTGCAGGTCCTTCAGCGACATTTTCCATGAGAATCGTTATTTCATGTGGAGGGTGGTCGAGCAGGGATCCCCAGGGACACAGGGGAGACAGTCATATTTGTAGGTTCAAGGGAGATTGAAATTACAACCAATAGAAAGTTACACAGAGAACAGCATCCAATCTAAGTCAGAAGTTGTAAGGGTGAACTGAGCAATTACACAAACTAATTTCTAACCAATTATCTTTCAAAATGATAGGAGAGTGAATGGATTCTTCAGGAATTCAGTTCAGCCTTGGTATCTAGGAGACCCTGTCTATTAAACTACATGCCAGGGATCCAGGGCAGACAGCTTTGGGTGAATTGTACCATCCACACTTACTGACTTACCCTAAAACTCAAACTTACACTAAACTGACTCTTCCACCTAAACTCCCATTGTGTGTGTGAGGGCTTGACACGTTTCAGTCCATCCAAAGGCCTGAAGTCAGTTCTGCATTCTGGTGCATGCCTGACTCAGGCAGGCTCTCCTGTCCCTCCCCAGGCCCCGAAGCGCAGCTCCTCGTACCTGGTGTCGTCCCCCGAGCCCGGCCCCGTGGAGCTGCCGGCGCCGCGTTACTCCGAGTCCTCGCTGAAGAAGAAGCGCGTGTACTGATGCAGCCCGGCACTGATGGATTCCCTGGGCCCAGGGGAGGCAGCAGGGAATCCCTCTGTATTTATTGCTGCCTTAACTTCAGCCAAGGAGTTCTTTCTGCACGGGGTGAGTGTCCCAAGAGGAGCCGGCTCTGTCCCGGCACGTCCAAGGACACGGGTGTGACAAAGGAGAGGAGGAGACAGTGTTGGGACAGAGCACAAGGACTTGGGGAGCTGGGGCAGCTCCAGCTGAAAGCAATAAAAACCCAGAGGAAAGAAAGCTGATCCTTTCTCCAGTCCTCAGCCTGAGGAAGTTAAAAGAGGAAGTCTTGACAGTAATTATTTTGTATTTTTTTAACTCCGAATGTGGGGTTTTCTTCCCAACTTTTCCTTTTTTTCCAGGATTAAGAGTTCTGCATTTACAGCCTTTCAATTTTTAATATTTCTTCTTAATCCTGGAATGGAGCGATACCAAATGGATTCCCAGAGCCTGGGTGATGTTCTCAGTAAATGCCTGTTCAAAGGGAGATGCTGTCCTGTGCTGCCTTGGAATATTCCCTGGGATTTGGAGAGCTGCTCCTTGCACAGTGGAATAACTTTGTTTTCAGGCTGAGAATCCACAGCTTTTCCATGGAGGAAGTCATTCCCAGTGTGAGGCAGCCTCATCCTTCCACAGGTGTGGGACAGCTCTTCTGGGCCACCCCACATTGTTTCCCACTTTCCAGTGTATTTTCCCTTTTTTTTTTTTTTAAGACTTTTTGTATTTTTAGCTTATTATCAGCTCTGGCTCGAGTTGTTCTCTTCTGCCATCAGCCCTTGGAGCTGGAGATCAGCAATCCTTCCTTTTGCATCAGTGACAGGTAAATGAGGAGCCAGCCCTCATTGCAAGGCTTTGGAATTCCAATTCCTTGGAATCCTGCTGCAAATCCACTTGGATTGAGTTCACCAAGGCCAGGAGCCACCTCCTTCTCCCTTTTCTTTGCTAGAAAACACTGAAGCCATTTTTCAATACTGATTTTTTTAAATTAAAAGTCTTAAACTTTGCCTTTCAAGCTTTGGGATGTGACCAGGATCCACATTTTCAAAGCTTAAAAAAATCCCAATCAAAATCCCTCTTCCCTCAGCTGCTGGAAGTGCTCCACAAACAGGAGCCAGGAGCTTGTCTGGGATTCTACCTGTATGTATTGATAAATTCACTTGTAATATTTTGTTTCAACTGTTTGTATATGCAACTTTCTCAACTTGTTACACTTTTCAATGAAAATAAACTGTTGGTACTTATTTCAAGTGGATTTTTGTGGGAGGAAAGCAGCCCTGGACTCCTTTAATCAGATAGGGTAGGAAAAGGTTTTGAAAGGACATCATTCCTATGGAAATTGCATTTTAAAAACTCCTCTGTTTAATTTATGATTAAAAGGGAGGCACATGGAGAAAAAAAAATTCTTTATTAGACTTGTTTGTATAAAGAGTAACAAAGTGCTTACAGATTAAATTCAGCTTCCTACGTGACATACAGAAACAATAACACTGTAAAAATAAATCTGACCTCCTTGGAGCTCATAATTACCATTTTATATATATTTATATATATATATATATAGACCTCTTTCTATTATTGCCAAAACTTGAGGATCTCTTCAGAGCATTTTCCAACTCCAGGTGTGGTAGGAAAAGTGATGGCAGCAGAAGGTTCCAGTTAAACCACTCATGGGCTGAGTCAAAATGTTCTTTTAAAATTTTATTGGAGGGGTTCCCATTCCCCAGGACACCCCTGGGTGCTCAGGCCTTTCTTTTTCCTTTTGGATAATCCTCTCCAGACTCTGGGCATGGCCAGAATCCCTTCCCTGCACCTCCCTCAGCACCAGGGATGCACATTCACCCCCTCCAGGTGCACCCAGCCTGGGAGTTCCAGGGGCAAGAACATGGGAGTGGAGTTAGGAAAAGCAAATGATTTATCCCAAAACTGGGTGCTCACTGAAATGCACAACTGTGCCCACCCCTCCATGCTGCTGGGGGTGCTCTTTATGAACACTTTTTAAAATACCTGTAAGAGCTCAGGACTGGGGCCTGGTGAGTTCAGGAGAGCTGCAGATTTTTCCCTTCCCTATATTTTTATAGGTTGTTTTGTTTCTTACTAGGATTTAAGTGCATGAGAAGGATATTTTGTCAGCTGACTTCAAAATTATTGAGTCCTCTTACATCCACTGGCTGAGGTTTGAGCTGTGGGATTTTCATTTTCCCAGCTCACAACATCCATCAGGGCAATTCCAATTGTGGCTCAACCAGAATCAGAGCAGGATAGAACTGCCCTGCGAGAACAGCAGCACAGGGAGCTGGAGCTCATTTTGCCCAAACCTTTTCAATTCTTTTAAATCCAACTCTTCAATCTGTTGGCAAAAGAATCCTTTATAACCACATCAGCCCAGCCAGAGTACAAATTACAGGAGTAAAAAAAAAAAAAAATAGCCTTAGGCCTAGATAGTTTGCTGGGCATTTAAAGTCCTGACAGGATAAAAAAAAAAATTAATTACATTTTACTCATAATTGTTTCAAATCCTTGAATCAGGTTGTGGAAGGTGGTGCGTTCGTCGTGCTTGTAGATCCAGCACTTCCTCATCAGCTGATCCACCTGGCAACAGAAACAGGGATTTTTTAAGGAATGAAAGATTTCTTTGGGTTTCCAGTAAAGACTGTGAGCAGAGTGTCCCTGAATGAACAGAAACTCCTCAGGTTTGGGCAGTTCAGGTTTAAACCAACACAGAACTTCCAGCTGGGGAGCTGCACCCCAGGAATTGCCAAAATCAGAGAGGTTCCCAAGGAGTGCTCACAGATCCAGGAACTACAGCGAGTCCTTGACCCCTCTGAAGGGACACCACACACTTGGGAATGTTAATAGCAAAAAACATCTCAAAACAATTCTTGGAAACCTTGGAAATGCGAAGGTTTTCCTACCCAAGTGGTCAGGCCTGTGGAACCAGGGGAGTGTCACCCTCTGTGGGGCTGAATCAGTGTCCAGACAAGGACAGACCTACCTACCTTCCTTCCTTCCTTCCATCATCCATCCACCCATCCATCCACCATCCCTCCCTCCAGCCCTCACCTCCTCAGGACAGGTTGGTGGCCGTGGCAGCCGTTTGTCGTCCTGCAGGACCCTCACAAGCCGTGCCACCGTCATCTGTCCCTGTGTGGGGCCGATCATCTTCAGGAATTCCTGTGGGGACAGCAGGATCAGCTGGGAATCCCTCACCCCACTGCAAGGACAACCACCAGGGGTTTCCCAGATAAACCTGGAGCAAGGTGTGCCCCATGGAAGGGGTGGAGCATTGAGGTCCCTCCGCCCCAAATGAGCCCGCAGTTCTCTGATCCCTCTCCTTGTTGCCAAAAATAAGAATAATTTTATTTTACATGGTGGGATTGAAGCAGCTCTGGCTGCCATTTGCGTCCCAGCCACTTACTGCCATCGGGCTGGACTCGGAGTCACAGTAGGTGAGGAGCTCGTAGAGCGTCACCCCGAAGGACCACACGTCTGAGGCGATGTAGAACTTGCTCTGCAGCAAACACTCCGGGGCGTACCTGGGGACACGAGGGGACAGCGTCACTCCCAGGGACCCCACACAGCCAGAGCAGCCACAGCTGTGCTGGTGGAGCCCTTGCACATAAATGAAAAAGTAAATAACTCACAGAATCACTGGGTTGGAGGAGACCTTCAAGATCATTGAGTGCAACCCATGCCCAACACCTCAACCAGACCATGGCACTGAGTGCCACATCCTGGCTTTTTTAAACTCACCCAGGGATGGTGACTCCACCATTCCAGTACTTTATCACTCTTTCTTTTCCCTGATATCCAACCTAATTTTCCCTTCATGCAGCTTGAGGCTGTGTCCTCTTGTTCTATGAGCTACTGCCTGGTGAGAGACCAACCCCAGTGACCACAATCACTTTTCAGAAAGTTGTAGAGAGTGATAAAGTCACCCCTGAGTGTCCTTTTCTCCAGGCTGAACAGCCCCAGCTCCCTCAGCCGTTCCTCACAGGGTTTGTGTTCCAGACCCCTCACAGGCTTTGTGTTCCAAGCCTCTCTCAGGGTTTGTGTTCCAATCCCCTCACAGGGTTGGTGTTCCAAGCCCCTCACCAGACTTTCTGCCCTTCTCTGGATGCACTCAAGCATCTCAAAGTCCCTCCTAAACAAGGTTTATTCCACAGCAAGGCCCTGTGAAACCAAGGAGACCAAACCCAGAACAGTGGAGAAGAAATAAACAGCACAAGAGGTGAGTCCAGCCCGCCAGGTGCCTGTTCCTTGCTCTCATGGTGTATCTTCACTTGGGCCTCATAAAAGCAGGAAGATCTTGGGGCTGCAGGAGCAGGGGGTGCAGAAGCAGGGGGTGCAAGGGGTGCAAGAGCAGGGGTGCAGGAGCAGGGGGTGCAAGGGGTACAGGAGCAGGGGTGCAGGAGAACGAGTGCCTGTCCTGCAGCCAGGGCCGTACCAGAAGACGGGGCTGTCGCGGTCGTCCTTGACCGTGTAATATTCCTTGTCTGTCTCGATGGCCTTGGTGAGCCCAAAGTCCCCAATCTTCACCCTGTTCTCACTCTCCACCAGGACATTCCTCGCTGCCAGGTCACGGTGCACATACTGACGGGAGCCCAGGTAGTCCATGCCCTAAGAGAGCAGGAAAGAAACCTTGCATTTATTTCCTTTTCTTTTATTCCTCCAATACTTTAATCCCTTTTTCTCCAGTTACTGCTTCACGTGGCCTGACCCATGCTCTGCACTCTCATTTCCATCCCTTTAAAATTCACCTTGCTCCTTTCCTCTTGCCAGCACATTCCAAGTGCTGCCCTCCCTCCTGATCCTCCAAATCCTCCCACAGGAACAACTTCTCACAGCAAACTTTGGGGCTTGGAATCTCCTCATTATTCCCCTGCTGATCTTTGTGCCAGTAGCACCCAAAGTGTGGCAGAGATTGCTTTAGGGTTCTGATCCTCGGGGATAAAGGAGAATGGGTTTGGTGCTGATGTTTTCCATCCCCCTCTCCCTGATGGAGGAGTTGCAGGCTCAGGGCCCAGCTCACCTTGCAGATCTGAACTGCATATCTGAGCAGCTGCTTGAGATTGATCTTGTTCTTGTTCCGTGGGAGATACTCCTTCAGGCTCCCAGAGGGAAGGAATTCCATGATGAGTTTAATCCCACTTCCTCCTAAAAAACACAGCAGGTTTAATTTGTGAGTCTTCTCACATTGTGAACACCAACAGATTTTGTTCAAGCCCAGAGCAGCAGCAGCATTTTAAACATCCCATGGCTCATTCCCATCATCCACACCTGAGCCAGCCCACATGAAAACCTGCTCCAGGCAGCACATTCCTAAATTCTAAATGAAAATCCATATACATTTTAATATTCTGCAAGATTTACCATCTTCTGTGCAGATGCCCTTGTATTTGACAATGTTGTCATGATAAAGATTTCTCAGGATTTCAATTTCCTTCTTCAGGTCAGCGATGTGATTCCCTCCACTCTCTGGCTTCAGGGATTTCACTGCCACCTGCTCCCCGGTGTTGTCACCTTCTGGGTCATATCTGCACAGTTCCACCTTGCCAAAGTGACCCTGGGTGGGAGAGAAAGGAGCATCCTTGAGGACAACACTCAGACAATGATACCCAGGCACTGATTTGGGTGTTTGTGATACACAGCCCAGGCTGTGGGGACAGCCAGGCACTGATTTGGGTGTTTGTGTCACAGCACAGGCTGTGGGGACAGCCAGGAGCTCTGGCTGGGTTCTGGGGGTGACACTCCTCTTACCTCACCCAAATCCCGGATCCTTTTCAAGAACCTCTTCTCGAAGAGCGTGGGATCCACCTCGGTCACGGGTTTCTTCTCCGAGACAATGTCAGGATCTAGGAGGGGACACGTCCCAGCTGAGATTCCTGCATTCTCTGACACTCCAGGACATCCCTGCTCTGTTCCCACATCTTTCCTTCCTCAGATCCCCCCTGCTTCCTGGCAGGGGATCCTCTCCACTCGTGCCACTCTGCATCTGCTTCCACACCCAAATTTCTCTTGGTGAATTCCCACCCTGGAGCAGCTTCCAGGAGGTTGGAACCAGATGTTCTCCAGGTCCCTCCCAAGCCACCCCACCCCAGGATTCTGTGATCCCTCCCTCCAGGTGTGGCCTGGCCTTACTCTGCTCCTCCAGTTTGTTGATGTCCCTCATGATGGCCCTGAAGAAGGGTCTCTGGTGGGGGTCATAGTTCATGCACTGCTTCATCAGGTCTGCCAGCTCCTTGCAGGATGGTGTGGCCAGCACAAAGTGCCCCTCATAGAACCTCTCCTTCTGTGGGAGCAAACAGAAATCCCAGGAATTTTAACTTCCATCACTCAGTTTTCCCACTGGTCCTGTCCCTCCTTCCCTTGTCCCCAGTCCCTATCCAGCTCTCCTGGAGCCTCTTTAGGCTCTGGAAGGGGCTCTGAGCTCTCCCTGGAGCCTTTTCTTCTCCAGACTGGACAGTCCCAGTTCTCCCAGCCTTTTTTAACCCCTGTGTCCAGTTAGAAGCTGAGTGAGATTGTCCCAAACATCTCCTGTTTCTTTTGGATTGATTCCAGAGGGTCTCCCAGGAGACACTGCCTTCTGTTCACTGCAGTTTAAAGAACTGGAGTCACTCTTGTGCCTTCCTGCCCTGCAGGGTTGGGAATGTCCATCCCAGCCCTGTCCCATCCCAGCCCTGTCCCACCTGGCCTGGAGCTGGGACCTCTTAGAGCTGTGAGGAGCACCCAGGGTGTCCTTGGCAAACATTTCCTGGTGCATACATAACTGGGAAAACTTGGCAGGAAATGATTTCTGAAACTGGAAATATTCAGCACTTACCTCTGCTAAGGTCTTGTCTTTCAGTGGAGTTTCTCCATTATAGCAGATTTCCCACAGGGTTGTACCAAAACTCCACTTGTCTGCAGCAATGCTGAGGTTTTTGGAATCCTCAACACACTCAGGTGCAATCCAGGGAATCCTCTCAACACGCTCTGGGATAAAACACATCAGGGAGTGAAGATCACAGGAGGGAAAAAGCAGCTTGGAACTGAATTATTCTTGTGTGAAATAAACTGGAGCTGCAGAATTTGCCCAGTTTCTTGATTCCCAAATTCCTGCCAGAAGGATGTGCCTGCAGCTTGCACAGGCTTGTGCCTGGAGCCACCCACAAACTGAGATTCCTTCTGTCTCATCTCACTGGACACAATATTTTGTAAGAGGAATGAATGCTCTGAACAGCCACTGTGTGATTGCAGACCCATGAGAGCTGATTACCCCTGTTCCAGAGGCAGTTGTGTAAAAAATGACATTTCTGCCTTTCCCTGGCCATACCTTGCCTGGACAGCACTGTGATGGGGATCCCTGGGTCACTCAGCTTGATGAAAGGCCCATACTCGGAATCAATGCCCTCTCTGGCCAGCAGGATGTTCTTGGTGCACACATTCCCATGCACCAGATCCTTGTCCTCCTACGGAAAAGCAGGGAAAGAACAGTGAGAGGCTCTGAGAGTGCTCCAGGGCATCCCTAAAATATTCCAAGCTGAAATCCAAAATTACATCTGGGAACAAACTGGAATTCTGGGAGTGCTCCAGGGCATCCACACCACAGGGCATCCCTAAAATATTCCAAGCTGAAATCCAAAATTACACATGGGAAAAAATTGGAGGAAAAGAAGGAAAGGAGGACTAGGGAAATGGGGTGTTCCCACTTCAGCACTTTTCCTGGGAGGAAATTAATTCCCAACTGGCCCCAGAGCTTTGCCAAGGTGTCTCTTACCAGGTAGCTCAGGGCACTTGCAAGTTGTTTGGCCACTTTGAATTTCCATGGGGTTGTGAGAACTTCACTCTTCTTATGCATGAACAGATCCAGAGGCCCACACTCCACAAACTCCTCAACCATGATATCTGCAAAGGCAGGTGCAGGAAGTCAGTGCTGAAATCAATTGTTTGGAGTCATTCAATTTGTGTTCCCACCTCCCAGCCCAGATGGTTGGGAAATGTTTTTATTTCACCTTGCCCAAAGTTTATTTCAGTGCTCAGAGCCCAGATTAAAAGGCTGTGGCAAATGAACATTAAACTTGGCATCAGGCATTCCAAAGGTGGAATTTTATTGCACATAACAGAAAAATAATAGAAAATAATAAGCATAATTATTTTATAGAAATAATAGGAAAAAATAAGCACCAGGCTGTCGTGTTCCCCTGAGCTTTTGTACCAAAATTCCTTCAGCATGGCCCTGTTTAACATCCACATGTAACTCCAATTCCTTTCCTGAGTCTGCAAGAGCTAAGGCTGGGCATTATCCAGTTTGTCTTCTCATTTCCTAAAGCTTTTCTCTCCTTCTGGTGTCCACACCACAACATTAGGACTGTTTTGGGTTAAACAGTCATAAAAAATATATTGCATACATTTACATTTTTATGTGCATATTTATATTTTATATGTCTAAACGTAAAAACATATACACATAAACATATACATCTAAATATGTACATGCTTTATATGTGTAAATATTACAAATACACAGTTATTTTATACAAATTAATGCGTATTTGTAGTCCCTGTCCCATGTCCCTGTCCCAGCCGCTGTCCCATGTCCCTCCCAGGTGCCATTCTCTGGACTCACTTTCCCTGTCCCATATCCCAGTCCCTGTCCCCTGTCCCTGTCCCATATCCCTGCCCATGTCCCTGTCCCATGTCCCAGCCCATGTCCCTCCCAGGTGCCATTCCTTGGACTCATGTTCCCTGTCCTGGCCATGGTCCCTGTCCCATGTGTCTCCCATGTCCCTGTTGCCGGTCCCAGCCCCTGTCCCATGCCCCTCTCCTGTCCCATGTCCCCTGTCCCTGTCATAGCCCATGTCCCATGTCTCTCCCAAGTCCCTATCTCAGCCCATGTCCCATGTCCCTGTCATGTCCCATGTCTCTCCCAAGTCCCTGTCCCATGTCCCATGTCCCTGTCCCTCCCCTGTCCCACCCTGCACTCACTTTCCAGGTCCCTGACGCAGACGCCGTGCAGGAGCACGATGTGTTTGTGGGACACCTGCCTCATCATGCTGGCTGTCTCAAAGAATGCCTGGGGAAAGGGAGACAAAACCACATCCAGCTGCTGCTCCTGAGCACATCCCATGGTTCAGCACATCCACAGCACAAAAACATCCATGGGACAGCAGCAGAAAAACCATCCATGGAACAGCAGCACAGAAACCATGCATGGAGCAGCAGCACATCCATAGGACAGCAGCACAAAAGCAGCCCTGGGTGAACCACACCAAGGGGCAGCAGGGCAGGGATGTGCCCCAGGGACAATCAGCATTTCCCCAGCCCAGCTCTCCCTGCACAGCACACAGAAGGAAAGGACTTGCCAAGGAAATGTCTCTGTGGCTGGGGTCCAGCACTTTGAGCAGCACTCGGATCTCTCTCTCGTTCTGGTACCCTTCGTTCTCGTCATCCTTGAGGCTCAGCATCCCCGAGTAAATCTGGGTTCTGGTTCCTCTTCCCAGGTGTTCTCCCTGAGACACGGCAGCAGGGAAGCAAACAAGATTTACACAAATATTTATTGCAATCTGCACTTTTTTCTGTCTCTGGCTGATTGGTTAGAGATTTAAATTATTGAGAACCCAGTGATAGGGAGTTGCTTTTGCTTCAGTGAGCTCTGAGCATCCTCCCCACGTGAATTCCTTGGATATTCCACCTCCACATCATGCAGCAGCTTCCCTGGGACTGAACACCCCCAGACTAAACAAATGAATAAACACCAGCTGGGGCTCCTATTCACAAACTGCTCCTGAGGTGATCTTTCATGTGTTTCCAAAAGTGAGAGGAAGTAATATTTCACTGCAGGGCTTTGTTTGGGAAGCAGTTTCCTCCCAAACAACATCCTGCCCTGGGATATTTTTGCAGGATGCTGAGTGCAAACACACCAACCCAAACGCAATCTCTGCTGCAGTGATGCAAATAAAAAACTCCCAATTCCTTTTTATTTCCCAGAAGAAGCCAAGTTAATGATATAAGAGATCTTTTAGCAACATTAAATCTGATTTAAGTATATTTAAGCTCCTGTATGTTTGTCGAGGTTTATTCAGGTGACCTGAATAAACAATTATAAACATGGGGAAATTAGAAAATTTGGGGAAGTTTAAACACAGAATTCTGACTGCTCAGAGCTTTGGAATACTTCACCTGTTTTTAGTGTAGAATATTAAACCTCTGTTTCTCAGGTGTAGTATTCTATGTCAGGCTTTAAAAAATACACCCACAACAAACCAGCTCTGTAAGACTCCCAAGAAATGACCTTAAAACTCTCTTTTCCATTAGAAAACTAAAATATCAATTTCATTTGCAGAGAAAGGCATCACTCCTAAGCTCTTTGTCCACACAAAGCCACACCAACATCAGGGTTCTGCCACCAGAGGCTGAAATCCAAATAAACTCCAGCTGGAGGGGAGCTGGCAGTGGCAGGGCTGGGCTGTCCCCTGGTGTCCCTGCAGGGCTCAGGGACACTCCAGGGCTCAGGGACACTCCTGTTGTCCCTGCAGCTCAGCACCCACCTGCACAATCTCCTCCTTGCGGATCCTGTGGAAGCTCAGCTGCCCCATGGGATAAACTGGCTGCCACTCCTGGGCCTTCTTGGTTGCCACCAGCAAGTTGGAGATTTCTGCAAGGCAGGGGGAGATAGAAAATATCCTTCAAGGTTTTCAAAGAAACTGCACTCTCCCCTCCCAGCAACAACATGGTGGAAATGCATTCAATCCTCCCAAAAAAGGGAGGAAAAAAGAAACTTGGACTGGACTCCTGCTCCTCATTCAACAGAGGAATCACTAAAGCACAGTTTCATGTTTGTATTTTAAATACAGAGTTTTACCAGTCACATCAGGGGGATACTGAGCAACTGAACAGAGTTTTCTGCACAAAGATTGGAAGAGAAAACATCTGTGCTGTACATGGAATAAAATGCAATCAAATATCCCACATCCCCTGCAGCCTGCAGGGCCCTCTCCTCCCCAGTGTGTGCAAGGGGGATTCTCATCTCCTCTTCCTCTCCCTGCAAATCCCCTCTGCTCTGGGAAACACCAGCAGAGCTCCCAGGGCTCTGCAACTCAGCTGAGGAATGGGGGATGAGCAGAAGGAACAGATTCAAAAATCCAGTGCTTCCTCCCACTGCTGCAGGACACAGAAGTTCTGCACTTCTTTTTTTTTTCCATTATTTCCTGGGGAGGATGGACTGGGATGTGTGTGGCCATCTGGGCTTCCTCTTGCTGTGAGCAGAACTTGGGGACTGGGGCTAAATCCTCATCTGGGATTCTGGAATCACCAGGAATAACGACACCCTGCCAAACTGCTTTAGCCCTGCATCAACTGAACTTTGTGAATATCTGACTGAATATTCAGAATGGAAAAACCCAGCAGGGAAGAGGCAGAAGAGGGAACATGCACTGAATCCTGCTGCAACTACAGCCAGGGAGAAGCTGGGCAATCAACTCCCTGAGCCTTTTTATTTTATTTTATTTTACCCCAAATCCAGCCATCAAAATGAAACCAAAATGTGAAATGTGTAACATGCAGAGCAGGAGCCACGTTCTCTGTGCAGAGTGAGGAGCTCAGGGACTCTCCCAAAGCCTCAGAGCAGCAGGTGATTGATGTGGCTCAGTTATTCCCCTGCTGCTAACAGGAAACCATTATCAGCTCAGCACAATCACCCCTCTGTGCTTCCTCTCTCACACAGAATTCAGCTGCAAGACACTCAGAGTTCATAGCAAGCAGCTCCCCAGAGCGCTGCCATCACCCAACAACTGCCCCTTTGTCCCCCACAGATGATTTCCTGCCACCAGCCTCTTCAGGACATCAGCTGGGACCAGAACCCTTCCCTGCTGCCTCGTGCAGATGAGGTTTCTAACATGAGAGCAAACACAGCAGGTTCCTCTCCTTCCCCCTCCTCAAACCTGCCCACAGCACTTGTGACTTTGACAAAACTCCTCCTCCCCAGAGAAAGAAAAAACTTTAAACCTCTTTCTTTACAAAGAGTTTCACACCAGGATATAGCACTAAGAACACACTAAAAAAGCCTCCTGTGCCTGGAATTTGCAACAACAAAACCCTGCAAGGCCAGGCTACCTCTGGGTCTGGGCTGGCAGCACCTCTTGAGGGTAAAGCTGATGTTGTCTGTGCGCAGGATTTGTCCCTTCAGGTGATCCATGAGCTCCTTCAAGGAGCCAAAGGATTTGTTGGAGCCATGGAGGAAGTATCCCCCCTTCTTCACCTCGATCTGGAAGTTCTTGTAAGGGCCTGAGTTATTCATCACCTGGTGGTGGAAGGAAAAGAGAGCAAAGAGGGTCACTGGAGGGAAAGAATTGTTTGTAAACACATCAAAGATTCCCAAAACCTTGGCACCACATGTGGGACCAGCTCATGTCCTGCTCCTGAGCCTGGGTTCTCTCATCAAACTGCAACAAAGCAGGAAAAAAACTCAAATTCCTGAGATTTTCACTCCCAGGAAGGCTCAAAGAGCAGAGCAGCAACATGAAGATGTTGCACCCAAGAAACCCAAATTATGTTTTTTTTTTTTTTCTTTTTTTTTTTTTTTTTTCTTTTCTTTTTTTTCCCCCAGAGAATAACCAGTTTTGCCTCTTCTGGAAGAATTTTCTCTTCCTTTGGTCAAGAGTTGCAGAATCTGGAGCAGGGTTTCAAAATCACAACTTAAAAATAACTCCCTTTCCCACCCTGTTGGACAAGATTTCAGCTGGTGCTGAGATCTTCCAGTTTCACTCAGAGGTGCTGGGGAAGGGCTGAACTTCTGAACTTCCCCATCTCCAGAGCTCTCAGGGTCTCCCCTCTGCAGCTCTGGGTCACCTCTCCCTTCCCTCTTTTCCCTGACAAAATTCCTTTATTGTTTCACTGTTAAAAGAGAGAGCTGATCATCTTTTTTTAAATTTTTTCATCTTTTTTTAAATTTTTTTAAATATCTACAGGAGATAAACCCAGTATCAAATATCCGTTCCTGACTCACCACTGATTCCATGGCTATTTTTGCCTAAGAGAAGGATTAATGTCATCATCATCATCATCACTATTATTACTAATTATTTATTATTTATTCTTATTCTTGTGTGAACACTTTAAATATTCTCCCAAACCACCAAGTCAGCTGCAGGTTTCCAGCTGAGGTTGGTGTGGGAATAAAATCCATCAAGGGAATTAAATCCATGCCCAAAAAGGCTCCAGGGAAACTGAACCATGCTCAAGGCAAGGAGAAGTGACAAATTCTCTGTGTCATGAATTTAAAACGCTTCATTTTTATCACATTCCTGCACAGCTTGATTGGGAGGGATGGAGCTGTTCTGGATCTAATTAATCCCATTTGGAGAGACAACACAAAGGGCTGGGGAAAAAAAAAAAAAGCCAATTTCTCTGACAGAGATGAGGGTGAGCTCCCTGTGCACAAAAACACATCCCCAGGGTTGCAGGGAGCAGATTCCTGCTGGGAATTGAGCTGGCTGTACCTCTGAGCCTTCCAGACACGTCACAGTCATGAGGATGTGGTTGAAGTTGGTGCAGCTCCACCTCAGCACGTACATCCCCACCTCGTTGCCCTCCTGCCTCAGCTTGTTGATGGCATATTCCGTGCTGCAAGGGGAGGGACAGTGAGCAAAACCAACAGGGGAGCAGCCAAAGAGCCAGTCTGGGGATTGTGCAAAGAGCAGACCTCCATTTGGGGTGAAACAGCAATTTGGAAATGTTGATGCTGCTATTAAAATAGGATTTGAGGGTGCATTGCTCACATTGTGCTGCACAGCAAGGATTTATTAAAGGGAATTCTGCATCCAGCACTGGGCAGGTGAACTCCTGGAATTCTGCAGTTTGCAGCTTAAACATGAAGGGAAAAGCCACAAAGAGAATTCCTTTAGGTATTTAAAAACCCAAAGCTTTGTTCATCCACCCAAGGATGCACCCAAAAACAGAGACAATTCCATCTCTACCTAAAATATTCCCAGGTGTCCATGGACAAAACTCCAGGAACACTCCTTTAGTGCAGAAACACTGAGTTAGAGATGAGTAAAGATGATTTTTTCATTTAACAAAATTTTTTCCAACCCTCTGATAACCACCACCCATCCAAACCCCTCATTTCCTCACTATGAAAGGAATTATAAAAAAAACCTAAAAATGCAGAAGTGACTGACCAGATGGGCCCGTGGCAGCCGTTCTTGATGTTGTGCTGGATGAGGGGAGGAGCCACATCAGTGCACAGGTAATGGTGAGCATCTGCTGTCAGCCTGAAGTAGCCATCCACCAGCGAGGTGAAGGACAGAGCCTCGGCGTGCGAGCCCAGCTTCAGCTCCTGCGGAACACAGACTGAGCTGGGCACA
>VRYO01002482.1:7535306-7604125 GCA_009812075.1 Sialia sialis | reverse complement strand
AACACAAACTGAGCTGGGCCAGGACAGTGCTGCAAGATCCCTGCAATGCTGAAGTTAAAGAGCCAGAATATCCAATCACTTCTGGCTACAGGATGTTGGCTTTCAGTGGCCATTCCCTGCCCTGTCATGGCCACGTTCTCCAGTGTCACAAATTCTGCAATTCCTCCTGTGATTTGTGAGGGAAAATTTTGTGCCAGTGTCAAGGACAGAACATTTTGTGCCACTTCTGGCTAGGGGATGTTGGTTTTTAGTGGCCATTCCCTGCCCTTCCCTATCCTGGCCAGACTCTCCACTCCCCAGCGTCACAAATTCTGGAATTCCTCCTGGGATTTGTGAAAGAAGATTTTGTGGACACAAAATTGTGCCAGTGTGGACACAACTGCACTCACCCACTTTTGCTTTGCTCAGTGTCAAAGACAGAACATTTTGTGCCACTTCTGGCTACAGGATGTTGGTTTTTAGTGGCCATTCTTGTCTTATCCTGGCCACACTCTCCATTTTTCAGCGTCACAAATTCTGTAATTCCTTGTGGGATTTGTGAAAGAAAATTTTGTGCCAGTGTGGACACAACTGCACTCACTCACTTGTAACACTTTTGCTCTGCTCAGGGTCAAGGAGAGCTCATTTTGTGCCATTTCTGGCTACAGGATGTTGATATTTAGTGGCCATTCCCTGCTGTCCCCTGTCCTGCCCAGTCTCTCCAGCATCACAAATTCTGTAATTTCCTCCAGGGATTTGTGATGGAAAATTTGGTGCCAGTGTGGACACAACTTTTAACAGCCCAGTGCCAAGGGCTGTTTCTGGAGATAATATCTTATAAAAGAAAGGTTTTATCAAATCTACCAGCTCCCTGTAAGTTCCCATAAGAAAATATCCTAAAAAGAAAAGCAGTCAGCACAACAAACTATTCCTGTAGAGAATAAACCAACCTGCACCTGTAAAAACCAAGAAATCTGTGCCCTGGGAATCAGTGAATAAAATGTTAAATCATCCAGGAATAGAGATTTGATGGAGAAGGAAAATGCCATTTACTGACCAATTCACTGAGTGGCAAGAAAGTTATGAACCAATTAAACACAAGGTCTTGAAAACTGGATAAAAATGGGCTGTAACATTAAAAATTGGTTTTTCTGCAGGGAGAAACTGAGTCCTGTCTGCTTTTACTGCAACAAAGGGCAGCACATTTTGTGTTCTTTGTTATTTCCACTCCAAATGTCCCTCCAGGACTTGACACCTTCTGCCCAAGGTGGCTTTCCATAGAGGGAAATAAGAATATTAATATAAATATAATAATTTGAATAGTAATAGCTATATAATAATTTAAATAAATCTAATAAATAGTATTATATAATAATTCAATAATGGTTCTATAAATAATAAAGTCAATTCTTAATCTTTAATTATTTATTTAATTATTATACTGATTGATTTTATCATAATAATTACTTATTAAAATAAATATTTTTAGAAATATTATTTAAAATAATTATTATTTTTTAAATATGCCCAGCTCTCACCATCCTTTTGTTGTCCTGTTTGTTGATGCTGACTGTGGAGTCCTTGATGACAATGTGGGTGATTTCAGGGAAATAGGAGAAGCTGTTCCACATCTCCCTGAGCTTGTGCTTCTCTTCCTCCTTCTTGGCTTTGCCGTCAGATTTTTTCTTCTTCTCCTTCTCTGTCTGTACAGGCTGCAAATGGATTGGGGATAAATTTGTTTAGCACAGTGTTTTTAGTCTAAACCAAAAATTTATTCCAGAATAGTAATATAAATTAATTATTTATTAATTAGAATTTTAGAATAGAATTATAATATTAAGTTTAAGAATAATATAAATTACAGAATAATTCTATTTATAATTCTATTTATAATTATATAAAATGTAGAATATAATGTATTGTATCATGTATATTTACTCTATACCAAAAATTCATTCAAGAATATATATTAGAATTTTTTCATTTATTCTATAAATTCTAGAATTCATCCTAGTAATATAAATTAATTATTTATTAATTAGAATTGTATAACAGAGTCAAAATATAAATTATAAAAGTAATATAAATTATAGAATAATAGAAAATAGAGAATATAATGTATTCCAATACATTTATTCTATACCAACAATTCACTCCAGAATAGTAATATAGATTAATTATTAATTAGAACAGAATTATAATATGAATTATACAATTAATAAAACTCATAGAATAATAGTAGAAAATACAGACTATAATGTATTCTAATACACAGAATAAATCCATTTAATTCTGGAATGTTTTTCACAGAGTTTCATTTTCCTGCCCAGAGGTTGTCCCGTGTCCATTCCTGGAATTTTTCAGGACAAAATCTTGAGCCTGGTCTGGTCTCAAAGCCAAGCCTAAAAAAGGGGGTTGGACTGGAACTTACTGAGCTCCTCCCAACCTGATTATTCTGGAATCCCATACAATCAACAAAAAGCTGCTCTGCAGTGTCTGGAGACCACAAAACCCCAAAAAATCCCCGAATTGCCATTGACCAAAGGTACTCACACTTGGCTGGAGCCTCCACTGGATGCCGTTGTTCCCTGTCACCATCACCTCGTACTTCTCCTGCTCTCCACAATTCAATTTACTGATCTCGTTCTCAGCAGAAATCAGCAGGAAGGAAGTCTCAAAAATCTCTGCCCCGTAATATTTGGTCAGGATCTCCATGGTGGATAAATATTTCACCTTCAGGTCCCGTGGGGAGACGCTGTTGTTGCAGATGGTTTTGTTGTTGAACTCCTTGAGGAAATGCTTGAAAACGTTATTGATCCGGATCCTGGTCAGGAAATTCCTCTGCCTGATGGTTCTGTTCAGGGTCTCAGGGATGTAATGCTTGTAACTGGGGGGAAGAGCAAAGGATTCAGTTGGGAGAACTGGGAGAACTGGGAGAACTCCTCTGCCTGATGGTTCAGAGTCTCAGGGATGTAATGCTTGTAACGGGGAGCAAGAATAAGGGATTCAATTGGGAGAACTGGGAGATTTGTGAGAACTGGGAGAATTCCTCTGCCTGATGGTTCTATTCAGGGTCTCAGGGATCTAATGCTTCTAACTGGGAGGGAGAACAAAGAATTCCGTTGGGAGAATTGGGAAAACTGGGTGAATTGGGAGAACTGGGAGAATTGGGAGAACTCCTCTGCATGATGGTCTTGTTCAAGGTCTCAGGGATGTAATGCCTGTAACTGGGAGGGAGAACAAAGAATTCAGTTGGGAGAACTGGAGAATTGGGATAACTGGGAAAATTCCCTCTACCTCATGGTTCAGGGTCTCAGGGATGTAATGCTTCTAACTGGGAGAGCAAAGGATTCAATTGGGAGAACTGGGAGAACTCCTCTGCCTGATGGTCTTGTTCAAGGTCTCAGTGATGTAATGCTTCTAAATTGGAGGGAGAACAAAGAATCCAGTTGGGAGAACTGGAGAATTCCCTCTACCTCATGGTTCAGGGTCTCAGGGATGTAATGTTTCTAACTGGGAGAACTGGGAGAAGTGGGCCAAGGGAGTGGTGCCAGCTCACCTGATGTCCTTGGGCAGCTCAGGCAGTTTCATGTTTCTCTTGATGGCATCGTGGGAGATGGCCAGGACAGCCATGCCCAGGCACTCATTCTCGATCTCGTGCACCTCCTGCTCGTTCTTGGGGTCACGGATGGGTGCCAGGCCCTTCACCAGGTCATACTGGCCCTTAAACAACACAAAAACCAATTCAGCCATCTGGTCACTCCCAGGGTTTGTCCCTGAACCAGGAATTCATCCCTGGGCAAGGAGAAGCTGGAAGCTCCTCCCCTTCTTTTATACCTCAGCCCACCAAAAATTCACTTTTAAAAAATTAACTACTGAAGTCACCAGCCCTGCCCTCTTTTAACACCTTCAATCTTTATTTTCTGGTCCACAAAACCAGCTGTGTGTCTCTGCTTTATCTCTGCCCTTCCCATGCAAAGCCCTCATGAATTTCATGGATTTATCTCTAAGCCAAGTCCGGCTCTGGGACAGCCTGGAAAGTGTTTGTTTATCAAAGAGCAAAGACATTTCTGTTGCTTTAATGTTTCCCTGGAATTCCCTCTCCTTGGGGTTTCCCAACTAAACAAGGATTGGCTGGAGCAGCTCCACCTTGTGTCTTTTTCTGAAGGGCAAACTCCTAATTCCAAGAGTGAAAATCCTGCAGGAATTCCACTCAGAATCAACAGCAAATGGGATTTCCTCAGTGCATTCAATTTGCTCTTTCATCAACCTGAATTTTCCTTTTTTTTTTCCTGTGAAATCTGACAGCTTCTGGTTTGACAAATCCTTTGGAAGGCACAAAAAGGAGAGAGCAAAACTGCAGTGAGGTTATCAATCTTTATCACCATGGGGTTATCAGTAAATGTTTATCAATCTTTTAGCACCACCCAGTAAAAAAACCTCATTAAGAGGACCCAGCCCTGCCAGATCTGCCTCAGCTGCTGCTCCTCTCAGCCCCAGAATGCCCCAGCTCTTTAACTGACATTTAGAAACACAAATAATTCATTTTAGAATAATATATCTATAAAAATAAAAACCTTTTTGGACTGGCAGAGTTTCTTTCATGTAGCAAAATCTTTCCCCTCCACCAATAAAACCCATTCCAGTGCTAACAGAACACACAATGTGCACTTTTGGAGCTTAAAAAGATGTTTTTAAAGCAGAATCCCAGAGTTTTTTATGGGAATGCAGCTCAGAGACAACTCCAACCTGTGCAAAGATGTATTCCAGGGAATTGGCATCCAGGATGGGGGTTCCCTCTGGGGCCAGTTTCTTGTCATAGGCCTTGGCTTTCCTTGGGGAGTGTCTCCACACTGAGGGCTCACTCTCGCTCGTCCCGTGCCAGTTGGTGAAATAATATCTGCCCAAAAAGAAAAAGAGTCAGAAAATTCACAACTTTTTTGGGAAAAGCCCTCATTTCCACCAGATAAAGTGGACTTTGAAAAGCAAAAATCAGTCAAACTTCTGCCTTAGGATTGAATGGTCCAACACTGCAAGCGCATTCATGGGGAAAAATGATCAAATTATTATGTATTGTTAGATTTTGTTCCTTTTTTTTTGGAAAGCACCTCTCCTGTGAGGAAAGACTGAGAGAATTGGGAATGTTCAGCTGGAGAGGAGAAGGATCCAGGGAGAGCTCAGAGCCCCTGGCAGGGCCTGGAGGGATCCAGGAGAGCTGGAGAGGGACTGGGGACAAGGATGGAGGGACAGGACACAGGGAATGGATTCCCAGAGGGCAAGGATGGGTGGGATTTGGGATTTTGGGACATTGGGATAATGGGATATTGGGAAGGAATTCCTGGCTGGGATGGAATTCCCAGAGCAGCTGGGCTGTCCCTGGATCCCTGGCAGTGCCCAAGGCCAGGCTGGAGCAGCCTGGGACAGTGGGAGGTGTCCCTGGAGTGGGGTGGGATGGGATTTAAGGTCCCTCCCAGCCCAAACCAGTTTGGGGTTGACATTTCTAAAGCCCCAAATCTGCAGGGGTCAAGGTTGGAGTGTCTCAGCCTCAGTGCAGAGACAGGCTCTTCAGCAAAATAAAATTAATATTTTTAGTTCGGCTCTTCTTAGGCAGGAACTCCAACCCAAAACTGTGCCAAAAACTCCTGACAAGAAGCAGGAGATACTCAAGAACTCCTTGGGCTTAAGCCTGGAGAGCAGAGCAAAGCAAATCCTTCAGAAATCCAAAGGAAATGACTTTGCTTCCCACTTCTCCTGCAGATGAGGAGTCAGAATTAATAACTCCAATTCTTTTGTTATTTCCTGAAAATAATTACGGGCAAGGTATTGTGTATTGTTTGTGATTGAGAGGAGAATTTGCTCCTTTTCCTAATTAACTGCTCTGATTAAGACAAACTGAGGAGTTACAAAAACAATTAGAGCCCCATTGTTTGAGGGATGAGTAAATAAAGGAGAATCTTTTCCTCGAAAAGCTCCATGGATTTGTGTGAGGGATTTTTGGTATTTCACTTGCACAACACAGGAACAGGGGCACAAATTTCCTCATTCCCAGCTCCTGGGAAGGGAATTGTGCCCCTGAGCTGCAGGAGCTGGGAATTTGGGATCTCTTGGGAAGGTGGATTTAGATTTCACCCTGGCCAGGGAATTCTGTTATCCCAAAGTGGGCTGGGAGGGATCTGGAAGGATCCAAAATCCCTCCAGAAGGGAACTGGATTCCTTTTCCTCACCAAAAAACCCAACCCAGCTACGGAAGAGTTAAATTCTCCTCCTCTGTGAGCCAATGACTCCAGGATATTACAAAACCCTGGGGTTTCTCGTCTTGGAGCCTATTTTTTTTTTTTTTTTTTAAGAATTTGAGGCAAGCGTGACAAGCACAGGGTGCTCATAAAGTTTCTGTGAAAAGTCCTTTTAAAGCATCACCAGAAGTGCAGCAGCGTCTGGCACTGATTTAGGGCAGAGGAGGAAAAGCTCACACAGAAAACAAAAAACTCAGCGCTGGGAGAAAAGTCAAACCCCTGAAAACATTTCAAAGCAGTCACACCATTCAATTCAGAGATATCATTAAGAAGGACATGACTAAAACCTAATCAAAAACACAAATCATCCCATTTCTGAATTACCATGTACAGTTAATTCATTGCTCTGTTGAAAAAGCTCCGACCATTTTCCTTTTTCCTGAGGAATTCTGCCTCTGGCAGAGCCCAGCACAAACCAAATTCATTTAGGGAGCAGTTTCATAACCCAAAACCCACAATAAAAATAAATTAAATAAAACAAAACACCACCAGGACATGAATGTATTCCTGGGAAAATGGGAATCTTTGGGTTTTAGTGCTTAATTCTTTCTGAAATGCAGCTGAAATTATTTAAAATCCTTTTTTTTTTGGCCCAAAATTTGTCAGTTTTCATTCATGGAGTATAAGGGACAAAAGAGGTTTCCTTGCCAAACTTCAAATCCCAACTCTAAAGCTGAAAAGAATAATAAAATAATAAATAAAAATTTTAAATAATTAAAAATCAATAATAAACCACCAGAACTGTTAATTATTGAAAGCACGGGTTTTTCCACAGCTTCATTCTACAAGATGGTACAACAGAAAAAAAATCACAGAAAATAAAGCTCAGCATAAATTAAGTTTGTTCATAATTGTTTTCAGGAAATAACAAAAGAACTGGAGTCATTAATTATCTTAAATCACCTTCCTGGGTTATGAACAGCCAAAAATTATTTTTAAGAGGGAGCTGTTCAGGCAATTTTAAGGAAGGTGCCTCCCATCCACCCAGAGCAGAAACACAAACACCAAACACAGCAAAAACTGGGTTTTAAGAATTAAAAGTTCTTCATTAATTCATTACATTAAAAAGTTCATTATAAAAAAATAAATTTAGAAGTTCCTAATTAAGTTCTTAAGAATGAAAAGGTTTAAATCCCCACAATTACACCTTATTTATCACCTTGTTTTGCTGAGAAAAACCCCATTTCATTTCCCTGCACCCCAGAGTGTGGCAATGTTATTCACAAAATTATTTTCTTACAGTTGTCCCTTGAAGAATCAAGAAATCTGGGATTTCCTAAAGTTTCTGGACTAATTATTCCTGCAAGCCAAGTTTATTTCAGATATTTTTCTCCTATATTGAGCACTTAAAGCTCATATTGATACAAGAAAAGCGATAATAATGATAATTATAATTATAATATTAATACAATAATAGTAATATAATAATAAAATTTATACTGAAATAAATAATTATTATGATAATGATAAAAATAATACTACAATAATAGTAATATAATAGTAAAATTGATAATGAAATTATTATTATCAGCATTACTACTACTACTACCAATAGTAATAGTAATAATAATAATAATAATAATAATAATAATAATAATAATGTTGTCTTGGCTATAGGTTTGAATTTTCCATGTTTTCCCACAGATCCCTTGCAGTGCTGGAGAATTCCAAAAACAAGAACCTTTTGCCATTTCCTTTAAAGAGTAAAATTCCCCCTGATTTCAGTGGGAACTGCAACATTTCAGATGGAAATTCATCCCTGACACAAAACCCAAAGGTTTGGAGCCAATTTTCTAATTAACTTTCACCTTTTCCACTCCCAGCTTTGTGAAAACGACTTCTCGTGGTTTTTCCTTTATTTTTTTTTTCAAGGTTAATCCCAAAGATGCAAAGAAATCAGGAGATATTTGAAGCTCCTGCTGCTCATCTCTCACTGCAGCTTTTGGTCGCTTTGCTGCTTCCTCAGGGAAGGAATAAATCTCATTTTTCAGGTATTCTCTCTTACCTCATGCGATAATGGAGCCTGAAGGATGATTTTTCCTCCACCTTGAAGACCTGGTTTGGTGCATACCAGAGCTTTTTGTTCTCATCATACAGAGCAAAGAGGTTGTGGCACAGAGGGGACACAGCTGGCACAAAAAACACACAAGTGGATGAATCACGAGGCTCCAGTGCACACCCACACCCCAAAACACAAAGGAATAAAGCAAATATTGGATCATGACAAGAAACTGATACTGGGATTAGCCTGGAGAAATTTCAGGGAGGAAAGGTTGAGGTGGAGCTGTCACCTTGGTTCAACCCATGGGGTTTGGGTGGATTAAACAGATATTTCTGGTGTTCAAGAAATTCTCAAATCCTCATTTGGCCCATGGGCTGAGCTTCAAGGAAATTACTTCGAACCTTCATTTTGTGCAGCTGACAGAAATGGGAGTTTTACCAAACTCACAACTTTGTTCTCAGCTTTATTTCATTCATCAATTCAACCCCCAGGAGGGGAAATGAGGTTTTAGCAAACGAGCAGAAAGCCTTGCTCATTCCAGAGAGGTGCTAGGAACAAACTTTGACACAAATGGGTAGATCTGTTTGAACTTTGCATTGGCTCCATCCCAGACTGCTGTGCTTACAGATCCCTGGAACTCCCTGCTCCAGCTCTGGATCTGTGGGATCACAGCCCCAAAAGAGCAGCATTAACAGGTGGCTGTTAAATACTCCTCAAATCTCTTAAAAATCTCTTAAAAAATAACGTCAGCACTCATTTGATGAGGTTAGCCCTGCAGATTTATGTCATTTCACTCATTCCCATGGAAGAAGAGAGATTAGAAAAATGAGCTGAAGGGGATTACAAGAATCAGGTGATGTGGGCAAAGAAAAATTCCTGCCCAGTTCCCCTGGATAACACTTGGCGTTGCACGGGGAACGAACCTCAGAACTGTAAATATAAAATCCCACTGGGTTGTGAGATCAGAGATAAAACCCACTTTTTTTCCCTGTGGTATTACAGGAGTTTTGCTGAGCTCCAGCCCAGAGGGACCAGCAGAGCACAGCCCCTGCCACGTGAGGGATGCACACGAGGTGAAAGCAGCTTTGTGAGGATTTACTGGCAGGGGGAGGCTCTTGCTGGGAGTGACACTCACAGGATGCCTCACTCTGCGTGCTGAGCACTGAAATAAGAAGGAAATACTCACAACACCTCTGGGCAGCCTCGATGCACAGCTCCTCCGAGGTGAACTCGCCGCTGGAGTAACAGATGGGAGCTTTGTCCTGCAGGTAGAAGAGGATTTCCAGCCCCTGGTGCTGAGCTTCCAGGTTGAGCTCGTTCTTCTTTGTGCTCCTCATTTTTGCACAGAAAGCCATGGCTTTGCAATCCTCTTTCACGTTGAGATACTGGGAGGGGAGGGAGAAAGGGGAAATTGGAATTGTCAGGACACAAATCCATCACTGCTGGCTCTGAGGGGCCAGGCACCACAATTCTCAAAATTGATTTATCCCAAACCAATGAGGTGAAAAGGGGAAAAAAGAAATGTCAGTGATTATTCTGATTCTGGGAACTCTGCTCCAAAGCAGTCCCTTCTCCTGTCCCTTCCCTTCCCCAGCTTTTCCGAAGGGTTTGTCTTCCCCAAGCACAAAGAACTTTCACATCCTTCAGCACCTAATTGGCTGGAAAACAACACTTGAGCCTGAGTGATTTAAACAGCTCATTTGATGTTTCCTTTTTCTAAAAGTTGGCTTCTATTTTTACAGCCCCTTAACGGCAAAATATTCCTCATTGTTTTCTCCCCTCTCACCCTTTGTGTTTGAAACTGCTGATGTTTTATGAGTCATGATGTATTTTATAAGATTTATTGGCATTTATTTTTTATTACTGCTTCTCTGTCTCTCCAGGAGGAAAGGGCAGCACTGAGTAGGTTTAATGCACGAGCTTTTAGATTGCCAAGGATGCACAACAGGGCAGCTCTGACTCAGAAAATTGTATTTTATACCCAGTGTTTAAATAGAAAGAGCAGAAAGTTATTTGAGTTATTTTGGGTTATTTGTTCTGTGTTTTTCTAAGATTTAGCTCAAAGAATAACAAAAGCCCAAACCACCAGCTATATAGTTTATGAAAATAATCCTCCCACCAAAAAACAAATTAAAAATGAACCCCCAAAGCCAACACACCTGCATTTATGTGCCTGTGGGATCCTCTACACAACTGAAATGGGTCTTCACTCTCCCCAGGAGAAGCTTCACTCTGACTGGAAAAACAGGAAAAATGAACATTTTTAGGAATGGCTCCGTACAGTTTGAGACACAAATGAAATGTCCAGGCTGATAAAATTCCACCTGTAATCCCAAGGAATTTATTATCACCGAGATCTGGATTTGATCTCAGTCCCAGGTGCCAGCCAGGAGTTTGGGGAAATCCACTGATCCCTCCTGCCACTTTGGGGGCACTGCCTGAGATAAAACAAAAAACAAAAACAAAACAAAACAAAACAAAACAAAACAAAACAAAACAAAACAAAACAAAAACAAAAACAAAAAAAAAAAAAACAGAAAACAAACCCCCAAAAAAAAAAAACCAAAAAACCACAAAACAAAGAGGGAAAGTCCTGGTTATTCCCTGGATTTCCCCCCATTTTCAGTTTGGAATTGTTCTCAGCACAAGCCTCAGCTGTGACACCACAGGAACATTTTCCTCTGTGCTCCACCTCCTCCATCCCTCCATTCCTGACATTTTCCATTAGATATTAATCCCAATTCTTCCCTGCTCTCTGCTGTTCCTTCCCCTCCCAGATTATCACTCCAAATGTGTCCAAACTGCACCTGACAGTGCTGCTGCTTTGGGAGATTCCTGCACTTCCAGCTCCATCCCTCCTCCAGCATCTCTGCCAAAATGTGTTTAAAACTCAATGTTTATTTATTATTTTTGCTTCACAGGGTGAGGCTTTAATCTGACCTAGCAGACTTCAGCAAATATTGCTTTAAAGCCTGAGGCTTAGCCTGGGAAAAGCCAGAGCCACACAACTTCCCTGGTGCTTGGGGAGAGCCCAGCAAACATGATCCTATCCCAGAAAAAAAATGATATTGAAGAGCCTGGCACACATCCCCCATTAAATTCCATTTTCCTGCTATCCCTGCCACTTGAATGCTAAATTTGAGTCCCCAGACACATTCCCTTGGCAATAATATGGGGAAGAAGTATTTGAGAGTGTGATTTTTGGGATATGCAAACAAGCCAGGAATTATTTCTGCACAGCACCAGAAAATCAAGATGCAAAAGGTGAAACGTAATAACTTGGATCTCATTAAAACCACCCCTTTTAAATCACATATAACACAAGCTCAATATATTTTAATGTCTGTGTGGGCTTATTGTTTAAAAGATTGTGCAGCTGTTTTAAAATGTGAGGAGGAATATAAAACCACTGCCTTTTACAGATTCATAAATCAAATTCTTGTTTTTCAACAGAGCTGCTTTGCTTTGGTTAAAAGCTCCTACTCTGGGTTTTAGTCACAACAATTCCCAGAATCCTAAAAGCCTTTAAGTGCTGCTTCATGTACAAAACCTTCTGGGTTTCTGGGTTTCCAATCTGTTATTTCCTAATGGCTTTCCCAGACAGTCTCACTGTCAGGGATTCACATTTTAAAAATGCTTCTGCATCTTCCAAAAAGTCTCCTTTGAGCCAGACAAATTCCTGCTCTGAGCATCCTTCCCCAGCCCTGCACAGCCAAAGGCTTCATCTGGGAAATGAGAAGGGGATTTTTCTCCACTGCCACGGTCTCAGAGCCTCACAAATTGGGATTTGTGGATTTTCTGGTCTCTCCTTCAAGGACGGCAGGGATGTGCTCAGGAACTGGACAACATTTGCTTTTTTTTTTTTTTTCAGGAATATTTTAATTTAATTTCTGTTTCTCCCAGTGGGAACAGCTCTTTGTGATGCACCCTCCAAGATATTTTTGGGAATGCAGGATGGGTCTTCTTGAGATTGCACTCCCCCAAGCAAAGGCTTTTCCTGGTTATTTAAACAGGTTATTTTCCAGGTTATTTAAAATCCTGACCCAGGTACACACCCACGGTATTTTTTTTCCTCATACACAGAGCCCTCAAACTTCTGCTATCAGAAAGAATTATGAAATAGGGGGAAGGAACTCTAAAGGTGGGTTGTTCAAAATCAGTTTGGCTTTAAAGTATTAGGATATTTGGGAGAGAATAATATTTGTTAAAAAGTCAAGTTCCTGGCTATGATTTGCTAAATCTGAAACCCAGCAGCTCCAGCATTTTAAGGAAAAAAACCAAATGTACAACAGCATTTGTTAAACCCCTTCAGACACGTGCATGCCTCAAAAACTAAGAAAAGGCAAGTGCAGAAATGAAATATTTTTGAAACTCTGTGCAAATGTTCCTCGAACCAGAAGGATTCTGGTCCACCAACACCACCCTTGACCAAAACTGGATCCTGGAAGCCAAATCAAAGATGGAAGGTCCATGGCAGGGCAAAAGTCCCTAAAATACAAACACAGGGAAATCCCAAATAAACCCTGAGCAACCCAAAACTCACTCTGAAGCACCATTTGCCAGTTCCTCCTCTTTCCTGCCCTCTCAGCCAATTTAGTTTCAGGTTTCCCAACCTCTTAGAGACTCACTGAAAGTTCAGATATATGAGCACATGCTCTTTGTTTTCCACAGGATCCTCTCACCAAACGTACATTTTATTTAATTATTCATTCTTGTGTCTATTTCATGCTTTTACTCACAGTGATCTCATCACATGCTGTTTACCCTGAACCAGAATTAGTAATTTCCCCTGGGTTTTTCTGTGGCATCTGTTTTAAATCAGGGCCAGGAGGGCACAGAATGGGAGTTTTCACCAAAAGTGCTCAAGAACTAAAAACCAGCCAGCTTCATTAGTGGCATGCTAATATCACCAGATGTGAAATATTTCCATTTTTAGCCCTCCAGCTCTGAAAAGCAGAAGAGGCCAAGCCCTGGAGTGTTCTGTGCCAGCCCAGAGAATAGAACCTGCCCCTCTCCTGTGCCCTCCCAAGGACTTGCAGCCCCTTCTCTGAATTTCATGACGTGTCACCAATGTGAGAAGAAGCTTCTCAGCCCTCTCAGAGAGGTAATTTGCCATCTTCATCGATTTTTAATAATTTAATAATTTTTAATTTCAATTAATTTGCCATCTTTATTGTTCTGCCTGTAACGGCTGGGGCAGATGCAGGAGCACACAAACACAAAACCTTTTTTTTTTTTTTCTGTATTACCTACTCTTTCCAGCCTGATTTTCCTTTGGATACACACCAGGCTGCTCTAATGACCAATTTTTCACAGTCTGACCTTTAAAGGTCACAACCCTTCTGCAGTGAGCAGGGGCATCTTCAGCTAGGTTTTTATAACTTATAAATGCTTAATTCTTTTTCATCCCCAATTTCTGTAATAATGACACAATTTTGGGGGTTTACAACTAATTCTTACATCTTTGTACATTCAAGCACTTCTCTGCTGAACCAGGCTCAAGTTCCTTGGAGGGAAAGGAAAGAAGCCACCATGGAAACCTTCCAACAACCACCTGATTTTTCTGTAATTCCTTTTTCCTCACAATTAAAAACCAACTGTATTGCTCAGCCTGGGACTGAAGGGGCATTCCAGTTTGAAAGTGATTTACACAGACAATTTGTTTTTATTCCTGCCTTAATGATCTTTTTCCTTCCTTGATGTTCTCCTGGCAGAGTTTGGGGATGGAAGATGGGATGGGGATTCTCTGGAAAGGAGCCAGAACCTTCCCAGCAGTGCAGCAGAACTCCAGGAACTGAGCTCAGGAGTTTCCTGAGGGGCATTTCAGATGTGTGGAAAAACTTCCAGGGAAATGATCCTGGCACAAACCCGGGGGTTCTGTGCAGGAGAAAGTGGGAAGGGATTGCAGAGCTCATCCTGTGAGCAGAACACCGCCAGAGAAAAATTATTAAAATTTAAAACTAGTATTAAAATTATTAAATTATCAAATTATCAAATTAGTAGTAGTAGTAGTATTGAAAATTATTATTATTATCATCATCATTATCATTACTACTATTACTATTACCATTATAAAAATGATAAGTGAAACTATTATTATTAACAATATGGAGGTGTGCTGGAATTTCAGAAATCGAGTGTTTTATTTTGTCTGTGTTAACAAGTACTGATTTAAAAAAAACAAAATATTGGTTTTGATTTAAGGTGGTGAAAAACTAAATAGCAAAAATTAAATAGTAAAATTCAAATTAGAAGTGCGTAGTTTAACTAAAAGTGTAATATTATATATCAAAAAAAGATAAAATTTAAAGTTTTTCAGGGATATTTAATTTCATTTCTGTTTCTCCCCCTGGGAACGGCTCTTTGTGATTCACCCTCCAAAATATTTTTGGGAATGCAGGATGGCTTTTCTTGACATTGCACTCCCCCAAGCAAAGGCTTTTCCTGGTTACTTAACATCCCGACCTTATTACCTGTTTTTATAAAGAAATACTAAAAAAAAAATTATACATATACATATACACCTTTACTGCAGAATTCCTGAAATTCCAGAGTCTGTACCCCACTGCTGATCACTGCAGAATTCCTGAGAGAATTCCAGAGGAGCTCTTTATACCCCACTGCTGAAAACAAGCCAAACAACCACTGGACAATTCCTGAGATAATTCCAAAGATTTGCATCCCACTGCTAGAAACAAGCCCAATAACTACTGCAGAATTCCTGAGATAATTCCAGAGTTTTTGTACCTCACTGCTGCAAAGCAAGCCCAACAATCTCTGGATAATTCCTGAGATCATTCCAGAGGAACTGTTTGTACCCCACTGCTGATCCCCAGGTCCCAGATGTGCCATCCTGGCACCTGCACCACTGGATAATTCCTGAGATAATTCCAGAGGAGCTCTTTGTACCCCACTGCTGAAAACAAGCAAACATCCACTGCAGAATTCCTGAGAAAATTCCAGAGTTTCTGTACCGCACTGCTAATCTCTGCATAATTTCTGAGATAATCCCAGAGTTTTTTGTACCCCATTGCTGATCACTGGATAATTCCTGAGATAATTCCAAAGTTGTGTACCCCACTGCTGAAAACAAGCCCAACAACCACTGCAGAATTCCTGAGATAATTCCAGAGGAGATCTTTGTTCCCCACTGCTGATCATTGCAGAATTCCTGAGATAATTCCAAAGTTTTTGTACCCCACAGCCGCTGCATGTCCATGACCCACGGGTACACCTCCTCAAGGCAATCCCACATTTCCCAGATTTTCAGGAAAAAGCACACATGGATTTATCACGACAGCACCAAGACTTCTGACGGTGTCTTAGATTTTTAGTAAGAAGCAAACCCAAACAAGCAACCAGCAAGGCCAAAACTGGTGAGGAACATTCTCAACATGTCCTTGCTGAAAATTAGTAGAAAAATTAAAGTTGCTGAATTACCCAGGAAATCAGTGCCAGCCCTGGCAATGCCCAGCTCTGCCACATCCCACCCTAACAGAGCTGTGAGCAGCTCCTCCAAACCCTGAGCTGGACTCCAGATGTTCCTCCAGATGTTCCTCCTGTTCCACTGTCACCTCTCTGTGCTGGGCAGCACTGACTGAGCAAAACTCCTCATCCCCTACAGCACCCCACCACAAAAACAGATCTGGGGTTGGAAGGGACCTTAAAGATCACCCCATTGCTCCCCCTGCCACCACACACGGGGGCACCTGGCCTCAGAGAGGGAGCAAGCAACAGGGGAGGGTTTGCAGCAGCAAATTCCTTTTGAACAGCAAAAATTCCTTTAGAACAGAGGAACATAATCCCTTTAGGATAGAGGAACAGCAAAATTCCTTTAGGACAGAGGAACAAAATCCCTTTAGGATAGAGGAACAGCAAAATTCCTTTAGGACAGAGGAACAAAATTCCTTAAGGACATCAGAGGAACAGAATCCCTTTAGTGCAGCCCCATCCTGCAGTGGAGCTGAGTGCCCAGAAGCTGTGAGGACATCCCAGCTCCTCCCATGGAGCAGGAATTCCTGAGGGCAAGGACCAACCCCAACTTTCCCTGAGAAGAACAAAGAAATGGTGGCACCTCTAACATTCCAGCTGCTTTCAAAATAAATGTCACCACCATTTAGATCCCTCCAGAGGTGCTGGCTACGTGCTCAACATCTCCTGTGAGAAGGGCAGAGCACCTGAACCCCCAGACCTGGCAGCTTCCTGTGGTGGCTTTGCACTTTGGTAAGACTTTTCTGATGGTTTGCCTTTTTCTTTTTTTATTTATTTTGTTGTTGTTGTTGGTTTTTATTTCCTTTTTTTAATGTGGTGAGAAGATATTGTTCAAGTTCACTCTGAAGGGCTCACAATTTAAACAAGCCCCAAACAAAAACAAAACTTCACCAGTTTTGTTCACCTGTTAAGAGCAAACCACCAAAAAAAAAACCATCCCCCAACCAAGAAATATTTCTGCTATAAGAGTTGAAAACCATTAAATTCCATAATAAACTTGGGATTCACTACTGACATCGTGAGAAATTTGAGCTTCAAAACCCCTCTCTGTGCTCTTGGTTCCTCTTTCACTAAAATCCTGCTCCAATGCTGGTAGCCCCCATCTGTATTTAGTCACAAATGTGCACAAGATCTTGTCAGGCTCAATGGAAAGTGGATAATTTGGACTTTTCCAACCCAAAAAATTCCCAAGTGCAGTTGTTGGGCTGCACTCATTTGGTGTGCATAGAAAATAAATTGTTTTCAGTTTAGCAAAGTGGGTGCAGAGTGAGCAACTCAAACACTTCATGGTAAAAAATGGACAGCCCAAGGAAGAACCAAATGCCACTGAGACAATGTTTAGTACAAGTGGGAAATACAGTTACTTATTGCCCATCTGTGGGGATAAACACACAGCAATTTTATTTTTTTTTTTAATAAACTGATCGCCAGAGAACAGCTGTGTTCATAGCTGGCTGTAAAGACATTTTTCCCCTCAGCCAGGGGAAAGGACAATGAATGGACTTGTGTGAACCAAAATGAGCTTTGCAAGTCTGGCTGAGAAGGGATCTCACATCTGCATCTCATCTCTTCAAACTGCAGATTCCACTCCGGGTGAGTGAACTCTCCCCCAGGACATGCTTTAGTTTGTTGCAATTACTTCTCTATTTTCGGGCTTTAACAAATCCTTGTATTGCCTACTCTGAATTCTTATATTGGCACCTTCAAAAAGAGGAGCTGAGCCCTGCACACTACCTGGGAAATGACAAAGAAATTACGTGGGTCAGATCTCCCCTTGAATTGTTGTTCTCTGATCCCAACTGCAACAAAGATTGAGGGAAAAAAACACTTTTAATTTCTCCCAGCTGAAGGTTCTTTTCTTCCCAAAAATCAAACCCAAGGAAACTTGAACCAGAAGAAGTCAATCAGTGAGAGCCAAACAAAGCCTTTAGAAAGTTGTCTCAGCAAACACTCGAGCTGTGCCAAAACCCAGGATCCTTGTGCCTCCCTTTGGTGGCCAAAAGCAGAACTCTGCTCCTCTGGGACACTAAGGACACTTTTCCCAAGGATTCTCCTGCAGAGTAAGGACAGCCAGCAGCTGCAGCTGAAGCTTTATCTAAGAGCTGCCTTCTGCCTCAGCCAGAGGAACACCCTGTTGTTTGTGTGCTATCAGTTTTATCTCCCTGTGTTTGAGCAGGCTCTGCCTTCAGCAGCAGGAGGGAACCTGTAAATCCAGTCCTGTCCTGCAGCACCACCCCCTAACAAACTTCAGTGCTTCCAGACACCCCACACATCATTACAGAACTTTTTTATTCCAACCAATCCTTTTCAGCCATGAATTTTCAGTGGCCAGTTTAACTGTGGATGCTCTGGAGGAGCTGCTAAAATTCAGAGTTTGCTGGTGTGTCTCCTGTCAACCATGAGCTGTAGCAACCCAAATATTTACCCTCCATTCATTCAATCTCCTGGACAAATACACCCACTATTTCTAACTAACTGGCTAAATAGGAGCAAATTTGACATGTTTGCATCTGAGAATTGTGTCAACAGTGGTTCAAAGGTGCTGAGACACGTGAGTGGCTTCAGTGTACAATGATGAGCAGTGGGACTTTGTTTTCCTTTCCTTAGGGAATCCTGCTGAGTTGTGGATTGGAAAATGTCTCCTGCAGCTTGCACAGTCCTCCTGTCACTCGGGTTTGGTCCCAAAGCTGCCTTTGCAGCCATCCCACTCTGCCACAGATCTCACCCCAAAGCAATTCCAGCCTGGCACCAACAACTCTCCTGCCCTAGAAAGCCTCACACCTGCTCCAGGTTAACATCCAAATAAACTCTTCTATACAGTTCTGCTGGGCTGAATCACCTCGTGTTTATTTACAATTCACTCATCTCTCTCTTTTTAGAAAACACGTGCTTTTAGAAAATATTTGCTTGTGGCACATTAGAAATTTAGAAAGCATTTCTGCAGTGGCTGCCTGCTAACTCCAGGTGGTCTTTAACTCCAGGTTCATCATCCTGTGAGTCTTATACCAGGAAAACTGAGCAAAAAAAAAGGAATTTGAACATATATTCTATATTTCAGGATTCAAAGTCAAAAATTATGAGAGGAATGTCAACTTCTACCCTTCAAGGAGTCTATCTGCATTCCCAGCACTGCCTGTATGAAAAGTGACAGCAGCTCCATTTCTTGCTTTGCACCAAAGTTTACGGCCAGGTAATTTTTCAGTCCAGTTATGAATTTATTTCAGCTCTCCAGAAGCCCAAAGCAGCTGCCATGTCCCAGCTGCAGCTCTGCCTTCCTCTCCCAAGAGCAGCTTTGGATGCAGGACCATTTCCCTGCTGCTGGAGAGATCTTTGGGCTTTGCTCTCCCAGGATCTCAGCCACAAAAGCCATGGGGCAGCCTCTGCTCCCAGGAGGTGCTAACAGGAATTATCTCAGCTCCCACAGCTCCAGTTTATCCCCTTCCTAAAGAGATGCCTAAAGAGAGGCTGGGCAGAGTTAAAGGAACAAAGCAGGGATTTATTAAAAACCCTTCCAAGGATTCACCTCGGGCAGTGCAAGAGCTGTGGCTACACCCAAAATGAACTCTGGGTCTGGAGTTTCACACTTTTGTCAGTTTTGGTCCATTCCCACATTGGGGTTCATTGTCCAATTCCAGCTCCAGGTTCTGCAGTCCCACCCTCCCAGATTCTCTCCTCCATTCCCTGTTTGCACTTTCTGGGGCTGGAACTGCAGTGGTATCCTTGGTTCTTGTTTTGTGTGACCGAGCTGGGAGGGAACTTGTAACACTTTATTTGAAATTCAGAGTTACACACTAATGCAGTACACAATCTGGAAATCATAAAAGCTCAAACTGAAGGCCTCACAACCACTCAACATCTGCTTTGCAGAGCTGTGACCCCACTCACCCTTCCCAGCTCCGGTGCCAACATGAAACTCAAGGAATTTAGTTGAGAATGTTTGAAAAGAAAAGAAAACTGCAAAGTTCCCAACTCACAGCTACAACCCCTAACAGCAAATCCATGAGCCACTCTTGCACCTTCTCTGGTCCCAGGCCAAGCCCTCCCTCAGCAGCAGTAAACAGGAAGCCACCACTGAACTTGGTGACACAGAGACACCCCAAGAAACCTGCTCAGCTTCCTGCAGACACAGCTGGAACAGCTGGAACCAGGAGTGCAGCTCTGCCTGGCCAGGACAGAGCCAGGGCTGTGCCCTCCTGGCCATCAGGGAGGCAAGGATGAGAGGACACTGCAAACAGGGCTCTGCAACAGCAAAGCTGGGACTTGTTTATTCCATCGTGGCTAAAACTTTGTTATACTTTATTCAGATATTAAACCACAGCCCTTTGGAGACAAAATTCCACCTGGTGAGGTCAGAAAACACCCTTAGGTACTACCAAGCTGCTCCTGCTGGTTTTAGAGTCCAATTTCTCGCTGTATCTACAGGCAGCCCTGTGAGTACCACACTGCAGCACTTGTGGAAGCATCAAGCACAACAACTATGCCCATAAAGCTGAAAAAAGCTTTTTCTGACCTTAAAAGCTCAGAAAAAAACAGGACTGAAGCCATCACTCCCAATCAATTAAAGGAGCTGCTGCCATGGAAAGTGGCTTTGAGAGCTTACTACAGCTCTTAACTACCCTTCCTGTAAAGAGCTTAGTACAGTAAATGTGAGTAAGCAAATATTAAAAATAGCAAAGCTGGGCCACTCTTGTTCAATGGCTTCTTGCACTCACTCAGATGGGGGTGACTCATGCCAAGGCTCATCCCAAATCCCTCCTGCCCTTTCTGCTCTCCCAGCCTGGCTCTGACAGCCCCTGCTCCTCACCCTGCCCACCCCTGGCCACTCTCAGCAGCTCCAGGACAGAGGGGTCGTGTAAACAGCACCAAAAATTCATCAGGATTTGCTGCTCCTTCTTCCAGCCTTCAAGGATCATTTTGGAAAAGATCATTCATGAGCTTATGCTACTGAAATCCAGCATTAGAAAGGACTTGAAATTAGGGGTTGTCATGCTAAAATCACTCTCCAAAAGTTTAACAGGAAGCTCCCGAACATTTGGCTTCAGAAAATAATTTGTTATTCTCTCCCTCTTAACTGTAGCCATGCTGAGCTACTGAGTTACTCTCTAAAATACAGAATTACTGAGTTGCCCTCTAAAACACTGAATTACTGAGTTGCCCTCCAAGATCACCCCGAGAAATCCCAAAGTTGTGATCACAACTTTCTGAATGCAGGATCTCTGCCCTTTGCTGTTTGAACCCCCCAAAAATCAGAAAAAATCCTTTTTGTCTTATTTACAGGAACTGGTGGTCACATTCAGGGAATTTCCACAGAGTTTAACTTGTAATTTTTAGACTTTGACTGTACATTTACCATGGAAACAGAACAGAAAAAACTTTAAAAAAAAATCTTCATGACGGATGTAAAGTTTAATCAAGATTAATTATGCTAATCAGCTGTCAGTGATACATAGACTATACACTAGAGGTGGTAATATGTGATCTTGTGTATTTTATTTACACAAGCAGGTCTCCAGAATTATTTATGTGCTTAAAAAGCATATAACAGAGTCTCTGCCAGAACTGCAGTGATATTGACCCAATAATTAAATAACAAATAATTAAATTGTGATGTTCATGCCTTAAGAGAGATCATAAAGAAATGGCAAAGGGAAGAAAAGAGGCCAGGGGTAGCAAAGCACAGAGTTAATGTTGCAATCATAGAATTAATCCTCACATAAATCCTTCAGAATTTATGCCAAGTTCTTATTGCATCTTCTTCTCTCACTGCCAAAAATAACAACAGTATCTTCTGGGGTTGAGTGGGTTGAGTGGCTTTTTTTTTGGACATCAAGGGAAAAAAAACACAAGAGGAAAAATCCCAAAACCTTTAGGAAAAATACTTCATATCTTATGGAGTATTAAACTTGCACTATTCTATTAGGTATGAATGAATGAATAATTAAATTTTTTCCTCCCCATTAGGTTGCGCCATTAAAAAAATACAAATAAAAACACAAATAAAAATACAAAAAAATATTTTCTGCCTTTTTTTTTTTCCCCAGAAAAAGCACAACATCACTAATTTGGGTGAAGTTTTCAGCTTAACTCAGAAAAAAGAGAGAGCAGATAAACATTAAGGCCAGACTAACTCAATTATAAACTATTCAAACCAATTTGTCTGTGTCCAAAACGAACAAAACCCAGCAGAAACAAAGTCCCAGCTCAAACTGTCAAGTCACAAAAACAGGAACTGGGCTCTAGAACTGGGGTTTTGTATTTCCCCTTTTGAACTTGATACCAGAACTAACAGCACATTTTGTGCCTCACAGACCATAAGACACGAAATTTTCTGAATTTCTTTTGTTTTTGGAAGGGGGGAGGGTAAATTTAGAATTCATCATTGGTTGCAAAAATTTGGTTTTAATTTTAACTGAGCTGAGAGTGTAGCTTCACTCTCCCTCTGGATTTTTTTTTCATATTCCTACAAATGAGAAAACAGAGGAGTGAACACAGCTGGGAAAGGATTCCAAGGGAAATTTGTGAATCCCACAGCCAGGGAATTTGGAAAGACAGAGGGAAAGAAACAAAAGAGGAGAGAGAAGTCTGAGGAACTCTAAATCACACCTCTCCCCTTTTTATCCATTGGGATGGAACTGGCTGGCTTGCACTCACAATTCCAAGGCCTGGATTTCCAGCCCAAAATCTACGGAAAAAAGAATTTTATGAAGCATCTGGACATTACCTGCAAAGCTGCAGCCAATTTACAAATGCAATAAATATTTAACTGCAGTGTGCAACACTTCCCAAAAATTCCACAGTAAAGCACATGGAATCCTGGGGAAAATAATGAGAAATAAAAGCAGAAGGTGCCTTGTGCATGCACAAAACTGAGGACATCACAGCTTTTATCTGCTTAAAAATTGTATAAACCAAAGTCTTTGCCAGAATTGCAGTGATATTGACCCAATAATTAAATAATAAATAATTTGTGATGCTCGTACCTTAAAAGAGATCATAAAGAAATGGCAAAGGGAAGAAAACAGAGAGGCTTGCAGCTCTAAATTCTTTTCTCCACAAAGAAGTTTTTTTCTGGCCTTAAAAACAACTCAGAAATTGAATTACAAGTTATCATGCAGGAATCTGAAGAATAAAACCTCCAATTTCATCTTGTTGTTGGCTCAGCCCTTATAAAAACTAGCAATCCCACATCAGGCATTTCCCTAATTTACAGAAACCTCTGGATTTTGGGAGGTTCAGAAACCACGGCCCTGTCACTGTAATTACCAGAGTGTTGCTATCCCATGAGAACTGTCTCAAAATGCATCAGCACTTAAAAAAAAAATCATAATCTTGAATAGTTTCAGAATTCAGAGACCTGAGAGAATATTTTAGTGCACGTTAAATAAATGTTAAGGACATGAAGCACATCTCTGTGTTGAAAGGTTAATCAGAGACTTCAGACAAAACTCACAGAAATCAGTTTTAGGGGGAAAAAAAATCTGTAATTCCTGCAGTAATTTGGATGTACACACTTCTTAAGGAATTTGAGAATTACCATATGCAGACTACAGAGGGCAAATACCTGAATTTCAAATCAAAATATTGCCCTGGGTGTCACAACCTGGAAATCTGGCCACAACCAGGCTGCATTTCTGCCTTGGTATTTATGTCACCAACTCAATTTGGTTCATTTCTCAAATGGAAATTCACTTAAATTATATTTAGCCAGCAATAAAAAAGCCAGCATTTATTTTTATGTATGTGGCTTTTGTGCATACACAGTGGTTATCTTTATAGAAAAGATTATTTGCAATTAAAAACTGCCTGCTGCATCTCTCCACAATTCCAGGCACATCTTTTCTTGTAAATAGGAAAAAAAGTAGTAATTTTCCTCATTCTTACAGGGAAATAAACTCAACCAATCCATCAGTGCACAATCTATTTTTGTCCCCCTTCAGTGCTCGCTGTACAATTCATGTCTGCTCAAAATCTGACATTTTAGTGGAACAAGACGTGCAGAAAACATTCTCATGAACAAATTCACCTGAATTGACACAAAAAAACCCATAATCCTGTTCTATAAAATCACCATGAGGAGAATTCCATTCCCAAGAGAGAGAAATTTGCCTGGCACTATTTCCTCATTAATCACAGCAAGAAGACTAATTACACGTAGAACACTTGCTCTGTACATTTTTATTTTGATGATATTAAAAGCCTTGATTTATTAAGTGTTAAACTCTCCAGAAATACCATCCCACTTCTTATTTTTGTCTCAAGGAATCCAGAGCTAACGGATTGTGACCAGAAGTCACTGAAATCAGGGCAAAGGATTTCATTCAGGCTGCTTTAAACTCTGTTTTCTGCCAATTCTCATCACACGCTTGGCCTGGAATGGTTTGGATGGGGAAGGACCCATGGGCAGGGGCACTCTCCCCACATGAAAAATGCCTCTGGAAAAGCCACCCAGCCATTGCAGCTGGGAACGATGAAAGCTTAATTGAGAATTACAGAAGCCAAAGCCACGATTTTAAAATCGTGTGAATTCTTTGCTGTCTCTGTAACATGAGAGCAAACAGATGGGGCAAGAGAAGAGAATTCCAGATATTCCAGGATCAGCCATTCCCTGCCAGTTATCAATAGGACTGAAACACACACATTTAATCTGGCAGTAAATCCGACTATAAGTTAAAAATTATGACTGAGGTCTTAATTGTACTAGAAATTATTTATTACTAAAGTGCTACATGAAAGATGTTCCTGCCTCTTCACAAGAGGACTGGTGTACAAATATTTAAATCTTAAGCATAAAATGACATTTTGTCTTATTAAAAACACATCCTGGTCGAATCACAACTTTCTCTCTTCCTAAAGCCAGAACCTTTGACTTAGAACAACACCACAGCTACAAAATGAAAGAGGAAAGAACACAATTAACGCATAATTAATTGGCCTGACCCCCCATTATTCATACTTACAGATAAAAATCCCACTCTGGTTTATATTTTTAGGTCGCAGCTCCAGGAAACAATCAAGATCAAATGCAAATGGAAGCAGGAAGACAAACCTGAGCTGGAAATTGAGAAAATGATGTGAGGCTCAGCAGGAAAACTCCAGAGCCAACTCCTCAAGACAATTCTGAGTCACCAGTTCTGCTGAAGAGCACCCATCAACCTGAGGTCCTCCAGGTCAAATTCCCAAAAAGGAACTTTTCTTTCCTATCCCCACTTTCCAGCTCACCCCTGACTCTGGAGGAGGCTGATGGAGGGGGAAAATGGGAATTTTAGCCCATTTTTCTAAAGGAGCAGAGTCCTTGTTCTCCACAGAGGCACGGCCTAAACTCTGTCCTTAAGAGCCTAATTCTAAACCAAACCCTAAAAATTTAAGCTCTATTAACACAGAGATATAACATAAAAAGCTGCTTCTTAAGCCTTTGGTTGGGGTTTAACAAATTAAACATTTCTCTTTCAGGCTGTGCCCTCCCAATGAGTACAGACATGTAGAAAAGTTTTACAGGACTGTAAATGTGTATTTGTTCAAAAGATAAGGATCATTCTGCCAGTTTTCCCTGCTAATTAACCACACCCAACTTTCCCTGTCTCTGTAACTGAGCAACACCAGGTTTTAATCAATAATTACACAGAAATGGCCTGGGAATGCTGCTCACCTCCACTGATTTTGAGGACTTCTAAACCATATTGAAGAGAGATTTTTTTTTTTGAAGGGTAACTTGGCGATTAACACATCCCCTAAGAGATTTCTAAAATTGCTGTGGCTGTGAGCAGATGCACAGCAGAAACTGGTCAAGGTGTCCCTGCTTTACTGGTGGCTCTCAGAGTTTATTGGTTAAAAAAAGGAATTGTCCCTCCCAGCAGAGCAGGGATGGGACATTTTGAGTGATCGCGTGCACATCTGCCAGCTGGCCTGGCCCTAAATGCAGAACTACTGCAGATTAAAGAGCTTCCAAAATGTGAGCTGAAATAGGCAGTAAATCTTCTTTTCCCTGGTTTTGGCTGGAAAATGTTGTGGTTTTAACAAAAACCTTTGCAATATCAGCAAAATTAGCAGGCAGAGTGGTTTGCATCTCAGCTGTATTTCAAAGGCTGAACTCGCCACAGAGCTTGGAGAAATCCAGGTTTTTATGTAATAGTTTGAGAGATGGGCAGAGATTGTGTGTGCAAAGCTGAGCTTTGACAGAACTCAGGGGCCAAAAGGGAGTCAGCAGAGTGTGCACACAAACAAGCACAGCAATTTAACTGCTAATTAAACTTCATCAAGCACTTAAGCAACGAGGACACAGCAGATCGAACAAGTCCTGAGGAGTTTGTTCTTCAGGCAAAGCATCAAACAAAATCAATGAGAGGTTGTCAAGAGGTGAAGGATACAGATTTATAGGCTGGCAGGTCCAGAATATAAAATTAATATTTCAAGTACAGAGAGAGGGGGTGGTTCTGTAGGAACGGGAAATGATGCACAGACAGCACCAGTCCCAGGCTGTGGTGTGAGTGTGAGGAGGAGAATTCTGTGAACAATTCTGTCAATAATTCTGTGAACAATTTTGTGAAAAATTCTGTGCACAATTCTGTGCCTGATGGAGCTGAACTGCTCCACCTCAAGCTTGATGTTCCTCACTCAGGATTTTCCCAATTTCTCACAGCCTCAAGGATGCCCCTCCTGCCTCCACACCCACCACGAGCCAAGGAAAATATTGGTTTCTTTTTCACTTAATTCCACAGTAAACTCCTAAGAACGCAGTGTGATTAAACCTGGAGGCAGCACACCTTGAACTGCGAGGTAAACATCCCAACAAAGGGTGAGGAGTTAATCACACAGCCCAGATAATCTGATCAGCACCTCAGCTTTGGGTGTCTGAAGGCTGTGCTGGCACACTCAGGATTTAAAAGGTGCCTTCTTTCCAAGCCCAGCCTGTTTGCTGATGTATCTTGCTTATATATCTGGAGCCTGGCTGAGTTGTCAGTCACATGTGCAGGAAGCTGTAAGGACTGTAAAACCCACAGGATTTTTATTTATTTTTTTTTTAACTTGGCAGAAGATCGCTGTTGTGTGGTAAAAACTCAGCTCTGAGCCAGTCCCTGGATGTCCTTTCACTTACCCTGTGGGGCTTTGACATCCAAATCAAAGCCAGGCTCTCCTCTGCTCATCAACCCCACCACAAGAAAGTTGTTCAAGGCCATGAATTCCTCCTGAAGCGATTGTTGGGGCAGAATAACAGCAAGTTGATTTTTTCCATGTGGTAAAACAAAGGCTTCCAAGGGAGAATTCCAGTTGGGAAAGCTCAATTTGCATCTCCATGGGAGTTTGTTCTGCACCATCAATAAACAACCTCGATGTTCCCCTCAGGACAACGAGCACAAATTTCCATGAATTGTTCTGTTCCTACCAAAAATCAGGGATCACACAAGTTCCCTATCTCAGAGTTCCTACTCCTTGTCTTTGTCACCTTGTCTTTAGAGCCCGGAGTTATTAAGAGACTTCTGCAAATTGATACCTAAGTCAAATAAAAGACATTCAAGCCAAGCCCTGAGGTTTCTAACAGAAAAGTTACAAGGTTGTAACTCCATTTCAGAAGCACCTGGCGCCCATTACAACCGGCAGAGTCCAAAGAGACTTTTCCATCAGGAACACTGGAAGGCAGCAAGTGCTAAATCTGGGAATTGCAGCTCTTACTTCATTACCAAAATCAAATGCACTTTTCAACTTGAGTATTAAGAACTAGAAAGAAGGGTAGAAGAAAAAAAAAACAAAAAAACAACAGAATTTAATATAAATGCAATACAAATCAAGCAGGAAAGAGCAAAGAGGCAAACAGTAAATTTGTAATCCCTTTTTTTTTTTTTCAGAGGGAGGGTAATTCCTGTAGCACACAGTGACAGAGCTGTCGAGGGTGACAACAGGCTGACACAAAGGTGTGATACTCCCTGACCTCTGGTCCTTTATGAACTTTTAAACTCTCAGCCCCAGCAATCTCAAAATTATCAGTGCCTGCTTTGCTGTACTTTGAGGAAAAGTGAAATACAGAGGTGTCCAGGAAGTGAAAGGTTATTTCTTGTGCATCCTCAGTAAACATGAAACGCTGAGTGCACAAGAAAACATCACACAAAATGACCTGCAAATGCCACTTCCAGCTGTTTTGGATGCAAAACCTCAGCACTCAGGGTGAAGTTTTTTTTCCATGCAGCTTGAGAGAAGAGGTGAGAGTTTGATATCCTGGAGACAAGAAAAACAACTCATTCAAAATAGATTTAAATACAAAAGACTGAGCCTAATGCAGCACTTAAGGTGGTCCCTTTATGCTCTACAACTAATTTATCTTCCTGAAAACAATGAAACAGAACAAGCCACACAAATAAAAAAACCCGCTTTGCATTTGTTATCATACTTCAGTAAAATCCAGAGGAGAGCAGAGCCAGGTATTTATGGATGGCAAGCACCAGGAAGTCATTTAGACTGCCCAAGTGCCAAGGTTTTTAAGGTTTGTTTTGTTTAATGTTTCTCTCTGTGCTGCTGGTGGCTCAAAATGAACATAAAAGTCACCTCTGCCAAATTCATTTCCTGAAAATCTGAGTCCACACACAAACAAATTGTGCTCCCTCTCCTCCCTCCCGTCCCAGTCATGGACTGAGCACTGTCTGCTCCATTTTCTTCATCTAAAAAAAAAAAAAAGTGGAAGATTTAGATCTGTCCTTTTCCTGACAAACAAGGTGTTAAGGGTTTTTCCCAGATTTCCTAAGCTGAACAACAATTTTTTCCTGTTCCAAATGACATCAGGCAATATTAGCTCAGTGCCAGCTTCCAGCCAAGAAAATGAAGTGCTTTCAAAGACCTGAAGTGAAAGACCAATAAACTCATTTTGAGAGAATATGCACCACATTGAAGGTTATTATTAAGAGTACCACTAACACAATTTAATATTTCAATATCCTGCTAAACTCCAGCTGGGTGCCCTGATGAGCAAGACAAATTCCACTCGCTCTTGGAATAGCTGGAAGAGACAGGAAACACTCAAGGAACAGTCTAAACAGCATTTGGAGTCCAAAACTGCTAAAAATTTGAACTATATTCATGTTCTGGGGCCTTAACAAAGCAAAGCCTCTCTCAGATCCACTCTATAAACAGAGGAGGAATGTGCAAATTCCCTTTAGGAGTTTTCTCCTGGAAGGAGGAAAAGCAGTTGTCAGATTTTGTGTTCAAAGGGAATTATGCCTTTGGGAACTGGGGCCAAACTCCTGACTCAGGGTAAATCCCACATGCTTCAAAATTCAGAGAAAACTGCATTAAACACTGGATTAACTCCCTTTGTTAGCAGAGCCTCCCTTATGCAGCAGACCTGCTTCAAAGGAGCACCAGTAAAATCTATCATAAAGCAAAGCTACCAGATAAATGGATTTATGACAGCTGAGTTTTCCAAAGCAAATCCCCTTGTAAAGGCTCCTTCTTGCTATTTCCAGAAAACTGTTTGCAACCAGATCCAAGCAGGACCAAGAGAAACATCAAACCACTTTTATCTGACAATTTTCCTACTCTCTGCTTATTTCCACCTTACAAGCAGGTAGGTTCCTCCTCAGATAAAAACTCTTTTCAAAATCTCAGATAAAAACTCTCATCAGTTCAGGATAATGCATAAATCCTCTGCTTTTCCCTCAACTTCCAGTTCTTCTCCTTTATTTCCTAGATTACCTTTTACATTCCAAAGGGGGGGAGAAGGAAATCTAGAATAGGTTCAACAGAATAATTTTCTGTGCCAGCAGTTTCAGGGCATGGTCACAATCACATCACATGCAGAGGATCATATTAATACCTCTGTTATCAAATCTCCCACACTGTGCAAAAGGTATTACTGATATTCAGAGTGACTGCTCCAGACTTTACTTTTCCACGTCGAGACTGCTCTCCCAGTTTCCTGTAGCTCAATTTTTCTGTCAGTTATGCAACTTATGCCAAATTTATATAACCAGTTCAAGGAAAAAAAAAAAAAACAACCAAGAATTACTCCAGCTAGAAAAACTGTTTGCAGTTTTAGAAAGTCCTTCAGCATGAAGAAAATGGTCAGGGGCATGTTCCTTAAAAATCCACCTGTCTACAACGGGCCAGGACATTAAAACCACCAAATTGTACTTCCTCCTCTCCACTTTCAGTCAAGACAAACTTCAGCTATTTTGCCCAAGAAAACCATCAGCAACTTCTTCTTCCAGTCGTTTTCAGCACTGTTTCAGCTTTTTGGAAGGATCAAAACCAAATCCTGGATGGGAGCCCCAAAGTGCTGCTAAAGAAATCAAGGGAGAGAACAACCCCCCTTTATCTGTCACTTCATGTCCTGCACAGAAACTACAGCAAGAGATGCAAGTGGCAATTTAGCTGCCAAAACCTCAAAATGCTGATTTTTTTTTAAGGCTCCATTTTCCTTCTTGATGAGGTTCAAGTATTTCTTTCTCACCTTGCCAGCAAAACTGAGCAGTATCAGCCCATGAACAGCTTTATTGCAGGCAGGCTTTCAGCATTAACTGCCTGAATTATGTGCTTGAACTGTAAAAGCCATTTTCTATCAATTTAGCAAGTGTTTGCCATCACCAATACCTGAAACCTAATTGCATTTTAAGTGCTTCAAAGATCTGAAGCAACTCTGGATGTGTTTGCCGGAATAATGTCTGAATTGCAAAGTGATAGCCAGGCTGAAAAAGAACAAGAACGTGAGTATTGCCAGCTTTTCGCCCAGAAGAAAACATTTTATCATTTTTAATTGCTGTTGGACATGAGACAAATCAGGAATTGAGCCCCAACTCGGTGTTCCCTCCATAATCTGTCTTGTCAAGCTCCTTTCTGGATCAAAAATTCTCACAACAACCCTTTTCACACCTCGATAAAACCAGTCCTAAGGGTTTGCTTTTATGTGTGAAAGCTCTGACCTCTCCAAACAACACAAACACCTTCCTCTTTATGGAATCAGAGCAGCTCTCTCTGCTGCAATTCACACCCAACACAAGAATTATCTGTCTGGGTGCTGGATTTTGAAGCTCCCTTCCTCATTTTGAGCCTCTTCCTCATGCCAGATCAGGCATCAGAAAGTGCCAAGGCACCTGAGGCCAGTTCTGTTGAAGAAAAAGATGTGTCACCTCCAAATCCAGGGAGCAGGGGGAGGAACGTGGTGGGAAAGAGGTGAAGCTGTCAGGATGCTACCTGTGAAAACAGATTTTTCCCCTCCACACAAAAAAAGGGAAGCTGATTTCTCCGAATTCTGTCTCTGTTTGCAAGACTAAACCACCACAGAAATGTCTGTCTGAACTTCCTGAATTTATATCACTTGTAAGAACCCTGCCTTACTTCCAGCCCTGAAGAAGTAAGGCAAAAGAATTAAACCAACTTGCAGAAACTGCAGACTCTGTTTAACCAAAGGAAAAATGAGTTTAAAAGGAATATTGATTTTACCCCCGAGTGACTGTTTAGGTGCACTTCAGCTTTTCGCTTTGCAGCTGATACAGGTTTGCTTTTCAAAGTTTTTGCATTAAATATTCCTGATTGCTTTTTAACTAAAATCACTGAACAGACAACTTGAACATACAGAAACAGCTCAACATTTACATAAGCTATCTCTCAAAAAAGGAACACTTTGCAATTAATTCGGAACTCACTGTGCAGTGCATAACCTTCCAGGAGTTCACAAACTTTAAAAATGTCTCTATTTTGTGATTATATTCTTGTGCAAGTTTAAACTCACTCACTCTGGCTTTTTACAGGCTTTTCACATCACCTTTCCCAAAGGCCAAACAGAGATACACTGTGCCACCAGATACTGTGACACCTAGATAAATAACATATTTAACAACTGAATCATTAGAAATGTACTGACAAAACTATTTGCAGCATCTGCCTGCCATGACAAACTTTGAACATCTCAAGCCTGACGGGTTTTTTGGCTCAGCCAGAGCAGCGTGTCCTGAGCTGGCTCTGCATTTCAAAGCACCTGTCTTGGTATCACCTAACACAGACCCAGATCAAGGTGCAACTTCCTGTGTGTTTTAAAATCAAGTGCCAGGAGGAAATGCCTCCCAGTCCCCTTATAAGGGCAAAACTGAACTTAATACAGAGCTCCAGCAGCTGAATAAAGCAGTACCAAAGTACATCCACTCCACTCGGAAATAACACTCCAGGGAATCTTCCCCAAGCAAAACTGGGTTCATTGGAGTTTAGTTTAAATACTGACACAACTTTGAATTATTTCCATCTGCCTCCCACAACGAAAGAATTACCAAAAAAATCCTCAAGTTTTTTTGCTCTGTGCATTCTACACATGCCTCAAAATATGATTTCCCCTTGCTAATCCCCTGGACAGACACTGCATCCTCCTAAGCACAGGGTCAGTGTGAACAGAGCTGGATCCATCCTCTCCTGCCACACTGAGCCACTGCTGAGTTGCCTTCCTACCCTCAAAGCACATTATTAGCAACAGGCTCGATGCGCTTCAGACTCGTCCTGGCTCTCCTCATACATGGATTTTAAAAATCCCAATTCAAACCGATTATAGAATCATAGATTGGTTCAGAAGATCAATTTATTTCCGACTCCTTGCCCGTTATCCAATACAGAGCAGGATTATGTTTTAGGTATCTGGAGGTGCACAGCCAACACACCTTGCCCACTGCCCACTGCTCTGCATCCCTCAATGTCCTTCGGGGTGATGGATGCCCAGCCAGAGGTGACCCGCCACGGCTGTCACCTGCCTCTCGAGGGGTGAAAGATGTCTCAAAGTGTCCCTATGCCATAGAGAGAACAGCTGCCAGACCGACAGCTGGACACCATCGACTGCCCCAAGCCCGTCGCTTGCCCGGGAGCGGAAAGCAGCGGGATCTCCCCGGTACAGAGAGCTCACCCTCGGGCTGCGGGGGATTTTTAACACCTCCAAACTCACCGGCGGTCAGAACCGGATCTGTTTCATTGCCACTCCTCCTGGTGCCGACCCGAGGCCGAAACGCGGCTATGACAGCGCTGCCCTGGTTTAGAGGGCAGAGGGACAGAGGGGACCCAGCGGTTCCGCACCCTCTCGGATCAGAAGGTTCCGCACCCGACTCAGGGCACCGCGGCCGCCGGCAGAGCCTCCCCGGGCCCGGCACCCGCACCGCCCTCCCCGGCTCCCCCGGCCGGCCCCACTCACCGCTGCCGTGGTGCCCGGCGGGGCGGCGCGGCCCCGCGGGGCGGCCCGGGGCAGGCGGGCCGGGCCGGGCCGGGCGGTGCGACACGGTGCGGACACGGTGTGGACACGGTGCGGACACGGTAGAGCCCGGCGCAGTGCGGGCCGGCCCGCGGCGCTCGGCGGCGAGAACGGAGGGCGGCGGTCCCGGCACGGCGCAGGCCGCAGTGGAGCATGCGCGGGCCGCGCGCCCGGCACCGCCCCGAGGAGGTGCCTGGGCCCGGCCTGGCCTGCCTGAGGCACCGCGGGGGATGGAACCGGGCCGGGGCTGGGAACGGCCCCTTCCAACCCGAACCGGGCCGGTCTGTGCTCGCCTCTGTCACTGCATGGGACGGGACCGGGCTGAGTGTGGGAACGGCCCCTTCTGAATCGGGCCTGGATTCTGTGCTCGCTTCTGTCACCGCTCGGGCAGTGCCGGAGTTGCGGGTTCTTCCCCGCCCCCGTGCCGAGGCTGCGGCTGGCACCTCCGCAGATTCCTGCAGTTTGTCATGGTGCGGTTTGAGCTAGAGAACAATCACAGAATCATGGAGATTGGAAAAGTCCTCCAAGAGCACCGAGTCCAAGCAATCACCCAGCCCAGCACTGAGTGCCTCCAGCCCTTCCTTGGACACCTCCAGGGACGGACTCCAAACCTCCCTGGGTAGCCAGGAGAAATCCCTCCCGATGTCCAAACTAAACCAGCTTTGGCACAGTTGAACACCACCTCCTCTTGCCCTATTGCTGGTTACAGAAGAGGCCGACCCCCACCCGGCTACAACCTCGTGTCAGATGTGTTTGCATCATCTTTCACAAACCCACAATCTAATTTCCATTCTCACACGATGCGAACGAGCCAGTGTAAACAACTCGCTGAAATGAGATGCTCACAGTCCTCCCGTCTGCACAGAAAAGAAACCGGTTTCTTCACTGCGGTTTCAAACTCTTGTCAAAGTCACAGGAAACGGCACAAGTGGAAGTAAAACGAGTAAGAGAATGATTCAGTTCAATGAAATAATTTGCCCCTGCTTCCCACGCACCACACGTATCTGGCATTTTCTTCTGACAGAAGAGTAAATCTGCTGCTGCCTTTTGGGGGAATTGTCCTCAAAGATGAATATGTCATTAAAAAACCCTTTCTGATAAAAGTTTCCCCTCCGTGTAACTCAGCCTAAGCGCACTGACATCATTTTATCAAGGTTTTCTCACAGCATTGGGTGTGAAAGGCCCCTTGCTGCTCTGAAATGTTTACACATCACTGCAGTCGCTGTGCCTCAGCAATCCCGAGTTTTTTCACTTTTCTCCAGGAAATCCACCTGGGAGCAGCTGGGAGCCAGGTGCTGATGGCCTGGGAGTGCACCTGTCCAGCTGGTTGTAATTTATAAACTGAAGAAATAACCATTGATTCCATTTTCCCCCTCTCCCAAGAGGAATCAAGCCAGCCCTTCCCCACCTGTTTCCACAGCTAGCAGGGAGCCAGCAGGATTCGGATGATTTTGGATGATCTTGCAGAATTTGGATGATTTTCCACCATGTTAACCCTTTTCCCCAGCTACGTGTCCACTGGGTCTGGGTTAACCATGCACTGTGGGAAAGCACTGGAGCCTCACCCTGTTTCCATCACTTTGGTAATCTCAAGGTTAGAAAAAAGCCTGAGGCTGGAAGAAGAAAGGTTAAACAGTGCAAATCATGGAATGGTCTGGATTGGCAGGGACATTAAAAATCCCAAAATTTTCTCACCCTGCCACTTTCCACTACCCCAGGCTGCTCCAAGTCTCGTCCAACCTGGCTTTGGATGTTTCCAGGGATCCAGGGGCACCCACAGCTTCTCAGGGCACCATTGGAACCCTCACCTTCCTCACAGGGAAGGATTAGAAGGATTATCCACTAACATCTAAGATACATGTGGATATTCCCACATTTGACCTCTTCTCATTCCCTTTCCCCCACATTTTATCTGCAGGAGCTGCTTCCAACAATTCTCTTTCCTTCTCACCAGTCCTTTCCGTGCCTTGATCAGGATAAAATCACTTTTCCTGGTGTGTTTTCATGCTGAAAACCACACCAGAGCTGCATTATTTATGCCTTCCAGGCAGGACTCGTTTCTCAGCACAGCAACTGATGCTGCAAAGGTCCTGAAATCCTGGAGCTGCTCAGCCCAGCTGAGGTTGTGACCAAGGATTGCATAAGGGGCTTAGCCTGGGGCAGCTTTACCTCTCCTCCACCTAAATCCATGCCCAGAGACCAGGATCACGTCCAGAAATGACCCAGGCTCCAAAGGCCACGTCATTCAGCCAGAATTAAATTCTCACACACCTCACTTAAAAAAACCCCAAAAAACGAACAAATAAAAAACCACAAACCAGGGGCTGAACTGCTCTGGCACTCGGATTTCACTGAAATTGTGTGTTCAGCCTCCTAGTCCTGTCTGCTATGTGAGCTTTTGCCTTCTCTTCCTTGATTTTGGGACACTGCTGATTTCTGCTGTTCTGGGACGTGAAACTGGGATGAAATCAATGTGCTTCTAAAAATTTGTCCAAGAACTATGTTAATAACAGGGGGAGATTTCCATCCTTTACCCATAACTGTCTGTGTTTACCACAACATTCCAGCCTATGGGAAGGGTGTAATTTTGTATTAAAACTCTTAAAGAAGTTTTCTCTAAGGAATTAATCATATGTATTTGTGGCTGACTTTGTTTCTTGCTTGGAAAGAGAAGAGGCTTGCAAAGAGCTACAGAGAAGTAAATAAATAAAAATAAATCTTATTTTTGTGTGATGTGCAGTGACACATCTGAAGAACTATTTTGTATTTTACACCCTTTTTTATTTTGCAAATTCTAGGATGCACTGATATTCTCCACCAAAAAAATACACAGGCAAAATACAGAATATGAGATGTGTCTTGGCATTTGTGATTTAAAAATCAAACTAAATTCCAACAAATTCCCTCTTGTAGCCTTCTTTAAAGGAGGGGTAAGGATGGATGCATGGATTGTCCCTTACTTGTCCACTCTGCAGCTTGATTTCAAGCTTTACCTTTCCCTCTGAAATGGGATATTTCCACTCTACTTTAAACAGTTTAAACATTTTTAAAGCTTTTTTTCCCTTTGTATGTCAAGGTACAGTGAGAGGCATACGGTAAAGTGCTTTAAATCACTGATGGCACCAGCTTGGGATTGACAGGACTTTTATATAAAGGTGATTTAACACACTCTAAGTGGTTCCAGTTTGTCATTGATTTGTTCCTGGCAGTAACTCTGGGGCCTGGTTCTCCTCTCTCGTATCAGCAAAATTCAGGAGGATGCAATGAAGTCAGAGGCGCTGCGGGTTGAGTAAAAGGAGATGTAAAATTCCTCAACCTGTGTAGGATTTGAAAGCATTCTGAGAACAGCTCTGTGCCCTCGTACACTTCTGCAACCTGCTGTTGAAATTAGAAACAATTCTATGAATGATATTTTTGGTTCTCTCCAGGCTGGAGGATGGGGAGCAGCCAGGAGGAGCAGGAGGAGGAGGAGGTCACCCCGCCAAAGCCTGGGTGCTCCAAGCCACCCTTTGGGGTACCCCTGCACCCCAGAGCCCGTGAGGCCCCTGCTGCTCGTGGCTGTATAAATAGACACCCGAGAGCACAAGTTCTTTACATCTGATGTGTTGCTGAATTTATCTTCGGCTTCCTGTGCTCACGGAACATGCGTGAAACCCCTGCTGCTGACACGGCTTTCAGAGGGCTCTGCTTGGAAAAGCAAGTGAGAGAATTTATTTTGGGCCACGGGGAAGGTGTGAATTGCTTCCGAGTAATTAACTACTTCTAAAGATGGTGCTCAACCCTTCTTTTTTTGAAGCAAATAATCTAAGCTTGGGGAGGGAGAGCTGCTTCATGTCGGTAGTCCAAGGCAAAAAAAGAGATTGGATTTAGTGCGGCCCTGGTTCCGAGGGTGCCCCAGCCGGGCTGCGGGGGGATTTCCTAGGCAGGGTTGGAGCAGCTGCCAGAGCCGTGGGTGGGAGGTGGAACAGGAGGCAATTCCCGGCTTTCCTGGCCGGGGGGATGGAGTTCACTCACTCTGCTGCAAGCTGGGGAGTGTGGAGATGCTGCTCAGCCCTGCAGCAGGCGTGTTCATGTCGCTGCTTGCCTTCATTGTCTGCTTTTCCCCGTTGCCATCTTTCTGGTTCTTCATTGTTCTTACACCAAACCAAGAGTTTTATTTTCATTTTCCCCACAGATTTCTCGGCTGAAAATGATCCCTCCTGTGCCTTGCTGGGAAGCAGAAACTGGGTTTGTGCAGAGCTCCAGAGCAGCTGCAAAGGAGGAAGACGGTGATGGTGACCAGCTCCAAACCCCACTCGTGGCTCCCCTTCCCCTGAACTCCAATCATTCCACCAGCACGTTTTTTACTGTGCTTCAAGCAGATGAATAAAATACATCAAGACAAATCAATATTGCCCAGAAGCTCAAATGCAATTTCTTGAGCTCATCCACTTCCCAGAACAGTCTCTTCCAGAAGGATGGCACAGCTCACAGGTACCCACTTGCTGCCTGGCTGCCTGCCAGTCACACCACTGGAGTTAAACAATGCTCCTGCTCATGGCCTGACTCCACATCCACGGATATTTATGGATATATATGGACATATATTTTTTTCTGGGACAGATATATATATATATATCCCAGAAAAAGCTGTACGTGCAACAGCTGGGTTTTATAAGAGAAAGTTTAGCACTTGCTGGAACTGGAGCATGCTGGAGGAGAGGTAGAAAGCAGAGCAGTGACCTCAACCAGAGCAATAATTCAATCTTTTTGGACGGGAATACCACGTTTGTCACCGAAATGATACAGTATTGATCATGTCCCTCTCTGTCCACACACCCCAGAGCTTTGTGTACATGGCTGGGACATTCCTCAGGTCATGCCCAGGTTCCCTGTCCCATTCAGGGGGACAAATGTGACACAGAGCACGTAGCATTTCTGAAATCTTTAATGCTTGGATGAATTAAAAAGCTCACTCTGCCAGTGCTGTTTTTCTCATTGCACTTCTAGAAATTAAAATTCCTCATTCTGGGTTATAAAGCAGCATTTTGAGGGGGGGTTTATTTCATTTCCCTTTCCTCTGTCATAAGGAGATTGGGAATTAAGGCTGAGTTTCCAGGAAAGGTGTTGCTCATAATGGCACACGGGGTTCAAAAATCCATGCAGGATGGCAAACAAGCTCCAAAAATGGAGGAAAGTGGAATTTTTTCCTATTAAGGATGAGATGAGCTGAGTGCCCCAGTCCAGCTGTGCTGCTTGAATGGAGTCAGCAGGACCACATGGCTGCTGTAGGAAGGGAAAAAAGAAAGTGTCAGGGATCTTAGAGACAGAGAAATGTGATGGTTTCTGTCACCCTGGGCTGCCTTTAAACGGCACAGTCCAAATTAAGAGGAGAATTGTCACAGTGCACTTGAATATGGGTTTCATATTCTACTGAGAACATCCAGACTGCAACACAGAATCTGGTGGAGACAGCTGATGTTACCATTCCATCCATGAAACCTATGGAGGTGAGCAGCAGTGGAGGAATTTTCTCCCATCTCTCTGTTTTCCTAATTTCCTCTTATATTTCAGGCAGTTGTTTTAAAAGGCTGTGACATTTCCTTTAACCTAGCTGAATTCAAGGGGTGAAGAAGTGAGAAGTCCACAGTCTAAGAAGGAACTAACAGACCCTGTTTCTCTAATAATTGTCAGACATAAAAACTGCTAGGAATTTTCCTTTAATGGGGCTGCAAACACAACTGCAGAAGCTTGGCACAGTTACATCCAAAATTAATTAGGCTTCATTAGCAGTAAACCTCTGGAAGTTTTCATTTCCAGAGTCCCCTGGAGACATTTCAAACCAGGATACAGCAAGGCTTTCGATGTTCTGCTCAGGGAGATTTTGCTCAAGCAACCACGTGGTGTTTTTATCACTGGAAATGTGAGCACACGTGTTTGAGGAAACTGCTCACACATGGAACACAGCAAATCAGGAACATCCTCATGGAGCTTCTCACATTGTCTCTGTGATTTGTGTCCATCTCATCCAGCACAGCCTGTGCTTCCATGGGAGAGCGACTGACTCCTCCTCATCCACTTCCCTCTGGAAGAATCACTTCTGCTCAAACACCGGCACCTTTTTGTGTGTTATCTTAAAGTCATGATGTCTTCATTTTAAAAAAGCAGGAGGTGAGGCTCCCGTCATAGAAAACAGTTCTCCCCGTACCAATTAAACCACTGATGCTCGCTGACCTCCCTGCTCCTCTCCCAGCCCTTTCTCTGGGGCTCATTGTCACCAGCCTGTGCTGGTGCTACTCATGGCCTTGAACTTCCCACCACCCTCAGCCCCAGGTCCCAGCAGCAGAGATGAGAACCATGGATGGGATCATGGCTGCTGGGATGGGGCCCACAGCTCCCTTCTCCATCCACCAACATCTCAGCCTGGAACCATTTGCTCTCTGCCAGACGTTTTTTTAGGCTGGAAGAATCTGAGGCTTGTGCAAATGTTTAAACAACACATCTCTCCTGAATTATTCAGTGTACTCTGCCTGCTCCTGGAGTTCATTCAAAGGGAGTGCAGTCATTAGAGTTCTGACATTCACCACGGAGAGGAGGTGGCAGAGGGAGCACTGACAACCCCCTGACCTCTGGGCTCCAGCTGTGGCCTCCCCTGGCACTGCTGTCCAGTACCAAATCTGCACAAATTTGCTTTAATTTAAGGTGGCACAGACCTGGGGACTGCTGTATGCTGAGCTATGGGTGAGGCTGCAGTGCCTGACTTAAGAAGAGCCAAAGAAAAACCTCAGCAGCTCATCTTTTTCTCCATTTTCTGCTCTGCTTGAAAGAGGCTTTTTTCAGTGGCAGATGCACATCTCTGTGCAGCACTAAACCCAAAGTGCAGCTCTCAGCCTCTTGAAGTCAATGAGAAAATTGAGATTTGAATTCTAATTTCACTGATGAACTGAGCACAGATGGGAGCCAAAGCCCTTTGGAGTAGAAAGGTCTTTCTTCTGGTTCCACCATTCCCAGAAAAAAAAAAAATTGCCCAACATCAAGGAAAGACCTTGTGTAAGAGTTTATTAATCCACACGTGGGTCTGTGCACCTCTCCAGCTCCTGTGAAATGTTATGAAGAGCAAATGATGAACCAAATTGTGCAATCTTTGCTCTCTCGTCTGCCCAAATACAGAAATTACAGCAGAAACTTTGATACTGCACCACACTGGAACACTCAGCTCCTGCCGAGTACTTTTGTCCCTGATCAGCCATCAAGTAAAGTCACAGTTTCCCTTGGTGAATCAAGCTAATGACAAAATGTGGGGTTTACATATAATCCAATAACTCAGCTAGCAGCTGCTTCCAAACTGTGAGATACAGGCAGAAATATCTCATGGGGAAAGGAGAAGGAATCCTGTCACCCTCTGTTCACACACTGCTCCTGGGCACTGCTTCTCCCAGTTCCAGGGAAAAACAGGACAGCACAGACAGACTTCAGCAGAGTTCTTTCCACACTGTCCAACATCTCCAGGCTCACACTGAGGAATTGCTTCATCAGACAGAAACCCAAGCTGCTTTCTGGTACATCTAATATTTGCATGGGAACATTGCAAGTAGGCACTTGGTTTGTAAAGATGTTTAATCACAAAGATGGGGGTTAAAGTTCAAGTTCAAGTGTCTGCACTAAGCTGGAGAAGATCTGAATGAGCAGCAATTAAATCAGTCTGACTCATATGGGGCACTGCTGGACTTTGAAATGGCTGAGTGCTTGCAGCTTTGTTGCGAAGGATTCTTCTTGTTCTAGTCCAAGAGTAACAGAAGGTACATTTGGGGAGGGGGAAAAAGGCATTCTGGGGAAAGGCAACATCTTCTGTTTCAAGGTCTGCAGAAAATGGATACCAAAGCCTGCAGGCAATGGATGCCTTGAATCCTGCTGCTGTCAGAAGGGCCAGGCTGCTCCGAGCAGCAGCTCCCACCCTTAAAAGGCTGAGCTGAGGCTGGGAGCCAGGAGCAGAGCAGCCTGCAGCCTCACAGCCCCGAGAAGACATCACAGGAGCTGAACTGCTCCTCTCCTCATGCACAGCGTGGGTGGGGAGGCAGCAGCACAGTCCAGATGGGAAAAGGGACTTTCCTGATGCAAGAGCCTGAGAGGCACTGAGTAAGAACAGACCCATCTGGAATGGCAGCTGAGACACCAGAAACTGCCTTGCCTTGGGATCAATCCCAGAAACCCCCAGACACCTTTAGCAGAGAGAGGATGGACTTTGTTTCTCAGGCTGTGCCACTGGATGCAGGCTGTGTCTTGCTTTAACACGTCGGGGGAGGAAGTGCTCCACTGCCAAAAGAGGCTCTGAGGGCTGCATTCTTCATGTGCAGCAAGATTTGGACAGCAAACCCAGCAGTCTGTCCCATTCCCATATCAGCAGGAAGCTACAGGAAAAGGAGATGGACTCTCTGTCCACTGTGCTAGAGAGGGAGATAAATTCCAGTCAATGTGACTGGAGAGATGCTGTTCTGAGGCACATCCAGTGCTCCAGTTCCTGTCCCGTGCCAGAACTCGAGGCTGTGCTTGTTGTGACAGGAAATGAGAGGCACTGGGCTGGGCTCTGTGCCCTGTTCAGCAGCCCCCAACGAGTGTCCCATGCACAGCTCCACTGCACATCCCTAAAAATGGCACAGGTTGGTCATTAACCTCAAACCTGAGTCATGGCTTGGCAGGTGAGCAACTGAATTCTTCAGATCCAATCCATAACAAACCTTGGACCTGCCTCTGAGCACTTCTCTTGCTTCCCATGGGCAGGAAAAGAACCTGATGGTATCTACAAGGAGTCAGCACAGACTTTTTCCTCAGGGAGCACCTGGAGCTGGCCCTGGGGCAGCACCATGAGGACCTGGCTGGATGCACCTGCATTTCTCCAGGGAAAGGGGATGAACATTCCCTGAGCACCTTCCAGATCCTGAAATAGGTAAAAAAAGAGCCCTGGGCAGCTTTCAAATGCTCCCATGCCCAGGATCCCAGAGCTCTTCCTCTCTCCTGAACATCCTGGAGTGGGACCGTGGCACAGAAGGAACACAGCAGTGTTGCTGTGGGACAGCCAGTGCAGAGGTGACCACTGCTCCTTTTTGGGATAAGCACATTCCTGCCTGATCAAGAGCTGCTGTAACCTTTGGAAAGAGAAAGCTGAGGGTTGACTGCTCAGACTTTAATCCATAGTTCAAGCTCTTGGTAGCAGGATGTCTTTTTTTATTGTTTGAAGTTTCTGGGGAGGCCCAGCCCTCCTCGAGAAGCAGCCTCGAGCCTCTGTCCCAGAACCAGTAAGAATTTCCCCCCTTTAAGTGATGCAGGCTGGCAAAATGTTCCATCACGGCTGCACCACCCCGACCCTGCTGGGCTGGCCCCAGAAACTTCCAGTGAGCAGTAGGGAAATAAAAAAATAGCTTTTTACTGTCTTGGGGCTAATCTCTGTCCTCTCCCCCGAGCAGCAGGGAAGCACAGGGCAAAGCCCTGCCGGACATGAATTATGCAGCCCAGAAAGAAGAATTTCTAAACACCACCGGGTCAATGACCACTCAGGATGGGGAGCAAATAGTGACCTCTGGAAAGTGCCACATCAGCCTGAATGCCACCAGCTCCTCGGGGAAGGCCAGGAATTTGGGAAACAGGCACGGCACGGACATTTCTGCGGGGTTCCGGTTCCTTTATGCAAAATCCCTGGGATTTCAGTCCCAGCACAAGCCGGCCCGCGGGGCCCCTCTGCTGTCGTGTTCCAGCACTGCAGAGTTAACTCACACAGCACAAAGATCAGCGCAGGCTCCCTGAAAACTGCCTCCTTCCCAGGCATTTCTGTAAAAATGACCCAGGAAATTCAGTCTTGCACTCACAGAAGAGAGAAGCCCCGAGGAAAGCCCGCAAGGGACTGCCCCCGATCTACCAGTAACTCACTCACTACCTGAAAGAATTCATTTCCCACCACTTATTTCTATGTTACAGTAGCCAGCCAAGACTGTGGTATCTTAAAAACAAATATTAAACAGTATCTTAAAAGGGCTTCATTTTCTCTGTTGCTACAGAATAATTTGTTCTGTTACCAAGAATCTCCCACTGAGGGGCCTCTGTGTTATTTAATATCCACCAGGCTGCTTTGGGAACCATTTCTGAATACTTCCAAAGCCCAGCAGCTCTGGAAGCCCTCCCAAGACAAACCAGCCAATAATGAGGCAAAGCGTGTAAGATTTTATTGAAATAAAAGTGACTTTTGTACCAAGGGTTCCAGGTGAGACGAGAACACTCCAGCGGAGCAGGAGACGGCGCGTGGTGGCTTTGGTGGCCCCAGGATGCCATGAAGCTCAGATGGCTGCCATCCTTCAGTTATCACAGTACTGTACCTTTACAAGAGACAGCATCAGCACTGTGATAACTGAGCCAGGGCAGCCTGGCAGTCATTGGCCCCTCCGTGGCACTGCCGAGTCCTCGGTGTCCTCCTCCCTCAGTGTCCCCAAAACCCCATCTCACCCCGCAGGTGAAAGCCTCAGGAGCTTTAACACAAGCAGCTTTGCAGCTGAGGTTCACTCCAGCAAATTATCCACATAATTAGTGTTATCTTAATGACCACGGTGGCTTCTGCAGCACAGCTCTGAGAGGTTTTAAGCAGCACCTTCCGGGCAAATCCACCCACGCTGGATTTAATGGAGAAAGAGTAACCAGCCGTCCTCCACGGGGGCAGCCCTTCCTCCCCCTTAAAGCCAGGCAGCAGCACTTGGCTGATGCTGCTGCTCCAGTGTTGGGTGTCAGGGAGCAGTGGGGACAGTGGCAGGCAGCCAGGAAAGCTGCTGGAGCCACTCTGGGACAGCGGGATCACCACAGGCACGGCCCCGCCGGTGGCACTGGCACCGGGCCCTGAGCCTGCCAGGCTCCTGCTGCCTGATTTTCCAGGAGCTGGGATTTTCCAGCCCATCCCACACCTTCACTGGGCTCCTCTGGAGTTTTTGGCACATATGTCTCCAGAGCCAGCATGGCTGATGCTTGCTGTGCCCTCTGAGGGGAGCAGCTCCCAGTGCCAGCTGGGCTCACAGGGACTGCAGCTGCAGGAAGCAGAGGGGCCTCGAGGTGTCCCAGCTAGCATTTTTAGGTCATCAAACCCACATAAAAACATTAGAAATACACAATCCCACTAACTAGTTAAATTAAAAGCTTCCATAAACCTATATTTACTCTCCTCTGTTTTTTGGTTTTGTTTTTTTTTTTGTTCCTTAAAAACAGGCACTACTGGAAAGATCCTGGAACTATTTCTCCACCCTCGCTTTGTTGTGCATTTCTACAACTTTACCCCCTCTTGGTTTTTTCATCCCTAAAACCAGGCATTCCTGAAAACATCACCAAATTATTTCTACAACCCCCACGTTGCCTGAGGGAATTGGATCCATCAAGTTCAGAAATGAGTTTAAAAAACCACAACGGTTTTATGCTGCCAAGTTAATGTGTTACTAAGTTTCCAATAAAACTCCATTCATGATGTTGATGGACTCCAGCAGCACAAGAAGCTTCCACCAGGAGGAAACAGAAACTCCAAAAATTGGGGGATTTGTTTTAACACTCTAAATAACTCACCTGGCAAAGGGAAGGTGCTGAGATTTTCCAGAGGCTGTTTTTTAGAGAGAAACACAAAACACTCGGCTGCATCCAGCCATGAAAACGCTGCCTTACAAGTTTGCAACTCCAGAGGGCAATGGAGAGGCAAACGTGGAATATTGGAGGAGCAGCACGCAGGGGGAAAAAAAATAAAAATCCATTTGTACATTTTAAAACAAACTCCAAACATACATTACATAAAAAGGGGACAGTCAACAGATTATGCAATGCTGACGTCAGGCAGCACAGATGACTTCAGCACACATCCCCAAATTTGCAGATTTGCCACAGTTTGGGGATTAATCATTAAGGAATTGGCTGCTGCTAGGAAAGCACAACAAAAACTTGCTAAAAATATTAATGGGTTCTGTCCGTGCTAGGGTGGGTTTTGAAAAGGAAAGGAGCTGCAGGAGCCCTTGGCTCTCACTCCCAGGTGTTTTCACACCACCATTGGTATTCCACGTGAGGAATTCTACTGATTTCAGTGGAATGGCTTAAGTGTGGGATTGGGAATTCCACATGTCACAGGCTGAGGTGATGAGAGAAGAATCAGTGTTTTGCAATTCAAGCATGCTTTGATCACTCTATCAGGATTTTACTCGTGCTCCAGCAGTTACTTATCCCTGTATTAAAGGGAGAGAGTGAGCAAATCCTCCCCAGCACCCTCTGGCACAGCAGCTGCTGGAGTCACACCCGTGTTCTAGGGGCTGATGCCCTTTTCTCTGGAGGATACAGCTCTTCCCCCAATACAAACACAGTTTGTTGTTGTTCATCTCACACAGACACACATTGATTTTTGCTTTGCTTCAGCCAGACTAAAGCTACACAGACCTGATACAGAAAGGTCAAGTAGGTTCTCCATTTATCTGGAAAAAAAAACCTTTTTCATAGCAAAGCCCACATTAGTTTTGGAGTCCAAAACACATTTTTGTTCTTGTTTTTGCTACAGCCCTGCAAATTTCCATACACTTAAAAAAAACCCTCCACTTTCCAGTGTTTGCTACCACTTCTCACCTTTGAAACCTGTTTAAGTTGGCCCGGTTGTTTCTTAAACTCCATTTCCACCTCCTGCCCATGTGGGGCTGGTGATGTTTTTGCAGTTGTTTCATAGGAACCAAAATTCCTTCGGCATCCCAGCGATGGGATCGGGGACATTCCCTGCCCACAGCCCCAGGGCTTGTCCCCCCCACCCCTACGCACGGCTCGAGGATCTTCCAGCGCTGCGAGATGCTCTCACCCCGCACGGGCTCACGAGGTGTGAGGGGAACAAACCCATTTCCATCCTCCCTAGCGCGGTCTGAACACAAACCCCGGCGAGCCTGGAGAGGGAAGAAAATAAACATCTGGTTACGGGGATGGAGTGGCGCTGACACGGCCGCGGTGCCGGGCACGGAGGCTCCGAGGGGCGGCGGAGCCCGGCGGGGCCCGGGCCGCCACCGCCGCTCCCTCCCAACTTCGCTCCCAGGGCGCTCCCCGAGGTTACCTGCAACGGGGGAGGGGGAAAACCGTGGAGCAGCGGCGGGACGGGACGGGACAGAACCGAGCGCGGACCCCCCGAACCCCGCGGAGCGCCCCCCGCCCCGCTCGCCCCTCAGGAGCGCCGGGACCCGCCCGGGGCAGGGGGGGGGCGGCGGCCCCGCCCGCGTACCCCCAGAAAATGCGAGTGCGCCACGAAGCAGCGCCACGCCCGGCGCCGCCGGCCCCGCGCCCCCCGCCGCCGGCCGCCCACCCCGCGGTGCCCGGGGCCGCGCCGGGCCGGACCCACCTGCGGGCGCGGCGGGGCCGGGGCGCGACATGACGCAGCACGGGCGGGCGGGCGGCGTGAGCGCCGCCATCTTGCCGTGTTTATGGCAGCGCCGCGCGCCCACGTGACCTGCGCCCGCTTCCGGGGGCGGCGCGGGGGCGCGCGCGGGCGGTGGGGGGGGGGAAGGAGGGAGGGAAACGGGGAGCGGTGCGCGCGCCCCCGAGCGCGGGCACGGCGGAACCCGCGGGGGCGCGCGCCCGCCGGGACAGCGCGGGGAGTGACACACGCGGAGTGACACATGGTGACACACAGTGACACACGCAGTGGCGCGCAGTGACACACACACCGCGACACAGAGTGACACATACAGTGACACACACCCAGTGACACACATGGAGTGACACACACACAGAGTGACACACGGTGACACACACACACAGTGACACACACACAGTGGTACACACAGTGACACACACATGGAGTGACACGCACACAGTGACACACACAGTGTGACACACGGTGACACACACAGAGTGACACACACAGTGGCACACACAGTGACACACACAAGGTGACACACACACACACGGAGTGACACAAGCACAGACAAGGAATGACACCCATGGAACCACACACGTAGAAGGGGTGACACACAGACACTCAGAGAGTGACACGAACACACAGTGACACACAAACAGTGACACCGACACCCCTCGCGGTGTCACCAGCGCTGAGCAGCCCCTGGGCATGGCAGGCTGTGCGGTGTCAGGCTGTTCACAGGCTATGTGTGTGTGTGCGCCACATGTGCATCCACAGGTTGTACCCCCCTCAGCTGCGCTTTTCCAGCTGTGCACACACAGGTTGTACCTCCCCGGGCTGTGCTTTTCCAGCTGTGCACACACAGGTTGTACCCCCAGCTGTACACGCATAGGTTGTACCCCCCAGCTGTGCTTTTCCAGCTGTGCATCCCTCCCCAGCCCGCACGCCCAGGGCCGTTTCCCGGCTGTTGGCAGGCAGGGCACTCCCGGTTGTACCGGCGGCCGCAGCCGCGGTGCCCGCCCGGGTGGTCGCGGTGCCCGGTGGGTCCCCCCCGGCTCCCGGCGGGCACGGCCGTGCCGGGCGTGCGGGACGTGCCCCGGGAGCCGCTCCCACGGGAAGCGCAGCTCGGGCGAGCAGGGATGCGCCGGAGCGGGACGCACCGAGCCGGGATGTGCCGGAGCGGGATGCACCGAACAGGGGTGCCCCGAACCGGGATGTGCGGAACCGCGGGAGCCCCGTCGGGCCGGGGGATGCGCGGGCGGCTCCGGACTACAAATCCCAGGGTGCCGCGGCCCGAGGGGGCGGGCGAGGGGAGCGGCCGCGGGGTCCCCCCGCCCTGCTGATGTGTCCGGGCGGTGCGGGGGGAGCGCGGCCGGGGCTGACGCGTGTCCTGCCCCGCAGCGCTCCGGCGCCGGCAGCCGGCCATGGCCTCCAAGCTGCTGCGGGCCGTGGTGCTCGGCCCCCCCGGCTCCGGCAAAGGCACGGTGTGCGAGAGGATCGCCCGCAGCTTCGGACTCCAGCACCTCTCCAGCGGGCAGTTCCTGCGGGAGAGCCTCGGCAGCGGCGGCGGTGAGTGCCCGCGGGGCCGCCCCGTCGGGACCGGCACCGGCACCGGGGGACTCTGCCCGTGCATCTCCGCTGGGCATGGGACGGGCTGGGCATGAGCACCGCGTAGGGATGCGGATGGAGACGGGGCTGCGATGGAGACGGGCATGGATGGGGATCCATCTCCACAGGTTGTTTTCTTCCCGTGCATTTGGCACAGCTCATTCATCGCCTGCTCCCTCCAGCAGGAGCTGGCGGAGCCGCTCGGGAGCAGCGGGATCTGAAGCCGTGGGATGCCGTGGATGGTTTAATTATCCCTGTGCTGGGCGATCACGGCTCCGGAGAGGGCGATGTGAAAACCCCGGCTGGCAGCGCACCGGGGGTGAGCGGCCGGCGCTGTCCGGGGGCTCGGGGCGTGTGCTGTTATTAATAACTCCATCCTGCCCCAGGAGGTGTCCGGGCATGGATGGCAGATGGCTGGGATGCTGCGGCATTCCCACGGCGGCAGGGATGGATCAGGAACGAGCGTTTATCCACAGGGAAAACCTGCCGGGAATATCGCTGCGGGACACCGGCTGCTCTGGCCGGCTCCCAGAAGGGAGTGCAGGAGATAGGTGTCAGCACCCGCCTCGCACAGTCACCCTGCACACCCGGGTGTAGTGTCCGACATCCAAATCCAAAGCTCTGGGAGCCGGGCTGTGCTGTCCGAGGGGCTCCTGGTCCAGGCGAGGCTCGGGGGTGGCCGTGCTGAGCCCCAGCTCTGCAGCATTGGGCAATCCCGGCGCGTTTCTTTTCCCAACACTTCCTTCTCTCCTCTGCTAATGTGTGAAAGACAGACCCGGGGGGGAAGCTGACTCACCGGGCAGGGGAGCGGTGAAACGGTGTCCGTGCAAAACAAGCCGAGAGGATTTCCAAGTGATTTCTATTCTAGAAGGATGGCAAAAACAGAGAGGAAAATTAGGGAGGGTAAAATTTTGGAGAGGTGCATGGTCTGACAAGGGCGTTGCACACAGTTCTGTGCAGGTCACTCATGTAAAAATATCCAGATTTCCTTTTGTAAACAGAGAGGACAATAATATTTCCTTTACAGGGAGGCTCAAAATTTGGAAAATCCTGGCGAGGGCTTTGGCTGGCGATAGAAAGCTGGACTGAAAAGCAAGCAGAGGTGCAGCGTGTGGAGAGGGGCAGCTCAGTGAGAAACTCGGGAAGTGCCACAGCCAGGCTCTGAACCTCTGACTGTCCCAAACTTCACATTTCAGTTCATGCTCTTGCCACAGAGCTCCTCTGGGGACACTGGAAAAGCAAGAAGAGTTAGATGAAGGTGTCTTGAGGGCATTCAGAAGGAAAGAACAGGGAGAAACACAGGGAAAATTACTCAGAAGGAAACCAGCCATGGTTTGGTTCATCTGGCATGACATTCAGGTCCCACCTTTGACTCAGCCTCTGTAACAGCTCTCAGTGAGCTCCAGTTATTTGGGTGTTTGGTTTTGGTTGCTTTTTTTTTTTTTGCTATTTGCTTTGGACAAGCTGTTACATGACTGTGCTGCCGTGTGCCAGCTCCGGGGGAAACGAGGTGGAAGCAGCTCCTCTTCATCAGCTGCGTCACCAGCTCTGTGCTTGAGGGGAGCTGGGGCTCTGCAGAACCAACAGAGTCATTACAGACTCATCATCCCAAAGGCAACTCTGAGTGCTGTGTTTTCACAGGGATCCTGGCCTGGTGTGTCAGCGCCCCAGGGATTTTCCTGCTGCCCACTGCCAGGCATGAAGTGGCCATGGTGAGGGTTGGGGCTCAGGGACACAGGGGGCTCCTGCTGCTGAAGGAAGGCTGAGTTCCCAGCATGGAGAGCGTTCCAGTTCCAGGCCACTGCTGGAGCTGGCAGTGGCAGGCTTAGGGGTCAAGGACTCACTTTTAAGGCACTTTTGAAAGGCTTCAAGTTGTGCTCCAGCAACTCCCAAGTACATCCGCCCCAGCCCTGTGTCTCCTAATTAGTGTCTCTCAGCAAGTGGCTGCTCTGCTGTAGGAAAAGGTCTTTGGCACATCTTAGAAAACTTGTAGGCTGTGTTTTGGTGCCAGGCAGGGGTGCTGGAGGGTGGTGAACCATTTCCTTGGCCAGCACTTGCCTCAGAACCCAGGTGGTTATCTCTGGTGTTGGCAGCACCCCCAGGTCTTAGCGGGACTCCACAGCTCATTTCCCAAACAACTGAACTGTTTGTCCTGGCTTTGGATGAGGATCTCTGGGTCTTGTGTCTGTCCCACTGCTCCCTTTCAGGTGCTCTGTTGGAGCCAGACATGGCTCCTGTCCCCTCCTCGTGACAGATTTCCTCTGTGACCAAAGTACCAAAATGAAGTCCCCTGGGGGATGTGGGCTGTGCACAGCCCAGCCCTACAGCCCTTCTCCACACCTTTCCCACGGACTGTGGTCTTTGCTGGCCACAGTGGCCTGGTTGGTGGCCAAAGCTGAGCCCAGGGATGCAGCCTGCCAGTCCTCTGCTTTTTCTTAGAGTCCCTGCTGTATCCCTGAGTGTGGGAGCAGTATTCTGACCTCAGGGATCTCTCCCAGTCCTGGCTGTTGCCCTCCAGACAGACCTCACTGAATTTGGGGCCACATCAGGCTCCTGCTCCCTAAAATGCCATCCTGATGCTGAGGGCAGGGTGGATGCAGCACCTGTGTCAGCAAAAGGGTCCCAGAACTGGGGTGACATCTGTTGTGGCACCACTGTGGTGTTGCATTGGTGCCCTATGCACTCCCAGGGTTTCTCTTCTCTGTTAGCTCCAGATTGTGTTGCTGTAGCCTAAATAATAAGGGGAAAAAAATCCTGGAAAATGTTTTGGATAGAAAAAAAAAATCTGAGGTTGTGCTGCAGGCTCTGGATGAGCTGTGTTTGGGAACAGCTTCTCCTCCAGCCTGTCCTTCCTGGCCCTGGGTGGCTGCTGAGTGGCCTCGGGGCTGGGACACGTCTCCCGGGGCCAGAACACATCCCCCGGGGCTGGGACAAGTCCCCTGGGGCTGGAACAACTTCTCCGGGGCTGAGACACATCTCCCGGGACTGGGACACATCTCCCGGGGCTGGGACTGTCCCTCGAGGCTGGATCAGTGTTGCTGTGATAAGGAGGGACAGATCAAGGTCGCGTAGGGGAAGCCGCAGAGAGCCGGGAGTCCCGTGAGTTTTAGGGCAGATTAAAGCCACGGTCATCAGATTAATGGGAATAAACCAGGAGTTGAAAGGCTGGGTTTGAGCCCAGCACACCAAAAAGCCCTTTGCTACCTGGAGTAACTGCAGGATAAAGCTTGTGCCCCTCTGTGACCCAGCCACAGCAACGGGGTTCGGTGCTATAGGGTGAGCCCCTTGTGGGGGGACCTCACTGCTCAGGAAGGATTCCCCAAACCCTGCTCCCCTTTGGAATGAGACCAGGGAGGGCTGCACCAGGCAGGTTTTACAGGGAGAGATGGCTGGGTGCTGGGAAGGGGCTGGCAAATGTTAAATTTGGAGTTTAGACTGCCTGGAAGAAACCCCAAGGGCTGGGAGGTTGGGATGATGCTTTCCAGCACATCCTGGAGATCTGGAGAGCACTGCAGGTCCTTCCTGCAAACCCATGGCCATTGCTCCTTGGAGAGAGGAGATGTGGCAGTGCTTTGCAGGAGGGAGAAACTCCAGGAGGGGACAGAGGAGCAGCAGGAATTGTCCCTGACAGAGCCACACAGAGCTGGACAGAGCTGTCCATCTGTCCTGGGCCGTGGGAAAGCTGCAGCCTCGGGCCAGCAGGGCTCTGCCGTGTTCCCAGCCTGTGTTCCCAGCCCCAGCTGTGGCTCGAGGTATTTCTGGCTTGCAGCTCCAGGCCAGGCTCCAGCAGCCCTGCTGGGCCACAGCCGGTCCCTGCAATGGCCATCCCTCCTCAGGTGACAGCCAGATCTTATGTGGCAGCTCCTGAGATGGCCATCACTCCTCAGGTGACAGCCAGACCTTGCCCAGCAGTTCCTGGTCCCCTGGATGTCCATCCCTCCTTGGGGTGATAGCTGGACTTCATGTGACAGCTCCTGGTCCCTTGGATGACCATGGCTCCTTGGGGTGACACCAGACCATGTGTGACAGCTCCTGGGATGTCCATGCCTCTTCAGGTGACACTAGACCTGGCATGGTAGCTCCTGGTCCATTGAATGTCCATCCCTGCTTGGGGCGACACCAGAACGTGTGACACTTCCTGGATGTCCACCCCTCTTCAGGGCCCCTGGATGTCCACCCCTTCTTGGGGTGACACTAGACTGTGTGTGACAGCTCCTGGGTGTCCATCCCTCCCCAGGTGGCACCAGACCATGTGTGACAGCTCCTGCATGTCCATCCCTCCCCAAGTGACACCAGAACATGTGTGACAGCTCCTGCATGTCCATCCCTCCCCAAGTGACACCAGACCATGTGTGACAGCCCCTGGGTGTCCATCCCTCCCCGGGTGACACCAGACCATGTGTGACAGCTCCTGGGTGTCCATCCCTCCCCAGGTGACACCAGAGCTTGCCCAGCAGCTCCAGCTCCGTGGCTGCAGCTGTCCCCCGGAGGAGCCCAGCCCTGCCAGCGAGGCACTCCCTGGGAGCTCTGGCACTGCGCAGACCATGTCAATAAGCACAAAAAACCCCAAAGCCCTGTTTTTACAGCATCCATGCCCTCGGGGCTCCGGGCTGTTTGCACAATCCGCGGGGTGTTTTTTCCGTCCCTGCCCCGCTTTCCCAGGCGGTGCTGACGTCTGGGCGGTGACAAAGAGGCTGTCATTGAGAAAAGGTGTTTTCTGCTGGCTCCCCGCTGGAATCCTGCCCGCATGGAGGCAGTGGGATGCGATCCCGGTGACTCAGCCCCGTGAGTCAGCGCTGCCCCGCTCCCAGGCAGGTTGCGTGCTGGATTCCAACATTCTGCACTTCTGGCGCTGCTCCAAGGAGAGAGAGGCTGGACCTTTCTTGTGCTGTCACGAGAAGGACTTGTCACACTCAGCAGGGAAATATCTGCACGTTTTCCAGGCAGATCCTTTGGATTCTGGATTCAACCTGGCAGCCTGGCTGCTCTGGGAGCCCCAAATCCCTGGTTTCCCTGAAAGAACCCATCCCCATGCTCCCAGGGAGATGTGTTCAAGATTGGTTCTTCCCTTAAATCAGATTAATTCTCTCCAAGAACTGTTCATTTTGCAGGAACCCCTCCTGCAGCTGAGGGATTCATGCCCAGCCAGGTGCTGCCCACATTGACATCTCGCTGCAGCCTGGAGAGCCAGAGCTGCCCCCAAATCCAGGATCCTGGGGATTATTTTTAGAGAGGCCTCACGTTTGGAGACGGCTGAAATGTGCTGTCCTCACCAGAAAGGGTGCAGAAAATAGCTGAGAGAATTGTTCATTTCTGAACAAATGCTATTTTAGCTGCTGTGGGAAGACAGCAGAAGATGTGTCCTGTCCAAGGGGAAAGGGGCTGCAGCTCTGCTGGGGCAGGAGCAGGACTTGTCACACACAGGGACAATTTGCATTTTCCAAATGTTTTCTTTGTGTTTCTGTGGGGCTGAAAGAACACCACAGCAAACATCAGTCAAGGAATGGTTTGGGTGGGAAAGGACCTTAAATCCCATCCAGTGTCACCCCTGCCATGGGCAGGAACAGTTCCACTGTCCCAGGCTGCTCCAACCTGGCCTTGGACACTGCCAGGGATCCAGGGGCAGCCTCAGCTTCTCTGGAATTTCCATCCCAGCCCCTCACAGGGAACAATTCCTTCCCAAAATCCCATCCATCCCTGCCTTCTGGGAATCCATTCCCGGTGTCCTGTCCCTCGATCCCTTGTCCGCAGTCCCTCTCCAGCCTCCAGAAGCAGCTGAAGCTGAGGGATGTGGCACAGCCTGGCAGGACCCCAGCAATGTGCACTTAGCCTGCAGTTATCCCAATTATGTTCTCAAGGACATGATCTTGGGAATAATTTTGTTATCTGAGCTTAGCTTAAGTGGAGACTTCAGTGAAATCTTTCAGCCCTGGGGATGGGAGGCAGGCTCAGGTGTTTGGGACGGTCCTTACTTGTGACCACATCAGAGCCATCTCCTGACCCAAGGAGCACATCCAGGGCTTCCCTCTCCCTCAGCTGAGGGTTTGGCTGAGCCCCAGCATGTTCCTGCTCTCAGGTATCTCAGGAGTTCCCATTCCTCCAGCCCCAAAGGACCCTGTGGCCTTTCCAACACGAGCAGTGCAACACTGCCAAAAACCTCCCAGACAGAGCAGGCCAGGCAGAATTTGAGGGGGTGTGATATTTTTTAAGTGGAAATGTCATGATTTTTTATTTATTTTTTTCCCATCTATCGCTTTTGGCTTTTTCCTTCTTGTCTGGAGCAGAAGCTGGAATCCTGGCTCAGCAGTACCTGGAGAGAGGTCTCCTGGTGCCCGACCACGTCATCACACAAGTGATGGTGACGGAGCTGGAGAAGCGGCGGGAGCAGCACTGGCTGCTCGATGGTGAGTGCAGAGGGGCAGATCCCAGCCCCACCTTGGAGCATCCCTTTGTTCCTAATGGTCTGGTAGTCCCAGGAGAGGGAAAAGCCAGGATGCTTTTGCTGGAGAAGCAGGAGATGATCTGCAGGCAGGGACATTGGCATGTGCACATCCAGCTGAGCCCTTGGGTGGGAAAGGGAAGGGCAGGGAGAGGAGCTGGGTGTTCCACAAAGCACAGCAGGCCTGGAGACACGCCAGGAAAAACTTCTTCTCTCCTTCACATGTCTGTGAAGCAGCTCCTCAATCCCAGCCCAAAAGCACCTGAGGTGGAGGGGAGGGAGATGCTGAGGGCAAACAAGGCCTGGGGGCCCTGGCCATGGCTGGGATGAGAATCAAGGAGTCCCAGAGTGATTTGTGTTGGGTGAGACCTTAAAGCTCATCCAGGTCCATCCCTGCCATGGGCAGGGACACCTCCCACTAGCCCAGGATGCTTCCACCCAACTTGGACACTTCCAGGGATGTGACAGCCACAGCTGCTCTGGGCACCCTGTGCACCCTGCCCACCCTCCCAGGGAACAATTCCATCCCAAAATCCCACCCAGCCCTGCCCTCTGGCAGTGGGAATCCATTCCCTGTGTCCTGTCCCTCCATCCCTTGTGAAAGATCTCTCTCCATCTTTCTTGTGGGCTCCCTTCAGGTCTTTAAAGTCCCTTCCTATCCAAAGCATTCCAGAATTCCCTGCTCCAGCTGCTCACTGGCTCTCCAAGGAGGACAGGATTGTTTTCCTGCAGTATCCCTGATGCCCTCCACACAAACCAGCACTTTGTGCCCAGTCTGTGCACAGCACTGTGTTCCCTTCACCCTTTCCCTTGTCATTCCAGCATTTATCCCTGTCCTGCCATTGCCTGTGTCCTCCTGCCTGCCCCGAGTCGCCGTGCAGGGACAGCAGCCACAAACCTGAGCCCTGGGTGTCACATTTCTGGAGCTGCTGCTGCTGCAGGAGCTATTTTTTTTCTGGGAGCCATATGGTAGAGTCTGCCTTTCCCACGGCTTGTGCTGCAGCGGGGCTGGGCCTGCAGCTCCAGAGCTGCCTGATGGATGAGTCTGGCTCCATCCCTGCTGCTCCCCAGCCTCTCATTGCCATTTTTGCACTGCTGCCTGCCCAGGTTTCCCTCGGACGCTGGGCCAGGCCAAGGCTCTGGATGGGATCTGTGAGCTGGACCTGGTGATCAGCCTGAACATTCCCTTCGAGACGCTGAAGGATCGCCTGAGCGCCCGCTGGGTGCACCCCGCCAGCGGCAGGGTCTACAACATGGACTTCAACCCTCCCCACACACAGGTGAGAGCCCCTGCAGCTGCCTGGGAGGGTCAAGAGAAGGAAAACTTCCCTTCTGTGAGGAGTTTTTGGAAGTCCTTTCCCTGCAGGAGCTGGGATGCTGAAGAAGCGCTGGGGATGCGATGCTGGGTGGAAGCACTGAGCACTGGGAGGAATTGTGCTGGATGTTCATGAGGAAAGTGGGTTTTATGGGGACAGGACAGGGTCAGTGATGTCCCTGTGTGGCTTTGTGTCCCCTCAGGGTGTGGATGACCTGACAGGAGAGCCCCTGGTGCAGCGGGAGGACGACAAGCCCGAGGCGGTGGCTGCGCGGCTCAGGAAGTACAAAGACGCTGCCAAGCCCGTGATAGAGCTCTACAAGTAAGTTGGGCGTGAGGAGAAACCTCAGCAGGGCTGTCAGAACAGCCCCCAGGGATCCTTGACCCATACCCACATCCCAAAGAGCCCTGGCAGATTTTTGGGGCCAAGCCCTGAGCTGGATGGGGGAAGGAAAGTGATCCAAAGAATTTCTGAACTTCTGTTCATCCTGCTGGGCTCAACAAATGGGAGGGGTATTTTGGCCTAGATCCAGGGTGGGACATGCCATGAAAAATCCATCCAGGGCCCCAGGGGATTTGGGAGAGCACAGGGATGTTGACAAGAGGGCAGGAGAAGGGAGAGACCCAGTGCTGGTTCTGATGGATCTGCTGGGGATCCAGGGCTTGTTCCCCTTGTGGGGCAGCTCTTCCCTGGAGCTCTGGGACTGCTGTTCCCTGGAACTGTGGGACTGTTGTCCCTGGCCAGCTTGGGAATGATGGATTGCTGCAGGGTGACAAAGCCACTACTCACAGGGAGTAGAAGCCCAGGAGTGTTTTTAAGCACATATGGGGCCACAATTGTCTTTGCAGGAGAAGGGGGAGGATTACAGAACTCCACAATGGTTTGGGGTGGAAGGGACCTTAAAGCCCATCCCAAGCTGCACCTCCACACCTCCACTATGCCAGGCTGCTCCAAGCCCTGTCCCAGCTGCCTTGGGATGGGCTGGTCCTGACTTCTCCCACCTTTTTTCACTTCTCCCACCTTTTTTTTTTCCAGGAGCAGGGGCATCCTTTACTCCTTCTCTGGCACAGAGACCAACAAGATCTGGCCCTACGTGTACACCCTGCTGTCCAGCAGGATCCCCCCCATCCTCCCAGATGAGGAGCACTAAACAGCTCGTGCCAAGGACCAGGATTTCATTCCCTCGTGGATTTGCTCCCCAGTGCAGTGCCAGGGCTGTGCTGGGGTTGGGTGATCATGAGCTGGGTGATGTTGGTGGATACCAGGATCAGATCTGTGTTTAGAAGGTCAAGCCTGCTGGAATAAGGGGTTTTTTTCCCCCTTTTTTGGGGCTATGGATTTTTCCTGCCCGTGGTCCATCCCGGATTGGTGATGCTGACCAGGACATTGGTCACTCCAGGTTTACACAGCTTTGCCATGGTGTCCTTGCCATCCCTTTCCAATCCCTGGCTGAGCCCACATGTGCCATCCTGTTGCTCCACAGGACTGTTTACTGCTGAGGACTCTCTAGGCTGAGGTGTTTTAGTTTGTTTTTTTTCCCTATAAATTATTTTCCATTAAATGTATTTCTCAGAGAAATAAAGCCCTAGAAAGCAACATTTAGCCCAGTGGCAATGTTGGGAGCAACGTGGAAAATGTGTGTACAACAAAGCTGAGAGGTGTGAGGCTCACATTTCCAGCATCAACACACATAAAAGAAGCAAAACATTGGAGGTGAAAAACTCCCCTGTGCCCTTTGCACAGGGAGAGATGAATTCCCTGTTAGAAAAAGCTGCTGTTTTTATGGAATCTGTGAGACTGAGCAGGATCTGGGCTGAGGATGAGTTGCACTCCTCTGTGCTTTCCTGGTTTATAGCTTTTAATACTACAAGATAGCAATGTCCTAAGAGTTCCTCCCAAAGATGTATCAGTTTTGGGGAGAAATCAGCTCATTCCATCTTCTGTGCTGCCTTTGTCCCTGAGGTCCCTTGGCCTGGGGGTACCTCAGCTGTTCCTGCTGCATTCCCCAGAGAAGTGACTCCCTCCCCATGAAATCCCAGAGATTTTCCTTCCTTGGGCTGCATCCAGGGCCATGGCCAGGTGCTTTCCCATGATTTACAGCATCCTTGGATTGTGTAGGGGCTGGGCTTTTCTCAACTGGAAGTACTGTCACCCCCTTTTTGTAGGATGCAGTAACCAAGCAATGGGGACAGTTCTTGTCTCCTCGAGTTGCCTTATTTTATAAACTATATAATAAGAGAAAAAAAAAATAAATAAAAGCAAGATGTGTATTTGTAAAGGTTAAAAAACCACAACTAACCAAACAACAAAAAGTGCTGAATTTTAGCATCACCTTTTGGGAACTGTGCATGGAGCTGCTGGATCCACAGGGAATGCTGCTTCTGCCAGGGGCTCACAGGAGGGCAGGAATCTGGCACTGCCTGGCACCTCTTGGATTAATCAGAGCAGCCTGGGCACTTTTCTACTGCTGGATGTGCCTGGGTTTATTTTTCCTTGGAGAGCTGCCCACAGAAGGGAAAGGGGAATGATCAGATTTTTATGGGATTTTTTCCCCATGTGCGTAACTTCAGCACCTGCCTGAAGTTATCCCAGCTGAGCATCCTTGTGCTGAGCAAGGATCCCCTAAAATCTCCTTCATCCTGGTGCTGTCCCCAGTGGAACCAGAGCAGGATCACTGCCCACATCCCCCCTGCTCATCCCTGCCTGGGGCAGAGCCCAAAGTGCTCCCACTCTGCTCCAGGTGGGAATTTTCCAGCTGGGAACAAAGGGAATGCCAGGTCTGACTGCTGTCCTTTCCATGCCCTCGTGCTGGGAGGCAGCAAATCTTCCAGCCAGCAATGAAAGCCTATTTCAGAAAGATTTGGGATTTTCCCATGACCGTGGGATGAAGGTCTGGGCTGGTTTCAGACACAAATCCAGAAATAGCCAAAACCTGTGTGCTGCTTTCTTTGTAACAGCTTTGGGTAGGAGGGGAGGAGGTTTTAGGGGTTTTTTTTAGGCTGTAAAAGCAGCTGAGTGCCAGGCAGAGGGGCTGATCCCTGCTTTGCCTTGTCCTGTCCTTGTGTCCTGTCCTTCCCTCCTGCAAAATTCCTCCTGAAGAGAGAATTCCATGCAGCCCAGCACAGGACAGGTCTGCAGATGCCTTTCCCAGGCTTTGAGCCCTAGAATAGGTGTAGAAATCCCATGGCTGTGCGCGTACCCAGCCCTCGGGATGGATTTTTCCACCAGACCTGTTGCATTTTCCGAGACCAAATTCCGGCAGGATGGAGCCCTGTCTCTCGCCGTGCTCCCCTTTGGTATTTTACTGTGAATCCCAAACCTTTTGTAAAGCCACAGCCGATTTTGTACTGACCCGAGATACTGTGTGGAGGGAGGAGCGCTCTCCTCCCTGGAATGTCACGCCGAGTTTTCTTCCCGGAGTTTTTTCTTCCCGGAGTATTTTCTTCCCGGAGTTTCTTCCCGGTGAATCGCTGCAACTGTGTTACTGCTCTCGAGATGTAAATAAAGATTTTCTCCTGCTGATCCCTTTGCTGGCAGAGTCTGTGTGGGGTGTGCCTTGCCAAGGCAGCAGGGCAGCGTTGACCTGGAGTTTGTAGGAGCTGAGGAGGAGGAGGGGGGAAGAAGAGGAGTCCGAGCATCCCTGCCCGAACGTGGAGAGCCCCTCAGGGTTTGGGTTGGGACACAGCACAACTCTTTGCGTCCTTTATCTGATAGAATCCAAAATATTGGTTAAAAAGACAGTTTGGATGCAGCCATTTGCTCCTGCCCTCCCAGAACCCCAAAATCCCAGAACTCCAGAAACCCATAATCCTATAACCCCAGAATCTCAGAACTTTAGAATCCCAGAATCTCAGAACCCCAGTACCCCAGAATCTCAGAATCCCATAATCCCATAATCTCAGAACCCCACAATTCCAGAACACCAGAATTCCAGAACCCCAGAATCCCATAATCTCAGAACGCCAGAATCTCAGAATCCCAGAACCTCAGACTGGTTTGAGTTGGAAGGATCCTTGAAGCCCATCTCAATCCACCCCTCCTGCACATAAAATGGTTCTAATTTCCATTTTAACTTGTCCCTGATGAAAATCCCGGGGAGCATTAGGACGGGGTGGCTCTGGCCGTGCGCTGTGCCCCGGGGAATCCACCAGGTGTGCTGGGAATTGGGAATTCAACTCCCAGAGATGCAGTGCCCCCTCCCAGTGCCACCAGTTCCCGAGTTCCAGCTCGGGGCACTCCCTGTGCGGAGCGAGCACAGCCTCAGGGATGATGGGGACACTGGGAAAACAAGGTGACAAACAGGGAAGCTGCTGTCGGGGAGATGGGAGAGAGCCCCGGCCGGCGGGGGGGATATCGCGATTTACGGTCGTGACAAAGCGGAGGCGGAGCTGGGATGTGCGGGCAGCTCAGGGGGCAGGGACAGAGAAATCCGAGGAGGAAAAATATCAACATAAGCTACAATATGAACTCAGTCTGAAAAAAAAAGTTGGGAGGTCAAAAAGCAGAGGAATGTGAGGCCAAATCCAGCTGGGATCAAAGCCTTGGCTTTCTCCGAGTGTCATCGGGGGAGCTGCGAGGGCACAGGGGACACGTCCCCACCCTGACCCCAGCCTGGGCTGCACCGGAGAGCGAAAGGAACCGGCCTCCAACTGCACCAGAGGAGGCTCGGCTTGGATATTTGGGAAAATTCCTTCCCAGCAAGGGTTCTCCATCCCTGGCACCGCTGGATGAGTCCCAGTCCCTGGAGGGATTTAAAATCCCTCTGGATGTGCCACTTGGGGACATGGGGCAATGGTGGCCTTGGTAGTGCTGGGAATGGCTGGACTCGATGATGCTTTCCAGCCCAAATGATTCCATGATTTCAAATATTTATTTACAGCATCACTGAAGTGTTTGTCTGCCTGGTACCCAGGGAAGTGCCCCGGCTGTGCCTGGATCAGCCCCATTCCGGGGGCTGCAAAGCTTGGACAAGTCACATCCCTGCTGAGTCCATCCAGTAGCTTTCAGCATTCTCCAGGTTAAAATATATATATATATAAAAGAAAGGGGAAAAAAAGAAAGGAAAAAAATAAAAAATAAAGGAAAAGGAAAAAAAATCAAAGAAAAGGAAAAAAAATCAAAGGGAAAAAGATCAAGGAAAAAGAAAAAAGAAAAAAAAAAAAAACCAACAAAAACCACCCAGTCAAGGCAAAGAAAAAAAAATCAAGGGAAAAAAACCCCAAAAAACCCCCCTGCTGAGGTTTGCGCTGCAGACTCCAGATCCCACTCCAGGCCACATTTTAGACGGTGTGATATGTCTGCCTCCATCCCCATCCTTCCCTGAGTCTCTGTAATCCCAAAAATAACCCGGGAGCGGCTCGCAGCTCGCAGGCAGCAGCGCCGGCAGCGGCCCCGCCGCCCATGCCGGGCGGAGAAGCGGCGAGCGGGACTCGGGCGCGCTCGCCACCGCTCCCCGCAGCCCCCGGCAGCCGCAGGATGCTCGGGGCCGAGCAGCCAGGTAAGGAAAAGCTTTCCTGGAGCTCATGGAAAAGAGGAGAGAAGGAGCGCGAGAAAATTGGGAGGTGTTGTTTACGGCTCGTTTGTGCTGAGTAATTGGGGATAAATTGTGCTCGCATCCCGGGATAATGAGAATTTTCCCCTGCTTTCCGTGGTTATGTAATAGGGTTGAGGGAAGGGATGGCACTCAAAAACTGCTCGGCCGGGCAGGGAAGGTGAGGAGCTGGGATTTGGGAATGTGCACCTGGGCATGGAGTGCTGGATGACCCCGAGAGGAGCACGGACACCTCTTCTTGCACCCCAAAATTGGGGCTGGTGCTTTTAGGGCTGCCTGGGAGCTCTGCGGGTGCACCGAACGAGAGAAGAAGGGGATTAAAATAATAAGTGTAGCTGGTCCGTGGCCGGAGCCGGAGCTCTGCGGGAGGGGGATTGGCGGAGATGGCAGCACACGAACGCTGCCATCCAATGCTGATCCCAGCCTTTCCCTGCCAATCCAGCGGGAAGCTGACCTTCAACCCCCCCTCTCTGCTCTGCCGAGGCAAACACAGGGCTGCATTCCCTTTAAAAATCCCAAAAAAAGAGCAGAAGCCCGGAGGTCAATGCAGGCATCGCTGCCTTGCTGAGGCAGCTCCAGGCGGGCGCTCCGGGAGGGGACGGAGCTGCCGGGGCTCCCCACGGCTCCAGGTAGGTGTTTATCCCCCCCGGCTGGAATACAGCCCATAATTCCCGTCTGGCTGCTGTATTTGTGCCTGGCATTATCACAGCCTTGTTTTGGATACCGCCAGGGAGAGGAGGAGGAAGGAGAGGGAGAAAGAGGAGGAGGAGGAGGAGGAGGAGGGTGAGGAATGTTTTGGGCAAACCCTCAGCTCCGCAAACTCGCGACTTTATCCGCAGCTGGACCAGGGCCTCCATCTTCTGCTATCCCTCCAGCCGTGGATTTCTCTTAGTCATAGCCTTGCCTGAGGAGAGAGAGAGAGAAAAAAAAATAAAAATGAATCCCATAAAAGCAGCGTTCGGAGCGATCCCGGCGGCACCGGCGGCGTGACAGCAACACCGGCACCTCTAAATTTAGGCAGCCGTGGCACAGCCGCCTTGCTCGCCATCCCGGGAACGCTCCCGCCAGAGGGATGCAGCATTTTGGGGTGGCTGCAGCCCTTAAGGAGGCCCCGGGTTTGTCCTTGAGCCGGGCTCTTGGCGCCGATGTTGAATTGCTGACCCAACTAATCCCGGCTGCAGCCTAATCCCGGCACCCCCCGCCCTGCAGGCGCAGTTTTGGGCCAGGATCTGCTCCAATCCCTCCTGCTCTGCTGGGAAAAGATGGCTGGGAAAAGATGCTGGGGAAAAGGAGTTGATGGAGAGTGCAGAGGCTGGGAGGAAGAGGTTTTGGGATGGGAATTGGGATTTGGGATGGTTGGGGTTGTGTTTTAGCACAACCAGCTCTGCTCAGGGGCTGGAATTCCCCTTGGGAAGGGAATTAGGATTGTCAGCACAAGAGGGATGTGGCAAAGGATGCAGTTCATCCATAGCAAACATCTGGATTTAAAGGGGTGGCTGCTCCTCTCCCAGAATCCCCAAATCATCCAGGTGGGAAAAACCCTCTGAGACCATGGAGTGCAACCATTAATCCAGCTCTGCCAGATGTGGGGATGCTCCAGAGATGCTGGGAACCACCGGAGCTGCCCATGGGATCCCACAGCTCCCAGATTTTTGAGAACACAGCCTGGAAATTCTGTAATTCTGTGGATGTAGCAGGCAGAGATGCTGTAATTCCCATAAAAATTGGATTACAGGTGCTTCTTCAGGGGTGCATAAAGCAGCTGTGGGAAACTCTCAGATTAAAATGCCAGAAATAGGAGTTTATAATGTATATGAAATGATAAATAATTAATGGTTCCCACTAATATTTCTATGATGTTAATTTTTTAGAAGGGGTTTAGTATTTAAGGACAGTTTTAAATATTATTATACTAAACTAGAATCAGTATTTTATGAGCTCTTATAGTCCCAAAAGTGGATGAGGCCCTGTCTGATGGGCAAAAACAACATATGGATTTCTTTCTCTTGAATAACTCTTTGTCTTCAGCAGCCAGAAATAATAAGGATGGGAATTGGTATCATTTAGATCCCTGGATTCAGGCTGGGAAAGGGAGAGATGGAGAAATTGGGAGTGCAGGGCAAAATCAGACAGGGAGACAGATCAGGGGCAGGATTTGCTCCAAATCCTCTCAAATGGGACTTTTGCCATGCAGGAAAATTTGAATTTATCCCCTTCCCCAGACCATGATTGGAAACAAAAAAAGAGAAATCATCCTAAAATCCATTTGAATTCCTTTTCCAAGTAAGAGTTTTCATGGGAAACTTTGCAGGAAGAGCAATCCTCGGTTGCCTGTGAAGGGCGGGGTGCAGCAGGCTCCCCCTCCCATTCCCTCTTGGCACTCCTTTCCCACCCTGCCAGCTTTGGGAAGGTTTTGAATGCCCACAGAGCTCCAGGCTGGGAGCACAGGGTGAATTATTACAGAGCCACGTGGTTCAGAGTTGAGTCAGCACTCTCCAGCTCCGTGTCCAAGGAGTTTTCCATGGATTTGTGTCACCCCAGAGAGCATTCCCAGCTGGAACACACCCCAGGCTGATGCAGGCAGTGCTGGAGGGGATTTGTTACCTGTCCTGGTGGAAAAGGACACCAGAGAAGGGTGAGGGACAATCCCAGCCTGGTCCCCAAGCATGTCCCCAAGCTGTTGGCCCCTGCACTGCTGGATTTTCATCCAAAGCTGTGGAATTCTGGAATGGTTTGAGTTGGGAAGGGCTTAAAGCTCATCCAGTGCCACCTTCCAGGGACACCTTGCACTGTCCCAGGCTCCAACCTGGCCTTGGGCACTTCCAGGGATCCAGGGGCAGCCACAGCTGCTCTGGGCACCCTGTGCCAGTTGAAATTGATTCCCACACCAGACTGGGTGTCTGTCCCTTGAAGAACATCCCAAACCTCAGAGCACCACGTGGGTTAAAACCAGGATCTGGGAGACAGCACGAGCAGCCCTGTTGGAGGAACCCTTTGAAAATGATGATCATTTCTAAACCTGAACCCAAACTGCCTCACTCAGGGGTGATGCAGGACCTGTAAGTCACCACAAGCTGAGACAAATACAAAAACTGAAATATTTAACACAAATTTAAAAATACAAATTTAAAATATTTTATATCAGCCAGAATAACAAAGCTTTAATAATATCATTTTTCCTGTTAGTTTTAGGTAAAAACCTCAATTCTGGCAAAAGCTAGAACCATATTAATGAGGGTTAGTTGTTTCTGGCCAACTTTCCTGTTCTACCAGACTCCTCTGTATCTCCCTGCCCTGGGCCTCTCTTAGATACCTCCCCAGGACAATCCATCCCAGTGAGGTTTGGAGTGGGAACACATCATTCCCCCTCAGGAAACCCTGAAGTGAAGGGATGGCAGAGGGTGGCAGCTCCCAGCTGGGATTTCCCTCTTTTTTCACGGAAAAGCTGATTTCCCTGAGGGGTGCATGCTCAGAGCTACCTGAGAGCCAGGACCTGAGCATTGCCATGGAGTTCTGCGCTGCTGGAGCCTGACCTGAGCTCTGCAGCTGCAGCTGATGCAACCCCAACATGACTCTGGGTTGTATAATTTTCCTCTCTGTTTTCCCCACCAGCCATTTTCCAGTGCAGACAGCACCCAGTGCTGATTTTCCTCAGGGTTTAAGCACTTACCTCGCAGTGAATGGGAAATGATGAATGAACAGCAGTTAGGCCACAAAATATCTGATTTTTACCAAAATACCTGGTGGTGAATGGTTGTGCAGCCTCTGATTTTCCAACATTTTGCAGGCTAGGGACTTCCTGAGCCAGCATTTCCTATTTAATGGCCTCTTGTAGATCCACTTCCCATCCCTTTCTCCTCTTTCTTTGTGAACCATGGACATTTTTAGCAGCTACAGCAGCCCTTGGCAGGCAGCTCCTGAGCTCAGCATTGCTTAGGAGCCAGGCAAATCCTTGAACACTCCAAAACCTAGTCCTGGGCTGGGATGAGTAAATTGTGGATCATCCCTGACAGCTTTTTTAACAAGACTGTAAAGGCAAGAAATAAAAGATGTGCTGACACAGCAGTGTAGTTAATGGGTGTGCTGTCACAGGGAGGACAGGATGGGGAGAACAGACACTGAGAGTTGAGTATTTGTCACATCCTGTGTCATCCTAAGTGCCCATCCTCAGAGGAACACTCCAGCTGCCAGCCAGGCCCTGAGAACTGGGCTGGGCTTCACTGCAGCAAAGGCTCAAGGCTTCCTCTGCTGAAGGTTAAATCGAGTTTAACATTTAAACCCAGCCCAAACCACCTTTGCTTTTGGTTAGAGATGAACGAGACAGGCAGGGCCAGTCTGGAAGTTAAGATGGGGTTAAGAATGAGGTTAAGAAGGGGTTAGATCATGTGCTGCTCCTCTCTCCACCTGGATCTCCACAAACCATCCCAGTTTTTCCCTGGAACATCCCATCCCACCCTGGGAATGTGCTTTGCTGCCTGAGGAGCCACCACTCAGGGGCAGGCTGGGACAGCTCCTTGTTCCAGGCTCAGACACATCATTCCCTCATCCAGAGGAAGGAATGAATTGATTCCAATGAATAAATTCCCTCATCCAGAGGAAGGCCATCCCTGACTCCAGGCCAAACCCCACGTTTTTATCCCAGCACAAGTCTGGAAAGTGCTTTGAGATGGAGCTCTGGCTCTGAATCCTGAGTTGTTCTGCTGCCCCATCCCAGAGCAGCACAGGGGGATGGATGCTCCTGTCCCTGCCCAAGGAGTGAATGGAGCTCAGGTGAGAGGGCAGGAAAGGTGATCCCTGCCCTGCAGGAGGTGTCCCTGCCCTGGGGATGAACTTTGAGATCCCTCCCAGCCCAAACCATTCCATGATCCTGTGATTTTGTGGCTCCACACCTGGGCTTGGCCACAATTCCATTCAGCATTTCCAGGAGAGAAACTTCAGGACAAATGTTTGGTATGAGGAGTTTTAAAGGTATTGCTGCAGGTTTCACATTCATTTTCAAGCTCTCTTTGCAATTCTAGCAACACTCCCCGGATTAATTATGCTCCTGAAGAATTCAGGGTGTAATATTTCACCTGAGCTGCCCAGCTGATGGGAGGAGAGGTGCAGAAAATGGAATTGCACCTCAGGATGGGGCTTGATTACATCTGCAAAGAGAGACTTTACCCAGGAGAGGCTGCAACCCAGACAGAGAAAAACAGCCAGAGGTTGGCAAATCAATTTTTCCCAAGGTCAGGAGTGGGGAGAGTTTATATCTCTTGAGGCTGGAGCAACACAAAATCCTCCTTAGCTCGTCCTTAACACCTCCCCAGCCCTCGTGGTCCCTGCCAGCCTTGGCCTCAGTCAAATCTGTCACCAGCCACTGCTCAATAAATGAGTATTTCTGAGGGGTTAATTCCCTACCTCTTCACTTTTGAAAGTCACGTGCAATTCAAAGTTATTTGATTTTAGTTGGATTTTTTTGCTGTCATAGCATTTTTTATACTGCAGATCTCAAAAAAACCAGAGAAACCACATGGCCCTGCTTTAGCCCAACTTACAAAGAGAAGGGAGGGAGACGGGAATATTATTTTATATTATTTTTCAGCTGAACTTCCCACTGGATGAGTGCAGCTTCACCTGCACAGGGCTCCCTAATCCCATCTCCTTGGGTTTGTTTGGACTTTGAGGTCGTTTCCTCCTCCCTGTGCCCCAAGATCCCCTGGAGTGGCTGCTCTGTCCCTTTGTCCCCTTTTTCCAGGCTGGAGCTTCAGGCTGGGGTGGTGATTCCTCTGTGACCCCCCCAAAAATCTCAGACAAGGAAAAGAATTAATAACAGATTTAACAAGGAGGAGGAATTTTTTTTCCCCTGAGGCTGACACACTTTGGCTGCTCAGTGGGGAGTGGCTGCTGGATTGAGGATCAGGAATTTTGTCTGAGCTGAGCCTCTGGAGCTGCTGGATACAGGGTGGACAGCACAGGTGAGGGGTTTAGGCTCTGCAGGGTTTGTTTGATGCCAGGTTCCTCTGGAGCAGGAGGGTTTGAGCACTCCTGGAAATGTCACTGAGCCTCCACATGCCTCCTTCACATGTTTGGATATGTTTGGGCTTTACCTGAGCAAGCAAAACAAATGAAAACTCATCTCCACCCCCACAAATTTCCCATCTTTATCCCAGAGCACAGGAATTGTTTTATCCTAGACTGACTAGGAGATGACCCTAGTAAAGATCATGGAATCCTGGGATGGCTTGGCCTGGAAAGAACCTTCCAAACCATCCTGTTCCAACTCTCTGCCACAGGCAGGGACACCTCCCACCAGCCCAGGTTGCTCAGAATACACCAAATGGCTCAGGAAATGTGTTTATTTTTAATTTCATTAACTTGCTGCTTGTGGGTGCCAAGAGGGAGGGCCCCACCCCTGCAGGCCAGTGTTGCAATCCATGAATTGCTCCACACAGACCAAAGTGTGGAGGGGGTAGAAAACACAACCCCAACCTTGATTTCAAGCTGTCCCTGCTGCTGCCAGGGAGCTGCTCACGTCAGGTCAGTTCGTTTTTGGTTTGCTGCTTGTAAATCTGGGGAAATTCTGGGTCACAGATGTACCTTGTCTGCTCTGTGCCATGAAGTCTCCGGGGTTACATAAACAGCAGCACATGACAAGGTATGGCTGGAGCAGATGTCTGCTGCCCCAGAGTGTTCAGCAGGAAATTTCAGCCAGGTGCCAGAGATATTGCAAGGCCTGGGAGTTGCTACACAAGCTAAGCAGAGAATCCCAGAATTATTTGGGTTGGGAGGGAATTTAAAGTTCACCCAGTGCCACCCCTTGCACAGCAGGGACACCTTCCCCCAGCCCGGGTGGCTCCAAGCCTGTCCATCCTGGCCTTGCTTATTGATGTCATTGCTTTAGAAATTTGTCTCTAAACAAGTTCTGGGCTGTTTTTTGAGCAGATAACTTTCCTTTCTGCAAGAGATCAAAGGCATGCTAGGGCTTCCTTTGGCCTTTAGATTTCCTTAAATTACAAAGAAATCCACTTAGAAGAGTTTAATAGTGCTCATTTCCTTTGGAGTATCCCTGGGTTCCTCTGTTCCATGCAAAATGAGATTATGATGTACAAGCCCTGGCTGGGAACTGCATCTGAGCAAGGCACAGCTCATCACTTGTTCAGGACCACGCTCTGGCTTCGTCCAGACTCTGTTTTCATGGGAACAGCTAAAAATAGATGGGTGACAACACCAGAAATGGCTTTAGCAGTCGGTGGCACTGTTGGGAGCCAGAGGCAGCCGTGGCACAAGCCAGGACTGGGGATGCTGGCGCATCATCCCAGCAGGATCCAGCTGCTGGGATCCCTCTGCTTCCCCACCCACACCCAGCCGGATGTTCCAGGGATGCTCCTCAGGATTTTGAGGACCCGGTGGAGAAGCGCCGTGCTCCCCTCCTCCTGCAGGCCGCAGAGAGGAGCCGTGCCAGCCCCGAGGGCGGTGCCCTTGGAAGGAGCGCACCTTTCCGTGCGGTGACACCACGATCTCGGTGTCACCGCGATCTCGGTGTCACCCGGATCTCGGTGTCACCGCGATCTCGGTGTCACCCGGAT
>VRYO01002482.1:7481471-7507475 GCA_009812075.1 Sialia sialis | reverse complement strand
TCTTCCAAGGCTGCTGGAGAGGTTGGATAGATATGGAAAGGGATCTTTTGAAGGATAAAGCAGAACAAGTGCAAAGAGAGAGGACAAGAATGCAAGTTTTAGTGGAAGAAATTGGTCACTTGTACCTGGAGAGGGTTTCTGTTGCTGTGGCTGTTGTAGGCTCAGTCTGAGAGCTCTCACTCAGGGGAGGTTTTGCAGACACATCACACAAGAGGTGCAGCAACAGATCAGGAAAAGATTCAGGAATTCATGAGCTCTGCAGAGCCAGAATCACACAGCTCAATTGTCCCAATTCAGGAAAACAAGGATAAGAGCTTGGTAAATGATTGAAGAGTAGTGCCATCATTACCACAAGGCAGAGCTTCTAGGGATTGCACCTTTCAGGATGCTTTTAGCCTTAAATTTGTTGACAAGTGACTTCATAGAACCTTCTTTTGGTTGAGTTTGTTGGAGTTTTACATGAAAGAGAGAAAACTGAACAAGTTGATCAAAAATGGAGTTTGAGAAGAACTGGATTTTTGTAACAAGTGATGTAGGAAAGATATCAATTATTTTCTAAAGCCGTTTCTAAAAGTCCTTTTATCCCCAACATGGATAACCTTTGCCAGCCTGAAATCATCTTGAGAGGAAGCAGGAATAGCAGGGATTGCACCAGGGCAGTAACTCCAAGCTCCACACTGTCTTCTGCCCTCTACTAGCAGTTAAAACCCATCTGAAGTGCCTGAATACTTTAATACTCACTTTGCCTGGCTCTAAATTCAGCTCCTCTCAGGAAATGAGAAGTGGGGTCAGTTTGTTGCCATGCCCAAGTTATGGGGCTCTTTAGGTGCCCAGAATTTGGGATATTGATGCTCTCCAGTTGCTCCCCCACAGTCTCAGGCTGTCTCCTATTTGCTACCTGCAGCTATCAGCTTTCCCTCCCCACAGCATTCCCTTACCATGAAGCACATTCCTGGTGCAAATATTTTCTCAAATGTATTTTCACAGCCACTGCCTTTGATCCATTTGGAAGCAGCCCCAAGCAAACTGGCCCAGACCTCCTGGGTTCCTTCCTTGGCTCATCAGCTGGCCCTGGGGATCCTTTCCTTCAAGCCACAAGAAGCCCTTCACCAACTGTGCACAGCGATCCCTTTCACATGGGTAAGAAAGGGGAGGCTCTTCCAGGGTGTTGAAAGAAATGCAAAATGTTGCTTTGAAATAGAAATGGAACCATTAAGTACAAACTGATGCTTCCCATAAAACTACTCTAAACCACAGAAACCCCAGGAAACAGGAAAGAGCTTTTTCTCTCTGGACTTGAAGTATATTCAGCATCTGAAGTGTGGTAGGATGAGCTGAGTTTTGCTCAGGTCTTAGACTTAATTAATAGGCTATTTATATCAATGAAAAAAGAGGCCACGAAGAATGTCTGCCCACATATTCCTGTGGTTATGAGGTCTCCTTTCAACCAAACTACCATTAATTGCACTAAACACAGCCATATTTAGAGAAAACACACATCCTTTGGTGATTTTAGTTGCAGGCACCAACTTTCTTTAGCTCCTGTACTAACCCTAACCAAATTCACAGCTGAATTTGACCGAAGAGAAGGAATCATCTTCTACATGTTCAAAAGTTCCCAAAATTTAATGTGTAAACCTGTATGAAGCACATTCAGTCATGGATTTGTTTGTGCCTGATCATCTAACATGTGCTCCTTGGGAGGATCTCCCTGGAAAACTGGAAGGGATCTTAAAAATCATCCAGTTCCAGCCCCCTGCCACCTCCCACCTGAGGTTTTTAGATTTTGCAGTCCCAGTGGCTCTGGTGGGCACTGGGCTGTGCTGGTTTTACTGGACTGCTTTGATACTGATAGCAATCATTCTCTTCAGCTTCCAGCACTCCAACGGTTTCCATCCAACCAGATGTTTCCAGTGGTTGGGACTGGCCCAATAAAGCAGGTATGTGTCATAAAATTCAGGGTGGTTAGTAAAAAAAACCCCACCCTAAACCTTTAAGAAGCTCTGAGAGGGGAGAGGTAGAGGGAAAATGCTGCCAGTGACTGCAAAGAACAGGTGCCCTCTGATTTCCATATAAAAAAGAAAAATCCATATTAAAAAAATCCATATTAAAAATAGATATTTTAAAAATTCCCATATTAAAAAAAAATAAAGATGATTTCCATATGAAAAAAAATCTGGGTTTGTTTCCTCAAGCCCAGAGCAGGGCAGGTGAGGTGAGAGTTCCAGAGGTCGTTTCATGCCATGTAAAGCCTTGGGAAAAAGCTGAGAAGTGCTGTGCATTCCCAGGATGCCACTAAATGATTGCACAACTCTTTCTAATCTTGGGTGAGTGTGTCTGGTCTCCCAAAGTTGTTTCCTGAAGGCTTCTAGTTCTTAAAATATATCCATGTGTCACAATTCCTGTCTGGGAACACTGCTGCTGCTGCTCCTAATTGGGAGTGGGAGTGCCACACGTCTGAGGCTGCTCAGGAACCTGACAATGGTACACTCAATTTTAAGAGCAGCCTTCTAATATGTGGCTGAGCACTGGGGAAGAGCTGCACTCATATCAAACAGAAGGGAAAATGTTCTTTTCTCTTTTATATAGATATTTATTTTTTTCTTTTTAAGGTGGTCTAGGAATGGGAAGTAAATCTGCTGCCACCAGTCCCACAGGATCCCTCCACAGCACTCCCACTCATCAGGCTAAACCCCAAACACTGGATCCATTTGCTGATCTGGGAAGTCTTGGAGCGAGTTTAGCAGGTTTGTAACCCTTATTTTAAAAAAGGAAAAGAATAAATTCCCAGGATTCCTTTAGAGAAATAGGCTGAGCAGCCTGGTGTGTGTGGGGCCTCTCAACCCACCTGCACGCCAGTGCTGCTGCCAGGCTCTCCCTTCTGCCTGATTCTTTGTAAACTCTCACAAATCCGTGCTTTTCCTGATCTCCAGTTCAAAAATGTGCTGGCAACGTGCAGGGAGCTCAGCAGGCTCCATGGATTGCAAAGCACAACCTCTGATCAGCCCAAACATGCTCTGCCTGAGGATGCTCTGTGTTCAAGTGCTGCTGCAGGCCTGGGAGGAGAATTTGGCTTTGCAAAGCTGCTGGGCTTCTGGAGGAATTGCTTCCTTCTAGACTTGACTCATTGCTCTGCTTTGTGAGAAAAGCTGTGGAATTGATCTGCCTCTAATTTGCAGTATTATCTAAAGGTGGGATATTTGCAAGGCTGCAAAGCTTGACTGCTTAGAAAAGCCTTTCCCCTTGTTTTATGTCATAAAACAACCAGCAAACCCTCAATTGCAATGTTTAAAAGGCAGTTCTGAGAAATGATTGAAGCTTTCCCTAAAGCCCAGCATTGTCTGAGTGTGATAAATAGATTGTTCTTGCCTTTGTTGCTGCCCTCAGCTCTGTTCGAGCCCTTGTGGTTTGGTGTGATGTTTGTTTTCCCCTTTGCGTCAGCCCCAGCATGGCTCTGGAATTCGGTTTCCCAGTTCCCTCTGCTGGATTTCAGGCTGCTCTGCAGGAGCAAAATAAAGAGGCTGCCAAGCCCCACGTCAGAGGCACCGAGGTCCTTCTAAAACATTCACCCTGTAGGAGAGTGGTGGGGTTTCAAAACAAATGGCTTGGCATCCCCAGGATATTTAAGCAACATTTTTGTTAGTCGTGACTAAATCGAAAGCACTTCATCCAGTTTCCATGACACATTTCCAAGCTGGGAGCTGAGCGTGGATGTCAGTGTGAAATAATAAAACATTGACACTGGAACCTCCCACAAACACAAACACAACCAGAGGCAGAGGAGCAGCCCCTAAAGCAGTGAGGTGCTGGGACACAGCTCTGTGGATGGTTTTAATCAGCACAGCGTGAGGAGACACGATTTCAACAACACCAGCTGGGTGTTGGCGCTGGCTCAGGATGCCCACAGAGCTTCCTCATCCCTGAAAGTGCTCAAGGCCAGGCTGGGTGGGGCTCTGAGCAACCTGGGCTGGTGGCAAGTGGAGTTTTAAGGTCCCTCCCAACTTTATCATTCTGTCATTGCGTGTTGCCACCATCCACACAGAGCAGTGGCTCCTTGCTACATGCAGCTTTCCAAGGAATTTCCAATTCCTCAAGCCCTCCAAGCCAGGTGCTGTCCAATAAACAACTCACAGAGCAACCTCAGGGCAAAAAAAATTGTGACAGAGCTGAAAGAGGAAGCCTGGGGTGTGGGAAATGGATTTGTGGAGAGTTTTCAGGGCTTGACAGAAGGGTTACACAGTATGTATTTGTATGTAAACTTGGAGATACGAAACGTTGATTTAGAAATGCTATGGAATAGGATCAATTTTGTTGAGAGAGAAATGGAGCTAGGAAAAAAAGTTTTAAAGGATGGCTTTGTAAATAAGACTAGATACTTTGGAGAAATAGAACAATGAAAAATGTAAATAGAGCTCCCGAGGGGTGATTGTGATGGTGTGAATTATAACATCTGTGTTGTCTCACCATTCATATGAGACTGGAATGAAAATGGAATAAAAGCTTTTTAAAACGCCTCTCAGTACCCCCATCTCTGGGCAGAAAAGGGTAAAATCCAGAGGGGGACTTTGGTGGAGTGGATTCCCTATGTTATAAATGCGTGACATATTGTTGGCTTTTTGCAAATATTGGAATAAATTCTATATGTATAGTGTTAAAATAGCTTTTCTGTATGAATAGAGGCTTTTTTTTTTTTTCTTCTAATAGCAAAAGTTAGATATAAGTTTTTTAGAGATAGTATGCTTAAACTACCCACTTAGTTGAAATAACAATCCGTGGACGTGTATTAAAAATCCTACAATTAACACAACAATTATCAACACTCACCGGCTGCAAAAGGCCGGGACCACCACCCAAATGAAACAGTAATAAGAAGAAAATTAAAACCACAAGCCAAGAAACACGCATGCTCTAAAAAGGCGGACCCAAGGAGTGCCATGCTAAACAGTTCCCAAGACAAGTTTAACTATACATAAGAGACTATAAATATGCAACAGGTTGATGGATTGTAAAGTGTATTTAAAGAAGTGTTCGTGAAGCAGCAGTGTGCTCTTGGCAACTTGCCAAGCATCCGGCCGTTTTAACCCTTTGCTATATTGTGTCTCCTATTGTCTTTTTATTAAACCTTTTAAATTTTACCAAAACAGCAAAACGTGTTTTTCACACCTGTTTGAATCCCTCGTGTCGCTGTCCGCAGGTGGTTCCTCGTTCGCCAGCAAGCCGACCACGCCGACGGGCATAGGCGGGGGCTTCCCCCCGTCCCCGCAGAAGCCAGCCCCGCAGCCCATGGGTGCCACCGGCTGGCAGCAGGGCACGGGCTACGGCTGGCAGGGGACACAGCCCAAAGCTCAGCCCAGCGTACCCCACGCCTCGCCCCAGAACAAGCCCAACTACAACGTGAGCTTCTCGCAGGGGGCGCAGGCAGAGCGGGGCAAAGGAGCCGCTAGTGTTGGTAAGAGCTTTGGGATTCGGCAGGGAAAGGGTGCGGTCCCTTGCGATGGTCCTTGGGTTTGCAGGGTAGGGCTAAGCAAGTCACTCATGTTGATTATTTGGGGTTTTATCCTGTTCTAGGTGCTAAACTCTGCTATTTAGGAAGTTGTGTATTCCAAATGAGCTTCCAAAATAATCCTGCAAGTGTCCAAGGGCAGGTTGGAGCATCCTGGGATAGTGGAAGGTGTCCCTGCCCATGGCCTGGATAAACCTTCCAACACAAACCATTCTGGGACACTAGAATAATAACAACAGCTTAAAAGTATTTTTAAATTTTAAGTATTTTCAAGTTTAACATTAAGTAACATCTTTCATGAAAACCTGCAAGTTCATTAGCACTGGGATATTGTTAATGTGATTAACCAAAGGATGTATCCCATGTTGAAAGTCTGTGTTAAATGCACCCCTACTATGATAATAATTTCCAATCTTCTCGGTGTTCAAGATTCCAAGCCAAAAGTGTCTGCAGATTTTGAAGATTTATTATCTGGTCAAGGGTTTAATGCTCACAAGGACAAGAAGGGCCCCAAAACAATAGCTGAGATGAGAAAAGAAGAAATGGCAAAGGAGATGGACCCAGAGAAACTAAAAGTAAGCAAAATTCTTGATGATGTTCTCCCTGTCATTCAATGTCCTCAACAGATTTAAAACTCCAAGGTGACATTTCTGTCCCCAACCAGGCCACATCAACAATGGCTTGCTCAGTATCACTGTCTGGGCTGCTGCTCTTCCCCAGCACTCCAGCCCTGATTAGCAGGCGCAGCTAATTGAACTAATCCTCTGCCTCATTAATCCTGCCTGCTTTGGAATTCTCTCATCTCTCCTTAATAAATTGCCAAACTGCAGATCTCTTATGAAAGGGAAGGGAATTCAGCCAGTCCTGCTCTATGTGTGAAATAGGAGACTGCAAATTGGAATTGCAGAGAACTCAGAGGAAAAGCTGCAGCAAAAGCCAAGTTCTAGAAAACAGACTGACCCTCCCAAAATGTCCTGGTTTTAGCTTTGTGCAAAGGTTTTAACCTTTGGGAAGTGACAGTAACCATGCTGAGCATCACCATCAGCCTCGAGAGCTGGACAGAGGTCAGGCCATGGAGTGGGCAGGAGTTTGCCCAGCTCTCCTTTTTATCCCCACAAAAGCTGTTGAGTCACTGAAGCTCCCAGCTGATTTGGCCCTCCCAATCTAATTCTGTGTGCTCTGATGCATTTTTATTTCATTGGGACAGATCAGCCTGGAACTGTAAAATCTACTTATGCTTTAGTTTTCACATTTGCATTTTAGCTTAGCTGAGCTTAGTTTAGGCGTGCAATTAACCTTGCTAAAGAATCAGACAGTTAAACACTTAATTTGTCTTTTGACTATTCCATCAAGCATTACTAAGTCAGTGTTTTTAGCAAGGATGTTGCTCAAAGTCTGCCTTAACTTTCCAGCAGTGATATAAAAATTAGCAACAATTAGACAAAGGTTTTCTAAAGAGATAGAAATGGAAAAAAATTTAAGATGCTCCTCAGGGTCCCAGTTATTCAAATGATGAAACTCTGTCCTGGTGGAATATCTAATGTGAGACATAAATAGATACTCACCCTCCTTTCTGCAGGTGCTGGAGTGGATTGAAGGCAAGGAGAGGAACATCAGGGCACTGCTGTCCACCATGCACACGGTGCTGTGGGCAGGGGAGACCAAGTGGAAGCCTGTGAGTATGGCAGACCTGGTGACTCCAGAGCAGGTGAAGAAGGTGTACAGGCGGGCTGTGCTCGTCGTTCACCCCGACAAGGTGAGGCTGGGCTGTTCTGCCTGGGGGGATTCTCACGTGTTGGATGGGATCGCTGGATTTAGTGCTGCAAACAGCTCTGTGGAAAGTGGATTTTTTGCTGGTTTTTTGGAAGCTGAGAACTCTAAACTCATCCCTGGAAGTGTTCAAGGCCAGGTTGGAGCAAATCTGGGATAGTGGAAGGTGTCCATGCCCATGGGACCATTTAGTGTTTAAGGTCCCTTCCAAGCCAAACCAGTAAGGGATTCTGTGAAATCACTCCCAGCCCCAAGAGTGTGCCTGGAGCCTGCTGCTTCAAGCAGCACAAATTCAGAGCTTTTGTCACCCTCACTTTGACTCTCAGCCATTCTGCTGCTGGACAACAGCTCCTGCTAAAGGAGATCCAAATCCAGCTCCTGCAATGGAGCCATCAGGTTGTTTGATTGCCCAGCTCATGGCTCGTGCTGTGGCTGCTGCCCAGGGAGCAAGGACTCCATCTGGGACACCCCATGGGGAGGAGGAAGCTTTCACTTGGCAGGGAATGAGAGTCTCAAGGCCTGGGAGGATGTGGGCTGCCCAAGGTTTGCAGGGCTTCTGATTTCATCCAGGAGCTGTGTCAGCTGGCAGCTCTTCCCCTTCCATGCAGATGAAGTTCCTCTCCCAATGCCAAGGTTATATTTCTTATTTAGAAGATCACATTTATTATGCCCATGGGACAGTGCTTTATCCCATTCTGGGGGTTGTCAGCTCTGAGGACCAGCAATGCCAAGAAATTCTTAAGGAATTTTCAGAGTAGCTTATTTTTGTCAAGGCAAAAGTGAAAATTCATGGAACTGCTTGCTGTGGTGTGGGTTTGGGACCTTTGATTTCCCTCTTTTCTCTCTGTTTTTATTCCAGGCTACTGGGCAGCCATATGAACAATATGCAAAGATGATATTTATGGAGCTAAACGATGCCTGGTCAGAATTTGAAAACCAAGGACAAAAACCCTTGTATTAGGTACTTTCTCAGCCTCCACTCCAGACCCGTGCTAGTGCTTATATAGTCTCATGTCACAAATGTCACAGATCAACCAAACTCTGGCTGGAAATTCAGGAGTTTCAGAAAACTAAGAGCCTAATACTTATCATGAAGAACACAAGAAAGATTTCCTAAGTCTCCAGAATTCTGAGCTCAGAGGAACTCTGGCCACCTGGCTCACCTGACCAGAGTCACAGGGTTACAGCTTCTGGTAACTTTTCTATTTTCTTTTGGATTCCAGTGGGACCAGAGAGAACACATACTGGGAAAAGGTGGGATTGGTGTGTCTCCAACAAAGTGTAGCTGGTGAATTTCCTACTTTATTTTTTTTTTTTTTTGTGAGGTGTGAAATGGCAATGCTTCAGTTGAGTTCAACAGCTGCTGGTGAGGCCCAAACTTCGATGTACATTTTTTTTTTCTCTGGGTTTGGATGGAATTATCCAATGAAGTGCTCAGCTGTGGTTTAGGCACACTCCTAACAGTCACCATTTGCTGCTTAATTGCTCATCTAGTGTAGTCTGGCTGAACAGAGCCAAAGCTGAATCCTGGGCTGGGTCGGTGTGGCAGCTGCTTTTGCATTAATGCTGTGCTTCACCTGCCAGTCCCTCAGTGAGAGTTCAGGCAGAATTCCTCAGCATGTGCTTTGGAAAGCAAGCAAGTCCTTGATCCAACAGCCCCTTGTTGGTTTATGAAGCAGCAGTTTTGGGGGGAAGGGTCAATTCACCTTGTCCCAGTGAAGAATGAGCACGTGCTGCATTTCCCGTGGTTCTCATCAGCAGCCTGAAACCATCAAAGAAATACCAACAACTTAAAATTCTGCTGGACAGGTTCAGAGACTTGCCAGTTTCTAGGTAACACTTCCCCTCCTGAGGATTCAGAACTTTTCCCAGCCCACTTGTATCACCTTTATGCCTTTATCAGCTCCAGAGCACTTAGCCAAGGCTCTTGGCAGGCTGAAACCTGTTGCAACTTCATTTTTCAGATCATGGTGCACGAGCTGTCACACACAGACATCCACAGACCAGGTCTGATTTCTGAGGTCACTCCAGTGCAAATTGATTATCTTCAAAGTTTATATTGGACCAAAGCAATAACATCACCAGGAAATCTCTCTGTGCTGAAGCTGTGAAAGCAGCTTCTCTAGCTCAAAAGCGAGTTGAAATTCAAACTTCACCCCAAATTCTGGCATTCTTTTGCAGAGTAACTAAAGCTAGCAGTTTATTTACCAACACCTATCTATATTTGAGGGATATTTAGAAAATGGGCAGGAAATTATGTGTATTTACTGCCTCAGGAACAGGTTGCCATCAGATGTGAGTCTTTGAGGCCGGTGGTTTTTCAAGACAATCCACTACTTGTTGCACTTACATTTTCAAGTGGCAAAGCTATTACTGCAAAGACAGAGTGTCAAAGTCCATGGCTTTCTATAAAACATCCTTTTGTTGTACTGGTCCATTATTTACTGCCATTAACTGAAAATGTGAAACCAACACATAGGTCTCCTTTTATATAAAAGACCTTAAGATAATAGTAACAAACTGGATGTTATTTATTAATGTTTTGATCCAGTATGTGCTTGTCTTATTTAAAGAGATAACTGGAATGTGAATCATGTTCCTGTGATTTGTTGGTTTATTGTTTCTCATTCACATTTGTAGATATTGTGACCTATGCCTATATAATAAAAAGGATCTCATTACTATAATGTACTTTTTTTTAATGATGAAAACCTCATTAGCTTTGTATCGAGTTTGTCACGGCACATAACTCTGGATACACATTCACAAAATACAAATCCATCATTAAACTTTACCAAAAAAACCCCACCAAACCCTTCTACCCCACTTAAGCTTTGATTACTTCCATCCCTAATGTTTTTATGGATGCATGAAAGTATTAGGATGTATGTATATCCAAATAGTTAACAAAAAAAAAACCCCATTCTTGTCATATCTGGTAGTGGCAGAGGTTATCAATGTTCAGGTTTACTGTTTGACTAAATTATTGTAATTTTTGTAAATACAGTATATACTCGAAATTGTGACTGGTCTAAAACATTTGTATATACATTAAAAAGCTCAAATTAACATATTCAGGTATCTTTTGTGCTTGTGACCAAGAGGTTCAAGTCCTACATCCTGTGTGAGGGGTGGTGAGCCCTAGGTGGGTCAGTTTTGTCATTCTGCACAATTTTTCCCAAATTATTTGGAAATTATTGAAACTTAGCATTGCTGTTCTTAGGCCTTCAGAGACCCACAGCCAAACAAGCCAGCAAACCCAAATTTTAATTTTTTTGGAAGCATTTAGTGGATTAAGCCTGTTTTAATAAGCCTTGTGGCTCAAAATAATTTTAGATAACAACAAATGGGAAAAAATATGGATCAGGGAATGTATAAAGAGAAGAGCTGAGGAGGGAGGTGTCTGAAGAAAAGCTCACTGGGAAGGATTATTGAAAAGGTACAAAATCTCCCTCTGAAAGGCTTTTCTTGGGACAAAAATGCTCTTATTGGGTCAAAAAGGTTGGTTTTGGGGCAAAGATGCTATTCTTGGGGCAAAAAGGCCATCGCTGAATTAATAAGGCTGGGTTTGGGTAAAAAAGCAATTGTGGTGGTGATAGGGCTTCTCTGGAGCACCAAAGTGTCACCTCAAAAATTCAAGGTTTGAAAACTACGGCTTAAAAAAACCCCACTGTACCTATTTTAGTGTGGATTAGCAGAAGGGTGGATGATGTAGGGCCTGAGGTGGCCCTGGTCGAGGCAAAATCCTGCTCCATGTTTTGGGGCGAAATCAGAGATTTTCAGGAGTAAATTATTCACAAAACAGCAGCGCCTGAGGGACGGGAGCTCCTCAAAGCCGTGTTTATGGATCCAAATCGCGGCTGCGCACAAATATACGTTTGCTACGCCCAGATATGAATTTAATGCACACACATATATATTCGGTACACTCATACAGGGGTTATATATGAAAATAAACTCGTTTCTTTGAGCGGTTTACCGCATTAAGCCCCACCCGGGGCCGTCCCCTCACGACGCCCCGCCCCTGCCGTGAGCGCGGGCGTGGCGGGAAAAGCCGTCCTCGCGCACCGCCCTTCCTTTTAAAGGCTCGGTCACGTGACGCGGCGAAAAGGGGCGTGGCCAAAGGGCGGAAGTCGCGCTGTGCCAACGGAGCCCGGACATGGCGGGCGTGAAAGGTACCGGGGGCTCCCTGTGAGGGGAGCGCGCCCCAGGCAGCGCCTCAGCGCGGCGTGGCGCGGCCGGGAGCGGCGGGGAGGGGTGCCCGGCACTAGGGGAGGTGGTAGCCGGCCCTCCCTGAGGGATGCTCGGCTGCCGGTGCCGCGGGAGGGATGCCCGGTGCCCCGGGAGGGATGCGCGGTGCCCGGTGCGGCGGCCCCGCCTCACAGCCCGCCCTGTCCCGTTGCAGCTCTCGTGGCCCTGTCCTTCAGCGGAGCCATCGGGCTGACGTTCCTCATGCTGGGCTGCGCCCTGGAGTACTACGGGTGAGCGGGCCGGCGTCCTTCGCAAAGCTTGTCCTGTTTAAAATTCATTAATTAAAGTGTTTGTCTCATTGAACGCTCCTCCTGCAGCCCCCCCGCTTCCAGGCGCTTGGCACGTGGCAGTTTGTTGTGATTAAACATCACTTCCTTAGGCAGTATTTGCATTTCCATTAAAATAAAAAAGAGTACAGGCGGCTCTGTGCTTCCTCAGGAAAAGCGGTGCCACCTTGCTAAAGTGGTGTTTTTAATCTCACACGAACATTTTCCATCATTTCCTGTCCTTTTGAACAATCCTCCTACAAGTTTCCTTGTGGCATGTCCCCACCCCATGGCAGGGGCTGGAGCTAGATGAGCTCTGGGTTCCCTTCCAGCCCAAACTGATCTCGAATCCTGTGATTCCGTGTCTGTAACTCTTTCAAAACTCCGAGGAGGTTTCTGAGAGCTCTGGCACAGATGAGATGCAAGGGTGTGCCTGCTTTGTCCCTGTAATTTGGGAAAGCTGCTGCAGTGCGTTTCCTGCTCTCTCCATGGCCAGAGTTGAATCAGCAGAATGATTCAAAACTGAATGCAAAATTAAAATAAATTAACACTTGCTCGTGCTCTATCAGTGCGGGGAAAACGAGGTGGAATTGCCCCATTTGAGGTGGAATCTTCTGCTTCATCCACTTTTCAACCTAAAAAGTAGGATTAGGGGTACTGCACCAACTTCCTGATTGAAATATTTATTTTAACCGATGATGCATTTATTTTTTCCTCCTCCCAGTGTGTACTGGCCCTTGTTTGTGTTGATATTTTACTTCATCTGCCCCATTCCCCACTTCATTGCCAAGAGAGTGGGTGATGACAGTGATGCAGCCAGCAGTGCCTGCAGGGAGCTGGCCTATTTCTTCACCACAGGAATTGTTGTCTCTGCCTTTGGATTTCCTATCATCCTTGCACGGGTGGAAGCAGTAAGTCCTTTTTATTTCATTTACCTTTTCTTCTCAGGCATCACTTACTGGATATCATCTCCAATCCTGCTTTCATTTCATTATGGTGCTGTCTGCAGGTGAAAAGAATCCATTGAAATTTGCCTTTTTGATCTGAAAAAAAACCAGAACTCACATGACTGAAAAGTTTTTACCTGTTTGTTTTTTCCCCTCCAGCCTTGTTTTGGTCCAACACAAGATAATATCTCCTCCTCCACCTCATGCCTCTCCGTCTCATGACTCTTTGCATCATTTCTTGCTCCAGCTTCCTTATTTTTCTCTTGGAATGTCTGAATTCTCCCCTTAGGATGCTGTAAATCTGGGGACTGTTAGGAGTTAAAAGATAAAAGGCCAAACTTCCAGAGCTGCCCTTGTGGCTCTCAAAGCATTTCCCAAGCTTTGTTCCCTCAGGAAACTCTGAGTTCTTTCCTCTTTTCTGCTCTCCATGCTGAGATTTTGGTCACTTTTGTGTGAAAGTCAAAGAATTCCCCCCATCCCAACCAGACAGGGGTGTTTTACTGAGTCCTGTTGCTTTTCCCTTTCATTTTGATCTACTTGCTCTGAATTTATTTGTAATAAATTCCCCTGATATTTATATTTTGGAGTTGTGGCCTGGCAGCAGGACAACGACCACGAGAGGGAACTCTCAGTCATGTATTTTAAGAGTAAATGTTGCTTATTTAAGTAAATTACTTGTGCAGCTCATGGAAAAAAATAACCTGTTTACTTTTAAATCCACATTTTCTATGCCTGTTACTTATTTAAAAAGTGATCTTTTGGTTTTGCTGCACGGCAATGCAAGGAGAGCATGAATTTCACCAGATTTCTCTCTGATTTAGGCGTGTTTTAATGATTTGTAAGGCAAGTCATCATTTTCTTCTAAATCCTAGCAGTAGCTTGGCTGAAGTGTTTATTAGTGATACAATTGGCTGCTGATTGAATGATTAGTCACACAAATTGAATTATTTATTGTTTGCCTGTTCTGCTTTTAGCATCTTCCCGTAGTATTTTGATTTTTGTTTAGTATTTTAGCTGATCTAATGCCTAGAAATAATTGCCCTGAGCATCTTTTCCAAGAACTGCTTTGATTGTTCCATTTCTTGCATTTCAGATCAAATGGGGAGCCTGTGGCCTGGTGCTGGCTGGCAATGCAGTCATTTTCCTTACTATTTTAGGCTTTTTCCTTGTGTTTGGCAGAGGAGATGACTTTAGCTGGGAGCAGTGGTAGGAGCTCCTGTGGTGCTGGTAATTCTGAATATTTTATAGCTTTTTTCCTCCCTCTCCTGTATGTATAGATATTATAATGTGTGTGGTCTGTTATCCACGTGGCTTTACATTATCACTTCAGAATTTGCTTTTTGAAATGCACTTCAGCCAAAGGGACAGTGCAGACAGTTGGCTTGAAGCAGTCACTAAAATCTGGAATTATTGTGGATTTATCTTTGAATAAGTTTACAAAACATTAGCAGTTTTATCCATTCTTCACTCTCTTTGCATTAATTTTTGGTTTAATTGCATTGAGCCGTTGGTCACTATTCCTGTTGGGTTTTTAACCATATAATCACAGAATAATTTAAAAATTATCCTCATGGGGATTGTTCAACTTGATCAATCTTCCTGCTTTAATTAGGATGAGTTAGTATTTCATCTACAGCTCATTAATTGTAACTTGAGAAAAATTGTGATGTAAAACCAAACATAAGTGATATCAATTCTTACTGCCTAATGAAAGCAAAAGAAAATAACCTGGTTAAAAACCTTTGCATTTATTTTTGTTTAAAGATCATTTTCTCCCCACGAAGATACTTTCTGAACCTATTCAGTTTAGAAATTGTGGATGTATTTGGAGAATAATGTATTTTAATGCATCTTAAAGCTGACATGACTTCTGTGAAGGCTCACAAAAGGAGAAACTACCCTCAGGACAGTTAAAATCAGAATTTAGTGTTCAACTCTGTGTTTTTTATGGGTGTGAACTGCAAGGAATTGAATGTTCTGCTGGGTAGGATTTCTTATTTTCTCCTTTTAAAACAAACTTCAACTCCTTTTTTTGGTCTGGAAGAAGGTTGTTGTTTCATTAAAACACTATATTTTTAAACAGCATTATCCTAGTAAACATCAATCACATAATCACACTTAAAAAATAGGGTTTTATTACTTCGATAATGGGAATGGTCAGTCATTAATTAACTGAACACTCTGGAATGGGGACAGGAATAAATTTGTGGTCCCCAGTCATGGGCTATGGAATGGAAATAAAGTTTCAGGAAGGTTAATTCTATGTTTCCAATGGGAATTTCAGCTGTATTTTATATTTGAGGGGCTCCAGGTTGTCTCCTGCTAAAAAAGGAATTAATTTTGACAGATTTTTTCTGGATGTTAATGCTCCATCCAAGACATAGAAACTTTAAAAATCCTGGAAATAACAAATTATCTGATACTCCTTCCTGCTTTTTATGAGATCTGTTAAAACTGGGGAGTTCACTTATTTTAATGATAAACCAGATTTTTCAGACAAAACATCATTTCCATTTTTAAATCCTGCTTTGATTTTAAAGAACTTTCCTTTTTTTCCTTGTACAGTGACATTTTTTACTCAATAATGAAGTAAAACAGTGAACTAAAACCCAGCCAGTGCCTGATGGTAAATCCTTAATTCCATTGCTAACAATTCCATTTAGCTCCTCTTGGATTGGGGTTGGATTCTGGAAAGATTTTATTCCATTTATGTACCAAAGGCTGCAATAGAAATCTGCAAAACTACTCAGTTACTGATGGAGTTTTGGGGAGGAAAACCAGCTGAGATGGAATTTTTCCTTAGAATAAATCATTCTTTGTGGGCTCTGCTGCAGTGTGGGACAGGAGCAGTGAACAAGTACAATCCAAAGTGACCAGGAGGACCAGAAAATGCTGTTTTAAATTGCTTTTTGCCAAATTTTTCCCTTGTACTGTATCCCCTTTGGGCTGTGGTTGGTGGGTACCTCATGGGTGTTGAGTGGAGAAGGTCAATGCTGCTTTATTATTATTATTATTTTCATTATTATTGTTATTATTATTTGGAAGTAGCTATGTGCACTAATCCCTAATGTGAATTTCATGCAGCTTTCCCATGGACTTTACATTTAATGGTTAAAATTGTGTTGAAATCATGGAGATCTCCCTTAACCTCTGTAAAGTAAATTTACTTTGTTGTCAAATATGGTAAAAAATAATATTTCAGTGAGGTTTTTTCTGCAGAGCTTCACTCCCACTAAGCTCTGGTGGTCTGTACTGGGAATTCTGTCCCGTCCCTCCAGTGGGAATTTCTTGTGCTTTCTCTGGGATGGTTTTCCCACGTGTAAGTGAATATTGTGTGTCCAAAGTGCCTTAATTTCCACACAAGGCTGATTTTTGGGAATGCACCTACATGGCAACATCAGTGTTCAGAATCAGCTGGAAATCTGCATTTTCCAAAGCTTCCTTGTCAGCTAATCCTGTTTCCTGCCACTGGGAATGCAGTGCAGCTTTTGTACCTTTTGTAAAACCAGTTTTTATCTCCTGTGCTCGCCATATCCTCGAGATCATGAAGTATTAAAACACGGACATTCAAATATATTCTACTTTTCTTTCCAAGTTGCCTACTAAGACTGACTTTTGGAATTGTCTAATAAACATATCCGATGCTGAGAGATTTGTCTGTCTTAAATTTCAAGAGGTGACAACAGACAGGTGTGAGAGGGAAGGTGAAACCTGTCCAGTGCTGCTTTCCTGATGTGGAATGGAAAATTCCAGGAGCCATGAAGAGGAATTAATGTAGAATTGTTGGAAAGGTAAAGGATCATCAATTCTGTCTTGTGTACATGGTGGATCTGAGAGGTTTTTAAAAGCTTTCCATAACAAAGATGGGATGTGAGGTGGTGCTGGAGCTTTTCACATCCCTTTCTTCCAAGGAGTAAAATCTGTCAGCAGGGCAGGGATGCAGAGGGCATCAGAGCTCTCCTACTCTTCCAGGTTTTAACCTGCTGGATTTGGGGGTGTTGTCTGTGTGGGGTAACTCTGATTTCCTACCCCTCCTACCCTTATTTCAGATTGTTTTCTTTGGTTATTCCCTGTCACATCCACTGAGTTGGATTTAAAAAACCAGCACAAGGAGCGCTGGTCACAGCCTGGCACTGGTTTTGTGGATCCCTCAATCCTTGCAGAAGCTGATAACCTTCCTGAGCAGTTGTTGTACCTCGGGTGAATCCTAAAGCCTTTCCCCAGCCTGTATACCATAAAATGAGTGTTTGGTAACACTGGGGTGATACCCAAAGTGTCCTGGTAAGACCCATTTCAGATTGTGCTGTTAAACTGCTCTAAAATGAGCTTTATAATCCATTCCTAAGGCAGCAGGACTCTTCAGATCCTCCAGATTTTCCAGGAATTTTCATCTCCTCTGATAAAGGATGGACAGACTCATTAAGCTGGATTCTCACCAGCTACTAATGAGCCATTGATTTAAGTGGCCCCTGCAAACACATGACCACTTCCCACTGCAGGGCTTTCAGCAAAATCTGATAAAATGGGTAAGGAAGCATTGGCTGCTCAACTGGGATCAAATTTTAAAGATCAGCTCGAGACATTTTCTCCAAAGGCCTGTTCTGTATTTATCTTGTTTTATTGGTTTGCTTTTGCCCTTTATTTTGAGGTTTGGTTCAGCTGTTTCTGGGTTTTATTAAAAATGGGTTATAGGTATTTATTCCTCATGAGCAGTGTTTATTTTTCAAAATGGAATTATTGCTTCCTGTAGAATAGTTCTAGATAGTAAGAAATCTTCTGGATATTCATCTTTCTGATGGACTGGTTGGTCCCTGCTTCCTCTCCCACCACTTGTCTGCCTGTGAATTCCACACCTGGAGTTCCTTCTGCTCACCTCTGTGGGAGATGCTGCTGGGGAGACAGCAGGAATTATAAAAACATCCCACTTTTCCCTCAGAAAGTTCTTGGTGAACAGGTAGAAGGATGATTTCAAAGTGAAACTCAACCCATGGCTCTCTGTAATAGAGTAATTTAGATGTAGTGAACATAACTGTACAAAATGACTCATAATATTGGTAATAAATACACATAATGTTAATAAGAAATACACATTCACATTATAATAAACTTCTGCAGTTTTGCATTCAGGGAAGACTTCTGTGAACTGATTTTAAGAGGAATTTCAAACAGCCCAGGTCTTAGGATGTGAACCCGTAATTTTTTTTAAGTTCCTTTCCTGCCCATTACCAAACTGGTGGAAATTCCCTGGTGGAAACTGCCTGTGTTGCTTTGTTACATATTTTTAATCACATTATTTTTGGGAGGAATGCTGAGAAAATGAATTGTTGTGGAGTTAAAAAAAAAAGCAGAAATCGTATCCAGGCTGGAGTTTTACATTCTTTGAAACCCTTAAAAGGAGAATAATTCTGCAAACAGCAATGCTGGTGTCTCTGGTAGGGCCAAGGGGTCATTCTTGGTTATTAATGCTTTTGAATTTTGATTTTTCACTGCTTGGAGCTTCATTTTCCAATACCCTGACTGTACTGCTTTCCTTTTCTTGGTCCATGTGAATAAATGGCAGATGCTGCTTGGGTGTTTTTGGTTCTTTGAGGATTTGGGGACAACTTAAAAGGCCTTTGGAAGCAAAACTTGGAATGAGAGGATTGAGGGTGACATTTGTGTGTTTGATCTGACTTTGCTGTTTCCCAGTATAACAGGAGCTTTTGGTTCCAGTTTTCCATCTTTAAAGGAGAAATAAAAACCTCAATAGTTGTCACTTTCTGGCTGCTGCTCAAATTCCCCCTGGAGAAGTTGAATTTGGGATCCAGGAGGGAGGAAAGCCTGAGGTGACCTTTTAATGTGAGTGGGAGTCACTGTGCCTTGGCTGAGGGGCTGGGATTTGGGGGGTTGGATCCACAAATCCCTGCTGTAAACACAGGGAGAGGATTTCCCAGCTTGTCCTTGTTCCTGGGAACACAACTTTAGTGTGTGGCTGGGCTTTTATCACCAAATAAAGGATTGCAGGGGGACATTCAGATGTTTTCAACAGCTCCAGGATGATAAAACCATTTTTCATGTAAAAAAATCCCAAAAGAAAACTCTGTTTAATTGCAACGGATTAAGAAATGCAGAATATTTCTCCTGCACACAGAAATAAATTTTATCTTTTAAATCAGATTATAGACACTAATATAATTTAACCAATCCTGAGTATGCTGGATTTTCTTCCCATTCCTTTAAAGATTGCGTTCCTAACAAATATTTTGCTGCTTAATTAAAATCTACAGCAGAAAACAAATCAGTTTTCATGGATCTCTGAATAGCCAGCCAGTCATGAGAAACAATTTCCAAATGCCCAGCCTTTGTCTGGGAGTCTCAGAGGTGAGGAATGTGGGAAGTTAATGAGGATTCAGGCAATATCCTCAATTAGGATTGGGATTTTTTGCCTCCCTTTGGACACCTGAAGATGATCACAGGTTTCTCTGTTTCTCTGCTCTTCCACAGGGGTTGATCTGTCAGATTTGGAAGGTTTTTAATGTCAGAACTATTTTGATGAAATACAAACCCTCCTCACTGTTACTAATTTTTGAAAAGGATTCTTTGTGTGATGTTTTGAGATGGTTTCTCAAGCTTTGTGGGCTGGGAGGTATTTTTAAAGTGTGGCCTTTGATTTCATGTGAAAAAATGGCCCAATTAATTTCATTTTAATCTCATCTTCTTGATGCAGTGATGTTTCTGACAGGTGATGAAGTCACAGTGAATGACAGCACTGCTCCCTTCTCCTTTAGTGATGGGAAGAATTAAAACAGAAATAAATTTGGGGGGGATCATTTCCATAAAATCCCAGACTTCTGGATTCTTTGCAGAATTTTAAGTAAATCAAAGGGCAAACCAAATTTTCTGCCACTGAAGTGTTTTTATTGCCCACAACTCTTCAGTTTTGTGTGAGGTGCTCCAAGTTCCTGCAATAATTGTATTTTCTGCTCTGTAATGGGCAGGTAACGAGGTAAACTCATTTTGAGGGTCAGGCAACAGCTGATTTCCTGTAGCACTTTTAGTAATCTCATTAAATGAATAGTAGCTGGCTTTTAAATGGCACTAATAGCTCATTCCTTAGGGCTGTGTTTTTATTTGGAGATTTAGGATTAGGATTTAGGCTGGTCTGGTCCCATTTAAACCTCAGAACTCCTGGCCCAAAACAAAACCTTTTGAAATTAGCATTATTAATCAAGTTTAACAGTCAATTTTCCCTCTGATTAAGCCATGTGCAAAGAAATTGGAGTGGTGATGTGGAGGGAAAGAGCTGATGTTGGATGATTCAGGGGTGCTCAGATATCCTGCAACAGCTCCAGGATGGAATTAAATACATTAAATAAATGTGACCTTTCTGAAGGGAAAACCTGTCTGCACTGAATAATCAAATCAGATTTGGGAATGGCTGTCCCAGCCAGTGCTGCTCCCATTTTTTCTGCCAAAATCTTGGCATGGCTGTCCCAGGTAATACTGCTCCCATTTTTTTCTACCCAAAAAACTGAAATGGGTGTCCCAGGCAGTGCTGCTCCCATTTTTTTTGCCAAAATCTGGGAATGGCTGTCCCAGGCAGTGCTGCTCCGATTTTTCTGCTAATATTTGGGAATGGCTGTCCTAGTAATACTGCTTTCATTTTTTTCTGCTAAAAATCCTGGGAATGGCTGTCCCAGGCTGTGCTGCTCCCATTTTTTCTGCCAAAAAAAAAAATGGAATGAGTGTCCCAGGCAGTGCTGCTCCCATTTTTCTGCTAGAAAATCTGGGAATGGCTGTCCCAGGAAGTACTGCTCCCATTTTTTTTTTTTTGCTAAATAAAAAGGGAACAACTTCAGAACCCAGCATCCAAATGTTCCCACCATCCCATAAACCCCTGCCAGTCCCTCTCAGAGTTTTGATCCCTTTTTGTTGGGACTCTGTGTCCTTGACCCTTTTCCTGCTGTCAGAATTCCAGGATCATCCCTTCACTGCCACCTCCTCTGTGCCAGCACTATCTGGACACATCATTCCCACCCCAGCAGGATCCATCTGCTTCTTGTTCTTGTCTCTTCCCATATCTTCCCTTCCTAGCCCAGTTTTTCCTGTTTTCCCACCATACACTCAATTTTTTTTCCCCTCATGCAATTCCTTCTCACTTATTATTGTCTGGAAAACGAGCAGAACATCAACATCTCAGCAGATGGATCCAGCCATTGCACACTCCAACTAAACTGGGATGAAATTCTGCCAGGGTTTGGTCACTCAAACCCAAATCTTGCAAGGATTTACCAAAACATTTACCCAAAAACCTGTGCATGGTAGGAGCTAAAAACTGGAGACGCTATTCCAGCACTTCTCTTGATGCTTAGGTGAAATAACTTGATTTTTGAGAATCATGTAGCTGAAAAGAGCTATGAAGAGAGTGTGAGATTGTCTCTTATTTAGGAATGGTTTTCTCCCTTTTGGGATGGAAGATGTGTGATGTCTTTTATTTAGGAATGTTTTTTTCTCTTTTGGGATGGTGGGACAAGGTGGAGGAGGATCCTTGTAACTATTTTCAAACTTCCCCAGCTCTAAAGAAAAAATGGTAGCATTTAAAAAAAAACCTTCAAGGCCCCTTCTAAGCCTTCCATGATTTTCATTTACTGTGGGCATGAGTAGATGGGGTTTCTATGTCATGTGGGATGAAACTCATCACTGAGATATAAACATTTAAGTAAAATCCTTTCTCCATAACCAAAACCACAAAAGTGGCCTCAATTTGGATTAAACCACCCATCTGATATTTTTTTTTCCTGAGTCTGTGACTATCACAAACTGAATTTTGGATAGATTTAGAAACACCTAAATTGATAAAAAGCCTAGATTTTTATCTATTTTTTTTAATGAAGGCATTTATTGAAAATCCATTCTCATTTTCTGCAGCATTTCTCTGTGTGCTGTGAATTCCTGGCCTCTGTGTGAGATCCCACTTGAGGAGCCAGATCGGTGCCAGCTTTTCTCAAGTGCTGCTGGAAATAGATTCCCACCACCACCCCCTGAGGGAAAAAGTCGTGGTGTTTACTGAGCTGGAGCTGTGTCATCCTGGCAGGGACTGTGGGGATAACAGACCAAACAATGCTTTGGGATCTCATCTCAATTCTGCTTTTTTCATGGCTGTGACATCAGCAAAGCTGCCTTTGCATGGCCAGCAGTGTTTGGGTTGTTCCACATCCCATCCACGCACGCTTTCACCAAAATCTGGTTTGAAATGATGCACATCAGGAAGAAAAATAGCAGGAAAACCGAGTGAAGTTATTGGAGAGGTGTCTGATGGCTCAAAGGTTCCTTCACTCTTCCCATTATCCTCTTCAGTTTTATCTCTTTTTTATCTTTATCTTTTATCTCTTTATTATTTTACTCTGTGTTGTCCAGCTGCTCATTCCTGTGAAGGACATGCACGACTAAAAAGGCTTTTTAGGGGAATTGAGAGCTCTGGGTGGTTTCATTTCCTCATCCAAAAAGGTTTTTTTTTTACACATTTTGCTGTGTAAATATTCTGGTGCTATTGAGTGAAAGCAGAGTTGGACCAGAAAAACCTCATGGAGGAGTAGAAAAGCAAAATTTGTCTTACTAGATGGAACTGTAGAATGGTTTAGCTTGGAAAGGACCCTTAAAACCCATCTCATTCCCATGGCAGGGACATCCCAATTATCCCAGGTTGCTCCAAGTGTCCAGCCTTGGACAATTCCAGGACCCAGCATGGATTTCCCCACACTTCAGTTCCCTTGTTGTTCAATCCTTGTTCTCCCTGGCACCAGGAGTGCTGTTCCCACACAGGACTTAGTCACTGCAAACCCAACCAGCTCAAATATATCCTCATTTCCAAGCTGAGAAGGAAAATACTCTGAAAAAAGGAAATTATTTATTAGAAAACAGGTCTGCCATGTAAAATATTGGCGTGAGGCACAAAGGTGAGCAGAGCAGATTGGTTTTCTGTACCTCAGAGGCAGCATGAGCACAACCTCTGATGCAAATGTTACTATAGTAACAGTGCTTTTATTTAAAAGCCCATTAAATAGACATATCAAACACATCCAGCCTGTCAAAATGAAAGTTAGACTGCACAGCCTGCTGCTTCAAGGACCACTTTTTTTTTTTTTTTTTTTTTTTCTACACTTACATATTTTGCTGCAATTTCCCCCTTGGATCACTCAGAATTCTCTTATTGCCAAATGGCACTTGGGAAATGAGCTGCACTAATGGTGACAGCATTAATTAATTACCTGGGACCTCTCCTGCAGCCACGTGAAGGCTTAAAAAGGGGAATTTGCTGTAGATCATTCCCTTCTGCCTCCCCCAAAAGCTGATCCTTAACAGAGCTGAACTATTAAAAAAATAAAGACTATGTTATGAAATATTATCTATTGCACTGGTCCAGCTGAACTTCCCTTGGAAAGCCAAGGCTGTTTGGTGCCTTTTGGTTTTCCTTCCTTTTTTCCTTCTTCCCTCCCCATGAGCAGCTGCTGTGGCTCTGCCCCTCCTGGCCTGGGTCAGTTCTGCCTCTCAAACCCTGCCTTGATGATAAAATAATGACAGATTTGAATAAATGAAGTGTTGTATCTTGTGAGTATCAAGGGTTTTATGGTTTTTGTGCTCACATTTTTTCATTTTGGAAACTTCCCTGTGCTTGCTTGTGGTGTAAACTCGTGGTTTGCCTAAAAGACGAACAAGTGATGGAGGGACAGGAAAAGAGGGAATGGCTTCACATTGGAATAAAGTTGGTTTGGGTTGGGTATTGGGAAGGAATTCCAGGCTGTGAGGGTGGGGAGCCCTGGAGCAGAATTCCCAGAGAAGCTGTGGCTGCCCTAGATCCCTGGCAGTGTCCAAGGCCAGGCTGGAGCAGCCTGGGACAGTGGGAGGTGGGATTTAAGATCCAACCCAAACCCAGCCTGGCATCTCTGATCCTCCTCAGATAATCCATATGGATATGAAACCAGGCAGGAGATTATTGACTCAGGAAAGCTGAGCAGGGGATTAGGAAATTTTATTTCTCAGAGATCAGGGAGTTATTATGATCTGCCACACACAGGCTCTGTGACTGTATCTAGCATAATTGGTGGAAGGAACTGCTTTAATGTCACATTTTCAAAATAAATAAACCCTCAAGGCTGAAATTCTGTTCTCTTGGAGAACAGTTGTGTGTTTCTTGCTCACACTTAAATTCAAAAATGCACATAGGTCACTGAAATCTTCTCGTGCTTTGCAAAACCACTTGGGGGTTGGTATTTTTTGGTGTTTTGTTGTTTTTCAACATGAAACTCGTTGAAAGGCTTCTGGCCTCTTGTTATTTTTATAATGCTTTGAGGGAGAAAACCGGAGGTGCAACATAGAGGCTGGGAGATAAAAAAACATTTCCTTGTTTGTATTTATAATAAAAGCCTCTCCAAAAGTTGTTTAATTCCACAAAAGGAGAGGCCCTGAGCATAGGGGATGCTGTGCTGAGGCTGGAGAACATCCTGGATGCTGGATTTCCATATCCCAGTGAATAAAGCACAGAGAAACTGAAAATCCTGGAGTGAAAATGGCACTGGCAAGACAGAAAGTGAGGTGATTCAGACATGAAGAGAAACAACAGAACAGGGATGAAAATATTTGAGCAAGATGTCAATAAAGTAATAGAATTTAAGAATCATTTCAGTTGGAAAAGCCCTCCAAGGTCAGCAAGTCCTGATCCTCACCTTGTCCCCAGCACTCAGTGCCACCTCCAGAATTCCTTGGACACCTCCAGGGGTGGGGACTCCAAACCTCCCAGTTCCAACCCTGACCAACCTTTCCATGGGGAAATTCTTTCCCATATCCAACCTGAGCCTCCTGTCCCTGTTCCCAGACTCTCACCTGGTTCCTCAGTCCTGTCGGGGAGCTCTGGAGAGCCAGATCAGCCTTAAGAGGCTCCAGGAGAGCTGATCTATAAAGACAGAATAAACTGGAAGTGAAGTTTACACAAAGGATGATCAGTATGAAACAACACACGTCAAAGAACTCTGAAAGGAGGAATTACCTGTCTTCTGTCTTCCTCAATAGGATTAAGCCCAAGGAAGTTTTAGTTTAGTTATTATAGTAAGCGAAAAAACACCCTTCAAAAATAAATAAAATGCACTAGTAGAAGCTTTGTAGGGGATTTTTTTTTTCCTGGTTGGCTGAACAGCAGTGGCACAGGGGGAGGTGGAAGAAAACTCTGTCAAATGTTTCTCTCGAGATATTCTAAATAAAAGGATTTTCTAGTGGCAGATTTGACAGCTTTTGCTTATGCTGTGAAAGTCTGGGATATGAAAGCTTCAGTGGCTTCCTAACCTCAGACATGAGTTGTGTTTAGTCAGATTTCCCAAACAGCCATATTAGAATCAGGAAATATTTTAAAAATAGAATTTATCAATAAAGAGAGGGTTATTTTAATAAGGAGTGAAATTGGCTGATGCTTCTTTGAGAAAATGGGTTGTGAATTACAGAAAGTCAATAAATAAATTAAAGCCAATCAGTGGGTTTGCTCATGGGAGAAGTGTTTACACCACCCAAAAGATAGTTCCAGTATGGTTACACAAGAAGAGCTTGCAATAGGGAAACAAAAATATTTATCTTCATACTCATGAAGCCGAGATAATGGGTTTGCATTTCTTTTAAAATAATATTGCTGAAAAGAAAAACCATTGTATAAAACCCTTAGCTGGGCCTGGCTGGGACTTTCCAGTCTCTGCTTCACTGGTTCTATATTTTTGCTGCCTTGTACAAAAGGATGAGCATAAGCAAAATTAAAGGTCCATCTTTCCTAGCAGGGCTCAGTCCTTGCTTGAAATTCCTTGAAATAATTTTTGAGTGTTGTTTTTTTAGTTGCAAGTTCCTGTTAAATATGTGGTATTGCTTTACATCTGTCATCTCCTCAAATGCTGAAGTTCAAAAGGGTCAAAAATATAATTTAGTCCATTATTGGTGAAGTAAAAGGCAATTTACACCAGAAATAAATTAGAGCCAGCAGGTAATGGATATGTGCAATATAGCACAACCAGGTCCTGAGATATTTGAATTAATTAACATCATCAAGAGGCTCCAGGCCAGGCTGGATGAACCTTGGACAACCTGGTGTGGTGGGAAGTGTCAAGGGTGAAATGAGATGGACTTGAACTTCTCCAAGGTTCTCCCTTCTGCTGTGTCCGTAGAAATTTGAGTTTCCTGCTCCTGGTCAACACTGGTGTTTTGTGCCAAAGAGGAGATTCTGATGGAACGTGGGGAGCAGATCCCAAATCCCCCC
>VRYO01002482.1:7462778-7480471 GCA_009812075.1 Sialia sialis | reverse complement strand
GGGCAAGCTGAGGAGAACCGGGCTGGAGACGGAAGGATCGGGACTGAAGGGAGCCGGGGAAGGTTGATGGGAGCCGGGCTGAGGGCTCGGGGCTGAGGGGAGCCGGGCTGAGGGAAGCCCCCGTCCGGGGCTCGCCATCCGAGCAGCGCCGTGGCAGCGTCGCTTCAGCCGCCGGTCGGAATCCCGAGAGCAAGGAGAAGCAGGTTGGTGAATTTACTTTTTATCCCCTTTTTTAGCCGCTTCTTCCTCCCCTTGAATTTCCTGAGCCATCCCCCTGAGCTCAGCCCGCGGCCGGTCCCACATCCCGCTCGCAGATCCAGCCCAATCAGCCCTTTCCCTCCTTATATTCACTGAGATTGAAAAGCAAAATAGATCTCTGTGAATGTGCCCTGTGAGTCCCCGATGCTGCGGGAGCTGTGATAGAAGAGAACTTGGGAAAATAAATGAGTGGTACAGCGTTTATAAACGGAGTTTATAATGAACACACGGAGAGCCCTTAACTTCCAAGCGTGGATAAAAGCTTGAAGTGCCAGGGAATGCCAGGAGCTCTGCACGCAAGGAAGGACAGACCCACAGCATGAATGAGGAGCAGTTTCACTACAAACGAGAGAAATCCCACCATCTGCACAAACTCTGAAGAGTTCGGGACGTTTTGCTGTCGAGTCTTGCGGGGGAGGCTCCACCAGCAGGTTTTAGAGTTGGATTCGTAGCCGTGCTTCTGCCCAACTCACCTTTATTAAAGATTTAATATTAGCAAAATTCTTCCGCGTGGGTCATACTCATTTCTATTTTGTGTGCACCACTTACTCAGATCTCTTTATTAAGAATGATTTTTAATATACTCCATGGCAAAGGGAATTCCATGCTCAGACCAACAGGGCTGGAAAGCCTTTGCACCCTTAAAGAGCAGGTCAGAAGATGCTGTGCATAGACATTATTACAAAAATATTTTCATGCTTTCTAGAGATTTTTAATATATAAAACCAGCTGTAGTTCAAAGTCAGGGATGGTTTATATGGTTTTCCATGCCCAGTGCAGGTATTTGTGGGTCCTGCTCATTTCAGGTTGTACTGAACCTGTTTCCCATGCTGATAAGATAGGGAATTCTATGATTTCTCACCTGTAAATAAAAATGATCTTATGTCATTGCTCTCCTACTATAAATAAAAATGATCTTATTTCATTGCTCTCCTCCTTGCCTGTCATATCTGTGGTGTTTTGGTTTTAATCCCAACTCTTCTTGCTGAGCTAAAGTGTGATTCTGTGGTCGATGTGGAGAGGAATATTGTATTTATATAAGAAATCAGAACATTTCTTGTACACAGCAGCAGTCAGTGGTTCCAGAATAATTTAAGACATATTTGTTCAAAAAGATCCCAATTGCAGAATAATTTAAAATATATTTGTTCAAAAGGACCCCAATTCCTTCCTTTTGTATGGACACTTCCCCAACCACAAATAAACCAATTTGTCCTGGCTGTGTTAATTGATTCTCTCCAGGACAGAGCTACAAGTTTTAATAATTCTCTTTATTTAACTTTCTGTTCCCTGTAAATGTTCCTGTAAAACTTGTGTTCTTTCTTACAATGGAGTAAAGAATTCTGGCAAGTTTATTGTTCTCACTGGAAGAGATTTTGGGGAATCCCTTCTGCTCTAGCAGTGCATTTATCCTGGGATTTATCTGTAGCTCTCTCTTTTTACCCAGTTCTACAAAGTTTCCACAAGGAAGGCTGAACTTGGAACAGAAAAAGAGCTGATTCTGTGGCCATGCAGCTTGCAGAGCTTTTAGATCATGTACAGCACAGGGTTTGGTCAGGAATGTTTTTGGAGCCAGGACTGGAAAAACACCTCAGTGAAACCAGCCCAGGTGGATGTGACAGGAGGTTCCAAGCTGGGCTCAAATGTGGTTTTGCCTTCTGCTGCAGATATTAAATTAGTGCTGACCTCAGTCTCTGACTTCTCTATCTGACCATTTTTATGTCAGAATCCCAAATTATTAAGGTTGGAAAAGCCCTCCAGGACCATCAGGTCCAAACCTTGTCCCCAGCACTGAGTGCCACTCCAGGAGTTCCTTGGACACCTCCAGGGATGGGCACTCCAAACTCCCTGGCAGCCCCTGCCAATCCTCACCACCCTTTCCAGGGACAAATTCTCCCTTAATTTTTTTTTTTCTTTTCACTTCCACCAGGAAATTAAAAAGCTTTTATCTTCACTAAACTATATATAAATATAATTTTCTTTGTTAAGAGGTTCTGGGCCTCTGTAGTTGTTTTCTTCTCAGTGTAAATGGGTATTTCATGGGGGAAACTCTAACACCCAAGACCTATGGATAATTGTATAAATTTTGGAAATGGATGTCCAGTTTTCTTGGAAGTCATCTCTGCCAGTTTCCTGCTGGGAAGTGCTGAAAGAAAATTTTTGTTGCACCTGTAAAAGAGAAATTTGTCCTATTTCTCATTAAGCCATTTAATAATGTGAATAATGTACATTTATGTCAAATAAACTCTTTTAAAATGCACTTTTTTACTTCTGAAATAAGAGAAAATCTAAGTAATTTCAATTATTTGGAAATAATTCCTGCCTGTATCTTTGTGAAATGACCTGATAGCTCCATAATTCCTCTGGCCCTCATGGCTCTGTGATAGGAATAAACTAATGGAAAAGGAAAAAGTGAGATGGGTCACCTACCAGCTGTGCTGAGAGCCAAATTGTCCCTGAAATAAGGGCTGGGAAAATCCAAGCTTCCCTCTTTAACTGCTGAAAATGGAGCTGGAAAAGCACCTGGATGATGGGGAGAAAAGTGGCTGAGATTGAGTGATCCTGCAGAGCACAGTGCTGCAGAAATTCAGCTGCATTTGTGGGAGACAAGGATCTGGGAGCTGTGACTTCCCTGGGCAGCTGGCTGCTGCTGCAGGTACATGTGGAATTCAGAAAGAAATGTCTTTTCCAGGACATGCAGCCCCTGAGTGCAAGGTCAGTGCATTACATAACCTTGGCACTGCCTCTCTTGGCTCCAGGGATGTTCTCAAGGAAAGAGTTCTCAGAAATATTTCAGGAATGGAAACCTTTGGAGGGATTCCCTAACTCGAATTTCTCACCCTGGCATTGAGCTGTGGATTTTATTCAGCTCTCTGTTCTTGACTGCAACAGCAGCCAAACTCTCCTCTGTGGGGCTTTGAGTATGAAAATATATTTCGATTTTAGCAAAATGTATGTAACTGTTGGATGAAAATAAAAAAGAAGAAAGTGTCTGAAATGAAGGAACAGTAATGAAATGTTGCTGCGAAGTTTAGTGAAATGGAATTCACTGTGTATGCTGCACTTGGAAAATTCTGATTTTTTTTTCTCCCTTTCTGGCCTGTTCTTCCTTTCCTGGTGTAGGGAGAAGTGTCTCTCCCATCCCAGAGTGTTGGGATGAGATGATTTTTAAGTTCCTTCTCAAACCATTCTGGTTTTCCATGATTCTGCTTACAAAGGTGTGAGCATCAAATGAACTGAAATACACCAAGATTAAATAATATTCTGATAATTAGAAGCCTTCCTTTAATTTTCTGTGTGTTTTTCAGGTCAGCTCTACAAAACAAGATGTGTTGGCAAATCATCCCAACCATGATTATGCTGATGGGTAAGTCACTTAAAAACATCCCAGAAACCAATTTGGGATAACTTTTCAGATCAGGAAACATCGGTAAAAAATGTGTTAAGTCAGAACACATGCAGATAAATGCCCTGGACAGATTTGATGAGATAAGAATTTGTGGGGAGTCGGTTTTGTGCAAGGAAAAATCCGGAGCCATTGCTCTCACAGACACAGGGCTGCCAAAGGGTGCTGAGCTCACTCCAAATGCTGTATTAATTAACTGGGAAATGCCTCTGACAATATTGGCACCTGCTCTGCAAGGACAGCTGCTATTTGCCTTTCTTTTTTTTTCTTTTTTAAATTAAAATAAGGACTATTTAAAGGGTTTTGATGGTGGTGCTTAGGGAGAAAGCAAACCCTGTAATCCAGTGGAGTTCTGGAAATTTGTGCCCTCTTCACAAAATATGAATCAAAAAGATGAACAAATCGGTAGATTTAGGTACCTTTTGCATGCATAAACACCTTTTCATCTTGTCTGTATGTATTTTATCCACTCAGTATCAGATACTGCATTGTTGAAATTCTTCTGAATACCTTTTATGAACATATTGAGTAGCTTGAATTGGAAAGCCTGGATGCTGCAGGGAGGTTTGCTGGGATTGCAGAGCAGTTTGTCACCATCTGATGGCCCAGGTCAGGCCTTCCCCTGGCTCATCTGAACTTCATTTTTGCCATTTCTGAGGAAAGGGCTGAGCATGTTCTTGACTTTGAAAGATTTAATTAATCCCTTGAGATGAGCTGTGCTTCAGGAGGGGAAAGTTCCTTAGAAAAAGAGATGAGCTGGGGACTGTGCTGGTTCTCTGTCCTGCTCTGGGTCACTTTTTTGTCCCTTTTCAAATCATGGATTAAGTCCTGAGAGTTTGTTTGCTCCACTCCTCCTGCTGGAGGCCTAATGAAGCTGGGATTTCCAGAGGCACAAACTCTGTTTAGGGAAGAGCAGAGCCCTGCAGGAGTCTGGCAAATCTGTGTGGGGAGAAAGCAAAACCCTCTGCAGAGTAACACTCTGCATCTTCTGGTTTTAACAGCTTTCTTTAGAGCTCTCATTTCAAATTTTGATGTTATTTAACTCATTATTTAATTCTGTGCTAGAGAATTAGGAATTTCTATTAATCAAACAGTTCCAAAGATATTCTGGTATTTCTTATTTAGCATCAAGTAATTTCTGTTTCATGAACTGCTTTAAATTTTTGCCCTTCCTGAGCAAAATGCAACGTGCACCAATGCCCCTGTGCTTTGCTGCAAGTAGAGCTTTAGTGTTTAAATTCTGAATTTTACAGGAAGTTGTTTCCTGCTCATCCTCCTCTAAACCATTGTGAGCACAATTCAAGCTATGACATCAACAAATGTGCTCAGAGTGGTTTTATTTTAAATCTGATGGAAAAAAATGATCATTTCCCAGCCTCTCACTTCCCAGATAATGCCCTTGGGTTGTGCAGTTGCACCCACAGTAATATTTTCCTTTTTTTCTGTAAGAGTTACAGTGGGACTGTGTTTTATATTTACAACAGGATTATGTTTTTATTGAAATGGAGCTGTTTTAGAAGAGCTGGAGGGGATCTGTTCCAGCACTGCATGGGAAGATGAGACTCATACCCAGTTTAGGATTCACTTCACTTTAGGATTCACTGTAGTTTTGGTTAAGAAAAGCAAATTTATCCCAAAGAGATGCTTTGCCTGCAGTCTTGGCCTTGAGTTTCTCCCAGAGATTGAGAAAACGGAAGTAGAGGTGCAGTGAGATTGGGGTGGAAGGCTGGGATCTGTCACTTTGACACCATTCAGGATGTTTTTAGTAATTTTGTCTTTATCTAGAGGGGATGTTTTTATTAATTCCATCTTTACCTCAGGGAACAACCCCTGATTTTTACCTAATGAATGCATTTCTGTATCACATCAACCACTCCCCTTTAATTGTTTAAAAATATGAAATTTTCCTTTTATTTCCAATACTTTCCTCTTTATATTTGCAGACTTCCTTCAGATGGCAGCTGCCCATTGCATGGTCCATCCAGTTCCTCCCAGGAATTTCACTCTGCCCTGTGTGCTGCTGAATGAGACTTTTTTGAGCCCTGTCTCAGCTGGGAGCTGGAGGAGAGAACTTGGAACATCCAAAACCAAGCCTTTAATGAGTGAAGAAAATTTTCTCTGTTGCCTTTGGAGTGCCAGCAGCATTGATTGTTCTTTGTACAGAGCAAGCATGCAGGCAAGGAAGTTTATTCCTTCAGAAATAAATCTCTCTGCTCCTCAGCAAATAGGTGGGTTTAGCACTCAAGGGCACAAGGAGTTAATTCTTCCAAAACTTTTTCGGGGTTTTTGTTGTTTGGGAGGAGAGGGGTGAGTTGGATTAATGGGGATTCACAACACAGTGTGGCAAAATCCTTCCTTAGGGTGGTAAAATTCTTCCTCAGAGGGGTAAAATCCTCAATGTTGTAAAATTCTTTCTTAGAGAGGTAAATTCTTTCCTCAATGTGGTAAAATCCTTTTTTATTGTGGTAAAATCCTTCCTCAATATGGTAAAATCCTTTCTCAGTGTGGTAAAATCTTTCTTCAGGGTGGTAAAATCCTTTCTCAATATGGTAAAATCCTTTCTCAGTGTGGTAAAATCTTTCCTCAATATGGTAAAATCTTTCTTCAGGGTGGTAAAATCCTTTCTCAATAGGTTAAAATCCTTCCTCAGTGTGGTAAAATCCTTTCTCAGTGTGCTGAAGTCCTTCCTCAGAATGTGGTGGGAGATGGAGGAATTGTACAGCACAATTTCAAAAGGGAAAAAAAAAAGTTGGCTGTCTTTCCAGGGGAATTGTGAATAAAATATGGAGTACTGCATAAGAGGACATAAACCCAGATCTTCAAAGGAGTTTAGACACTGTGAGAATATTTGAAATGTTTTTGGTGGATGTGAGCTTTAAACTCATCAGCAGGCAGAGGAGATGGAGAGCAAATGGCATCATTTCTACATGAATTATGAGGCTTTAAATAATAAATGTGCAGTAAATATCTGTACATGGATGAGGAGTTTTTTTCCCCAAGGCTTTTTTCCTCCTCCTGTCTCTGAGGAACACGGGGCTGGCATCTTGCTGCCAGGAATCTCCTTGACCTCAGGAAGGCAGAATTTCATTTCACAAATCCCCAGCTGAGGCTGTGCCACTTCCCAGGACACAGCAACCACCATCAGCTTCATTTTTCTTCACCCTGCAGCCTTGCCCCTAAATCCAGGTAAAAGACATTCCTTCTTCAATCATGACAGTGCAGAACCACATGGATCATGAGCTTTGGAAAGGTTTAAGGTGCCCAACTCAGATAATTCATAAATATTTTCCCATTTGTAGTGCAGCCTCACTTTCAGGAATATCTATTCCTTGTCCTCTCTTTGTGGGTTCTATGCAGGTATTTTATTTAGCTTTAATGCAGTTCAGAAATGTGTGATCCCTGTCTTTTGTGCAGATTGGAGCTGGAACGTGGAATGTTGGATTCGAGGCAAGCTGGACCTGCTGGTTTGTAACCTGCAGCTTTTGGGGCTGGACCTGAGAGCTGACCTGGAGGTGAATCTTTTCTACTCTGGGTAAGTGCAGGCCCTGCTAAATTTGTCTGGAAAACTGAAAGCATTTCCTAAAACATCACCATTCCAGCTTCCAGCATGGTGGGAACACTGGCTTTGCAGATTTTACTTTGTCCTGTCTAATAGGAATCCTGGAGAATATGGAAAGTTTGTGGTTTTTTGAATGAAAAATGGTTGGAATGGAGAGTCCCCCTTCTCTGTCCTTCCCATGTTTCTTAAATTATTTCAGTGAAATCAGCATTAACTTCTTACAGTGTTTTTGTTGTTCAAATTTCTTAATTTTAGTCTTGATTCTGCTTTTTGTTTCTTTTTGACCATAATATTGTCTCTCTTGAAGTACTTGAGATGTGATGCCATAGGAAATGCTGCTCTCCTCTCATTGTCACTGTGGTGAATTTTCTCTGGAATGCTGAGAGATGAAATCATTCTGCCTGTGGAAGGGGCAGGTCTTGTATACATTGGTGATAAAAAGATCTGTTTGATTCCATCAAACCACTCTGTGTTTTTCTGGATTATTGATAGGTTTGAAGGATTGCTGTAAACACCCAGAGCTCATTTCTTTATGGAACAGGATAAACTGAAATAGTTGAGTTAGCTGAATTTACAGGGGAAGACTTCCTGAGCAGCCAGATATCATTGGGCACAAATCATCCCTGCAGTCAGAGTACAAACCAAGTGTGTAATTTAGGAATAAACATAGTTATTTAGCTGACACAATATTTTAATCCATTTTGGTGAGGTGGATTCCCATTTCCAGTGTTCCTCATGACTCTGATTCCTGAAATACCATTCCATGGGTGTTTGTGGGGGAAGCAGCTCTGCCTTTGCTCTGCTCCATCCAGGCTCAGCTGCACAGGAAAATCAGTGATCCCAGAGCAGAAATCTCTATATTGCAATTTTTTGGGATGCCAGCAGATTGGAGCCCCAGCTGGGCTGGGGAGGTTCCTTGTGTTGGGAAGGGAATTCAGTGAGTGCCATGCAATTTAGGAGAGCAGGCCCTGTGGCCTCATCAGAGTCTCTGTTTGATTCCTCTTTGCTGCAAAGATGAGAAACAAAGCAAAACCGTGGAGAGCTCATTTCCCTCCCCACATTCCATATGAATCCTTTCCTTTTAGGGTCCCAGTGTTCTGGGGGAACAGCAAGCACAAGTGTTTCAGCCTTTGGGAAGGTGACAGCTTTCCCTGTTGGCTCTCTGATACCTTAACATTTTATTCCTGAGCCAAAATACCTTGAAAACATTCCCAGTTTTATAAATATGCATTCCTGGCATGTGTTTCTCCCTGGGAGTCTGGAGATCCAGCCAGGATTCTCACATGCAGGGCAATGCACAAAAGTAATGATACAGGAGAATCTACAACAGAAAAGCTTGGATCTCTCACAGCTTTTTTTTTTTTCCCGCTTTTTTATTTTTTAACCCAGCATTAGAGAAGTCTCTTCTTATTTACCACATCCAGTTTTCCTGCTTGGAAATCTCAGGAGTGGGAATGTTCTGTTCTGCCCATGGCTGTGTGAGAGGCTCAAGTGAGGGAGGGGTTGGGCTTTGCAAAAGTTATTCCAAAAGAATAGAAAAGAAAAGATGAGGAAAGGTTATTTCAAAGCTTCATTAGGCAAGCTGGGTTCATTGTCTGCCAAACATCTTTCAGCTGCCTGATCCCAGGAATGCTGTACGATCCATGGTTAATTCCATGAGCTGGGATCTTCAGCCTTGGGGATCTCCTTGGTGAGTGCTCCCAGTTCCATTTTGAGCACTGATTATCATTTGCTCTTTGAGCTCATGGGCCTGCACTCATATTTTGAATTATTTGAAGTACCTGGGAGACTCTCCTAAATTCCCATTTTTTTTAAGGATAAATCATGCAATTTGCCTCAAGTGCATCAGTTGTGCATTGAGCCTCTCCAGCCAGAGAAAATCAACCTCTCATCAGAGATTGATGAGCTCAGCAGATCTGCTGAGTTTAATGGGGCAGCTTCTTCAAATAAGGATTTTTCTAGAGCTACCATTGATCAAAAACACTGGGAAATATTTATGGAAAAATCCTGGAAGCCCCAGAGTGCATTTCTCCATCCATTCCCAATCAAAGCAGTGCTTGGGAAGGATGTAGGAATAATGTGACAGAATTACAATGGTGACCCTATTTCACAACCACCTGGTTGGGATGGACCTTTCCTGAAAATTCAGATAATTCTTCCTAAAAGAAGTTTTATTTTTTTTCTTCCCAATTGCAAGAACAGGATTGAAATTCAGCCAGGACATTTTGCAGCATTTAATTGAAAGTCTCCAAATTCCCCAGAGGGCCACAGGTGAATTCAGCAGGAGAAGCATCACCTTCTGAAGGGGGCTGAATATAAATATAAATATAAATATAAATATAAATATAAATATAAATATAAATAAATATAATTTTTTTTCTGAGGTTTTCCAAGGTGTTGGCTAAAAGAACTCTGTGACAGGGTTTGGATGGAGGAGCCACTGACCTCTCCTCAGCTTGTGAGGGTTAATAAGTCAGGAGAGGAGGTCTTGAGCATTTTTCTCCCTTTACACTGCTTTTTTTTTTAGTGCAAATCAGTTTATTTAGATGGTTAAAAATTGAAATAATTATTAGGAATGATGAGGAGCTGGTGTGGTGGTAACCACTTTCCAGATAGATCAGATCAAAGACATGGTTTGAAGAAAAAAACCACATTTGTATGGATTGATTGTGGCTTTTGGAGACCAATAAAATCTGTGAGCAACAGGAGAAGGCAGAGAAGCTTCAAAGAAAATTCTGCGAAGTCTTTGAAAGGAAATTTCAGGAGAAAACAGTGGAGCCACATCTAGAAAAACAAAATTATTCCAAGTAATTTCAGAGCTCTGTGTCTGCCAGCTCCCATCAGCAGAATTCCTGTGTCCTAAAGTCTGCGAGTCCTGGTGAGAATTATTTCAGGAATGTCAGGATTGACTGTCTGGAACATTAATAAATGGAAACCACACCTTGGTGTGGACCTGCTTGGGGCTGTTCCTGCAGAGCCCAGGGGCTGGGAGGGCAGAGCTGCTGGAATTCCATTTTTTTGCAGCCTCAGAGTATCCCAGCCCCGAGGTGGATGCAGAAGGATCAGTGAGGGATGAGGGAGAGGGGCGGGGATGATCCAGGAGTGGTTCCTGCACTCCCAGCCTGAGCTCTTCCCCTCTCCATCATTCTTTGAGCTTTTCCTCTCTAAGCAGGGCAGGATATGGAAATGGAGCTGGTGAATCATGCCAGTTCCCTCTGCTCCGCTCTCAGATAAATGGAGCAGATAACAAATGGACTAAACCCAAAAAATAGAGCAGCAAATCTCGTCCTGCCCTCTCCTCCAATGCAGAAATCTCTGCCCTCCCTGAATCCGAGTGTTCCAGTGACTGCTGCCAGCTCTGAGACCATTGGAAAAATGCACAGAAAGGCTCTTATTCCATGAATCCCCATTTCTTTCTCTGAATTAGTCAAACAAAACCTTTACTGGTCAGAAAGAATTCCAAAATCACTTCAGAACAATTCCAAACAGGAGGTTTTTTTTCTTTTTTTTTTTTGGGTTAGGATGAAACATGAAAAGCAGAGAAGAATCCAAGGTGATGGAACTGTCACGGTTTGTCTTGGCTTTGCTGCTGGGAGAAATTTGGCCACAAATTATTTGCACTATTAAATTCCCAACCTTGGGGAGGCCTTAGTCATTGGATACCTGCAGAATTCCATAAATGTGGGTTTCTGGAAGAGCCTGAAGAGTAGAGATGAGAATGAAGAATCCTTTATGAGCTGCTGGTTCCAAAGATTCAGATGAATTGTTCCCTGGGAAGGTGGGGAGACCCTGGAATGGAATTCCCAGAGAAGCTGTGGCTGCCCCTGGATCCCTGGGAGTGTCCAAGGATGGAGCTTGGAGCACCTGGGACAGTGGAAAATGTTCTTTTCCATGGCAGGGGATGGAATGGGATGGGATTGAAGGTCCCTCCCAGCCCAACCCATTCCATAATTATAATATCCCCTGTAATGCTCAATTGTAGCAGGAGCTGGAGGGAGCATTAAATTATTTTGGAATTATTTCAGTATTTTGGGATGGGAATTAGGAATTAATGTCTTTCGGGATGGCAGGGAGCTGCCATGGGAAGGTATAACAACATTGGGTGCCTAAAAAAAATCTGGGAATGCTTGAATGGAATTGTGTTCATTACTTGAAAACCATTTAAAAAGGGAGAGCAGCAAAGTTAAACCAATTGGTTACAATTATTATTTTCTTCATTCATTAATTGAATTTTTTGATCCATAAACCATATCCAGATAGCCAAACCTCTTGAGATACAGAACAAAAATACCGAATTGTTTTGTTTCCTGGTTTGTTCTCCCCCCCTGCAGATCAGAGCTGTCCCTGGGAGCTGCATCCACGAGTTCTCTGCAGGGCACAGTGAGGGTGGCTCCGTGTGACTGTGGGGACCGGGCCAGCTGCGAGTGCCTGGTGGCCTCCCCGAGCCTCAACCACACCTACCTGCTGTGGCTGGAGGTGCTGACAGGGGCCACAGCCCTGGGCTCCCCGCTGCTGGCCCTGCAGCCCACGGACATCGGTGAGCACGGCTGAGCCGTGGCCCTGGGATGCCTTGGGTTGGAACTTTCTTATTTTTCACACTTTCTGCTGCTTGGTGTGTAACTGAAAGTTCATGTTAGGTGTTAGTGAGTTCTCTTCACAGGGTAGTGACAAAACAATTCCTTGGTAGCTGGAGAATCAAGGACAACTGGTACCCAAAAATCATAAACAGCAGTGAAGGGAAGGGGGCAAACAGGGGCTGAGACTGCATAGCCTGGGGCTGTGCTTGGACAATTAACTCCAATATATAAATGAACCAAAACTGATAAAAGTGTAAAACTCCTGCCCAGGATCCAGCCTGGATTTGATTTGGGTGCAGCCCTGGCCGGGCTCTTGCACTGCCCAAGGTGAATCCTTTCAATAAATTCATATTTTATCCTTCCAATAAATTCCTGTTTTATCCTTTCAATAAATTCCTGTTTTCTCCTTTCAATAAATTCCTGTTTTGTCCCTTTTGCTCTGCCTGGTCCCTGTCCCAGCTCAGCCTCTCCAGGAGCAGCTCTGGCCACCCAGATGGGACATCAGGGCTGTTAAACATCCCAGGATGACCCTGCTGGGAAAAGGGGCACAGACAGGGCAGGAAAAGCTCCCTAATCCCTGTCTGGGCCCCAGTGCAAACCACACTGAGCAGAGCCCAGGCTCTCAATCAATTGCTTATTTCTCAGTTTTTCCTTTCTAATCAGAACATCTTTCTGTACAAGTGGTGGAGCTTGTTGCTGAGGACTTCAATTAAATTTAAAAAGCTGCTCCCAAAGTTGCTCAGCAGAGAATCCCACCCATTTTCCCAAGCAGCTCTCTGATCCTGATGTTTTCTGCCTCACCCATGAACCCCAAGCTGGAAAACAGTCCTGTGTGTTTGATCAAGCTCCAGCCCTCCTGACATGGTGAATTTGAGCTGTGTTGCTATCCAACGTGCCCAGTTATTGCAGATTTGGACAGATTTGATAAAGGCAGGAGCTGTCAGCTGCAGGGAAAAAAAATTAAAGTTTTATGAACATCTTATTAACTTAAAGGCTTAGGAATTTTATAAACTTCCTCCTAAGTGTGTGCTCTGCAGACAGAGCCAGTTAAAATCCCTGGCTGGGCTTGTTTGGAAGATGAGAGGTGGCATTTTTCATCCTGCTGAAATGATGCTGCAGGAAGAAATTAAAAATTCAGCCTGGAGTCTGCCAGTATTTAAAAATGACACAACGAGTTAGCTCTGCTTAGTGAAGCATGTTTTAAAAATGCACAATATTAATATATGTTCTGCCAAGATTTAGCTCAATTAAAACTATTTTGAAAGCAAAACTCAGAGTGCTTGTGCCATGTGGATTTTATTTGCTGATAGTGGAGCAGGTGGCACCACAAGCATCATTATCTGTGGGATCTGATTCAGGGAAATGGGATGGAAAAGCCACTGACTTCTGTTTGCCTCCTCCCCAGTCACTCCCTGCTGGCCTTCATGAAGTTAATTGCTTTGGGATGATCTAGAGGCAGAAATTAAATAAAATCTGATTTGGTGTGGTGGCTTTATACTGAAAACAATTAGAGATTTTCGACAGAAATAATAAAATAAAATCTGACTTGGAGTGGTGGATTTACACTGAAAACAATTAGAGATTTTTGATATAACGGAGTGACATTCCAGTGAGGCACTTAAATGGGACAGCAGTGCAGATGGAATTTGAAGGGAGTGTTTGCCCATCCAGGATTTTTGGGAATGGTTTCCCATCAGCTTCACAGTGGTTTGGAGCAGGGTTTTACTGTTCCATGAGAAAAACTTGGCTGTGAATGAGGACAAGGCAGCCAAAATCTCAGTACCAGGTAAAAGCAGGGCCTTGATTCCTCCCTTGATCCTTGATTCCAAGGAATGGAATCCTGAGGATTTCCCATCCCTTCCCCACTCCAGAGCTCTCTTTCTCCTCAGGGCAATATCCAAACTTTCCATTTTTACTTATCCCTCACATAACTTTCCTGGAAATCTCCTTTCACAGCCATAACCCCTGTGGAAGGATGGGAATATTTAGAAAAACCTTGTGTACGCTACACGGAGCAAATTGATTTTCTCAGCATTTCCATCCCTCTTTTCCTCATTCCCTCTTTCCAAGGCAGTGGGAAAAGCTGTGGCCTGAGGGGGAGAAATTCCTGCAGATTTAGGGGAATTTCTTGATACCTGTAGCAGCACCAGGGCGACTTTTCCAGGGATATTACACAACATCACTGCCAGGCAGCAGAGCAGCTCTTGAAGCCTGAGTTTAAGAGAGCTGAGTTTAACAGAGCTGAGTTTAAAGGCTGAATTGTGACTCAGTAAAAGGCAGCAGGTTGGGGCAGTGATGTTTGGGTTAATTGTTGTTGAATTTGTGTGCAGTGAAGCCTGAAGCCCCCGTGAAGCTGCATCTGGAGCTGGCTGAGAGGGGACAGGTGAAGCTCTGCTGGTCCAGCCCTGCCCTGCTGCCCTTCCCTCTGCAGCACCAAGTGAGGATCTCTGCTCCTGCAGGGCATGGGGACAGCCAGGTGAGCGTTCTCAAATGCAACTGAGCATTCCCAAATCCCACTGAGCGTTCCCAAATCCCACTGAGGGTTCCCAAATCCCAGCTGAGCATTCCCAAATCCCTGCATTCCCACCCCTCTCCTTGGCCTTGGATTGAGAGTGTAGCTGCTCTGGTGGAGCTGGGCTTAACTCCCTGCTTTTTCCTGGAAAAGCTGGGTTTAACTCACTGCTTTTTCCTGGAAAAGCTGGGGTTTACATCTGTCCACACAGAGAAGCCCCATCTCCTCCTGGCACTCACAGCTCTCATTTTTCTCCTTGGGTGAAATCCTGGTTTCTGTGAAGTCTAAACCCATTTTCTTTCAACTTTCTAGGTGTTCTGTAATTCATTTTTGTTTAATATTTATAAGTTTCATTATAAATATTTTTTTTTCTATTCCTACCACTCAAGTGGCTCTGGAATAACAAGCAGCTGTTAATTAGCAACCCATAATGAAACAACTCATTTTCCACAGAGTTACACTTCTGCCACTCTCAAATTGACAGTAAATTTAAAGAAGAAAGATTTTTTGACCTGACTTGCTACCTAAAAACATAGAAAATCCTTATGTGGAATATAAGGAAGTTATCTCCTGTCTCTTAAGGAGCAAATTGATTTACTGAGCACTCCCAAAAACACAAAATTGCAAAGTTTTACACAAAAGTGTAAAGAGAAGGCATGAGAGGGAATGTAAGGAATTCAGACTCCACACCATTTATTGGTGTCCCCTCTGTCTCTTTTCCTGTTTCATTTTACAACACTAATGGGTTTGGATAATCCAACAGGTGCTTGAGGGTGCTCTGGAAAGCTCAGTGGCCATAGACAGCGCCCTGCTGGACTCTCCATCCTCAGTGCAAGTGAGGAGCAGGAGTCTACATGGTCCAGGCTTCTGGAGTGACTGGAGCTCACCCTACAACCTCACTTTGGCAGGTAGGACCTGCAGGATTGTGGAATAAAGCTGATTTGCTGTTACCTTTTATCTTCTTTTTTTCTCTTCTGCTGGAGTCAGGATTAATGCACAAGAGATGAAATTTCATATTCAGACTCAGATGTTTATTAATTCTTACCTGTTACAGTGAGTGCCACAGCACTTGCAGCTAACAAACCAAAAATGGTGAAATGCTGATGGATCTTACTTGTTACAAGGTCTTTTAAACATAAATTGTCCAATTAAGAACTTACACCTGAATTATTTTTACTTTTGATCAATAACCAAACACCCATGACCTGCAGTGCAGCATTTTCCATCCAATCACAAAAACCTCACCCAGACCCATGAAGAAGAAAGTGAAGAAGAAAGAAACCTTTGCCCTAAAACCTCCATCTTACTTTATACCTATTACTATATTCTAAAACCCCAAATTCCAAGTTTTCCACCCTGTCATATTACACACCTCTATTCAAACTACACACTCATGATCCTAATTTAATTTTGGAAGCCTTCACCAAGTCAAAAGCAGAGTTCTCCTGAGGGTCAGGGCCTGACAGCACAGAAAGTTCCAAACTCCCAATTTCCAGGGTTCCAACAATCATCCAGTTTGGTTTCTTGGATTTGGTGTTGGAGAACTGCAGTTGGGATGAAAAATCCCATGGGAGCTCTTCCTGAGGCTCAGCTCCTTCCCTGTGCCAGGCTGGCATTAGGAATTCTGGAGAATTCTCTGGGGCTGGCACTTCCTCTGCAGCCCCTCTTCAGACCCACAAAAAGCTCTTTTCCATTTTTCCTCAGAGCTTTTCCATTTTCCTCAAAGCTTTTCCACTTTTCCTGAGAGCTTTTCCATTTCCAATTCCAGCTGGCAGCACTGAACCTCTCCTCAATTTAAGATTTTTCTCCTGATGCTTTTTCTCACTTCTGGTTTTGGTTTTGTAGCTGAGCTAAAGGCCCAGAGCAAAATCCAACGTACTTTTGTACAGCCCAGCCTGGTTTGTAATGCTGAGCCCTGTGCAAAGCTGAATTTCTGATTATTTTGTTGTATTTTTCCATGCTCTGCTCAGAATTCCCTAGGAATATTTTGTTTAGAAATTTCAAGTAGGGAGTGAGACAGTCCAAGGCTCATTCCTGCTCCTGTTTGTAGTGATTAAGAAGTAGGAAAGCTAGAAATACAAATGGATAAATATAAATATAAATATAAATATAAATATAAATATAAATATAAATATAAATATAATTTTATCTATTTTTCTGGTCCAATTTCTAGTCTCAATGGATTTTCCCCCTTTTTTCCTTTTTTGTAGTCTAGGGATATTAAATTTTATTTGAATCAGGGTTTAGAAACTTCAGGTATGGAGGGAGACAGTTCAAGGCTTGTTCAAGGACAGTTCTGCTCTTGTTTACAGTGATTAAGAAACAAGAAAGTTAGAAATACAAAGGAATAATAATTATAATAATAATGCTAATAATAATAAGCCCAACTCTGTTATTATTATTATTATTATTATTATTATTATTATTATTTTCCATTGACAATTTTTTTTATGTTTAATTTTCTATTTCAATGGATTTTGCCTTCCTTTTCCCTTTTGTGCAACCTGGAGACATTAAAGATTATTTAAATCAGAATTGAGAAACTTTAGATATGGAGGGAGACAATCCAAGACTCATTCCCACTCCTGTTTGTAGTGATTAAGAAATAGGAAAATTAGAAATACAAATGAATTAAGATAATAACAATAGCAACAACAACAATAATAATAATTAATTTTTTTTCCATTGACAAATGTTTTAATGTCTTTTTGGTTCCATTTTCAATTTCAATGAATTTTTCCCCTCTTTTTCCTTTTGTGTAACCTGGGGATATTAAAGACTATTTGAATCAGATTTTAATCAGAATTGAGAAACTTTAGGTACAGAGGGAGAAAATCCAAGGCTCATTTCTGCATCTGTAGTAATAATAACAATATTTTAAAAGTTTTTTATTATTTTTATTTTTTATTATTATTTTATTTACAATTGTTTTCATTTTTTTTGGGTTGAATTTCAAATCTCAATGGATTTTTCCCCTTTTTCTCCCCTTTTTGTGCAGCTCAGGTCCTGTACTTCCCTGCCAAGACCCTGACCAGTGCTGGCTCCAACATTTCCTTTCTGTGCCTCTACAGGAACAGGAGTGAGGCTGTGCAGGCCAGGGAGGTGGTTTGGTGGCTGAACTTGGCACAGGAAATCCCAGCCAGCCAATATTCCCTGGTGAGCCCTCGTGTCAGCAAAGTCACCCTGTTCAACCTGAGAGCAGCCCAGCCCGGGGGAGCGTTCTTCTCCAATGCTCTCTACTGCTGCCACCAAAGCAGGCAATGTCACCAGGGGTATGCTGAGCTCTATGTAGTAGGTGAGAGCCAGATTTCCATTCTCCTTTTGGGGTATTTTCCTAGTAGGGATGGAATATTTCCATTTTAAATCCATTTATTCCCTTTT
>VRYO01002482.1:7426339-7461778 GCA_009812075.1 Sialia sialis | reverse complement strand
ATTTTTTTAAAAAGATTTTTGTTTTGTTTGCTTCATTTTGGTTTTGTTGTTTTTATTGCTGTTGTTGTCTCATTAATCAAGCTTTTCATATCCTTCAATTAGACATGGATTTTAATATCTCCTGTGAGACTGATGGGTATTTGAGTAAAATGACCTGCAGGTGGTCTGCAAACCCAACCACGCTGCTCCTGGGGAGTTTGCAGTTGAGATATCACAGGTATGGATGGCTTTTAATTCTCTTCTTGTGGTTGGAAAGCATTGCTCAAAATGTTATTGGAATGTGTTATAATTATTGATGTGATAAATATAATTTTATATGTAGTATTAGAATGTGAGAATGCAGCAGGAGAGCAGAACTGAGAGCACTGCTCAACTCGTGACTGAAATGGATGTGCTAAGACTTTAGAATATATTATGTATCATTTTTATATTAGAATATGTTATAATTATAGAGATAGAATTTATATATTAAAATAAATTAGAATATACTATTTTGTATCTATTCGTAATAATAATTATATATTATATAAATATATTATCAAAGCATTCAGGAGAAATGTAATTAGAGAATTAACAGATTCCTTATTTAGAGATACATGAGTATTTAACAGATAGTAATAATAATAATAATAATAATAATAATAATTCAGAGATACCTGAGAATAATAATAATAATAATAATAATAATAATAATAATAGGGTTTTGCAGCATTTTCCAACCTGTTTTGGAGCCAGTTCTCTTCCAGAAGATCCCTTGGATCAGTTAAAATCTTGTTCCAGGGCTCTTATCTCCAAGCTGTAAGGAAGTTAGGGAAAAGCCATTCCCGGTGGGAATGTGTGGATTTCTTGGAGCCTCTCAGGTCCTGGCAGCTCCATCTGATCTCAGTTTAACTGCTCTGAGTCTCAGATGGGACTTGGGACCTCCTGAGGGCTCCACTCAGGCTTTGATTTTCTGTAACTCTGGATCTTTTTGTTCTCTGTACATACAGGTAAGAAGAGAGGATGAAACAAATTCATTCCAAGAGGGGAAATAAATCTTGCTTAGAGATCCAAGGTTTAGCTGTGAAGGGAATATTGCCCAGAATCCCAAAATCCCAGACTGGGTTGGGATGGGAGGGACCTCAAACTCATCCCATCCCACCCCTGATATGTTGAGCTTGGTTCTTAGAACCACTCAGACAGACAGAAAACTCTTCCTGAGGCAAAAAAAATCCAGAATTTCACTGCTCTGCTGGGCTGGAGGTGCAGAAATTTTGGCAAACAGCTTCCATCAGCTCTGAGGCCTAATCCTTTGGTGGAGTTTTGAACGATCCTGGTGCCCAGGTGAATATTTCCCAGGGTTTTGTGGGCTGAAGGAATAACTGCAATGCTGGAAAGTTCAAGTGGAGGCTTTTGGGGCAGGATTAGTGCCTGGCTGAGGGCTGAAGTAGCTTTTGTTTCATCTGCCTTCACAAATACGAATATAATGAGTGCACTGCTGGGCAGGGAGCTGGAAACAAACCCCATGCTGCTCATCAGGGCTTTTATTCCCACTTTCTCACTGCTCAAGTTTAGCTAAAAATGTGATTTTCTAGTAGGAGGTGATAATGTGGAGATTTGTTCATGTTCCTGCTAGATCAGACAGTGACATTAGCACTGCCTGCAAATCCTTCCCAGATGCTGCTGTTCCTTGTTTTTGTTCTGATTTTTGTGGTTCTTTGTTCAGAGCAAGACCTGGAAGAGGAGAATGCAATGGAATTCCTGCTGCTGATCCCTTTTGGAGCTGAGAGCAGCACTGCTGTGCTGTGTGTGATGCTCTGCCTGTGGGGTTTTGTTTTTGTTGGGTTCTTTCTGCATCTTCCTCTGCAGGCGGTGCTGCCAGGAGAAACAGCTCCAGAGGGATCATGCAGTGGGAGCAGGGAATGCTCCAATCCCAGCCCCCAGAGCACAGGCACTGCTTTCATCCTGGCCACAGCAACAGGAAATTTCAACCCAGTGTAAATCTGGTGCTTCAGCTGAGTAACTCACACCCTCTCTGGCCCCTCTCCTTGCAAGTCTGAGGAGAAAGCTGGAAGATTTTCCACTCCAAGAGTTTATCCAGTTCCATTCCATCCAGATCCCAGGGCCCCTCTCCTCTGTGGTAACTGGACATGGGATTTGTAATCCAAAGTTGATGTTTTTGTGGGATTTCCATCTGCTGGAGACCTCACTGTGGCAGCTTCCCACTGGTTGCCAGATAGGATTTTGGAAGTCATTCCTGACTGGAGTCAATTCTTGGCAGACTTGCCTTGCTGTGTTTATTGCCAGTCCCTAAAATCCCACAAGTGAAGAGGGTTTGGAGCTGCCTTCTCTTGCTGTACCTGTTGCTTTTGGTTGGTTGTTCTGCTTTCCCCAGAGCCAAAGCTTTGAGGAGTGAAATGTTCTGATCCATTCAGTGCAGAGTCAGGTTCAAGATCCAGATAATCCTCAAAATCCAGGACTGAAATGTTCTGATCCATTCAGTGCAGAGTCAGGTTCAGGATTCAAATAAATCCTCAAAATCCCAGCACTGAAATGTTCTGATCCATTCAGTGCAGATTCAAGTTTAAAACACAAATAATCCTTAGAATCCAGGACTGAAATGTTTTTTATCCATTCAGAGCAGACTCAGGTTCAAGATCCAAATAATCCTCACAATCCCAGGACTGAAATGTTCTGATCCATTCAGTGCAGATTCAAGTTTAAGACACAAATACTGCTAAAAATCCCAGGATGTTTCCAGCTCCACCATTCCTTTAATTCCCTGCAGATTTACACTTGCAATGTATCAACTGAATGTGGTTTGTTTGTTTTTTTCCTCTTTCAAGGAGCCAGATTTACTGCTCTGATTTTCCAAGACTGTCTCCAGACTCAGAGGTGAAGGAATGCCAGTTCCAGGGGAATCATTCCTATGAGTGCACATTCCAGCCCATTTTCCTTTTATCTGGATACACCCTGTGGATAGAGTTTAAACATTTCCTGGGAACTCTGCAGTCCTCCCCCACTTGTGTCATTCCAGCAGATGTAGGTAGGTCAAGATCCATGAATCTCTCTTCTCTTGTGCCCCTGGATTTTAAATGGTGTAGAGAAAGAGTTTTTCCATAGGTTTAAATAAAAATATGAGTGGTTTGATATTACCTTGAAAAAAAAATTGGATTAAATGTTATTTCCATGCAGGAGCAAACTTTAAATGAAGCATCCACTTATGCCTGTTATTCCCTCTACAGAAAATGCAAGTGTTGTTTTCCAAAGTGAAGCTCATTTTTAAGGTTTTAGTTCTTTAATTGTTCAGACTGATTTGCCTGTAATTAATTAAGTTTATACTCCAGTACAATGTATTATTTACACACTTACAAATCCTTTTTAAATCATGGGGATTCTCCCAGCTCTTCCATCCTGGTGCAAAGTTCTGTGACACACAGAGCACAGAATTAAATTTGTGCTTAAATCTGGATAAAAACAAGAGGCAGGAGAAATGTTTGAGTGTTTTAAAAGCTCCTAAATGTGCAAATCACCTCTTTTATCTGCTCTGTGACACAGAGTTCACTGGATATTTTTTGGACACAAATGTGAACATGGGTGAGAGCAAACAAGGCAGCTGGACCCCAGAGGTGCTGCATGAAATAAATTTGAGATATGTAATTATGAAATAAATGGCAGTTATATAGTTATGAAATAAATTTGAGTTATATAACCATAAAATACATTTATGTGGTGACAGTGATTTATCCTGGCTGCAGGGTGCTCTGTATTGTAGTAAAGGAAAACAAACCCATCCAAAATAGAGAAATTATTTCTTTTTTGTTGTTGTTTTCTCCTCATTCACATCTGATTATCCAAAATAAGTTTATTTCAATTTGACTTGGTTAAAAAACAAGAGTTTTGGGAGATTCCTGTTCTGGAGAAGCTGGATTTGGGGGGAATTTCCAATTAATAAAATGAAAAAATTTCCATTAATCACTGCACAATGGCTGCCCCCAGCCCTTACAGGAGCTACTGCTTTCTGCAGGAGTGACCCCTTGGAAATAATAGAATCATGGAATTGCTGAAGTTGGAAAAGCCCTGGAGACCATGGAATCCAACCAAGGCCACCACTGACCATGTCCCCAAGTGCCACATCCACAGGGATTTTCAATCCCTGCAGGAATAGGGAGCCAGCACTGCCCTGGGCAGCTTCCAATGCCTGAGCACCCTCTCCATGGAGAAATTTCCCCAAATATCCAACCTAACCCTCAAAGTTTATTGCCAGGCTCTGTATTTTGCTCTTTATCCCAGGGCAGGTAACAAGTGCCAGCACCAGAATAATCTGTTGTGCTTTAAATGAGAATGAAATCCATGGAAACATTCCCAGGGTTCTGTGTTTGAGTCCTGCCTGCCTTGGAGCAGCAGAGGCTGTGAGTTACCCACCACCCTCAGCACAAGGAAAAGCCTCCAGCGTTTGATTTCATGGGGAATGGCAGTGCAGACATTGCAGTCATTTTTTGAATTGTTCCATTTTCCAGTGAAGCCTCTCCCCCCTTCTGAGGTGGGAGCAGAGCTCAGCAGGAGTTCCTGGGGGCTGCTGAACGTCAGCTGGACCAAGCCTGTCTTTGCCAGCAGGGATCTGACGTTCCAGATCCGCTGGAGCTCAGCCAGCAGGGAGGACATCCCATGGCAGGTACTTGTGGAACCCTGAAACCTGGGAGTTTGGAATTATCTGTGCTTTCTGGCACTGGCCCCTGGAGAACACTGCTTTGGATTTGGGGCCTTGGAGGAGACTCCAAATTTGAGTGATGGATTAAAATCATGGATGTGTAGTTGGAATAGAAGTGTGTGATTTCACGTGGTGAAGGGTTTGGGGATTTTAGAATACAGTAATGGGTATGGAACAAGATGGAGGTTCTTGGGCATCACCCCATCTTCATTTTGTTCTTCCTTCTGCCTTCTCCTTCCTAGTTCCAGGCAGTAATTTTTGGTTGGGCAGTTAGTGCTGCACTGTGGGTCACAGGGGTTTGGTTACTGGGTTAAAAGTTTAAATAAGTTAGCTCTTTATTGGACTGTGAGCTTTAAAACACCTTGTAACCAGCTGGATTCAGCTCCATTTTGCTCACTTTTAGCTGGTAGCTGGAAGTGCTGCAGAGCTCTCAGTACTTTAGACAAGGTTTAATAAACAACCAAGCCCAAACACCAGGAAATTCATCTCCTTTGTGTTTTTGGTCCTGACTCTGAGTGAAGGCAGAAGGAAATGAAGACACGGGGGTGCAGCTGACCCTTTACAGGTACTGTCTGCTCCATCTGGAGCTTGGATCCTTGCACTGCTGTCCTGTTGGGTGGAGCTGGTTTTTATGGCATTTATCCACAGAGGAAATCACAGCCCAAAGCATTTGCAGTGTCCACCAAGGAATATTCCTCACAAAATCCCACTTCCTCACTGGATTCACTCAGGAATTTTGACTCTGAGAGCTGCCTGGACATCCCTTTGTTCTCACTCTGAGTTTTTTGCCTTCTCTCCCAGCTTTATGAAGTCCCAAACCCTGCAGGCAGCTGGGCTGTGATAAAAGTGGAGCAGCTTTGTGTGGAATACGTGGTCCAGGTGCGCTGCAGGGAATTGGATGGCTCTGGATACTGGAGTGACTGGAGCAGAGCAGCCCAAACCCTGGTTCAGGACATGAGAGGTCTGTGCTTCAGGGTCAGGGACACCCTCAGGGCTGGGCTTTGCCACACTCAGGTGTCATTGTCCCTCCCAAATTGTTATTTTGCAGCTCCCTTGCAAGGCCCGGAGTTTTGGAGAATCGTTTCTGAGGATCCAGCGAGGAAACAGAGGAATGTGACACTCCTGTGGAAGGTGGGAGCACCTTTGATCCTAAAACCTGGAATTGCCAGAAGGGGAGTGTGACAGGCACATGAGGCTTGTGGGAATTGGGATTTGTTTTTTCTGTGTTCCTGGCAATTGCTTGGCTCATCTTAGAGGCAAGAGGTGAATCCTGGTGGGAATCCTGGGATAAAATGGGAAATGGTTTTGCCTTCTTTGCCTTAAAATGTTAATGCAGGACAGGAAAAAATTTCTCGTGCCTGTTCCTGTTTGCTCATGTGCTGCTCTGGGGCTTGAACCCTGGAAAATGTGTAAAACAGGGAATTGCTGTGGTAATCTGAAAGTCTGGCTTTCCTTTTGGCTGGGAAGAGGGGGAATAAGAGGCAGCTCTCAGGGGTGGAAATGAAGCCTTTAAAAGGACTTGGCTAAAATGACAGGAGCCAGAATATCCTCACTGGGTCCTGTTTCCTTGAAATTGGAGCTGCCCAAACAGCCTTTGCTCTGGGAATCAGGGAGTGGGAAGGAGTTCAGGAATTAATGGCCATGAATTAATGAATTGTGCAGCCCCTGATGGAGAATCACTCACTGTGCAGCGTGAGCAGGTACATCATAAAGCACCAGACCCCAGGGAACATCTCCTGGGAGGAGTTTGTGGATCATGGCACCAGCTGGACTTTTCCATGGATTGAGCCAACCCACACCATCACCATTTTAGCCATGAATTCAGTTGGGATTTCTGCAGTTAATTCTCATTTAACTCTATCCCAGCAAATGAGCACAGGTAAGAGCAGCAATAGTGGCATGTGGGAAATCCTGGGAAAGCTTTCTTTGGGATAAAATTCCCTCTGTTAGAATAAGGAATGTTTTGTGGGGATACATGGAGCACCAGCACAGCTGTTGCAAAACTGTTGGAGTTTTTGGTGCTCCTAGAACCTCTACTAAAAACATCAGTGTGTTTATTAACCTTCACTAAAACTTGTTCTTCTACTCTAGCATCTTAAACCTTTTACTTACTAAAAACACTGCAGTTCATAGTAAACTTACTTACTAACTTCCTTACTTACTTATTTATCCTAAAACTCAACTTACATCTAAACTTATACTCAAACTTATAATTATTCTTCTACGTAAACTCCCATTCTGTGTGTGAGTGGCTTAACATGTTTCAATCCATTCAAGAGTTTTAATTCAATTCCTGCACTCTGGCTCTGCCTGAAAGATTCAGGCAGGCCCTTGTCTCACTGACTCCAACACAAAACTGAGATTTCCATCATGAAAATCCTGTGATTTTTTGGGTTGGGAAAAAAGTTATCACTGGGCAATCTTCACTAATAAAATATAAAATAATTACTCAAAGAAAAATAAAATCCTGCTGGAGAATTGATCTTTCATCTCCTTTGTTTTGGGAACACCCAACATTCCTGCTGGGGAATGTTTTGTTGTTTCCAGAATGAAATGTGGTCGTGGTTTGGGCTGCCAGGGTACAGAGTCCTCAGACTTCCTGAGCAGCAATTCCTGGATTTGGCTGCACTCTGCTTAATTTATTCTTGGGAATTCAGGAGTTTAAATTTTTTTGTTAAGGGTAATTGAGGAAATGCAGTGAAAATTGGGATATTTGATGTCTGGAAGAAACTTGATCTGTTGAGTGCTTGGGACTGGTTTAGTGCAACCCAAATTTTGGTGGCTTGAAGAAAAAAATCTCTCTACTGAAGTGGGTTTATTAAAAGTTAATTAAAGTGATGAAGTGGTGAATCTTTAGCATGTGGATCCCAGATGTTTTCCCTGTTTTCCCAGTGGATGCTGTGCAATCCCTGAGTGCTTTCCTGCTGAACAGCACCTGTGTGGTTGTGGTTTGGACTCTGTCCCCCCACATCCCTGCCATCAAATCCTTTGTGATTGAGTGGAAGAACCTGAACAAAGGGGAGCAGATGAAATGGCTGCGAGTTCCTCCAGATCTCAGGAAATATTTTATTTATGGTGAGTGTGTGCTTGAAAATATAATTCATGCTGTTAATTGGTGTGGAACAGAAAATGTAGAATTTCTGAACTCTGAGCTCCTTTTCCTCTTCCCCGTTCCTAATCACTTCTATTGACCAATAAGCCAAATTTTGAAGCTCATTAGAGGATTGCCTGTTGCATTAATAATCGGTTTAAGCTCTGGAGTGAGTTCATTTTGTGGCAATACAATAAAATTAGTTCTGGAATATTGAACACACCAGCTAATTATTCAAATTAATATCTGCATTTCCACTGCATTTTGGCTCTACTCCTAGAAATTATCCCAGTAGCTCCATAAGGAGTTCATTCCATGACAGATTAACGCTGGATTGATAGTTTGAATCTTGGGATCTATAAAAGATCCATGATTGCGCTCCCTGGGCTGCTCTGAGCTCTGATCTGTGCCCCTGTGGAGGGAATTGTTTAAAAATGGATGACAGTGGATTCCAAAGGCTGATTTCCCTTTCCAGATCACTTTATCCTGATTGAGAAGTACCAGTTCAGCCTCTACCCTGTGTTTGCTGGAGGAGTTGGCAAAGCCAGAGCCACGGATCAGTTTGCCAAAGGTGACTGACAGGATCTTTCCCCCTGTTTTTTATGAAGTAAAAGTGACCTTTAAGTGAAAAATCTCTGTCCTGTCTGAAAAAAAAAAAAAAAAAAAGTAGTAATAAAGTCACTGTAATGTACCTACAAACAGTGAACAGACTTCAGCTTTAATTTGAAAACTCTCAGTGGGCTGAGCTGAGTGAGGGATTAAACTCCTGTTTAAAATAATTCCTTTTTGTCTGTTTATTCCCAAGGGAAAGGTTTGTCCATGTGCAATAAAACTGTTGCTCAAGGTTATTTCCCCATCTGAACTGTTGTTTCTGCTATTTGCTATTTCTCTCTTGCCAACTGTTTGCTCCTGGACATTCATTTTGCTGCATTAATAGCTGAACTCCTTTATTTCCAGGGGGATTTGAAACTGGGAATAGTGGCAGCCTCCACCTGGTTCTGCCAATTGTTTTTTCCACCTCAGTTTTGCTGCTGGGAGCGGTGCTGGTGTCACACCAAAGGTACCTCCCTTGTTCCTTGTTCCCCAAAAATCCAGGTGCTGCAGCTGCACTGGGGCCACTCTGCTGAGCTGGTGTCACACAATCCCAAACTGGTTTGGGTTGGGAGGGACATTAAATCCCATCCAGGGCCACCCCAAGGACACCTTCCACTGTCCCAGGCTGCTCCAGCCTGGCCTTGGGCACTCCAGGGATCCAGGAGCAGCCACAGCTTCTCTGGGAATTCCATCCCAGCCTCTCCCCACCCTCAGAGGGAAAAATTCCTTCCCCATATCCCATCTAAATCCCACTTCTCCAGCTTACAGCCATTCTCTGTGTCCTGTCCCTCCATCCCTTGTCCCAAATCCCTCTCCAGCTCTCCTGGGTCTCCTTCAGGCCCTGTGGGTTGTGGTCACTCAGCACAGACTGTACCCTTTATATTTTCCCACTGCCACCTGGAGTGTCCCTTCTTTCTGTTTTGGATTAAATTTGGGCCATTTCTCACCTCTCCCATGCTGATTTCATGGCCACAGTGCTGTGGATGAATCCAGTGGCAGAGATCCCTTCCCTGCTCAGTGCAGCCCCAGTGGGAGCAGCACCAGCTCCAGCATTTCCCTGCCATTTCAGGATGAAGAAGCTGCTCTGGGAGGATGTTCCCAACCCCAAGAACTGCTCGTGGGCACAGGGAGTGAATTTCCAGCAGGTTTGTGTTTTCCTGGGGCTGCTGCTCCCTCCCACCAGGGCTGTTGTTCCAGCTCTGTCTCCAATGGAAGTCCAGCCCCTCTGGATTTCACCCCTCTGGCTCCATCCAGAGGTTCCCATTTCCCAGGCCTCTGCAATATGCATGGGATGTGATAAATACCTGCCAGTTTTGAATAGGTGGCAGATGGTGGCCTTTGCCAAAACAGCCCTGGCCTTGGCTGGGAGGGGTTTGGTCTGTGTTTGCTGAGGTGTCCATGGAGAGGGGAAGGGATGCAAACATCTCCATCAGTGATAAAGCACATCATGAGCAGAAAAAAAGGTTATTTTCATTGTTTCAAAGCTCCCTGTTCATTTTGATGTGGGAAGGTGAGGGATTTGTGTGGGAAAAATCCCAAATTCAGGACCCAGGTGTCACCAACGAGTCTGGACTGAGTAGAGCTCAAGAGTTTTGCTCTTTGCTCTGATTTCCCACTACTCTGAGCATTTTGACATTTCCCTCATTATTTTGGCAGCTTCCCTGATGTAGAAGATGGTTTGTTAATCCACAAAAAACCTGGGTTTATCTGTTTTATCCTGAATTCTTTAGGAAATACAAGGGAATTTTCCTCTGAAGTGCTGTCAGTTCATCCTGGTGGATGATTTCCATTAGGGAACAGTAAATGCTGCATTTCTCCCAAACAGAGGTGTTCAAATATGCAGCTGCTAGTCAGGTGGGAATGCTCCAAAAATCCTCTGGAAAGGCTGAATTTGACCTGGAAAATCCAATCCTAGCAGGGACAGTTCCTTCAGCTGTTGTGGCAATGATTAAATCTATCAAGGAAATTTTGTCCTAGAAGATTTTCGATTCTAAATTATTAAAAAACCATGTGTGAGCTCGAGGTGGCAGAATTCCAGGCTCCTGGGAGTGACCTTTGGTGTTGGATCCATAAAACTTGGAGAGTGAAATAAAGCTGTTCCATAAGAAATGAACATTAAAAACCTTTTTTTCTTGCAGCCTGAAACTCTGGAGCATCTCTTTGCCAAGCACCCCGAGCCAATGTCATGTGAGCCACTTCTGCTGGAGGCAGAGGTGCTGCTGGAAGACATCAGCATCACCAAACCTTTGGAAAAACAAGAGCCAGGAGATTTTTTAGGAATTGATTCCACATTTCCAACCTCCCAGGACTCAGAATGTGACTCAGCATGCTTCCATGAGAGCAGCAGCTCCTGCAGGAGCTGCCAGGATGGGCAGAGCAGGGCTCAGTGTGAGCTCAGATACGCCACAGTCATCAGCAATTCCCCATCCAGCCGCCTCTGCCGACGGAAAACACACCCAAGGAGTTCTTTGGAGAGCTGCTTCCTAGGGGAGCATTCCCTGGGTTTGGGGGCCTTCTCCAGTGGTGCTTGGGAAGCTGGGAGTGGGGCTGTGCTGGTGTTCCCTGGCTCCCAGCCCAGCAGGGCTCTGTCCCTGGTTTCCTCAGAGGGATTCTCGGAGCCTTTGGGTGAAGATTTTGCCGGCAGTGCTGAGAGGAGCCTGTATTACCTGGGGATAACATCCCTGCAGAAGGGACAGAGGGACATTTTCCTGGCAGGCAGCTCCAGGGGGATGTGTCAGCTCCAAAGCACGGAGGAGATGATTCTCCAGCACATCCCAACAAGTGTCAGGGAGTTTATCCAAAGCAGCCTCAAGCCCAAAGCCACCGTTCCCTATGTTCCACAGTTCCAGGTGGCCCCAGCCAAAGGGCAGGAGGCCACGGAGAAAAAGTGACAGAATCACCCCAAAATTCCGTATTCCTCAAGTTTTTCCAGGTGTTGATGCATTCCCCTGCTTTTCCTCTCTTGATTTATCCAGCTTGTTCTGGTTTTAGGTTTCAGCTGGAGCACCCAAGGGTGAGAGAGCTGGTCCAAGGCCTGGAATATTTCTGTGGGAGAAAAGCTGGAATGTGCCATTTCCTTGGGAATGATTGGTGACATCAAGTCAGCCTGGATGTGCTTGGAAGGAATGGATCAAGGAGTGAAAGGCTCAGGGTACTGCAGGAAGAGGATCCAAATTCCTCTGTCTCCATTAATAGGATGAAATATTGCATTTAAAGTATCCACATTTTCTTGTTGAACACAAGATTGCAAAAGGTGCAGTTTTACACTGACATCTCTTCCCAAGCTCTTTCCTAAGATTCCATGGGAGAAAGGACAGGAATTGGATCTTGCATTTTTTAATTTGGGGGTCCAACATGTCTGTATGGCCTGGAGAAGTCACTTTGCCTCCACAGCCCTGCCAGGAAGCCTCAGGAGGGAGGAAATCAGGTCTGGACTTTCTGGGAGAAGCAGGAAAACAAACCCACTCACATCTGCAAGCCAAAGCTATTTTTTATTTGTTTTTATTTCATAGTTCACAAGTATTTTTCTACACCTGCCTTTTCAGAGGACTGTTTTGAGGAGTGAAGGAGGATGAATTCATTGTGTATTCCAAAGAATAAATTTCTGTCAAACTTTAGAGAGACAAAACCAAAAGGGCAAAACTGACATTAAAAACCAAAGCAAGGGTGAATTTAAGCCCAGTTTAACACAAATACCCACTGCTGGTTTTGGTTAAGCTGCTGACTGGCTCTTATGGATGACACAGATGTGATGTTGTGGTTTCCAAAATATTGTGTGGGGTGAGGAATTGAAACCTGATTTGTGTTAGGAACCAAAACTCATCCCTGTGGTTGGAGAAAAACCTGCAGGACCCTGTGGCATTCCAGGCGAAGGCTGGGATGGATGCTGGGTTTGGGATTCACTTCCTGCTCTTGGGAAGGGAAGTTCTCTGGAGAATGGAATGATCCTTCCATGGAAGGATCCAGAAAAACCATTTGGTTGTGTTTGAAGATCATCTTTCTCCAGAAATAAAAAGCTGATGTTGATTTTAGCCTTTCCCAGTAATTCCATACAAACACGGGGAGGTTAACCATGGGAGTGATCAGGGAGGGTTTTCCTGGAGAATTCAGGGGTTGGGAGATGTGCAGGAGGCCTCTCCTCAATGGACACTGGCAGATTCCCAGCTTCCACCTCCTTTGGGAGCCCAGCCTGTCCTCCCTGCTTTTCCTACTGCCCAGAGCAGGTGGTGCTCCTCAGGAAAACCAATGGATATCCTCTGCAAAAATCCTGCAGGAAATGGAGAAAACCAGAGCTGCTTCAGCACAGAGAGAAGATCAGGGCTGTGCTCAGTGAGAACCAAGGATTGGATCTGTTCCTGTCCACATCTGCAATCCCAGTGCTGGTGAGGATGCTGCAAATGCAGCTCCTGACCCCCAGCACGGGGCGGGCCACAGCTCCACAAATAATTCCTGGAGCTGGCATGTCCATGCTGATGGGAGGGACACTCGATCCTGCTCCTCACCTCTCCGTGCTCCCACAGAAAGCCAAAATCTGCATATCCTGAATGCTCCATCTGCTGCCTCTGGCTCCGGTTACAGCTCCCTCGGGCAGCAGCTGCCTCGGGGAGGGACAACTGGGAACTGGGGGAACTGGGAGCTGGGGCCAGTTATTTTCCATCCTTATTTTTCCCCTCGAAAAGCCTTTCCCAGGCCGTGAGGGATCGCTGTGTTTGCAGCCACAGAAGCAAAATCTCCTTGGTTTATTCATGGCTGACACAGAGATGGGAATGTGCAGTGCCTGGGGGTTTTGGGAGGTGAGGAAGTTTTTGTCGGAGCCACAAGAAGCTCCCACTCATTCCAGAAGAATTGTCCCTTCAAGGGACACAGGTGTCATCCTGGGAGGGCGGGAAGGGGCTTTGTTCCAGGAAAAGCCCTGGAATTTTTGTCCTTGGAAATGGAGCAGAGAATTTGTGCTTGAGAGGAGAGCAGGAGAATGAACCAGGAACAGGGAGAAAGTGGGGAGCAGGGTCAAGGCATGGGGGAAAAATGGGATTCAAGTGGTGAAATCACCTCCAGCCCTGCTCTGAGGGGTCTCCACTCCTGGGTCAGTGCCTGGCAGATCCAAAGGGATTCACTTCTCTGGGGAGGAAAAACCTGTGGGATTGCATTTGGGAGCATCCCAGCGAGTGACCCAGCACAGTTTCTGTTCCCTTCACTGGGAAAATGTTGCTGCTTCTCCGGAAATGTTCCTGTGGCACAAACAACCCCATGCCAATTCCCAGGGAACCTGGGCATTCTGCAGAGAAATGGGATTTTCCTGGCATCACCAGGAAAGGTCTTTTCAGTTTGGAACAAGCAATTTTAGGAACTGTGTGCAGCTTCTGAAGTACAAATTAAGATCCTGCAGATTAATTCTCAAGAGCATTCAGGAGTGCAGCTCTTTTATGTAGGAAAATGAATCAAATCTATCATTTTCCCTTTTCCATGTCATGTGCACCTACAGTTAAATCCCCCTTTTTATTTTTTTAGTTTTGAATCTGGGATTGGTGTTTGAAGCAGCAAAAACTTCCCTTGCCAGGGATTTGGAACTTGATCATCTTTTAGGTCCCTTCCAATCTAGGTCATTCCGTGATTCCCTGATTTAAAAGCAGAGATCAGTACATCCTTCAAATCCTTACCCAGGCCATGATTTTATTGTGGATATTCCAGATTTATGTTCTCTATTGGAGAAAAGGGAATTCAAATGCAGGTTTCTGGTGGGAATTTCTGCAAGAGGAAATTCCATTCCTCCAATCTTCCCTCTGCTGGGAAAGCAACTCGTCTCAAGGTTTGAATTCAATCTGTTTGGGGTGTGCATCCAGGTTTTTCCCAGTAAAACACTGGGATTCCAGCACCTGCCCCAGTGCCCAGATCCTGCTGGACACACAGCCCCAGCAATACCAAAAGGACCTCAAAAAACTGAAATTTCTTTCAGGAAGAGCCAAACTGGGAAGCAGGAAGGTAGAGGAAAAGCAGGAGGGTTTGGCAGGTGCCATTGTGCTTGCTAATGATCCCAAAATTAAAATGGGAATTTGTTAATGAGTGACTGTGTTTGTGCCAGAGCTGCCAGGGCTGGGCACTGAGAGCTCTCCCCAGGAAGCTGCAGAGCAGCCCTGATGGCTCCTGGAGTAATGATAGTGCTTAGCTTTTTTATTTTTTTGCTTTTACTCATGGATGCCTGAGAGATGCATTTAGACTTGGTTGTTTATTCGATGTTATCTGAAGTACAGAGCGTTCTGCAGCATTTCTAGTTAACAAGTTAAAAGCAAGAAAATGGAGGTAGGTTTAGCTAGTTATGAGGTCTTTTGAAGGCTAACTATTTAATTTAAAACTAACATTTATATTATTTATATTTTTGACCCAATAACTGAACGCTTGTGACCTGCACTGTGGGATTTTCTGCCTAACTAAAAACTGCTTTTTGAAATCATGAAGAAGAAGGAAGAAGAAGGAGGAAAATGACAATGCTCAAGAAACTCCATCTTGTTCCTAATCTAAAAACCTAAATTCAAACCCCTTCACCATACAAAATCACACGCTTCTATTCGAATTACACACCCATGATTTTCACTGCATCACTCAAATTTGGAGCTTTCTCCAGGGCCCCAAGTCAAAGCAGAGTTCTCCTGGGGGTCAGTGCCAGAAAGCACAGAAAGTTCCAAACTCCCGGGCTCCAGGGTTCCAGCAGAATAACGCAGCAGCCTGCTGGGAGGGAGGGATGGAAAACCCCGGGATGGCGGAAGGGACAGCCCGGGCTGGGGGGATGGATGCTGATGAAAAGCAGGGGCAGCGAGGTCTGGGGGCTTGTGACAGGTAAAGGGCACGGCAGTGCAGTTCAGAGATCATTCAAGGGTCTTTTTTATCACCTTTTTTACACACAGCTCCGTTTTCCCCCTTTTGCCATCGTCCTGGATAGGCCCTTTTGGGATGCAAATGAAGCTCATTTCCTAGTCCTGAAAAGGGGTTCAAAAGCAGCCATTTATCCCCCGAGATCCAAGAGGAGAGTTAGGGATGGGTGACAAACACAAACCCAGCCGGTGCGACTTCCCCGGAGCTTTCCCAGCAAAGAGAGCAATTTCCACATGGATCCAGCAGCTGCAATGGGGAAGGAGCAACCTGGGCTGGGGGATGGGCTTTGATATCCATCCAAACCCAAACCATGGTGGCATTTCAGAATTCTGTGAATGGGATTTTCTAATTCTGTGAATGGCTGGGATGGAAAAACCAAGGAACAGCTCTGTTAGATCTCCCAAATCCATCCAGGACACACAGGTGGGCAGGAGACCCAGCTCAGGCTGCAAAGGAGCACTCAGAGCCTCATCTCAAGCTTCCAGCGACGATTAAAAATCTGGCAGGGGAAGAATTGTTTAATCTGGTGCCTGCTGAATGTCAGGAGCTCGTTGGAGACCGGCTGCTGTTTGCAGGAACAGCTTGGAATCCCTCTGCTCCAGCTGGGTGGTCAGGAAAACTCCAGCTGGATCGTCAGGAGATCTCCAGCTGGATCATCAGAACTCCAGCTGGATTGTCAAGAGAACTGCAGCTGGATCGTCAGGAGATCTCCAGCTGGATCATCAGAACTGCAGCTGGATTGTCAGAACTGCAGCTGGATGGCCAGGAGAACTGCAGCTGAGTGGTCAGGAAAAACTCCTGCTGGATCATCAGGAAAACTCCTGGATCATCAGAACTGCAGCTGGATCATCAGGAGAACTCCAGCTGGATTATCAGGAAAACTGCAGCTGGATTATCATCAGAGCTGCAGCTGGGAGAGCAGCACCTCCCTCCTGAGCACAGGGAGCAGCAGGGACAGCGATGGACTCAGCCCTGCTCCCCATTCCTGCTCCCTGAACCACCCCCACACCCTGTGAACAACTTCTGCCTGGAGCAGGGATGGGTCCAGAGATTCCTTCCAGCAGCTCCAGCTGGAGTGAGGGATGTTGGGTTTCTTTTTGTTTTCAGTCAACAGCGTTTTGAATGTGCTCTGAAAGTAAAAAAAATGTTTTAGGTTGCTGCTTGTCTTGGAGCTGGGAAGGATCTGGAGCAGCAGGAGAGGCTGAGGGAGCTGGGAAGGGGCTGGAGAATCCCTGAGGGAGCTGGGAAGGGGCTGGAGAATCCTGAGGGAGCTGGGGGGGCTCAGCCTGGAGAAAAGGAGGCTCAGGGGACCCTTGTGGCTCTGCACAGCTCCCTGACAGGAGGGGACACCGGGGGGATTTGGGATCTGGGAACAGGGAACAGGGCCAGGAGGAGGAAAGGGCTTTGAGTTACTCCAGGGAAGGCTCAGTTTGGATATTATGGAAAATTTCCTCATGGAAAGGTTGTTCAGCCCTGGCACAGCTGCTCAGGGCAGGGTGGAGTCCCCATCCCTGGAGGGATTTAAAATCCCTGTGGATGTGGCACTTGGGGACACATGGCAGTGGTGGCCGTGGCAGTGCTGGGAAATAATTGGACTTGATGGTCTCAGAGGGTTTTTCCAAGATTAATGATTCCAGGATTCTATGATTTTATAACTGTGGGAGCTTTTTTCTCTTTTTGCCATCAGCTGGATGTGGAAATAGATGTTGGAGCAGGAACCCTGCCCTCATCCCTGGGAGGACTCCAATCCAATTCCCTGTCTGGAGCTGGGAGAGATTGCTCTGAACCCCTCGAGCTCTGTGGCCTCTCTGGCTGAAATAGGAAAGTTAAAACTGCACAGATGGAAATTCAAGAGATCTGAAGATTATTTCCCTGCAAGTCCTGCTTTGTGTCACCTGCCCAGACTGTTTCAGTCGTGACAGCACCCAGAAACACAAGCCAGGGTTGCCAGGCTAAAACACAGAAATGTTTCTTGGTTTAAAAATATGTTTTCTTTTTTACTTTTTTCTTTCTTTTTTGTTTTTGTAGGCAAAAAGACAGTGGAACCTTTCCTGCCACTTTGAGATCCTTTTTCCCACTCCATAAAAGCCAATCCTAGGATTAGGAGCTAAAATCTTTATGGCCACAGCTTTGGTGTGGTTTTAGGGAGCTGGTGTTAATTGACTGAGCTCTTCACAGAGAGGAAAATCCCTTCCCTGGACACTTCCCAGACTCTCCCTGTGAGGTAGGCAGGCCCTGGCACAGATTTCCCATCCCATCCAAGGCCAGGCTGGAGCAATCTGGGATAGTGGAAGGTGTCCCTGCCCATGGAGAGGGGACTGGATAATCCCTGAGGTGCCTCCCAACCCAAACCACCCTATTCCGTAAGGAATTCAAACTCTCATGTCAGGGTTTCTCATATCTTGTTCATATGTTACTTGTGTTTATTTAGACAGAATTTTAGCTGCTTCCTCCATCAAATCCAAGGACCTTCCAGCCTTGGCTGTTTTGCAGGATGAATAATCTTGTCAGTGGCTATTTTTTCCCCCAGGATTCAGACACAAAACCTCCTCCAGTTGGATAAACTGGGCTGGGGACAAGCTGTGGGTTCAGGGCTGGCAGCAGAGAGGAGAATATTCCTCAGCCCCTCTCAGGCCTGACCCACAGCTCCTCCTGCACCCTCCCAGGATTGGGATGCTCCCAAAGAACTCGGGATGAGTCAGCTCCGTGTCTGCCAGGCTGCTGTGAGGGGGAGGAAGAGGAGTGAGGAGCTTGTGCTGATCCAGGGAAGCTGCAGCACAAGAGAAAAGTGACAGAAGCTTCTTCCTTTCTCAATTCCTTGCCTGGAAAATCTGACTTTTCCTGTCCTTCCTGCTAAACCCACACCTGATGCCTTGGTGGCACCTTTGGGGCTTCCAGGAAAGCTGAGGCAGTGGGAACATCCAGCTTTTCCAAAGCAGGCACAACATAATCCTAACCCACCTTCCTGCTGGTATTTTTTCTGCTCTGTTCCATGTTATTTTCCAGAGCATCCAGCACTTCCCACCTCTGTCAGGGATGATGCCCATGGCTGAGGACTGGAGCCCATCCTCCCTCCTAAAGCCCAGGCTACAGAGAAAATTGGGAATCTGAGAACTCACATCCCAGGAAGTGCTGCAATGTTCCTTGCTGTTGCCTTTCACCAAAATATTTGGATTTCCAGGTTTGTTTCAGAAGGAGAAATCATCCATGGAATCACCCTCATTGTTTTGGGACTATGACAAATCCTTCCTGCTTCCCATCTCCTGCACCTGCTTTATGGATGAGAAATTCCAGTGCTTCCACTCCAGCCCTGGCATTGCTCCAGGGAAGTGTCTGCCTTTAAAAGCTGCCCAGCATTTTCAAAGTGATAAAAAGCTTCAGTGTCTCCATCAGCTCCTGCCCTTTTCCTAGCAAAGCCACCCTGTTGGAGAGGAGCTGGTTTATTCATTTCCATGCAGGATTTGGGAATCCACAGCAGCCTCCTCAGCCACTCCTGAGAGGGAAAAACCTCATCAACGCCTCCCAGAGGGATTTTTGGAGGGGGAGGAAGCACATCCTTCACTGCACAGCTGCTGCTCCACACACTTCTCCCAAATAAATCCCTAATAAAACTCCAGCAAGCAAAGGGGGGATGGAATGTCTGCCCTGCACCTCTTGCCTCCTTGCTCAGCTTCTCTCTCCCTCTTGATGTCAAAACCAAAATTCTTCTACTCCTGGGATGAGATGGGCAGGGGAATTTCCATTGCCTGATCCCAGCATCTGTTATATCCCATTTAATTCCTGTTTATTTGATATCCATGAGCTTCTTCAGCTCCTTCAGCTGGAAGGACAGAGAAGGGAGCACAAACATTCATTAATTCTGCCCAATTAATTAATTCACTCACGGATCTCTTACAGTATCCAGGGGATTTGTTTCCTTTCCCCGTTTCCATCCTGTCCTGGTAATCTCCCAACAATCCTCCCTCAGTTCTCACCTGAATCCCTTTTCCTGACACCAAGATCTTTATGGAAGGGCAGAGAAGATGACAAAAACATTTGGGTTTGATGAGCTGAGGGCACAGAGGGGAAAAATTCCTGTGTGGAGTCCCTGGCTGGCTTTGCTTGGCGTGGGCAGTGCCAAGAATCTCCTGATCCTGCCTGAAAAGAGATTTTGGAGGGGGGAGGGCACCAATCCAGAGTGAACCCAGAAAATTGTGTAAAGCACCCCCAAATGGTCTCAGGGGAGGTTCTGAGGCTGCCTTGGGGGTGCTGGAGGAACAGGAATCAGGACCCCCCTTCTATTTATACCAGCCATTCTCATTCCAAACACATTTCCTGCTGCTCCCTTCCTGTTCTAATGGGAAATGGATCCTTTGACAGGACCTCACCAAATCCATTTATCCTGTTCTGTTCCAGCTCTCCTACCACATTTATCACCCAAGGATCTGAGTGCATTCAGCACAACCACAGACATCTGCCAGCTTATTTTTTTTCCCTCTTAGTCTCCTCAGGAGAAAAAAATGAAATGAGCGCAACAGTTTTCCTATTTTAGGAAGTTGGACTTTTCCCCCAGCCTCTCTCCCACAAACATTGCTTTAATTTTTTTTTCTAGCAGAGAAAACAAAACCCCACAGGATTCACATCCTCAGGTTTGATCATTTTTTACTTTCCAGAAACAAAGCTGGACCATCCCTCCACTGCCCAGCTCTAGGGAAAGGGTCAGGAATATCAGGAATACTGTTCCTCTCACCAGGCAGCTTTTTGGCTGGGGGATTGGGAGTGTGAGAATCTTGCACCACAATGGGACAGAAATGGTCACAAGTCACAGGGAAATGAGGAAAAACATCACCTGGGCTGGTGAGAGTCAACAATGAATCCCAAAAATCTTCCTGAGCTACTGCCTGGAGTGATCCCTGTGCATCATCTGTATGGTGTTGGCACTTAAATCATGGAATGGTTTGGGTTGGGAGGGACCTTAAATCCATTTAATCCCAAACTCTGCCATGGCAGGGACACCTTCCACTGTCCCAGTGTGCTCCAAACCCATCCAATCCAGCCTTGGACACTGCCAGGGACCCAGGAGCAGCCACAGCTTCTCTGGGTACCTGTGCCAGGACATGCTCACCCTCCCAGCCAGGAATTCCTTCCCAAAATCCCATCCATCCCTGCCCTCTGGAAGCCATTCCCTGTGACCTGGCACTCCAGAACTCTGGAGTGTTCACCCCCAAATGTTCATCCCCTGCCTGGTTTTGGGGCCTTGCCAGGGGAGGAACACACAGAAAGGAATGTTCCCCTTCAGGGAGCAGCCTCAGCCTCGTTGTGCATCATCCTGGGAATTGCTGAGTGGAAAGCAGAGGGATCCCAGCCTAAAAGCCGGGAAGAGAGAGGCGGCTCCTCCCGCCTGCTGAGGGAGCTGTCCAGTTCTGACTCCCGGAGAAATCCTTCACCGCTTTTGGTCAGAGGTGCTCCTGGAGGTGCCTCGGGGCAGCTTCCCTCAGGACTCTCCCAGGAATGGGGCGATTTGGCCAGGAAGAGAAGCTGGATAACCAAACATCTCCAGGATTTCACAATCACAGAACGGTTTGGGTTGAAAAGGACCTTAGAGATGACCTGAAACGCGATCTCTGAGTTCCTGTGTGCCTGCTGGGTGTGTCTGAGAGCTCAGAGCCGCTGTGGGAAGGACAAGCGCACTGGGCTGGCGCTGGGGAGTGACCTTTTCCCAAGGATCTCAGCAGGATTTATGGATATGAAATCCTTTGGGATGGTCAGAGCTTCTGGATAGTGAAAATCAGTGCCTGTGAGTGGCTTTTGGTAACTGCAGCAGGGCAGGGAGGGCTGCAGCTCTGAGGATTCTGGTGTGGATCAGGAGTGCTTGCAGCCTCTGGAATTCCAGAAATGACTTCTTGGAGACTCAGCAAAGGGAGAGAAGAGCGACACGAGCCCATGATCCCATGGCAGCAGGAGCTCTGAGCAGTTCCTTCCTTTCAGCGTTCCCTGCCAACATCCCAGCTTCCAGGAGGATGTCAGGGAGGAGAGGAGGAACCCTGGCAGCTGCAGACAGGAACAGGGTGAAGCACTGCTGCTCTTCCCAGCCTCTGGAATTGCATCCGTGACTCTCAATCCCTCCCTGGATCAGGATTGCTGATCTCTCTTGTTGCCAGGGAGCTAAACAGCTTGGATGTACTGCCTGAAGGCTGGGAATGACCAAGAGCAGGATTTGAATTTCCCATGTCTTGTTGTCTGGAAGAGCAGAGTTTCTTTCAGCCATTTTTCGGGAATTCTGTATCCTGCCCTAATTTGTGTTGTGCTTACAGATAAGTGACAACTCCTAAATATTCCAAAGATTTGCCTAAACCACAGGATTTACACCTAGAATCCAGAATTGCAGAAGTGACTTTTCTGTAGAGTTTCACAGAGTTTAACAACTTTGCACACCAAACTCAAGATTCCTCACATTTGATCTGTGTCCAAGGCAGCGGAGAGGGAGGAAAAATTCACCTTGTTTCTCCTCACTGCAGCTCACATTTTGTAAAAGGTATTGGCATGTTGAAATGTGATGGATAATTTATTTTATATTTTAAAAGAAACTCCTGTATAGTATAGAAATCTCTCCATTAATTATTGACTCTTCAATTTACTGAGCTGGACAGACAATCTTTTCTCCTCTGTATGATTATGTGGCACAAAACTTTCATTCAATATTGTTCTTTTAATGCATAAAGAGTGGTTTATCAAGATCTGCTGTGGTATGGCCTATGGGTCTGTGGGATATTGGGCCATGGGATGGGACTTGAGCAAGAATCCCAACACAGCAGCCTTCTGTTCACTTTTCAGAGGCTGCAGTCACGAATCCCTGGAAAAAGTCAGGGGGGTGTGTGTCATCCACAAAGAACCAGTTAAACTCTTCATTTAAGAGGTTTTATAATGAATGGATTTTATTTTTCCCTGCTGGACTCTGAGGTTTTGGGGAATTGGGGTGGGTTCTTTAAGCCTTTCAAATGCCGCTTCTCAGCCCTGAAGACGAGAAAATTCCTGTTTTACCATGTGAACCAAGTCTTCATACTCCAGAAACTTGGCCTTTGATGAGGACATCAAACACCCAAAGATCTCATGTTTAGGATGAAACAGAAGTGACAACCCATTTATGTGCTGGGTGTTTGGGGTGGTGTGACCGGACAGCAGCTCCCACAGGTGTGACATGTGACATTAAATCTTTGAGCTCTTGTTTGCTCACCTCCCTCACAAGGGAGAATTCCTCCCCAAAATCCCACCCCAGCCTGGCCCAGCTGTACCTGCTGCTCCTCCTGGGTGTGGAGTGTCCTTTGCTCCTGGCAACATTCCCTAGGGAGAGTTCTCCAACCATCACCTCTCTCCTGCTCTGGCCCTATGGATGCAATGATATCGATAAATTTGTCTTTGATTCCTTGGCATCCCAGAGTGGTCTGGCTTGGAGGCACCTCGGCGCTCCCCTCATGCCACCCCGCCGTGGGCAAGCACTAGCCCAGGTTGTTCCCAGCCCCAACCAGGCTGGAATTTGGCTGGACGGGGGGGGACCGGTGGCCGGGCTGCGGCGGGGGAGGGACGGACGGAGCGGGGCGGGACGGACGGAACCGGGAGGGGAGAGCGGAGCCGAGCGCGGAGGGAAGGGGAAGGAAGGAGCAGAGCGGAGAGAGGAGGGAAGCAGAGGGAAAGGAAAGGGCGGAAAGGCAAAGCAGGGGAAGGAGAGGGAAAGGAAGGCAAGGAGAGGAGCGGGGAGCGAAGGGAAGGCAGGCGAGGAGCCGAGCCGAGCCCAGCCGAGCCGCCGGCGCTCCCCGGGGCCGGCCCCGCTCGCTCCGCAGCGCTGGGGAAGCGCGGCCGCCGCTCCGCCGCCAGCGCCGGGGCCATGGAGCGCTGAGGGGCTGCGGGAGCCTGAGGGGAGCCTGAGGGGAGCCCGAAGAGAACCGGAGGAGAATCTGCGGGGAGCCCGAGGGGAGCTTGAGGAGAACCTGCGGGGAGCCCCCGGAGCCGCCGCCGAAGGTAAACGCTGCCCGCCTGTGGGGCCGCGGCCATCGCTCGGGGCCGGGGCTGATGGCACCGGGCTGGGAGGGGACCCTGCCCGGCCCGGCCCTGAGGGGATCCCGGTGGGTCCCGATCCCTTCTCCGTGCCCGGCTCTGAGGTGGCACCGGGCTCTAAGGGACCCTGACCTGAGGGGATCCCGGTGGGATCCGGTCCCTGCTCCGTGCCTGGCCCTGAGATGGCACCGGCTCTGAGGGGACCTTGCCCGGCCCGGCTCGGCCCTGAGGGGGTCCCGGTCCCTGCTCCGTGCCCGGGGCTGAGATGGCGCCGCGCTGTGAGGGAGAATCCTGCCCTGAGGGCGTCCCGGTCCCTGCTCCGTGCGCGGTCCTGAGGTGGCACCGGGCTGTGAGGGGACCCTGACCGGCCCTGAGGGGATCCCGGTCCCTCCAAGCCCGAGGCCGATGGAGCCCAAGGACCGAGTCACTTGTGGGGTGTTTGCCTGGCCCCAGTTAAGTTTTGTCGTGTCCTCAAGACATAAAAACACCCCAACAAACACGGGTTGCGGTTTGCCAGACAGCGGATGTACACTTTAATCTTTTTTTTAAATTACTTTGTTTCTGCGCTCACAGCACCTTTTAGGTATTTTGTGTGTATTTTTATTTCGCATCAATTTCTGCCTATATTCTCGCTGCCTCGAGTTTCTATTGGAGCCGCTCATTTTCTCTGGCGCTGAGGCTGCCCTGGTTCCACAGAACCGCATTCCCGGGATTTGCTCCTTCCCAGCCCCGTGGCCTGGGGGCCCTGCAGGATTCCCCTTCCCACACATCCCAAAAACCTTTCGGGAGCGACCTGCAGCCCGGATCCGCGGAACTCCGCTGGGATGAGCGCTGCCGATGCTCCTGTGCCGGAGACATTTCCTCTGCATCATTTCCCTGCCATGTGCTTTGAGTCAGTTTGTTTTTCCTGAGCCTCCTTTTCCCAGTCCGGAGCCTGGTGGGAGCCGCGAGTTCAGAGAGGATCTGGGAGGTGTTCCCTTGGTGTGGCTCCACAAAGAGGAGCTTTTTTCCCTCCTCAGGTAGAGGTTGATGAATTATAAATCAATTCTGGGTAGGAACGAGGTGTTTGCTGTGATCTCTGGGGCTGGGAGGGCGCCGAGTTGTTTTGTGTGATGCTCAGCATCTGTTGCTACAGGAAACATCCCAAGAGATCCTCGACTAAAGAGAGAATGCCTGGTAGATCTCTCTTGTATGAGACCCTTCTCAGCAGAATCCATACAATACCTTTTGTTTTTTTCCTCTGAAATCCTGGTCTCCATAAGAAGCAGCAGTGAAAGAACTGAATAATTGCATTTGCAGGTCATAAATCCAGCAGAACAGGGAACTTTTTTAGGCCACTATGAGAGAGATGCTCGTTTGTAGCATCCCTCATTATCAGCTCCAGACAGGGAGCTGCTGGTTAAAAAGGTTATGAACAGATCTGTGATCTATAAATCATCTGGAATAAAAGCTTGTTAGCACAACAAGTGCTTTTCCAGGCACATTATTCATTGGGATTCTCTATTTCTCTTGTCATCTCATCTATTTTAATGTAACCTTGTGCCTGCTCAGGTGCTCCAGGTACAGCTGTATCCTACTTTTTTTCTCATTTTTGGACATTTTAGATTCCAGGAATTTTTTTTTAGTGCAATGTTTAAATGTGAAGCTGAAGCAGAGGACGATATTGAGTCTTTTTGGCTGTTTTTTCCAAAAACATATTCAGGTTTTTTTCTCCACCACTTCTGTATTTACTTTCCCAGCTCTTCCCACATCACATGGAAACCTCTCCTTATTCAGCATTCAAATCCTGATTTATCCATCAGGAAGCTTAACCCAGATTAGCTGAGTAATCGTCTCTGGAAACACTAGGCTCCTTTAAAAAGTCATTCCAATCAAATCCCTGGAATTTCCATATTTGAAATGAATAGCCATGGATAGGGAAATCCTGCCTAAAATGGCACTTTTTAATTGGAATGGTTTCTTTTACCCAAGCATCCTTTCCTTGGAATGATCCATGTGAAGCTGTCCCTGGAGAAATGGGGGAAGTTTTAAACAAAAATAGTGACAAAACAGTACTTGGAAACACCTTTATTCCTTTAAATTAAATGCCTGTCTTTCCAATTTTCAATCTTTACATAGTTCCCTCAGCAGAGAAAATTGGATAATTGTGGCAGTGGGATAAATACAGCCTTGGCAGATGGAAAAAAAAAACCCAAACAACATTGGAAAAGTGTAAGACAAATAATGAGGTGAAAAAACTCCCTCAAACTTGATGCCTGTTGCAGACAGAGGAGAGGATATTTATATGAAATATTGCTTTGAAGGAAAAGAATTTTTACCTGATGTTATTACTCATGCTCTGGAGGGTTTTTTCCCCCCTTTCTCTCAGTTTAGAGAATGAAAATAATTTGTCAGCTTCACTTTGGGCTCCTTGCTGCTGCAGTGTTTTGGTTTCAGGCGATGCAGGGGGATGCTTGAGCTGGGGTAGCTGAATTTCAGCTGAATTTTTTGAATTATGAAAACAGCTCTCAGCTTCAAGCTTGTTTTACAAAAAAAAGAACAAATTGATACCATCCTGTTGCTGCTAAAACGTGCAGGGAAAACCAGGTTGTGCTTGCTGTTACATCTCTGGGTGTTCCATTCATCTGTGAGCCCTTCCTATCCCAAATATTTCAAGGATTTATCCATTATTCAGGTTAGAATCTTAGAAAGAGTTTGATGAATGGCACAGACAAAGTAAATTAAGAACTTTCCTCTTGGTTATGCAGCATAATTGAAAAATCCAAGCCTTTGAATTTAATTAATTAATTTTTAACTTAATTTCTCATTAGGTGTCTAATTAGACCAAGGGCCCATTTGCCCGAGTGTTCTTGAAGCACAAAACTTGGCAAAATAATCCCTGTCAATCACAGAAGTCTCCAGAAGTCTGAGAAACTTTGCAAAGGGAAAAAGACAAAAAAATGTTTAGGGAACAATAAAGAAAAGATAAAAAGGTTTATCCTTTGTGTTTTCAAGCAGTGTGAGGGATAAGAGGGAGTTCCTGGGAGATGATTCTGTGGCTGCCTCCTGTGGAATTCCTGCACTTGGTGCTGCAGCAGCTGGCACTGCTGGCAGTGATGAGAAAACAGATTAGAGGATGGGGCTGGGTTAAATCCCTGCTTATTCAGGTGCTTAAAAATGGCATTTTGTGCACCCTGAGTTCGGCTTTTCCTCATGTTTGGCCACTTAAGGACACACTTTATTTATAAATAACTCAGAGGAGGAAAATCCAGAAAATTCCCTTTTTTGTGTGTGTGTTTGTTTCTCCCTTTTCTGTCTGTTCACGTGGGGTTTTGTGGGATTTTTCCCTTTTCTGAATTTCTCTCCTGTCAGGAAGCCAAGCAAAGAGGGTTATGGATATTTTTACCGATGGGAATGAATGGAACCAAGGCTGGGAGAAGTTAAGGACAATCTTGGTGGTGCTGAAAATATAGGTTGGGAATTGGGACAGTGTGAAGCAAAGATTTGCACAGAGTGAGAGATTTCACAGAGCAAAATGAGAGAAGAAAATTGCTTGTTTGGGATTAAATTATAAAACTTGGTACCATCAAGGCTGAGCACCAGAAAAATGCTGAATTATGATCTTTAAACCGTGGGGGCTGGAACCAACTGGGTAAAATCCCTTTGGTTGGAGATGAGCTGGAGTTCACCCCAGTTTTCCATTAAACCCTGCTGTGGTTCTGGCATTCCCTGCTGGGATTTTATTTCCCCCTCAGATTTTCCTGTTGGAATTCCCAAGGAATATCACAGCGTTCCCATTGTCCTGAGAAGTGAGAAGTGAGGACATGCCAGAGTTTCAGGGGTAAATCGGATTCATTTCTGGTGACATCAGAGCACTGATGTCCCCTTTGTTTCTGGAAGAGGATGGGAAAGCTCCCCAGTGCTTTTGTGTTGTGTGGAAGGGCTGGGCTCTGCTCCCGTGGCTGCAGCCTGGGATGGCATCTGGAGGAATATTTGGAATATTCCTTTGCAGACAGCTGTTGAGAACATTCCAGTGAGCTGTTAGAGTTAACTCAGCCTCGTTGGCTCTGTAATTAATGTGCTGGGGGATAATACCCCACGTTTGACCTGATTCTGGTGGGAGCAGCTGCTGATGCTGGCAGGGCTTTGCCTGCAGTGCAGGAGGTGTTGGGGAGCAGGGGGAGCACAGAGAGCACACAAAACCCTTCTCCAGGTGCTGCTCCTTCCTTCTCTGAGCCTTCCCGGCCTGCAGGAAGCAGGACAGGGATTGTTGGCAATGAAAGGATGGGTTTTTTCAATAAAAGGATGCTTTTTTCAATTTAAAAAATGGGTTTTTTTCATTGTTTGAGGCAGATCTTGTGGAACAACAGGCAGAGCTAGCTGTGCTACAAACGAAGGTGGAGGAAGAGAGAAGAGGGGAAAGAGGTCAGCTAAAATAGATCCAAGGAAACAATCCAGCCTTGGAGACTCCAGAGAGGCAGGGAGGCACAGCAGAGAGGGAAAACTGATGCCAGGGGGGTTTATAAACCAGAGAATTCACTGAGCTCTCCTAAACCCCGAGGGAGTCTCCACCTGCTGTAGGCACAGCAGTTCCTGGGTGTTTGTGACACAGGGAAGCTGAGTGGAGCTGCCAGAGGATTTGCTCTCCAGGATTCTTTTGGATGCTGTGCTTTTTTTCCAGTGGTTCTGAACCTGGAGACAAGAAGTTGAGCCTTTGCTCAAGTAAATAAGCACCAGATTTTCAATTTTGTTTCTGCCTGGGCTCCGTGAGCTCAGGTGCCTCTGGCACATCCAAGGAATTGTTTTTCTTCTGGGAGCTAAGGCAAATAAAGGCACTGCCTGGAGCTTTGAAGGAATCTGAGACTTGTTGGAGTTTTCTCACTCATGTGCAAGAATCACCTTTGGTGCCTAAAACCTGAAATGTAAAGAAAAAAAAGGAGAATTTTCCCTTGGTGGAAGAAAACCTTCTCTAACCTTGTTGCTAAACAAAGCTCAGCTTCTGAGTCACTCCCGTGGATCTGGATTGAATATTTGCTGCCTGCAGGATGGGCACCCAGGGTAAATCCCCCCTGAGCTTTGGGCAAGGATTAGCACTGTGCTCAGATGGAAAAATAAATTCTTGTCATTGATTTTTGTCCCGTTCACACTTTTGTAATTCAGCAATTGCTGGAGGAAGCCACAGGAATAAACAGCACAGAAAACCTAGAGATTTAGGGATTAAATAAAAAATAAAAACTTTTTAGATAGATTTTTAGCGATTTAAAATCTAGGGATTGCTACAGCTCTTGGGAAATGGGGGGGATAAATCTGGAGAGGAGCCCCTTGCAACAGAGACACTTCCAAGGGTGCTTTTAAATAGTGGGAGCAGGAACTTTGGGAAGAGAGGAATCTGAAAGGGTGAATCCTCAGGAGTCACTGTCTCTGAAAGCAGCAGCTCAAGTGAGAAGCAGAAAATGATCCAGCAGCACAAGAGCTCCTGAGGAGGAAATCAGAGTGAGAGACATGGAAACCTTCATGGACACCTTAATGGAAACTTTCAGGAATCCTTCATGGAAACCTTCACAGGAACCTTCAGGAATCCTTCATGGAAACCTTCATGGAAACCTTCATGGAAACCTTCAGGAATCCTTCCTGGAAACCTTCATGGAAACCTTCAGGAATCCTTCATGGAAACCTTCATGGAAACCTTCAGGAAACCTTCATGGAAACCTTCAAAGGAACCTTCATGAAACCTTCATGAAACCTTCAGGGTGAGGCTGCTCTGTTTGGTGGGGTTCCTCTCAAGGAATAGCAGGTTCTGGGGGTGCACAGCGTGCTCAGAATTACTGCTCAGGAGTCTCCCAGGGCCTGAGGTGCCAGGGCTGAACCATTCCTGCCTGGAAATGGACACATCCCATTTAGCATTGCAGAAGTGTCACTGGGACTGCTCAGGATTCTCTGTGTTCCAGCTGGGATTTGCTGCTGGTGATTGAGGTCCCAGTAACAGCAGCTTGGGCAGGAGCACAGCAGGAAGTGTGGAATATTCTCGGAGAGTTTGGATTCCCAGCACTTCTTCCAGAGGTGGTGCTCTTCCTGCAAAACTCTGTGTGAATCTTTTGGGATCCTCAGAGGAAAACAGGGAGCTTTTCCCAGGTCGTCATCCCCTTCTCCAGGATCTCAGTGATGAGGGACAGGACAGAAAGACCAGAGCAAGATATGAGGGTTCTTTGGAGAGTTTGGATTCCCTGCACTTCTTCCAGAGGTGCTTCTCTTCCTGCTGGAAAACTCTGTGTGGATCATTTGGGATCCTCAGAGGAAAAACAGGGAGCTTGTCCCAGGTTGATCCCCTTGTCTAGGATCTCAGTGATGAGAGACAGGACAGGGAGAGCAGAGCAGGATATGGAATATTCCTGGAGAGCTTGGATTTCCTTCCAGAGGTACAGCTCTTCCTGCTGGATAACTCTGTGTGGATCTTTTGGGATCCTCAGAGGAAAAACAGGGAGCTTGTCCCAGATTGTCATCCCGTTCTCCAGGATCTCAGTGATGAGGGACAGGACCGGAAAAGCAGAGCAGGATGTGGGGGTTCTTTGGAGAGTTTGGATTCCCTGCACTTCTTCCAGAGGTGCTGCTCTTCCCGCTGGAAAACTCTTTGTCAATCTTTTGGGATCCTCAGCGGAACACAGGATGTTTGTCCCAGCTGATCCCTGGGGAGAGGCCTCTCCAGGGCAGTTCCAGGGCAGGAGAGCAGCTCTGGGGGTCCATGGGGGAACAGCACCCTCTGATCCCCAGGATTCCAGGGCAGGAATTGTCTGAGACAATTCCAAAAGAGGCTCCTCATGGCCAGCTCCAGGAAAAGTGTCCTAATTGTTATTAATAATCCCAAATAATTGTTGGGATGCTCTTTCCCGCTGCTTCTTCCCAGGCTGGGAGAAGAGAATATTCCTGAGTTGGTTTTTTGTGCCTTTTTCTTTCCCTTCTTTCTTCCCTCTGCATTCAATTCTCAATTCTGCATTTCTTTTCTGGAATTCATCCCAAAATTCCTATCCCAAGCCCCTTTCCTAATGAATCCATGAAATCCCTGCCTGTACTTCCATTGTTTGATGATTTTTGTGTGTGTCCAGTTCTGGGTCTGTGTTTTTCCCGTTTTCCTTCTTCCTGCAGGAGCCACAGCAACACTGTGGGTTTTTTTCCCAGCTGCTTGTGATGAAGCAATTCCAATAAAAATGGAAGATTTTTCCATGCCTTTTTCCCAGAAAAGTGAAAACAAGGCAGTGTTCAAATGAAGTCAGGCAGAAGAAAGACTAAAATAAACATTTATTTCATCTCTTTCTTAATTTCCTTCTGAAGCCATACTCCCAGAAATCCAGTTATTTTTTTAAAAAGGGAAAAAAACACAATCCAGTCACAAGCACTGAAAAGAAGGAGAAAAATACATTTTTATCATCTTTCCTTGTTTTTTAATCACCCACTCTCAGCATAAAAATGTTTAGTGCAAGACTCCTGTCATGTAAAATAATTGTAATTAATTCCTTGAGTCAGGACTGTGTAGGAAAATTCAGGAGGAATTTCCTAAGTGCAGGATCAGGGATTTATTAAACTCACAGAAAACCAGAGAAGCTTTATTATTAAAAAATAATGATTTAGCTCTGAGCAGACTCTCCCTGACTCTTAAGAAGCTTTGGTGAGTTTTGCTGGATGAAATATTGGACTTTTTTATGACCTGAGGTGTTCCCGGTGTGGATTGAGCTGGGGAAACCGAAGCAGCATTTTTGGGGTTGATTGTTTATAAAGCAGGAACAAGCAGGGGAAATCTCAAATCCTCTCTTGGAATGGCAGCTAATCCCCCCAATTCCCTTTTCCCTTCCCAGAATTCAAATTGGGATATTCCTGGAAAATTCCTGCCTCTTCCTTTTCCCGTTTTACCCACCAGAGTTATTGAATTATTCCATTTTTGTCCACCCTGTGCTGTCTCATGGATCCAACACCAGTTTGGTGTTGGCCATTTCCTTCCGTGCACAGCAATTCCTACATTTTTGCTTGGATAAACCAGATTTTATTTAATTTCTCAGGAAACCAAAGCTCTTTTGGTTTTTATAATTGATATTGTGCCCTTGGGACAAGCCTGGATTGATGCTGGGAATCCTGTGGATTTCAGATCCTCACTAACATGAATTATTTTTGGGATTGTGGCTGCACTGATGGGTTTTTAAAGGGCATTTGTAGGTGTGTAACAACTGCCCTTTAATCAGAGGGATGAAATTAATGGAAATTTGTCATTTGAGAGGGAAAAAAATTGGAGGCAGCACAAAAATGTTCGCCCTGTGTTTATCTGTGACTCGGTGACTAAAGCAGGGTTTTCAGGCTGGAAATAGAATCCACTCGTCATTTCCATGATTTGGAAAGTGTAAAATATCTGGGGAGGGCTTCTTTCCCAGCTGGAAATAGAATCCAATCGTCATTTCCATGATTTGGGAAAGGATAAAATATCTGGGGGGAGTTTCTTTCCCAGCTGGAATTCTGGATTTGGATCCTCTTCCCTTTTCCTGCAGAGGAGGGGGACAGGAGTGTTCTCCTGGCTGAAAACCATCCTGTGTTTTTCATGGCTCTGCTGATGGCTTCAGTTCTGCATTCCACACCTAAAACTGGGGATTCAGTGGGGAAAAGAACAGGAATGCTTCATTCCACACCTAAAACTGGGAATTCAGTGGGGGAAAGAGCAGGAATGCTTAATTCCCAAGGCATTCCAGCTGCAGGAAGTTCAGTTCTCCTTTGCACCCAGTGCTTTCCATAGTTTTGGGTTGGTATTTGAAGTGGGGCTTTCTTTTCTTTCAGCCAGCAGGAGACACATTTCTAAAAATAAATGGATCAAGTGGTATTGGGATTTTCATTTATAAATTCTCTGGGAATCTGCCAAAACTTTCATCAGAGACCTGCAGTCGTTTGTGAGGAGGCACAGGCTGTTCCCAAGTTGAGGGAATTCAGGTGGGAGGGAAAAATTCCTCACTGAGGGTAAAGTTGAGGTTTTACAGAGAAACTTTGGCTGCCCCTTCATCCCTGGAAATGTCTGAGGCCAGGCTGGACAGGGCTGGGAGCTGTCTGGGATAGTGGAACAGGATGGGGTGGAATAGGATGGGATTTAAAGTCCTTCCCAAGCCAAACCAGGCTGGAATTCTGTGATTCTGTGGGGTCAGCACTGTGTGATCCCTGTGGGAATGCAGCAGGAAATTCCCTTTTTCCCTGCTTCCCTTCCCTGTTCTCCAGGCTGAGGAAACCTTTCCATTTATCCCATCCCATCCCAGATGGGGAAAGGAAAAGGAAAAGGAAAAGGAAAAGGAAAAGGAAAAGGAAAAGGAAAAGGAAAAGGAAAAGGAAAAGGAAAAGGAAAAGGAAGGAAATCCCTCTGTTCTCCTGGGTAGAGCTGTCCCTTCAGCTCTCCAGCTCCACAGCTGATGCAGATAAAAATAAAAGGGGCTCATTGTGCTCACTGCAACAGCTCAAGGCTTTGGGATTGGCCTGGAGTTTGTTGCCTTTTCCAGCAGCAGAGGTTTCCTGTCCAGATCCCGAGGATGTGCAGTTCAGTCCCAAGAAATCAGATTCCAGCTGCTCCTTTGCTCTGGCTCCCAGCTTTGCTTCCACAGGGCTGGGGTGGATTTTATCCCAAGCTGTTCCCTGCTCCATATTTGCTGCAGGAAAACAGCTGAGGGCCCAGATACTGCAGTTTTATTTTGGGCATCTTGTTTGTTTTGAGGAAAAAACCCATTTCCTTCTATTCTGAATTTTCAAAGGGAGGAATATCAGCATTTCCTTATCTTCATGGAGGCAGATTGATGAGGAGAGCACCTGAATGTGGGAGCGAGCTGGGAGTGAAAAACCTTTGGGAGGGAGAAGGGAGAGGGGAGAAGGGAAAGGGGAGAAGAGGAGCTCTCCTGGAGTGCCTGATCCTGGAGCAGCAGATTAGGGCTGAATGTAATTAATAATGAGAAGAAATCCATGAAGTTGTTATAGTAACTAGGAAGTGAGGTTGGAATTTATGATCTGTGTGACTCAGCTCTGGGGGAAGGGATCTGGAAGCCCACGGAGGGAGAGCTGGAGCTTCCCTTTCCCTGCTCACCACTCTGCCCATTCCCAGGAAACTCTGGGATAGGAATTTTCCTTTCCTTCCCTTTCCCTTTCCCTTTCCCTTTCCCTTTCCCTTTCCCTTTCCCTTTCCCTTTCCCTTTCCCTTTCCCTTTCCCTTTCCCTTTCCCTTTCCTTCCCTTTCCCTTTCCCAGAATCTTTGGAAATTTTGGACAAGGATCTCCCAAACCCTGAGCAGGAAAACCAGGTCATCCCATCCCTCTTGTCTCTCTGCATGTCTTGTGATCCTGGAAAAACTGGGAAATAATCCCCAAATAATCCATGCAGTGATTAAATCCTGCTGGTTTTTTCCCCAGGAATACAAGAATGCCCTTTGGCTTTCCAGCAGAGTAATCCTGGAAAATGAAAACTGTAAAACTCCTCTGCTGATGTTCTTTTGGGAATTCAGGGAGCTGGGTGGGAATTTCAGGGTTTGGGATTTGTACATCCTCTTAATCTGGACTTTTTGTCCAAGGAAAATAAATAAAACAAGAAAACCTGTGGAGTTGGGTTGTTCCTGTAACTTAGAGAATTTTTGTGTTGTATTTTTGTATTTGCAGCACTGGTTGCCCAAAAATAAAATATTTGGGTGTTGTTGGGATATTGTTCTTTCCAATTAGCCTCAAGTTTGTGTGGAAAAATATCCTGGATTAGCTTGAAATGCTCCTTTTATGCCTCAAGGCCTCAGCCTGCAAAATCCCAGAATTCCAGACTGGTTTGAGTTGGGAGGGAAATTAAAAATCCTCAAGTCCCCACTATCCCAAACTGCTCCAGGCTATCTTTGGACACTTCCAGGGATCCAGGGGCAGCCACAGCAAATCTGGGAATTCCATTCCACCCTCCCAGCCAAGAATTCCTTCCCAACATCCCCTGGAATTCCATCCTCTGGCAGCTTTTTCCATTTTCAGTCACTGTCATTGCTCAGAATTGTGATTTTCCTGGTGAGGCTGGATGGATCCAGGTTGGGATTCCACTTGGCAGACTCCGACATCCCAAAATTTCAGATTTTCCACTTTTTCCATTCCTTCTGCAACCTCGTGGAATCATTTGGCCAGTAGAGGCAGATTTTTTATGGTGTCACACTCAAGGACCCAGAGGTGATCCTTGGGAAATGAGAATTTTGGGAGCAGGGGTTACTGAACAGGGCTCTCCTCATTAATTGCAGCCTTTGAAGTGATGGAATTGGATAAAAACTTCCCAAAATGTTCAGCAAGAGGCAGCGCAAGGATCACTCCACGTAATTAATGGAGCTTTTGATAACTGGGAAAGAAATCACTGGGAGAAGTTGGGAGAAAATGCTGGAATTTCCACTTTCACCTCATTTCAGAGTGCTTCATTTGGGAGAAAATCACAGAATGAGCTAAATCATTTTTTCATTAAAAAAAAAATGCTGATCATTCAGCCTGGCATCAAAAATAATGCAAATATTTGCCCAAGAAGCAAAATATCAGATCCAGAAGGAAAGAAAACAACCACAGTCTGAGGAAACAGGAACATCTGCTTTGGCTCTGAGGAAAAATCCTGGAATAAAAAAGCTGAAATGTCCCTCTAAATCAGGTTTTCTTCTCCCCTTTTAGCTCCTGTTATAAATTAGTGCTGTCCAAGATGCCACTTCAAATATCTGAAATAAAATATGGATGTGGCTGGTGGAAAACATGGGAGCTTTTCCAGCATGCCAAATGCTTTTTCTTTAATCTTGATTTCCTTTTGTTTATTGGATGGGCAGACAGAAATTTCAGTCTGGAAATTGCTAACATGGAAGAAAACCCTGAGATAAATCAGATTTGGAGCTGACCACAGTGCTGTCATGTCTTGTTGAACATTCCCAAAGCCAGGCTTTGCAGTTTTGAATGAAAATAGAGGAAAATGCAATTTGCCTGCTACAGAATGCTTTTCTGGGAAGGAGAGGACACGGAGGGCAGGATTTAAACAGCAGCAGGAATTTGTTGTCGCACAAATCCTCATTTCCCCTTTTTATTTGGATTTTTGGTGTGCCAGAAAAGCTGGATAATTGATCTGGAAGTGTTTGTTCTGATTGGCCATGTGTCCTGGTTTGGAGGACAGGTGTCTGCTGAGAAAGGCAGGAGCCTCT
>VRYO01002482.1:7388621-7412677 GCA_009812075.1 Sialia sialis | reverse complement strand
TGCCAGCAGTGTCTCTGTCCATGGTTTGGGAGCATGGCCGTGCATTTCTCCCGGATTTCTCCCTGGGAACACAAGAGGGCATCGCTGCTCCTCTGTGCCAGCCCAGCAGGATTTATTTCCCTGTTTTCAGGAGAGCCCTGACAGCACTGCTGGCATTGCTGTTCCTCCAGTGCTGCAAAATTCCCGCTTTTCCACTGGGAGTTACTGGTGTGACTGGGATACAGAGCTGTCCCAGCTCCTCTTTGTGCATCCTCCTCACCTCCCTGAGCACTTACATTGGCTGATCCTACAAAAACTGGGCTGAAAATTCCCATTTATTTCAGTCCTGATCCTCTCCTCTCTGATTTCTTACATTGGCTGATCCTACAAAAACTGGTTTCAAAATTCCCATTTATTTCAGTCCTGATCCTCCCCTCCCTAATCTCTTACATTGGGTGATCCCACAAAAAACAGGTTTGAATTTCACATTTTTTATTTCAGTCCTAATCCTCACCTCCCTGACCACTTACAGTGGCTGATCCTATAAAAGTAGGCTGAAAATTCCCATTTTTATTGCAGTTCTAATCCTCACCTCCCTGGTTGCTTATGTCAGCTGATCCTACAAAAAGTGGTCTGAAATGTCCCTTTTTTTAAATTTCAGTTTCTAATCCTCACCTCCCTGACCACTTACATTGGCTGATCCTATAAAAACTGAGTTTAAATTTTCCATTTATTTCAGGTCTAATCCTCGCTTCCTTGTCCTGTTATATTGACTGATCCTACAAAAACTGGGTTTGAATTTCACATTTTTATTTCAGTCCTGATACTCACCTCCCAGACCACTTATGTCAGCTGATCCTATAAAAACTGGGTTTAAATTTCACGTTTTTTATTTCAGTCCTGATCCTCACCTCCCTGACAATTTATATCAGCTGATCCTATGAAACTGGGCTGAAAATTCCCATTTTTTATTGCAGTTTTAGGCATTGAGGGATTCTGGACCAGGTCAGCACTGAGCTCTTCCCTAAGGAATTCCCAGTGCCTCAGGGGCTGCCCACCCTCTCCATGGAATCAGGGAATGTCAGAGTTGGAGAAAATCATGGATTTGGAAGAGAAATCCAACAGAGCTGCGAGCTCAGTGCTTATTAGTGATCCAAAAACCAAGTTAATTGAAGATTTGAAGGAAAAAAAATAGTGAATAAAACATGAAAGATGTTTCTGGAGATAGTAATAAAATCAGGGAGGCTGATCCCAAGGCAGCAATTCCAAACCAACCATGATATAATAATATTTTCTGTGGGAAAGGAATGGAATGTTCCCAAAAATCAGCTTCTATGGATCCTGAGGGCGATGGCACAGGTGACAATCTGAGGGACAAACCTTCCAAGCTTCTTTTCCACGAGTTTTGTCTCTATTTTCATCCAAGTTATTCAAATATTTCCCCAATCCTGCTCCATATTTTCTAACCCTAGCTTTGTGACAAGAAATCCAGGCAGGAGGAAGAGCAAGGCTGTGAGGAATAAATTTGGAGCTGCACTTGCAGCATCCAAAAGAATTTTTTTCCCAATTTTTTTTTGCTCCTTAGCATCTCCTGGGTTGGATTTGGCTGCTCATTCCCGCTATTCCTCCATGTTTCCCTCAGGTGTGTGAGGGATATTTGGATTTTTTAGGGTTTGCAGCAAATTTTGATGTTGAAACAAAACTGGGATTTATGGTGAAGTCAAGGCTTTAAGAATTCCATGAGGAGTTGATCTGGTTTAATATTAAATATTGGAAGATCTAGTTTAATATTAAATATTGGAATGCACTTTCTTAGGGATTAGAGAGCTCGGTAAATATTTAGGATATTAATAAACACTTTATTAAAATATAGATTTGTTGCTTTATTATCCCTCATTTATGGCTTTTTTCTTCTGGAATCATTTTATTGTGGAGCCTGAAGATGAGAATCTGTAAGGAAAATATGAAGGGATTGATTCTATTTCCCACCTGGAATTCCTCCTGGAATTGGGATGAATTTACTCTAAAATTAAATTTACTCTACATTGAAGTCTCTCCCTGTAGTACTCCTGTTGTTCTCCAGATGGTGGTGGTGGGCAGCAAATTAAAAACTGTTAAAAGTGAAAGGAAACTGAAATTTGGGATAATTTTGGGCACTGAGTTACTCCAAACCTTCCTGGGGAATTCTGGGTTCAGCAGAGCCAGTTCGTCCTCCTGGGAAACTGCTGGCAATTAATTGGGGGATTGATAAAATGGGAATTAATTGGGGGATTGATAAAATGGGAATGAATAAAGAGATTGATAAAATGGGAATTGATTGGAGAGATTGATAAAATGGGAATTAATTGAGGATTGATAAAATGGGAATGAATCAAGAGATTAATAAAATGGGAATTAATTGAGGGATTGAGGAAATGGGAATTAATTGAGGGATTGGTAAAATTTGACTTAATAGAGGGATTGATAAAATTAGAATAATTGGAGGATTGATAAAATAGGAATTAATAGAGAGATTAATAAAATGGGAATGAATAAAGGGATTGATAAAATGGGAATTAATTGAGGGATTGAAAAATGGGAATAATTGGGAGGTTGATAAAACGGGAATTAATAGAGGGATTGATGCAGTGATTGATAAAATGGGAATTAATTGAGGGATTGATAAATGGAATTAATTGAAGGATTGATAAAATGGGAATTAATTGAGGGATTGCTAAAATGGGAACTAATTGAGGGACTGATAAAATGGGAATTGAGGGATTGATAAAATCGGAATTGAGGGATTGATAAAATGGGAATTATTTGGGGGATTGGTAAAATGGGAATCAATAAAGGAATTTATAAAATGGAAATTAATAAAGGGATTGGTGAAATGGGAATTAATTGGAGAGATTGATAAAACAGGAATTAATAGAGGGATAAATAAAATGGGAATGAATGGAGGGACAGATAAGTGGGGATTAATTGAGGGGTAGATAAGGAAAGTGAGGATGATAAAGGGGATGAGATTTGCATGGAGAATTAAGGATAACAAAGCTGGAATCAGCCTGGGAAACCAAGCAATGCTCCTTCCATATCCCATGGATAAAAGGAAATATTTGGGGAGCTTTATAGGAATTGTAGAATGAGTCCCAGAAATTCAGAATTAGATGAGGTTTTGGAAAAATGTGTTTGGGGTTTTTGGGGGTTTTTTTGTTGTTTGTTTGTTTTTTTCAATGTTGTTTCAGACCTTGTGATATTACCCTGGGAAACTGGAGTTTAATTTCTTAGATAATTTCAAATTCCAGGAGATAGGAACCGAAGGAATGTGCTGCAAGCTTGGAATAAGTAAAAAAAATAGACAAGTTTGTTTCCCATGTGGTGTGAAAAGTAAAAAACCTGAAGGAAAAAATACTTTAAAACAGGGTTTTAATTTTTATCCTGATAATTAAAATAATTTAAATCACAGAATGGACATCACCTGGTTGGAAATACGGATAATTTCCATAAATGCCATCAGTTTTTGTGCTAATGAGCAGGATCAATTATTCTGATGGAACATCCTTCCTGGATTTCAGAAGCCTGCTCTGCATTTCCAGGGGTCTTTTCCTTACCTTGCAAAAGGAGCTCAGTGGTGCGGCTCAGAACATCCCATAATCTGCAGGGAAAAGGAGGTTTAATTATTCCTGATGTTTCTGGCAAATACCTGTGCAAACTTCATCCTGAAACTCAGAATTCCTGGGATTTTTCCCAAATTTCCCAACAGTATCAGAGATGTCTTGGAGAAATCCAGGAGCGGCTGCGAGGGATTTTGGTGGAAATATTTCCTGGTCTGTTCAAGGTTTTTTTTTTGGGAATAGATTTGGGATTTTGGGATCTCTCCAAGCAGTGGGAAAAGCTGGGAATGTTGAGGGGAGATGAGAACCCATGGGCTGTGTGCAGGTGGGTGATAAAAATTGGAGTTCAAATCCGTTTGGAATGCCCGAGGTGGGAAGAGGAAATTCCTTGGATTTCTCAGCCTCTCTGCTGCCAGAGACCTGGAGGAGGAAACGGCCTTAGAGGGTTTAGGGACATGATTTCCTTAAAATGGGCCTTGGGAAGTGTTCCCACAGGGAATATCCGTGGTTGGAATGGGGTTATTCCAAAATTGTGAATATCCGACATTCCTGGTGGGGCTGGGATGGGCTTATCCCAATATTTTGTAGTGTTCCCACATAGATTATCCTTGGTTGGGATGGGGTTATTCCCAATGTTGTGAGGTGTTCCCCCAGGAAATATCCCCTCTCCTGGCAGGGTTGGGATGGAGTTATTCCCAAAATTTTGTAGTGTTCCTACGGGGAATATCCTTGGTTAGACAGGTTTATTCCCAAAATGGTGAGGTGTTCCCACAGGGAATATCCATGGTTGGAATGGGGTTATTCCCAAAATTGTGAGTTGTTCCCATAGGGAATATCTGACATTCGTGGTGTGGTTGGGATGGGTTTATTCCCAAAATTGTGAAGTGTTGTGAGGTGTTCCCACAGGGAATATCCCATCTCCTGGTGGGGTTGGGATGGGATTATTCCAAAATTGTAACTTGTTCCCATGAGGATATCCTTGGTTGGGATGGGATTATTCCCCAAATTGTGAAGTATTCCCATAGGGAATATCCAACATCCCTGGCAGGGTTGGGATGGGTTTATTCCTAAAATTTTGAGGTGCTCCCACAGGGAATATCCCATCTCCTGGTGTGTTTGGGATGGGATTATTCCCAAACTGTGAAGTGTTCCCATGGGGAATGTCCTTGGTTGGGATGGGGTTATTCCCAGTAGTGTTCCCACAGGGAATATCCCACATCCCTCTTGGGGTTGAGATGGGGTTATCCCAATATTTTGTAGTGTTCCCACAGGGAATATCCTTAGTTGGGATGGCGTTATTCCCAATATTGTGATGTGTTCCCACAGGGAATATCTGACATTCCTGGTGGGGTTGGGATGGGGTTATTCCCAAAATTATGAGGTGTTCTGACAGGGAGTATCCTTGGTTGGGATGGGGTTATTCCCAATATTTTGTAGTGTTCCCACAGGAAATATCCCACATCCCTGGCAGGGTTGGTTTGGAATTATTCCCAGTATTTTGCAGTATTTCCCCAGGGAATATCCCATCCCTCTCAGGGTTGGTTTGGGATTATTCCCAGGTGGAATCCAGGCTCAGTCAGAGCAGTAGACCCAAGCCCTGACTCTGTGACACTTGGGGGTGTGAGGGGTCACATCTCACATCCCACCCCAAACCCTGGAGATCTTCTATCAAAATAAACCCCAAAAATCCTTTATATTAAAAAAAAACCCCACACATGGGCAGGCCAAACATCCCGAGGTCACTGCCGCTGTGTCATTCCAAATACCATCCTGTCCCAAAAAAAACCTGGGAAAAAAGGTGATTTTGCTTTCTCTGACTTAACTGCTGTTATTTCTCAGCTAAAAATACCCAGAGGAGTGTTTTGTCTGCCCATATTTAGATTTTGGCTGGTGCCATCGGTTTCTGAAGCTCTTGCAGCTTCAAAAAACTTGATTTTTATGTTTTCTTGGAGGCCTAAATAAAAGAGCTGTGATTAATGTGAGGGGTAGTTACCCAGATGGATTAATCATAGGTCAGGAATTAAAATTATGGTTATGTCAAAATCACTTTTTGTCCACAACTTTCATTTTGTTGTTGCCACCTAATCTTCTAATTCCTCCCCATTTATTGAATTCATTGAATTTTCCTCTGAGTACTCCAAAGAACATCCCCTTTTTGTGTGAATTGCAAGGTGATCTCAATAATTTTATTAAGGATGAGCCTGTAAATTCAGAGCTGTGGGGTTTTGCCTGGAGATAAAAGTGGTTGAAAAGAGAAACACATTAAAAAAAAAAAAAAAAAAGTTAAAAAAAAAAAAAGCAAGCTTTTAATGATTCAATTTTAATTATACACCTCAATCCTGAGTGCAAAAAGACAGCTTGGGGTGTGTGTGAAGGGAAGGAATGAGTCACTGTTAATCAGCAGAACACAACGAAGCTTCTGAAATATTTTCTTCAAACTTCACCCTCGCTTCGAAGAGAAAATAAATGAAAATTATGGAAATAGAATTGATGGAAAAGCTGAATCAGACACAGGGCTGACAGCATTTTCTGACTAACGGTAACTCATCCGCAGGGAAAGAGCAAAGCCAGGTACCGGAGCTGGGCTCAGCTCATCCAGCACGTTCAGGATTGAGCCAAGCTTTAAAGGCCTCCCAACCCAAACTCATCCTTGATTCCATGGCTGGGATTAGGATTGAGCTGGGCTTTGAGGGCCTCCCAACCCAAACTCATCCTTTATTCCAAAACTGAGATTAGGATTGAGCTGAGCTTTGAGGCCCTCCCAAGACAAACTCATCCTTGATTCCATGGCTGGGATTAGGATTGATCTGAGGTTTAAAGGCCTCCCAACCCAAACTCATCCTTGATTCTAAGGCTGGGATTGGGATTGAGCCGAGCTTTGGGGGCCTCCTGACCCAAAAGCATCCTTGATTCCAAGGCTGGGATTAGGATTGAGCTGAGCTTTGAGCGCTTCCCAACCCAAACTCGTCCTTGATTCCAAGGCTTGGATTAGGATTGAGCCAAACTTTAAAGGCTTCCCAACCCAAACTCATCCTTGATCCCATGGCTGGGATTAGGATTGAGCTGAGTTTTAAAGGCTTCCCAACCCAAATTTGTCCTTGATTCCAAGGCTGGGATTAGGACTGATCTGATCTTTAAAGGCCTCCCAACCCAAACTCATCCTTGATTCCACATTTGGATTGGTTTGGTTCAGGGTTTGATTGGGTTTGTTCAGGATTTGGTTGATTTAGTTCAGAGTTCGGTTGGTTTGGTTCAAGGTTTGGTTGGGTTTGTTCAGTTTTTTTGTTGGTTTAGTTCAGCTTTTGGTTGGTTTTGTTCAAAATCTGATTGGTTTAGTTCAGAATTTGATTGGTTTAGTTCAGGACTTGGCTTTCTTCAGGATTTGGTTGGTTTGTTCTGTTTTTTGGTGGGCTTATAGTTCAGGTTTTGGTTATTTTTCGTTCAATTTTGGTTGGTTTTGTTCAGTTGTTGGTTGGCTTAGTTCAGTTTTTCATTGGTTCAGTTCTGGTTTTGATTGAATTTGTTCAGGGTTTGGCTGTTTTGGTTCAGTTTTTGGTTGTTTTTGTTCAGTTTTTGGTTGGTTTAGTTCAGTTTTTGGTTGGGTTTGTTCAGGGTTTGGTTGGTTTAGTTCAGGATTTGGTTGTTTTTGTTCAGGATTTGGTTGGTTTAGCTCAGTTTTTGGTTGGGTTTGTTCAGGTTTTCATTGTTTTCATTCAGAATTTGATTGGTTTTATTCAGGATTTTGTTATTTCCATTCAGTTTTTGGTAGGTTTTGTTCAGGATTTGGTTGATTTGTTTAGTTTTTGGTTGAGTTTGTTCAGGGTTTGGTTGGTTTATAGTTCAGGTTTTGGTTATTTTCATTCAGTTTTTGGTTGGTTTCATTCAATTTTTCATTGTTTCTATTCTGTTCTGACTTGAGGCCTTGAAGGCTTTTAAATGTGAGTGGTAGAGTTAGAATTACTTAAGTAGAAGGGTGTGATTTTATGTAATTAAAATATATAATTTATATTTTATATATTATATTTATGTATATTATACTATTGTAAAAGAAATTATATACTTATTATGTATGATAAATATTATATATTTTGCATATTACATATAAATATAGTCTAAAATATATGAAATAACATATGAATAAGAATTATATGAAATAATAAATAAAATAAATATACATAATATAAAATATAAAAAATAGACGCTATACATTATATATATAATATGTTATCTATTTTATATTTTATATTGTGTGTATTTATTGTATTTATTCTTTTATTATATAATATGTATTATTAATCTATATGTACATACTATTATATTTATCTATTTTCTATTATCTATTATATTTATATAATATATAAAAAAGAATATATTAAATTTATATAATTTAATATATTTTTGGAATTTGGGGTTTTAGGATATAATAGTAGATATAGGACAAGATGGAGGTTTTTGGACTTTTTTTCCTTTTTTTGTTTTTTTAAATGATTTTAGGTAGCAGTTTTTGGATTAGATCATGTACAAAATTTTCAGATTTTTTGCATCAGCTTCTCCTTTCTCTGGAGTCACCCTGGAGATCTCTTCCTGTGAGGAATAAATTGAATTATTTTGGTGATATATTACAAATTAATTAACAATCTATGGCTGTGAAATGAGGAAATAAATAATAAAAAGAATAAATAATAAGAATAATGTCAATGGTTGCAGATTGCTCTGCCATATGGGATTGCTCACTCTGGATGTATAGAAATCATTTCAGAGTTCTCAGGGAATAAACCAGGCAAAATCCCAAGTTGCTAAGCAAATTCCCTTCTTACATCATGCCCTGCTGCCTTATATAATTTGATCATAAAAGTCGGAATGGTATAAATTTATAATGATTTTATAAATATCAATTTATTGCCAGTTACCAGGAGGGAACAGCAGAAATACCTGTCAGGAAAAAAAGGCATCACAGCGTGGTGCAAAATTGTATTTTTTGGCAGATAAATTGTGTTTTGTGGGGGATTTAATATGGAAAAAAACTGTTTTAAATCCAATTTAGGACAAATGGGAAGGGAAAGGCATCAAGTTTGCTGTTTAATTCAGTTTTTGGTTGGTTTATTTCAGTTTCTGATAGGGTTTTTTTCAGTTTTTGATTGGTTTCCTAACCCAAAATTCCCTTCCCAAAAATTCCCCTAAAATGCAGATCCAGACTGGATAATTTAAAACTATTAAATATAAAACAACCTTATCTCCCGACAAGAATCTAAATAACTGTGAATAGTTATTAATTATTTTTTTTTGCCTTTCAAACGTGGCGAGTTTGTCATGCAAACCTGTAATTAGGGATGGATTCCTGCTTCTCATGCAGCTGGAAACTTTCAGGGGAGGAGAAGGAAAATCCTTAAACATGTAATTTCCAGTTTTCTGTCTTGGAGCCATCTTTTAGCAGCTCGGCCTGGGAGGCAGCAGATGCAAAGGCAGGTGTGGGGGTTTTTTTGGATTTTTTAAACTTTAAAATTGACCATCTGAACACCATGAAACCTTCTGCTTTTGGGCTGGAAAGATTTCCCTGGGATTTGTGCAGCCTTCTGTTGAAAGGAGATGATGAAGGGAGGGTTGAGGGGTTTTTATTCTATTAGAATTATATTGTATGATATTAGAATTGTATTATATTATATTAGAATTTCAGGCTGGTTTGGGTTGGAATGGATTTTAAAGATCTTCTCATCTGGTGCCATGGGCAGGGACATCTTCCACAATCCCAGGTTGCTCCAAGTTCCATCCAGGCTGGCCTTGGGCACTTCAGGGATCCAGGGACATCCCCATTATCCTGGGAAATGTCATCAGCATCTCTTCCCAAATTAAAGGATGGATGATGCTCCCAAATGTTTATTTTTGTTCCTGTTAAACCCTGGAGTTTTGTTGTGTGTTCTGGAAGGGCAGCTTTGATGTGCAGCTCAAATTCCAAATATGAATTCCTGGGGTTTTTTTCCCCTGAGTTGGGTGGGATGGTTCAAATGCCAGTGGGGTGTTTAGGTCGAGCCTAACAGCAGGTTTGCTGCTGCTCTGAGGGAATGAAATAAAGCTGGGCCTAGGATGGAGTGGGATTGAGCAGGACTGGTGTCTCCCTGATGGAATTAGTGGCAGTCACCTGGGATGGACACAGGGCATCTCCTGGATGTGGTGCAAGCGAAAAAAAGGGAAAAAATGAATATTTAATGTAATTTCCTCTCATGTGGGTTTCTTCCCTGCTCCTCTCCTCTTTTTCCTTTTTTTCCACTCTTGGTATGGCTCCAGAGCTGCTCCATCCCTGCAAAGGTTCCAGTTCCGTGCCACACACAAAAACAAAATCTTTTCCAGCTTTTCACCATGCTCCCAGCTCTCCTTCCCTCCAGCTTTGGATTTCCTGGGAATCTTTTCAGCTTTTCACCATGCTCCCAGCTCTCCTTTCCTTTGGATTTCCTGGGAATCTTTTCCAACTTTTCACCATGGTCCCAGCTCTCGTCTCCTGCAGCTTTGGATTTCCTGGAATCTTTTCCAGCTTTTCACAGTGCTGCTCCCAGCTCTCCTCTCCACATCCCTGCCACCTTCTCCAAGCCCTGCCTGACATTTTAATCCACTCCCAGTTCCACATTCCAGCCCCATTTCCTGCTCTCCTTCTCCAGCTCCCAGTCCCTTGATGTTTTCCTTGTCTTGCTGCAGACATTTCTCCCTTTGATTCTTTTTCTTCTTCTCTGCCTGTCTTGCTTTCTGGGGTTGCTGTGATTTATTCCTGGTGCTGCCTCATCCTGGCAGCTGCAGCTGCTGCCTCAGGGCTGAGCTCAGGATCACATCCCTGTCAGCCCAGTGACATTTCCAGCGCAGATTCATTCTGTGCTCTGCTGCTGCCTCTGCACCCGAGTTATTTTGCAGTACAAATGACAATTCCCATATTCTCCGCTCTCTCAGTCCTTCTCATTCCTTCTTTTTTTCTCTCCACTCACTGTGTTGGTTTAGTCCAAGAAGAAGTTGTTGTTTTATAGGTTTTTTTCCTGCCTTATCTTGGTTTGTTTTTCCTCAAAATCTTGTTTTCCCACCCTTTCCCAAGCCCAGACATTCCTCTTTTCCTTTTGTTTCCACTGGGAATGTGCTTTGGCCGATTTCCCTGCCTCCTCTTCAGGCTCATGTTCATCTCTCCCAGAGCTAATGGAGCTGTTTGGCTCCTGGAATTTCTCTCCTGGAAATCCATCATGGATCCTTTCCCAACCCATTTGGCAGAAATCCACATTAACAGCGACAGTGCTGTGAAATTCCATCATGTCCTGGCCCAATAATGTTTTTTTTCCCATCAAATGTGGTGTAATTTTAGTCTAAAAGGGATTTTAAGGGGTTGAATCCTTCCCTTGTGCATCCTCAGCTTTAATGAATGTTCTGGAATTGTCCATCTCTCCTGACCTTTCCAATCCTGGGCTGATTTAAACCCTGCTGTGTGGGAGGGACCTTCCAGGTAATTCCAGAACTAAAAAGGAACAGCCCCAGTTGCTCCAGGAGCATGTGGATATTCCATGGATTAAATAACAATTACTGAACAGCAATTAAAACACACAGAGGGGATCTTAGATTTTTACTTTACAAAGAAAAATCTTAAATTTCAGATTGTTTGGAAGTTTAATAAAGATTTTCTTTTTCCTGTTCAAGAGGGAATTCTATCAGCCAGGATTTCAGGAAAGGAGACTTTGTACTTGATTAAAAATATGTTTTCCCCTGGGTTTCCTTGCTTGAAAAAAGAAACCCAAGTAGCACCAGCAAGCACAATGTCTTGAAAAGAATTCTCTAATTAATTTGCTGTGGGATTGATGGAGTCTTTGTGGGATGCCCTTGGGATGGATGGAACAGTGGCTGCAGTCAGAGCAGGGAATTCCTCACTGTTGTTATCTGAACGTGCTCTGAGGAGAATTTTCCCATTACTCTGCCCCTGGTGCTGTGAAAAGTCAACTAAAAGCTTTTCCTTTGCCACTGGAGCGTACAGGACACTTCCCAGTGCCCTTTTCCCTGGTGTTTTATCCATCCTGGCTCTTAGGACTGGGGAACAGGTAAATAATGGTGCTGCTGAAGAAAAACAATGTGTTCTTGTTGCTTAGCAATTGCTCTCAGCACACTCCAGATCAGCTTTTGATGAGGAGTTGCAGGCTTGGAAATGTTGTTTCCCACCCTATCAGTTATTTTAATCAAATATATTCAAACTTCCAGCACTTCCAGACTCTTCAGCGAGTTGGGAAGTGGGGATGGAATCTCACCCAAGTGCACTTAAACTTCTGAAAGTTTCCTTAATTGTCCCTTTTCTTCCAAGTGGTCTCATTTTCCTGCCAGGCACTTTCCTTCAATCATCCTTTCCGCCTCCTCAACAATTCCTTCATATTTCTGATCCCTTTTCTGGTGGAATTGTTCTCTTGGGCTGCAGACAATAATCTGTGCTGATGGACAGGTCTGTGCAGTCTGGGCTGTTCAGGGAATCATTTCCATTTGTAAACCTGGCCCTGACTCCCAAGGTCAGCCCAGGCTTTGGATGAAAGGTGGAAAACAGCCCTGGGAGGGTTGGGTGAGGATGGGTGAGACTGGGCTGGGTTCTGGGTTCTGGGTTCTGCCCCTCTCAGGTGAGGCTCCAGCCCTGGGAGCAACATCAGGAGGAGCTGGAGCTGCTGGAGAGAGCCCAGAGGAGCCCCAGAGCTGCTGCAGGGCTGAGCCCCTCTGGAGCCAGGCTGGGAGAGGAGAAGGATCCAGGGAGAGCTCAGAGCCCCTGGCAGGGCCTGGAGGGATCCAGGAGAGCTGGAGAGGGACTGGGGACAAGGATGGAGGGACAGGACACAGGGAGTGGATTCCCAGAGGGCAGGGATGGGTGGGATTTGGGAATTGGGAATTCCTGGCTGGGATGGAATTCCCAGAGAATTGGCTGCCTCTGGATCCCTGGAATGTCCAAGGCCAGGCTGGGTGGGACTTGGAGCACTCTGGGACAGTGGAAGTGTCCCTGCCCTGGCAGGGGTGGCACCAGATGGGATTTAAGTTCCCTTCCCATCCAAAGCATTCCAGGATTCCATGAACCCCCCCAAAGCTCTGATGTCCTGGGTGCTCAAACTCAGGGAATTCCTGCCAGGAATTTCAGATCCCAGCTTTCCTGCCAGTGTTGGTTCTCACCTCCTCCTGGCTGCTCCTGGAGTGAGGCAGTGTCTGGCCACAGCTCCAGACTAGCAATCCCTGCAGAATTCAGAGATGTTGGCTGCGGGTCCTGTGTGTGGAACACCAGAGGCTGGCAGCATCAGGAGTGGGAGCTGGAACTGCAGCAGAGCTGTGCTGGGACCTTTCCCAGGGAATTCTGTCAGGGAAGTGTGGATCCACTGCTGGGAAAATCACCTATGCTCAGGATGAGCCTTCAACGTGTTCCAAACAATCTCATCTTGGAGAATCTCCTGCATTCCCTGGTGGGTGACACTTTGCATTCCCTCTTTTCCTGCTTTCCCAAGGGAATGGAGCTTTCCTTCCTCCCTCCCCTGCCTCCTCTCCCTCCTCAGCAGCTCCATTCTCTGAATTCCCCTGCCCACCTCACCTTGTCCAGGCTCTGGGGCTGCCACTTCATCACTAATTCATGGAAAACAGTTTTATTGCTTTTCCAGTGATTTCCCTCTGTTCTCCTTGCCCTCTGAAAAGCTTTAGGAAAAGGAGTGGAAATATCCCTAATACCAGATGTATCTTCACAAATCCCCTCCGTATCCCATCAGAGTCAGAAAGTTCATTTTTATTTCTGTTTGGAATTCCATTTTGGATTTCTATTGGGAATTCAATTTTTTTATTTCTATTGGCAATTCCATTTTTTATTTCTGTTGGGAATTTTTTTTTTTAATTTCTGTTTGGACTTCTATTTTTTTATTTCAGTTTGGAATCCCATTTTTTTATTTCTGTTGAGAATTCCAGCTCCAAAGCATTTGTGTGGATTTGATTCCCCCTTCAGCTCCCAGGCTCTCCTTTGTCTCTCGCTGCTGGTCAGTGGAGTAACAGATCCCAGCCTACCACGTCAAAATTCCTAAATCATCCAATATTCCCATTCTGCTGCTGCCCGAACCTCTCAGGATTAAATCCCACTGCCCTTAAGCAAGGCTTGGGCAGATGTTTTGTTTAATTTTGGTTTTTAATGACTGGGAATAGGGCACAGGGCAGGTTGGGTGAGATGTGGAACTCCTCTGAAGGGAAATTCTCTGTGATGAGGCTTTGCTGGAAACTGAGGAAGGCATGCTGCTCTTCTTGTCAAGTGTTTTGGGATATGTGATGGAAAACCCACTGGGATGGACTGGGGTGGGGGAAAACTCCATTGGGATGGACAGGGGTGAAGGAAAATCCACTAGGATGGACTGGGATGATGGAAAACCTCACTGGGGTGGGCTGGGATGAAGAAAAACTCACTGTGATGGACTGGGATGACTGGGATGGACTGGGATGACTGGGATAGATTGGGAGGACTGGGATGGATTGTGATGACTGGGATGGACAGGGATGACTGGGATGACTGAGATGGATTGAGATGGATTGGGATGATTGGAATGGACTGGGATGACTGAGATGGACTGGGATGACTGGGATGGACTGGGATGACTGGGATGGACTGGGATGACTGGAGTTTGAGGGGTTTGCTGTGGAATTGACGCCTGCACTGTGCAACCAGAGCACTTTCCTCACACGCTCTCCCTGTCTCCTCCTCCTCTAAAAACATGTCTTGTATTTGCATTTTTGGTCACCCAATTTTGACCAGTTTAAACAATGCCTTTCCCTCAGTGATTTATTGTGCCCTCACACTCAACTCCTTTCTTTAACCTCCTTACCTGAACATTGCTTTTTATCCTTGGAAAAGTGGAACTTGCTTTCATGGTGTTTACATCCAGATATAAAATTCCTGTTTTTCCCCCCATTTTAAACACATAGACTCTAAAATTTTTTGGAATTAACTTGTCAGGGAGCTGTCAGCACCCCCATCCTTTGGTTTGGCAGAGGTTTGATCCTTTGGCTCTGCATCCCGGGACAGTGGAGCTCTTCCACGGAGCAGGAATTCCTGCACGCTTTGTTCCTGCAGAACACAATCCCGTGTCTTTGTTTTCGTTCCTTTTTATCCTTTCCCCCCCACTCTTAGTGCTCTCCCATCCCTCCCAGGGCCGAGGAGTACCCGGGAGCTATATCAGGATGTTGGACAGGTCCTTAAAATTTCGTGGGGCTGCCTGACGCTCCCCGCAGAGTGCGGGGTCCAAACAACCCCGAGCCAATGAGCGCGGCGCGGGTGGAGCCTCCGCCGTGCGGCCAAAACTAAAACCAAAATCTCAATGAAAGGCTCGGCAAGCCCCGAGCGATTCCCGCAGCTCCTTCCCCAAAACCCGGCGCGTTCTCCCGGAGCGGAGCGCGGCGAATTGTTCATGAGCGGCCGCAACAACAGCGGGAGCATCTTGCCAGGGAGAAGCAGAGCCGGGGCTCTGTGGCAGCGCTGCCGGATCCTCCTCCCGTGCGCGATTCGCCTTCGGTGAATGAGCGGGGGCAGCTCCGCGCTCGCCGCTCGGGGGATGCGCGCCCGTGGCCAGCGCTGAGCGCTCGCCGCTCGCCCGGCGCCGCAGCGATGACGGCCAGGGAGCCTGCCCGGGAACTCGCCACTCCCGAGGCCGAGCTTTACATCAGGACTTTCAAGGAGCAGATGCACCTGGAGCTGGAGCTGCCCAAGCTGCCCGGGAACAGACCCACATCGCCAAAGATTTCTCCTCGCAGCTCGCCCAGGAACTCTCCCTGCTTTTTCAGAAAGTTGCTGGTGAATAAAAGCATCCGCCAGCGCCGGCGCTTCACGGTGGCACACACATGGTAAGCTCAGCCGGGTTTAAACTGGGTTTAAACTGCGTGTAAAAGCAGCGGAGCTGTGGTTGGAGCTGGGGAGAAGGAGCGCGGTCGCTGCCGGGTTCTGGCGGTGAATGGAGCACAAAAGCAGCCGGGGATGCTGAGTGCGGGGCCTCGCTCTCCGCCAGAAACCCATCCCTTCATTGCCGGGAACAAAGGCAGCTCCGGCAACTTCCCCAGCAGCCCTGGCTGGTGTGGAGAGCCCGGCAGTTCACTGCAGAGCCCGGGAATTCATCGCAGAGCCCAGGAATTCTATACAGAGCCCGGGGTTTCATTGCAGAGCCCGGCGTTTCATTGCATGACTTGAGAATTTTATTTCGTAGCCCATTAGTTCATTTCAGAACCGATGCAATGCTCTCAGAGCTCAGGAATTCATGACAGAGCCCAGGAATTCATCTCAAAGCCCATGAATTCATTTCAGAACCCAGGAATTAATTTCACAGCCCATTAATTCATTTCAGAACCCAGGAATTCATCTCAGGACCCATGAATTAATTTCAGAGCCTGTGAATTAATCTCAGGACCCATGAATTCATCTCAGAACACATTTCAGTGCCCATCAGTTCATTTCAGAGCCCAGGAATTCATCTCAGAGCCTCCAGGACACATTTATTTCTTCACTCTCTCAGCTCAGGGTGATTTGAGCAGGGCACACTCAGTGTTAAATCCTGGAAAAGGCTTTCCAGCAGTTTTTGGTGGTTACAAATCTCCCTCCTTTCCGCCTTTTTTCCAAGGGAATTCTGGCTGAGAGGTTTCTTTTCCCTGCTCACAAATCCCTAACCCCAAACAGTCGCTCTGGGTGCCATTGGAGCTGATTGGGGCTGCCTCTGAGGGTCACTTTTCCATAAACAAAAAAAGAGAAAATCCAGGGAAGTCCAGGAGGATCTCACTGGTTCATTTCCTAAATCTCCTCTGGATGCACCTCGCAGGATCCACCGTTAAATCCCAAAATATGCACCAGTTGAGTGTGGGAATTGAACCAGAAAACTTTGAGTAATGTGAATTTTAAAATCCCTCCTCACACAGCCATATATCCATTATTTTCCCATTCCTTTAAAATTCTGGAATCCTGCAGATTTCCTGCTCATTTTGTTTTGTTTTTTGGGTTTTGGTGGTTGTTGTTGTTGTTTTTAATTCAAATCCAAGCAGTAATAACAACCTCAAGCTGGTTATGAGCTGTAGCAGCTCCAGAATGTTCTTGGGGATTTTAATTGCTTGGAGTCACTGGTGTTTGGGGTGATTCACATTAATTCCCTGCAACATCTGTCGTGGGGCTCATGTGATCCCAGCAGCCTGTCCAGGGAAATGAGGGAAGCATGGTCCAGCTGGGAATTAGGGGAGCAGCATGGGACCAGACTGTGTTGTTTGGTGAAAAAACAATTCCAATATTTCATTTGGAGATGGAGCTTGGATCAGCTTGTAAAGGAGGTGGGATCCCTCTGAATGGGAAAAAAAAAGAGAAAATTTCAATTCAATTTTTAGAAGTTTTTAGTATCAGGTAGTTTGGAATTGGTTTAAGCTTAGATAAGAAAGAAAGAAAGAAAGAAATGTAGAAATTAAGAAAATAATTCTTAAAAGGTTCTGGGAATGTTTGAGTGTGAGCACACCCTCAACACAAACTACAATTCAATTTAATTTTGATATTTAAATTGTAAATCTTTCCCTGAGCATCTGCAGGGTGTTCCATGTGTGCTGTGGGGTCCCCTGGATGTGCTGGGGAATTTTGGGGTTGGGATGCAGGGCCTGGAGCAGCCTCAGCTGTGCCCAGGCAAATGTAAGGTGCCCTTGGAAGGAAGGGAATTTCCTGGGGAATAAAGGGGTAGGGAATGAATCCATGCTGGATTTTATGGGATCTGGGGAATGAATCCATTTTTGGGGTTTATAGGATCTGGGTTTATGGGATCTGGGAAATAAAGGGGCAGGGAATGGCACAGCAGGGTCAAGGCAGGGAGTGAATCTATTTTTGGGGTTTATGGGATCTGAGGAATAAAGGGGCAGACAATGGATCTATTTTTGGGTTTTATGGGATCTGTAACTTTTCCAGCCTCAAAACCAGGGAACTTCCTCTCTCTGGGGGTGGTAAATCAGGATTTTCACCAAGTTGATGCTGTTGTTTGAGGAATCTTCTGCTCCTTTTTCTTATTTCCAGTTTTCTGCTCTCCCTCTTTGCTCTTTCTCTTTGAAATGCTGGACTTTTCCAGGTGTTTTCCTGCTTTTCTGACAATACCTGGCAATTTCCTTCTGCTGCTGCTGGAATCTGTGTCACCACAGGCTGCTCCCTTATCCAGTCAGATCTTGCCCAGGAAAAAAAAAAAAAGAAAAGCAAATGTTGAGGGGTATTTTTTGAAAGAATAAGGCCATGATTCAAGTGTTTGTTTCCACGGCCCAAAGGATTCTTGTCCTCAGGGAAAGTTCTCACCATCTCCATGGTACCACAGTGACCTCCAGAACTGGGGCAGTCTCATCCCTGCCTGCTCCAACCCTGCATCCCATCTTCAGGTTCATCATTCCCAAAAAATGAACCAGCACAAAAACTCTGGAGCTTTGGGCTTTTCCTCCACCAGAAACCACCACATTCCCCCAAGCCTCTGGAGTTTTGGGTTTTTCCTCCACCAGAACCCACCACATTCCCAAAAAAACCAGCACCAAACCTCTGGAGCTTTGGGTTTTTCCTCCACCAGAAACCCACCATATTCCAAAAAAAAAGAACAGCACAAAAACTCTGGATGCAATAATTTCTCCAGAGATTTGGTGCTGCTGGGATTGATCAGATCCATGAATTTCTCCAGAGGTTTGGTGCTGATGGAGTTGATCAGATCCATGATTTTCTCTGATGGTTTGTTGCTCATGGAATTGATCAGATCCATGAATTTCTGCAGAGGTTTGGTGCTGATAGAATTGATCAGATTAATGAATTTCTCTGGAGATTTGGTGCTGATGGATTTGATCAGATCCATGATTTTCTCTGGAGGTTTGATGCTGATAGAATTGACCAGATCCATGAATTTCCCTGGTGGTTTGGTGGTGGTGGAATTGTTAAGATCCATAAATTTCTTCAGAGGTTTGGTGCTGCTGGAGTTGATCAGATCCGTGAATTTCTCTGGTGGTTGGAGCTCATGGAGTTATCAGATCCATTAATTTCTCCGATTTGATGCTGATGGAATTGATCAGATCCATGAATTTCTCTGGTGGTTTGGCTGCTGGGATTGATCAGATCCATTAATTTCTCTGGTGGGATCCATGAATATCTCCAGAGGTTTGGAGCTCATGGAGTTGATCCGATCCATTAATTTCTCTGGAGGTTTGATGCTGCTGGAGTTGATCAGATCCATGAATTTCTCTGGTGTTTTGGTGCTGGGATTGATCAGATCCATGATTTTCTCTGGTATCTTGGTGCTGCTCAGCTGTGCCACCCCTGCGTGTCCCACTTTGCTGAGGTGTCCCTGCCCTGTGCTGCCATTCCAGGATCCCAACTCCAAGCTGTCCTGGCCACCCCCTCCCAGGATTTGGCCGGGATTTGATTCCCTCTTTGGACAAGCCCAGTCTGTCACTCGTGCTGGGTGATCTCAGAGGTCTCTTCCCACCTCGGTGATTCCGGGGTTTTTTGGGATGAGCTGTTGGCGCCGTTTCCACTCCTCTCCATATTTAGCAGGATGCATTCCCATTTCCCAGTGTTGGAAACACCCTGGCTGTGCTTTGATGAGCCGCTCTGCTTGTGTTTCTCACCCTCTGTTGATGTGATTTCGAGTTTCTTTTCCCAGTTTGGATAAAAGCAGGATGATTCCTCTTCCAGGCTGGGGCTGGGATTGTGTTGCTCAATTCTCCACAGAAAGTTCCAGGAGAAACAAACTGAAGGGAGTAGGGAAAAGGATGGGGGGAAAAGCAGAAGGTTCCTCACTTTCTCTCAGCTGAGTGTGTTCTCCCATCTGTCTCCATCTCCTGGGAGAATTCCTCAGCACTCGGAGGAGGGATTGCGAAGGACACGGAGGTGAGAGGAGACAGCAACGAGCCCACACAGCCAGCACAGAGCCAGCTGTGCCATCCCCACATCTGCTCTCTCCTGGGAAATTGGCTCCCAGCCCTGGCTGAATCCATGGAAAACAGAAAGGAGCAACTTCCCTCATCCCCCAGACACATATGTGGGGAAAGATGGTGTTAAAATAGCACCCAGCTGTTCGAAATTCCAGCAAAATACAAAATAAGTGGAGTTTGCTGGATTCAGCATTCCCTGGGAAGGGGAGAGAGGAACGGAGCAGATTCCTGCTCAGAGAAATTACTTCTGGAGTTGTAATACCTTTACGTAGCTTTTAATGCCTTGAAGTAAGTTTTAACCCCTTGAAATAAGTTTTTTTAATCCCTTGAAATAAGTTTTTTAATGATTGCAGTGTCCAAATCTCTGAGAAATAAACATTCCCAGAGGATCTGGAGAATCCCTGGCCTCAAACCCTCATGCTGGGCTCAGCTGAAGTGAAATTCTCTGTGCCAAAAGGGTTTCTCCAGGAGGTTTTGCTGCTGCATTTGGCTTTGTTGGAAGTGTTGATGTGTGGAGCTTCCCTCGTGCCAGCATCCCCACATTTGGGCTGTGTGTTTGGGATGTGCACTCCCACATTTGGGCTGTGTGTTTTTGGGCTGTGTGTTTCTGGGCTGTGTGTTTTTGGGCTCTGTGTTTTTGGGATGTGTTTTTTTGGGATGTACACTCCCACATTTGGGCTGTGTTTTTGGGATTGCATTGTCTGCTCTGGGCTTCTCTTGGTTGCCAGGACAGACTGTGGCAGACACACTCCTGCTTTGTCATCATTTAGGCACTGTGGGGTGGCTTCACTGCACATCTCCACATTCCTTGATCCTTTTTTGGTTTGTTCGGGGTTTTTTGGGGTTTTTTTGGTAATTTTTAGCTTTTTTGGTTCTGAATTATCCCAGTGTTTTATTTGGACTGTCCAGCGTCACCTCAGGGTTGCACAGGGCTCAGGGGATGGGGAATCATAAATCCAGGATGGTTTGGGATGAGAAGGACTTTAAAAATCCTCCCACCCCACCCCTGCCATGGGCAGAGACACCTTCCAGCATCCCAGGTTGCTGTCTCCAGCCTTTTCCAATGGATCCCATGAAAAAACATCCTGGAAACATCAACTTGAGGCTGTTCCCTCTGCTCCTGTCCCTGTTCCCAAAGCAGATCCCAAATCCCCCCCTGGCTGCCCCCTCCTTTCAGGGAGTTGTGCAGATCCAGATCCCTCCTCAGCCTCCTTTTCTCCTATTTTTTCTGCATTAAAATGTTTTGTGCTGCAGCTCTGTTTCTAAAAGCTTTAGTGAACCCTGCAGGTAAAAACTGCAGAATGATGGAGAACTTCATTTGGTGAAAGTTGCCTTCCCTAACAATAACAGAAAATTAGCTTTTCCTTGTTATTGGATTCATTATTCCTGAGCTAACTGGAAAAGCTGAGCCTGGTGCATTTTGGAGCCCCGTTCCACAAAAAATGAGATTTAGGGGAGCCCAGCAACACTCAAAGGCATCCAGACCTTATGGGTTCAAAGGTATTTCCACATTTCTGTCCCTTAAAACATCCCAGAAAGTCAAATTATGCTTTCTTGATTGCAGTTAATGCAGCAAACCTTGGGAATGTTGACAGCACTCCCTGGGACAGGCTGGAATTCTGCCTTGGACTGGGCGATCCCTGTGGGTCCCCTCCTGCTCAGAGGATCCTCTGATTTTATCCTGGATAAAATCATATGTTTAGATAAACAGTCCTCTTGCTTGTCTGGGGATTCTTTTATGCTGTGTTTTTTCTGAGGAAGGTGGAGAAAAAAATGGAAAAGTGTCAAATATTAAATGTGGGATTTTGGGAAGGGGTTGGCAAGAAGCACAGGACAAGGGAAAGAGAGAAAAAGGGAGAAGGGCAAGGAAATGCAGCTCTGGTGCTGTTCATGCATCCTAAAATTTGGGGGAAAATAGGGAAAATTTGCAGCCTGAGAAACTCGTGTTCCCCATCCTGCCTTTTCTCCAAAACCTGGGGTTTTATCCTGGGATTGCTGGTGGATCTTGGAGTGCTGGGCAGCATTTTCTGTTTGAGTTTTTCCTGAGGGAGGAAAGTTTAGAAAGCAAATGGCAATTACAGAGCTGGGCTCACTATAAATGAATGATGGCAAGAGCTGAGTGTCCAAAGCTTTCTCCTGTCCTTAGGGAACGTGTCCTTTTAAATCTGGATTTCAGACTGGCTCCACTTAGCAGACTGTTCTGTGGAGCTGCTGGAGGTCAGGGCTGGGACAGGAGGACAAATGGCCCTGCTGTCACCTCCCCCATGGGCTCAGTGCTCCTCTTTTCCAGGAGCTTCCTGCTGGATTCAACCCCTGGATCCACGGGTAAACAAACTCCTGGAGAGGTCACGGTGTGCTCATGAATTCTGAATTTGGGTTTGGTGTTGTTTGGGATCAGTTTCATCTGGAGCCTCCTTCAGCTCCACAGGAGAGGGATAAAAGCAGCAAATGGATTTCTGAGGCAGAGCCAGGGACAGCATTTATGGATTTGGTTTTCCTCTCAAAGACAGCTGGGAACAAAAGAGGAATTCTGTCCTCACCACAAAAAAAAAACCCACAAAAACCTGCGACAACTCCATGCTCGTGGAACTGATATTTGGCAGACAAATGTCCATGGATTTGGAGAGGAATCCATGAGGAACAATCCTGGACTGAGATCCAGGTGATCCCCTTGGGAAAAATGGCAAGGAAGGAACAGGAGGGAGAGGATGCAGAGGAGTGAGAGCTGGGTGAGGAGCAGCCCCCAGTCCCTACAGACCTGACCTGGAAGGGTTTCCCTGGACTCCAGGGGCTGGGATCCAGACTCAGCTGCTGCTGGTTTTTCCACCTTTTTCTTCCCTATAAACACAAGGTTCTCTCCTCCCACCCTGCCTCCAACACGAGCACCTTCCCCAGTCACCCAGACTTTGGTTTTTCAAGCAGAGGTTGATGGAAATCTGCTCTGCTGCACTTCCAGGCTGCCTCCAGAAGGAAGGAGAACAACCCTGAAATGTCAGGCCTGGCTATTTTTGCAGCCTTTCCCAGGAAGCAGCTCCAGCTTTGTCATCTGCATCCCAGTCAGGATCTGCCAGAGCCCATGATCCCTGTTTGCCTTGGCCTTGGCACTTGTTTTACAGGGAAAAAAGCTCTTGTGGCAACTTGTGAATGCCTCACTTGGTCATTCCTGGGATGAGAATCATCCTCAGTCCTGCCTGGAATGCAGAGAGAGGCTTGGGAATGGCTCTGAAGCTCTGCATTGGGATTTTATGGGTTTGAATTCTGTGAATTACGGAATCCTGCAGTGGCTTGGGTTGGGAGGGACCTTAAAGCTCATTCCATGGGCAGGGACACCCTCCAGTATCTGAGTACCCCCTCCCACTGTCCCAGGACACCCTCCAGTATCCCAGTATCCCCTCCAGTATCCCAGTATCCCCTCCCATTATCCCAGGATCCCCTCCCATTATCCCAGGACACCCTCCAGTATCCCTCCCAGTATCGCAGCACACCCTCCAGTATCCCAGTATCCCTCCCATATCCAAGTATCCCCACCACTGGGATTCCTTGGCAACAAAAGCAGGTCTCCAAGGAAGGGGAAGGAAAAAACGTCAGGGCTCTGTGGGGTGGAAATCCCTCCTGAGAGGTTGTTTTTTTTTTGTGGTTTTTATTTCCATTGTTGGGAATTCACATTTCCCACTGGAAACCTTGGACAGGGAGCGCTCCCAGCTGGGCTCCAGTGGGCTCAGAGCAGCTCAAATTCATGAAAAGGGCTTAAATTGATGTTAATCACAGAGCAGAACTTGAAAAATATTGTGAATTAAACTCATGGATCTATTGTGTAATAACAGATGGAAAAATGAGGAATTTTCCTCATGGGCTGGGCTGACAATTGGGTTTGTCAGAGAATTCCAGTCTGGATCACTCATCCCCATCCCTTCTGCCACTGGACATCATTGACACCCAAATACCTTTCACACCCACATTTCAGGCCAGAGTTTTCATTAATTTGGCCATTAATTAACTTATTTTCAGTTATTATTTAAATCTCAAAAGTGCAATGAAATGGAAAACCAGGATTTGCTTCAGTGCTGGAAGGTGGGAGAGGAACATCAGTGGTGGGACTTGATCTTAGAGGTCTTTTCCAACATTTCTGGCCAGGAAATAATCAAGCACAATAATTAGAGTTGCTTTATTAATGGTCTAAATAATGAGGATGAAAGCAAGCTCAGAAATATTTGGGGTTGATGTTTTAAATACTCATGTAGAGTTCTGTGCATGGCAGTATGAGGGAAATACTCACAAATCTTGAAGAGATGGAATTTATGAGTTAAAATTGACAAAAGTGGTGTGGACTGGGGGTAACTGCAGAGGTCAAGCTGGAGATTCAAATCTCAGCAATTTCGTTGTCTGTTGGTTGGGTTTTATATTTATTTTGTGCTTTTATTTGTATTTTATTTTTATAATCTAATTTTCCAGTCGCTCAGGATAAATTGCTCTCCTTAGCCAGGTCTTGGCTTATTTCTGAATTCTCTAAATGAAGGCAAAGAGAAAGAAATTCGAATTATTTTAATGCTTCACAGCACCCATTCCGTG
>VRYO01002482.1:7370566-7387621 GCA_009812075.1 Sialia sialis | reverse complement strand
CAGGCAGAGCAGCCCCTGTCGGCCGGGCCGCGTTGGATTTTGCAAATCAAAGCTGAGCTCCAATTTGCCTTTCACTTCCATTCATGGCTCAGGGAAAGGGAAGAGAAGGAACCGAAGCACAATTATTAAATGTGCTTTTTAGCCCGGGAGCACTCCAGGCAAAAGTTGGGATGCCTTAAGGAATCTCTGGGAAATAAAAAATAAAAAAGTGGTGTTTAGAGAGGAAAATAGAATATTTAATGTGGTTTTGTTCAGTTTAAAACGACTGGGGGCTTGGGGAGAGCACTTGGCTAAATAGCTGATGAATAATTCAGGGTCACTAATTTAGGAACTCTGTCATATAGATGAAAATCCAGCGGGTTTGGCTGTAAACAGAGAGAATAAACACCCAGCATTTAACTAAACATTTAACAATGCCGGGTGGAAGCCTGTGGACCTTTGAAGGGCAGCAGATCTTGGCTGAGAGAGGGACAGTTTAATTAGCATGGATTATTTTAGTAGTCAATATTAAAATCTCTCCCCAGAAGCTGTAATTCTTAATTCCATAAGGTTGTATTCCTAAAACTCCAGGATTTATGGGGAGAAAAGTTTGGATCCGAGCACAGAAGGGGAATTTCAGGAGCTCCTCTCCCATGGAATGGTTTTGTTGATCCAAATATCAGAGGCATTTTTGACGCTGCCCTCTGCCAGGCTGCCAAAACAAAGGGGAGGATGTTCCCAGCCTTAATTAACAAGATTAACAACTACAATTACCACAGAGGAAGGTTAAAAAGAGATAGGAGAGATAAAAGCCAATCTCCACGAGGGACAAGAATGAAAGCAGGGATGTAAATGTTCAATCCTGGCAGCAGCAGCCACGCATCCAGATGCTTCTCCCAGCTCCTGGTGCCCCATTTTCATCCTGGATCTCTTGATCTGCCTTCGCAGGAGTTGAAATTCTGCATTTCAAAGGCAGAGCAAGAATTCCTGAGACGTGCATTCTAACGTGTGTCACCTTTCCAGGCAGGCAGTTCGGAGGCATTTGGGATTTGCAGGGATGCAGAAATCTCCAGAAAATGTTTGTTGTGCTTGAAAATAACCCTTTCATTCCCATTGCAGCCTGATCCCAATGTAGGGAGTTATCTGGTGTTGCTGTTCACAAATAATCCTTTAGTTCTCATTCCAGAGTGATCCCAGTAGGGAATTTCCTGATGTTCCCATTGACAAATAATTCTTTATTTCCCATTCCAGTCTGATCCCAGGGTGGGGAATTATCTGACATTCCCATTACCTGATATTCTCATTGACAAATAACTCTGTATTTCCCATTCCAGTGTGATCCCAGTAGGGAATTTCCTGATGTTCCTATTAGACAAATAACCCTCTATTAGATATATATATATAACTTTATATATATATAAAACTCTTTGCATTCCTCTACCTGATGTTCCCATTGACAAATAACTCTTTATTTGCCATTCCTGACTGATCCCAGGGTAGGGAATTTCCTGATGTTCCCATTGAAATATAGAGTTATTTCCCTTTTCAGTCTGATCTCAAGGCAGGGAATTTCCTGATATTCCTACTGGACAAATAACTCTTTATTTTATATATATATATATATATAACTTTATAAGTATTAAAAACTCTTTGCATTCCTCTACCTGATGTTCCCATTGACAAATAACTCTTTATTTCCCATTCCAGTCTGATTTCAGGGTAGGGAATTATCTGATATTCCTATTGGACAAATCATTTTTTATTTCCCATTCCAGTGTGATCCCAGTAGGGAATTTCCTGATGCTCCCATTACCTGATTTTCCCATTGACAAATAACCCTTTATTTCTCATTCCAGTCTGATCCCACTATGGGGAATGATCTGATATTCTCACTTGGGAATCCTGTAGCCTGTAAGAATTAAGTGGATGTTCCTGCTCCAAGGGAGAACTGCTCCAAAAATCTCAGCTAATTGTACCTGAGATAAAAAAAAAAAAAAAGCAGTGATTACTTAAAATTTCAGGGCTGTCCCTTCAGTGACCTTTTTTGGGGACAGACATCTCCTTCAAATCCCTTTTTCCTTGATTTTTGTTGCTCCAGCAGTGGCTTTGGAGTAGAATTTTACTGATTTGTTTATTTAGATGGGGTTTGGGGTTTATTTTCTGAGGATCTGCTCTTCCATAGGGCTTTTCCTGGGAGCTGGGCTGGGAGGATTTTGTGATGCAAAATCGACCTGTGCAGCTGCACACTCTGAATTAAATGGATGTGAAAACTGTCACTGGTTTTGTCACCAATAATTCCTGCCTTGAGCAGGATATTAAAGAGGACAGATGAATGCAAAACAAAACCACCACCAACCACACATTTTTTTATTTGACTTCCTGAATGTTCAATTAATTGTTGACAGAGATTTTTTTTGGGGGGTAGATTAGGTTGGGATATTTGAAATGAAGCTTTTGTGGATTTATTTTGCATGCAGGAAAAGATCCTGCCCGATTTTGAAAAGGTCACCACCGTTAATCATTTCAGGAAGGCAAGAAAATATTCCAGTAATGACTCAACTGAAAGGAATAACCAAGATGAAAAGCTTCTTACTGCTTAATAACTGTGATCTTGATTAATTCATGGTTTTGGGACAAAGGTTCAATTATGGACCTGAAAAATATCTTTTTTTTTGAGGGGGGTGTTGTTATTTGGTTTTAGCGCTTTTGGCTCAATTCCACAGTTTAAAAATTGGAGATTGATGAGAAAAAGGAATAACAGGTACCTGATGCAGCCATTCCTGATCTGGAATGGTCACAATTGGATTTTCCAGGAGATCGTTTGGGGATGGAAAAATTGTCCCAGGTCTCATAGGAACCAGATCCTGTTTTCATTGTCAGGCTGCTTTGTTTGATAATTTATTTATTTTACTCATCCTTTCAGCACCACAAAGGGATTTTTGAAAATGATCCATCAGATTTGCATAGGGAAAATTAGGATTTCTGTTGAATAGGATGTATGGATATAATACAGATAGATAAAGATATAATACAAATAGATAAAAATAGAGTACAAACAGAGAATTGACCATCTTTGAAGGAATTCAGAGCTGCTTGTTCTGGTTTTCCCTCCCCTCACCCCAAACTCTGGGATTCCTGGCTAAATACTGAAGGATTTATCATCATAACATTCATGTATTGCATTTTTTATTATCTACCCTGTGTTTAAATGTATTTTTAATACACCAAATGATCAGGACTGTTCATATTTAGTAAATACAGTGGTCTCGGAGGGGGTTTTTTAATAATCCACACTTCTATCCTGCATTTCATTCCATTATTCCTGGTAATACTTTTATCTTTTACCACTCTAAGATGATTTTTTTTCCTTTTTTTTTTTGTATTAATACCTGCAAACAAATGTTGACAATCACCATAACTATTTTAGCTAAAAGAGGGCAGTTTTCTTATCTTAATCCTTCTATATTCTAATCCCATGGGGGTTTAATGCTGTTTTTTTATTTCCTTTCAAACCCATCTGGTTTCTCACACCCATTTCAGGTGTTGAATTCCCTTGCCTGGAGTGTCCCCATTGTGCTCATTTCTCCTGATAAACGAGGGAATTTGGAATTCTTCAGACACATGATCCAAAGAATCCAATTTCATCCCAGTGTCCTGCTGCTCTTGCATCTCCCTAATGCATTTTCCTGCAGACAATTTGTTTAGCTGAGGATTTAATCAGCTGGAACATCTATTTTTGATCCTGCTTTCACCAGGGCCTCACAGGGAGCAGATGAATTTGCACTCAAGCTGAGGTGAAAAATGTCACATCTCTAATCTTGCTTAGTTTTTAGAGTTATGAGGTGCATCTTCATTTTTTTCAATATTTTTAAGGGCTTGGTTTGAGCTTATTTTAAAGAGTTTTCCCTTGTTGCACTGCTCTAATCCTTGGCTGAACTGGTTTTGATTGGTGGGACACGTGTGGGCCTTCCTATCCTTGGATTTACAAAATTAATCTCCAGGTCATCAGCTGGAGTCTCCTGAGGACAGAGCAGGAGGAATTTTCTGTGCTGGGTGTTTCTGGATTTCAGGGGCTTCACCAGCACCTGGTGGCTGTTGTTCCTCTTCCCTTCCATGAAATACTTTGTGTTTCAGTGGGGTGGGACAGCACTGTCCAAATGATGCCTTAGGATTCTAGCTTTTCTTTTTTTCATATATTTGTGTCATTCTTTAGTGTAGAACTCTAAATCCCTTACCCAGTGTGAGCTGCTGCTTCCCCATTTTGGTCAGACACAATTCCTCTCCAGGGGAATCAAGGACTCCTCACTGCCTCAGGCCCTAAGAAATGTAAATAAAAGTGACTTGGGAGCAGCAAACTTGGGCTAAATCATTTCATTACCTGAACCTGTAATTGGGAAATTAACTCCCAATATGCAGATGGACCAAATTTATAAAAGTGTGAAAAGTCGTGACCCATTGTGCATTTTGGAGAGGCTTTGTGTGCCCAGAATGTCCCTGAAGGCCCTTCAATAAATAGAACCACTTTTTATTCTCTTAATTCTGCCTGGCTGCTGTTTTTAGGTAAGTCCCAAAAAGGCATCACTGGGATCCCAGTGCTGTGGTGGCACTGGTCAGCACTGGTCACACTGGTCAGCACTGGTCAGGACTGGTCAGTACCGGTCAGCACTGGTCACACTGGTCACACTGGTCAGCACTGGTCTGTACTGGTCACACTGGTCAGTACTGGTCAGGACTGGTCAGCACTGGTCTGCACTGGTCAGTACTGGTCTGTACTGGTCAGCACTGGTCTGCACTGGTCAGTACTGGTCAGGACTGGTCAGTACTGGTCTGCGCTGGTCAGTACTGCTCAGTACTGGTCTGCACTGGTCACACTGGTCAGCACTGGTCAGGACTGGTCAGCACTGGTCAGGACTGGTCAGTACTGGTCTGCACTGGTCACACTGGTCAGCGCTGGTCTGTACTGGTCAGTACTGGTCTGCACTGGTCACACTGGTCAGTACTGGTCAGCACTGGTCAGTACTGGTCACACTGGTCACACTGGTCAGTACTGGTCAGCACTGGTCAGCGCTCAGCAGGGCTGAGGTGGCTCTTGGCTCCCCTGGGGTTTCATCGCCATGAGCTGGGTGATCCCTCGAGCCCAGGATTTGAAATTTGGGGCTTTGGGACCATTCAGGGAGCAGGGACAGGAGCTGGGGTCACTCTGGGCGTGGGGAGGAGCAGCTCCAGAGGAGTTTGGAGCAGCTCCAGAGGGACAGCAGGAGAGGAGAGGGATGGCAGAGGGAGGGACCCACATTAAATATGATTGAAGTTAGGGAGAAACGACTTTAAACTGCCAGAGGGCAGGGTTGGATGGGATCTGGGGAAGAAATTGTCCCCTGGGAGTGGGGGAGGCCCTGGAGTGAATTTCCCAGAGAAGCTGTGGCTGTCCCTGCATCCTGGCACTGTCCAAGGATGGGACAGTGGGAGGTGTCCCTGCCATGGCAGGGGTGGCACTGGGTGAGTTTTGAGGTCCCAACTCATCCCAGGCTGTGCTTACAGGGTGTTTTTGGGTTTTCTTTTCCTGGCAAGCCAATATTCAAGCTGTGTTTGAAGCAGGAGCAGACCCAATCCAGTAATTACACCCAAAAATGTTTAGGCTCATCTCCTGTTCTTAATTGGGTTTTGGTCCCTTAATAAGCCCCCCGTGGATAATTCTGTGGAACAGTGCAGTGTGATCACTTTATTTGTTCATTCTCAAAATGGCTTTGTGTGGGACCACCTGTGATTCCTGACAGTGTTTTGGATTTGGGAGAGCTGGATTTGATGAGTTTGGGAAAGCAATTTCCTTCAATTAATGCGTTAAATTTTAATGGCTGAGAATATCCGTGGAGCGTTCGGATGGAGTACAAGTGAAAATGGTTCCAGTTTTGTTGATGAAATAAGAATTGGAAATTTAGCCACTGCAACTGTGGAGATGTTGTGTGGTTGAGGGCAGTTGATCTCTGATAAAAACCCAGGAATTTCCAACAGAAATCCCAAATCTTTGTTTTTCTTCCAGCCCAAATTGGCCAAGAGTTCTTTTCTGTGCCATGGGTGAGTTTGGAACTCAGCACAGCACGAGGAGAACCTGCAGCTTCCACAAAACGTTTCCTTTTCAATTCCTTTGTTAAGGATGGTCACAGTCATCCCATTCGTTCTTTGGGGGATTTCAGTCGTTTTTCCCTAGTGGAATTACTAATACTGCAGACAAAAATTATTTATTTGTACCTGGGGGACTTTGGTGAATGGTGTGGTCAGGATTTATGGGCACTGAGTAGATCTGGCTTGATGTTTTCCAGTCAAAACCATGGAAAAAAGATTTATGGGAGCTCCCTTGGACCTAACCACAATTAGCAGGCTCTGCTGGGAATTATGAAGGGAAAAAAGAAGGGAATGATATGGAATTTGGAGATTCCTCTTGTTTGCTTATCATACCCATAGTGGGGATTTCCTCTTCCTGGAGGAGTGACCATCCCACTGTTGTTTCCATGGGATTTTGGGTTCCCAGAATTTGGGAATTATGATGGGGAATAATAGGGAATTTAGAGATTCTTGCCTCCTTTTGGCTGCTGATCACACCCAGAGTGAGAATTTCCTCTTCCTAGAGGAGGGTCCATCCCTTTGTTTTGTGTGGGATTTGGGGTTCCCATAATTTGGAAATTATGATGGGAAAAAAGGGGGAAGGATATGGAATTTGGAGATTCTTCTTGTACTCGGAATGGAGAATTTCCTCTTTCTGGAGGAGTGACCATCCCATCGTTGTTTCCATGGGATTTTTGGGACTCTTTGCGGACACCTGGCAGGTGAAGCTGCTCTGGTATCAGACCCCAGCGAGCACCTGGGAGCTGTGGGGAATTCTGGAATCACAGGGATTGATTTTGCCCTTATCTCAGCAATTCACGGCTCATTTTCCCCTTTGAGGAGCATGACTGTTGCGATGATTCACGGCTGCTTTCTCCCAGGCATTCCAGCCAGGAATCACAATCACAGCGCTCCTGTTGCTGCTTGTTTACTGCACCAAACATCCAGAACACAAATTGGAATTCATTAATCTGCCTGCATCGTCCCAATTAGAATTGTTAAATTAATTTTCGGAGGTTTTGAGCCAATTTCATGGGGATGATCTTGGTGTGCACATCACACTTCAGCACTGGCCTTGTGCTGAAACCTTAATGCTGAAATCTTGATTTTAGGCCAGCGGAGAGGATTGATATTTTTGCCTCCAGCACTAAAAAAGAATTGTCTTGTGCTTTGTAATCTGTTACAACAACAATTTGCCTCATCTTGCAATACATCTTTTCATTTGGCTGGCTGAGCAGTATTTTCATTTGTAACCTCTGTGTCCAGAATGGAAAATGCACCATCAGAGCAGCCTGAGGAAACACCCTCAGAGCAAATCATTTGCATTTTCACAGGTTCATTTTAGGAGGTGCTACAGAATTTTGCTGTGAAAAAAAGTGTGGCAGACAGGAAGAAGCAAAGTAAGATTTTCGTCAGAAAAGACAAAAAGGCAGAAATAGCAAAACATCAGGGGAGATTTAAAAATTGGTATTATTTACTCTCCAGGCATGAAAATTGCAGGAGAAGGAAACTTCTTCCCATTTAGGGCAAGGAATAATTCCAAAATCTGCAGCAAGGGACACAATGAGGATTTGGGCTCTTGGCAAAGCTTGGGAGAGGAGCCTGAGCTCCATTCCCTGGGCAGGCTCCGAGATCTCCAGCCTGAATCCTTTGCTGGGTGAGGCTGGGAAATTTTGGATTAATTAGGAGCAGCTTTGAAAGGTGGGAAGAGATCAGAACGTTCTGGAAATGTCCATCCCAGGGGTGGTTTTCTGCTCCCAGCAGTGGGGATTCCAGGAAGCTTCTGTGGGGAACTGAGGGAATTCATGGAGCTGACTGTTTTGGGAGGGATCTCAGGGATTGTCATGTTCCCCCAGCATGGGCACGGACATTTCCCCTGTCCCAGGCTGCTCCAACCTGGCCTGGGACACTTCCAGGGATCCAGGGACAGCCACAGCTGCTCTGGAATTCCATCCCAGCCAGGAACTCCTTCCCATATCCCATCTAAATCCATCTTCTTCCAGCTTCCAGCCACTCCCTGTGTATTCCACATCCTCACTCCCAATAATTAGCTCCTAAACTCCAATTTTCTGATTTTTTAAAAAAATTATTTCAGAAATTTGAGAGTTCTATCTGGTGAATAATGAGCTGTACCTACAGCAGGGTGGCTTGAAAGCTGCAGGAGATTTGGTGTGTCATGAAATCCTGGAATTCTGGAATGGGTTGGGTGGGAAGGGAACTCAAAACCCATGCAGTGTCACCATCCAGGGACATTGCCACTGTGCCAGCCTCAAACATGGCCTTGGACACTGCCAGGGATCCAGGGGCAGCCACAGCTGTTCTGGAATTCCATCCCAGCCAGGAATTCCTTCCCCATATCCCATCTAAATCCATCTTCTTGCAGCTTCCAGCCATTCCCTGTGTCCTGTCCCTCCATCCTGGTCCCAAATCCCTCTCCAGCGTTTTTTTTTGCAGCCCTTTCAGGCCCTGCAAAGCCACCCCATAACAATGTAGTACACACAGTAAAACAACAGCTCTGAACACAAAAGAACATTTATCTTAAAAACCATTACTCATTTATCTATTTAAAGACTTTTTTTTTTATGCAGGTGAGTACAAATCTGGTTGTACTCCATAAATGCAGGGAAGAGGAGGCTCTGGCAGCAGTGCCAGGGTGTTCTGGCAGCTGCACTCCACCTCCCACCTCTGCCTCTCCGGGCTTTGTTGGCCCACATGACTGCCAAGGAATAAAATCTCTGGATCTGCTCTAAAATTAAAAAAAAAAAAAGCTGGAGAGGGTTAAAAAGCAGTGGGAAGGGAGGATTGGAGCAGTCACATCCCTGCTTTCCTGGGTTTTTTTTTTTTTCCTGTAAAAATCGTGGTTTTGGTGAATTTGTTGTGTCAGAGAGGCTGATTAGTCACTGTAATTAAAGCTTGATACTCCCCGGGAAGGCAAAAGTTCCCTGGTTTCTGTGTGTGCTGTGTGAACTGCGGGTCAGGGAGGGAAATAATTGCTGGCAAATGGATGGCTGCAGTTCCAAAGGGCTCAGATCTCACACTGCTGCACTCCTGGGTGAGATGTTCAGCGTGGCAGGAATGTCACCAGGAAGGGAGGAATTCTGTCCCTGTGCCCCTCTCAGGTGAGGCTCCAGCCCTGGGAACAACATCAGGAGGAGCTGGAGCTGCTGGAGAGAGCCCAGAGGAGCCCCAGAGCTGCTGCAGGGCTGGAGCCCCTCTGGAGCCAGGCTGGGAGAGGAGAAGGATCCAGAGAGAGCTCAGAGCCCCTGGCAGGGCCTGGAGGGATCCAGGAGAGCTGGAGAGGGACTGGGGACAAGGATGGAGGGACAGGACACAGGGAATGGCTGGAAGTTGAAGCAAGATGGATTTAGATGGGATATGGGAAGGAATTCCTGGCTGGGATGGAATTCCAGAGCAGCTGTGGCTGTCCCTGGATCCCTGGCAGTGCCCAAGGCCTGGCACAGTGGAAATGTCCCTGGATGGTGGCACTGCATGGGTTTTGAGTTCCCTTCCCACCCAAACCATTCCAGAATTCCAGGATTTCATGACACACCAAATCTCCTGCAGCTTTCAAGCCACCCTGCTGTTGGTACAGCTCATTATTCACCAGATAGAATTCCCAATTTGCTGAAAAAAAATTATCTAAAAATTAGGGGTTAGGAGCTAATTATTGGGAGTGGGGATGTGAAATACACAGGCAGTGGCTGGAAGCTGGAAGAAGATGGATTTAGATGGGATTTGGGAAGGAATTCCTGGCTGGGATGGAATTCCCAGAGCAGCTGTGGCTGCCCCTGGATCCCTGGAAGTGTCCAAGGCCAGGCTGGAGCCTGGGACTGGGGAAACATCCCTGCCAGGGATGGGCTTTAAGATCCCTTCCCACTCAAACCATTCCAGGATTCTCTGGTCCCACAACATTCCCATCCTCACTGTGGCTCTTCCCAGCACAATATTGACTTCCATGAAGATCAAATCCTCCAGCTCTCTTCAGTGAACTCATTTTATTTTTAGGATTTTCCCTGGTTTTTCCTGCAGCAGCAGCAGCTGTGTCTCCTCTGCCTCCCTTCTCCAAATATTGATATCTGGGTACTTGCAAAAGCTGGATTCCATTTTCCCTTCTCTGGGCATCCCCTCTCCCTGTGGGACCAAAACCCTCTCTCCAGACACCACCTTTACATCCCCAAAGAGGAAATTTCCCTAAAAGCCTTGTCCCCCTCAATTATATCCATGTTTTAATGGAATTTTTAAAAAAATCCATCAGAATTGTGTCTTGTCCAGCTCAGGAGTGAAACCGGGTTTGCTTTATTCCAATTACTGAAATGAGTGCTCTGTGAAATCCAGGAAATTCTTATTTGATTTTTTGGTTTGAGTTCAGGAACTGGCAAATGATGCAGCTCTCTCTCCCAGAGGAATTTTCACCTGGTTTCGGTGATGGGAAATGGCTCCAGTTCCTGCCTGGATCCCCAAATTCTGTGTATCCAACTCTGTGATGCCAAAACCCTGCAGGGTTTTCCTGGGCAGGATTTCATTTTGTGTTTCTCCCTCACTAAAGTATAAATCTTTGTGTTGTTAATCCAATTCTTTGGTCTCTGAATAGAATAAAAGCAGCCCTTTATGTTAGGCAGGACCTGGATCCAGGGTTAATTCGAATTTTATGGATAATCCCTCACTCTGTTCTGGACACAATTGGATAGACCTTCCCAGAATTTTGAACATCACATCCTTAATAAGGTTTTATTTTGTTTGGAAAGCATTTTAGTGGCAGTGGATGAATGTTCCCACTCAGGTATCACCTCGGGAGTGTACTCCTTGATTGTTTTATTTTTAATTTATTAAGACATTACTTTGTCTTTACTCTTAGGTTAAAAGCTTTTCTTCCTGGGACATTTTGTCCCTTCACCCAGGAGTTCATTCAGTGAGGTGAAGCCATGGAGTTCTCACTAAAAAAGCAGAAATCGAATTTTTATTTATTCTGTTGTGCAAATCACTGGCCATTTTCAGGGATTCAAACAAAGATTTTGCTGTTTTTCTTTCTTTATAATCCCTCTAAATGTTGTTTATGCTGTAGGGCTGTTATGGAATCATGGAATGGTAGAACTGGGAGAGCTTTAATTCCCCTCCCAACCCAAAGCAGTCTGGAATTCCATGTTCATGAGGAGATGACAAAATGAATTTATTAGGACATTTATGAATTTATTAGTGAATTCTGTCCCTGGGCATTCCCTGTGCAATTCCTGAGAATCCTTTCCTGCTGGAATTTTCCTTCTCTGTTTGCTGTGGATGCAAATCCTCCTTTTTAACCCAATTCCCTCATTCCCAGGTTGGCAGGACCCTGCAGGTGGAGCAGAGTCCGGTGCCACCAAATGCAGAAACGATGGGATCATTGCCAGGATCAGCAATAATGGGGATTCATCCAGGCTGCTTTTGCAGATTCAATTAGGCTTTCAAGTGGATCCTTTATTAAGAGCAATTTCTGAGGGTCCCCTTCTCCATCAAGCAGTAATTCCTGGGGAAGATTGCTGCTGACACCTAAAACCAGACACACAAAATGGGATTTTCAGTGCTGCTTTTACCAGGAACACTGGGAGTTTTGGCCTTTAAATATACACTGGGGTTTTTTGTTGGTTTTTTTGCCTTTTTGATATTTAAATCAAACAGGATTTTTTCTTTTCTGTGTTGAATGTAACACTCATTAAAGGAGGTGCCAGCACCCTGGTCCTGTTCAGTTGTAAATAAATAAGTAAGAAATACATACTAATTTTGAGTTGAATTACCCCAAAGAGGGCATTAAATACAGAAAAAAAATCCTATTTTAGGGGAATGGAATCAGCAGAGCCTAATAAAGGAAATCAATATTTACCACTAAAATAATTCCTTTTTAAAAAACATTTCCATGGGTGGAGATTTCCATTCTGTCCTGCACTTGGATGTGTTTGAGTTTGACTTTGAGGTGACTTTGTGAAATGCTGGATGTTATCCCAACCCTGGAAGAAGCAGGAGCTGCTCCTCTTTAATCATCAGGAATTGAAAGATTTCACTTCAAATCTGACAAAATTAAATTCTGTTAATTTTTTATGGGGTTTTCCATAGGATGTCCTCATTGGAATTGCTCTTAGAGGGTTCTGCCAATCCAAACAATTCTGCTGGAATCTTAAAACCTGTTTGTGTAGGAATTTTAAAGGTTTTAATTAAAAAATTTAATTTGAGGTTTAAATTTAAGGTTTAAATTGAGGCTTTTAATTGAGGTTTAAATTTGAGGTTTAAATTGAGATTTAAATTAAAATCTAAACCTTTACATTTTAAGGTTTCAGTGTGGATGTTGTAGCAGTCTTGGGATGTTTTTCCAAGGAATTTTCCTTGCTTTTATTTCAGTGGAAGCTTTGCCTCATTTCTATCAGTGTCAGAACTTGGGAATTCAAGCAGATTTCACCAGAATTTTAATTGAATGGAATTTAAATTTTTAATTTAATCATGCCAGAGACCGAACATCTTTGATTGCAGACACATCCCAGACATTCAGCTGATGATTAAACCCCAAATAAAACGTGGAAAGGGCAAAAAACCAAAAAGGGCTGAAAAGGGAAAGGTTTGGGGTTTGGCCTTTTCAAATTTGTTTTAATTGTTTTGAACTCTGTGGATGGTGGCAGGGAGTGGCCTGGAGTGGGTTCAGTCCCAAATCTTTGCTGTCATTCCTGGTTCCTTGTGACATTTCATTTCTGTCACTCACTCATCACTTTAAAAACAGTGGTGGAGGGGAAAAAAACTGGGAGATAATGGGAAAGCAACAGCTGTGTCAAGAAAATGTTGAAATTCTGCACTTTAATTATTGCCTTCTGCCATGAAAGGCACAGGTGGGAGTCAGGAACTCCAAAATAACCCCAAAAAAACAACACACCCCAAAACAGATAATGGGGAAATTACAGGGGAATTCAGCAACGAGAAAAAGAGAAAATTGCATAATAAGGGGAAGATTGACAGGAGCAGAGTTTTTCTCAGGAAGGATCAACAGGGAACAGAAAAGGGGGAATGTTTGGAAATTCAAATGGAGATTTCAAATTGCACACAAGGCCAAGATACAAGGAAATATTGTGAGGGACAAACCACTGGAAAGCCCAGGAAATTCCTGCCCAGAAAATATTCTTGAATCTGCACCCTGGAGCTGTGATTGGGGTGTTAATCCAAGGAATGTTTGGGAATTCTGATGAAAATTTCAAATTGTGAGGGAAAAGCCCATCTGTGGAAATTCCTGTGTGGAAAAGATTCTTTAATCTGCACCCCAGAGTTGTTATTGGGTTGTTAATCCAAGGAATGTTTGGGAATTAAAATGGAGATTTCAAATTATGAGCAAATATTGTGAGGGAAAAGACCAGCTATGGAAATTCCTGGCTGGAAAAGGAATTTTAATCTGTACCCCAGAGTTGTTCTTATTGGGGTGTTAATCCCAGGAATGTTTGGGAATTCCAATGGAAATTTCAAATTGCACACAAAGCTTGAGGCATAAAATAATACAGTGAGGGGAAAACCATTGGAAAGCCCAGCAATGGGGATTCTTCCCTGGAAAAGGGATTTTAATCTGCACTTCAGAATTGTGGTTTGGGTCTTAATCCCAGGAATGTGTGGGAATTCTGAGGAGATTTCAAATTATGAGCAAATATTGTGAGGGAAAAGCCCAACTATGGAAATTCCTGCCTGGAAAAATCTTTAATCTGCACCCCAGAGTTGTTGTTATTGGGGTGTTAATCCAAGGAATGTTTGGGAATTAAAATGGAGTTTTCAAATTGTGAGCAAATATTGTGAGGGAAAAGCCCAACTGTGGAAATTCCTGGCTGGAAAAGTCTTTAATCTGCACCCCAAAGCTGTGATTGGGGTGTTAATCCAAGGAATTGGATTTTGTTTTGGCAAAATGGGAAATGAGTGTGTTTGGAAATGAGGGAGAATGGGATGGAGATCAGGCTGGAATTATACCTATCAGGGAAAAAAAGTTCCAAGAGCTGTCGTGGAGCTTGCAGGGGGTGCTGAGTGTCCCTCCGGTCAGGAGCATGGCTGGAATGGGGACTGTGACAGGTGACAGAAAAATCGGGAGAGCTCAGAGCAGCTCAGGAGCCTTTGGAAGAGCTGAGTGACTTTTTAATAATCAAAGCCATTAAAATATCATGAGAAGGTGGCGGGGGGGCTCATCCTGGCTCATCCCCTTGTTTGCTGCTGTATGGGGGAAAATTTCCCTTGGATTCTTCCTGGGATATCAAAACATCAACTGCCAGCTCCAAAAAATCCCTGGATGTGGGATCGGGGTGGGGAAGGGAAATTTCCCTTGGATTATTCTGGATATTAATACTCCCCTGGATGTGGGGAAGGGAAATTTCTGTTGGATTATTCCTGGATATTAAAACCCCCCTGGCTGTGGGATGCAGGGTGAGGAAGGGAAATTTCCCTGGATTCTTCCCGGGATATTAAAACCCCGAGTGCCCCCTCCAGGCCCCCCTGGCTGTGGGATGCAGGATCCGAGCCCTGCTCAGCTGTTGGAGCGGCAGAGCGAGGGATGCTTCCTGCGGCATTGTTGTAACCATGGCTCCACGGACGTCATCCCGGGAAAACAGCGCCGGGAACGTTTGTGGAACAAAGCCCAGGGTCCTGGGCCGCTCGTTTGCATAGAGATGAACTCACACGTGGGAATTGGAGCGGGGAGCTGAGCTGGGATAACTGTGGGATTAGGGAAGGTGATTCCACAGGGGTGTTGGGGTGGGGACGGGGCAGTGATTCCCAGTGATGCTTTGGCTCTGCTGATTCAGCAGCTTTGGTCCTGGGTAATCCTGATGGGAGCTGGGCTGGAAAAGCTCCAGAGCCCTGGAAATGCTGTTAAAGTTTTTTTTATGGCTCTGTCGGACCTTGAATGATCCTGGGAAAGGGGAGAACAGGTGGGAAACAGAGAGGGATGAAGGAATGGCAGTGGAGAGGGAATGGGATGGAAAGGAAGGACCAAGGAGATGGAGGCTGGAGGAGGAGAGAGGATGGATGGATGGATGATGGATGATGGATGGATGGATGGATGATGGATGATGGATGGATGGATGGATGGATGGATGCATGGATGATGGATGATGGATGGATGGAGGCAAAGCAGAGCAGGAGCTCAGCAGAGCTCAGACCTGACCTCCCTCCTCTTCCCTATCCCATCAAATTCCATTCTGCTGCCTGGTTTTGTAGCCAAAATCTGAGAAGAGGCCGGAACCCTGGGGAGCTCTGGGAGCTTCCCCAGGCGCGATCCTGTCTGGATCCACTTGCATCCTCTGCTCCTGGGGTTGTGGGACATCCCTCAGCCCATGCCCAGCACGTTCCCTCTCCTTCCCAGCCACTCTGAGCCATGCTTGGGATATTTCCCACCTGGAAGAGCCTAGCAAGGTACAGGGATTGTACCTGAGGGCTTCTGTGTGTTGGTGCCTTAGGATTTATCATAAAAACACTTTACATGGATTTTTGGTGGGTTTTTTTGTTCGTTTTTGTTTATGCCAAGGGCTCCCAGTTCCGTCCCAGTTACCCCTGGAGTGGGATGAAAAAAATAATGGGATTATACAAGAGTGATCCAATTGGAAATGCCCCAAAAAATAAATCCCTCTTCATTTACAGCAGAGTTTGGCAGGAGGTCAGAGCAACAAGAAATCATTCCAAGGGAATTCCCAGGTGTCCTTCCAACCTAGAAATCATTCCAAGGAAATCCCAAGGTGTCCTTCCAAGCCAGAAATCATTCCAAGGAAATTCCCAAATTCCTTCCAAGCTGACAGGATCTTTCTGGAAATTTGAAATCCACCTCAAAGGAACAGGTTTCTTTCTCCTCCTTGAAAACTGAAAGTTTACCAATAATTCACAGTTATTTTTCCATGAAAACTGATCGTTTACTAATTACTAATAAATCAGTAGGAAGATTAATTATTATTTTGGATATTTGACCTTTTAAAAATGACAGAGTGGAGAAATATTGTTATGAGAGCTTTTCCATGCATAAAATAAGTTGTCAGGAAATAAGCTGATATTAAACATTTCTATCTCTTGATGTAGTGAGAGGAAAACGAAGTTTTGAATAAATTCCCAGATTTTTTTTTTTTTGTGCTCCTCAGATAAGTCCATGGAAAATTTAATTCAGAGAATAAAATCAGCAGAGATCCTGGAGAAATGAAGATTTCATTCCTGTGGGATTTTCCAGTCTAAAAACTGTCCATCACTTCCCAGTCAGGAACATTCCTGTGCTCAGGTGACTTTGCTGCTCTCTTTTAAGCAAAAAGTGCATTTTTTCCCCAGTAAAAAAAATTCCAATAAATCCCAAATAATCCTCATATTCCATGAGAGTGCTGCTGTTGGGATTGTCCTGGCTGGAAGGGGAATTTGGGAAGTTTTTCTATGTTTATTAAAGGCTTCCAATAGATCAAAGTCCCTCTTCATGGAGTGATGGGTCTGACTCATTTGCAGCTAAGTCATCCCTAATATTGAAGCATCCTTCAAAGGAAGGAAATCTTGGAAAACCTTTCACTCCTGGCAACCCCCACAACAAAGACTCGAGCCAATAAATCCAACAGGAAAGAGGTGACATCAAAGGACCACAAGTTTTCTTTCCCAGTGTGAGAAGAAGGGTAAATCCCATCCCAGCAGTGCCAAAATCATGGATCAAAGGGGTCGTGTCCTGACATCCAAGCTTCTTCTCTCCATCGTTCATCCTGGCTGGGAATCGTTGTTGAGTTTTCCAAAATTCCCAAATCATAGTTCTGTAAATCCCCAAAGGTGGAGTTTGGAGCGAGGCACAGGAGGGAGCAGGAGGAGAGGATGGGTGGGATGAGCTCACCCAGAAATTTGGGAACAAGGAAGTGGCTGCTGCAGGGATTCCCTGCTGGAGGCATCCTGGATTTGTGCTGTGTTCTTGTCCTGAGAGATTCCTGCCAGCCTGGCAGGGGTGAGGAACATCCTGGCTGCAGCTCAGACTTGGGTCATGGAATG
>VRYO01002482.1:7340290-7365377 GCA_009812075.1 Sialia sialis | reverse complement strand
GAGATCAGGATCACTGCCCCTCCCTCAACAGATGGTGACAGAAGAGATACCTTTGTATTGTAACCCAAGACAGAGAGACACGGACTTTTGAATATTAAATTAATAGGACCATGTAGAAGTTGATTTATTGTTTATATTTAATTATACACTTTAGAACTACTGTTTACGCGGTTATGCATTATTTGATTGGAGAAATCTTTTTTGTTTATGCTTTCAGGTATGTTGATTGGTTATTTGTTTGGGTTTTGCTGTTTATTTTTATTTTAGAACTTTTAATTTTGGCATTTTATTTTTTTTTTCTTTTTAGTTTTAGTACAGTTTATGCCTCAGTAACTTTGAAGGATCTTAAAACAAGCTACAGAAAAAATTTTAAAGTTGTTTTCTTTTTGCACCTTTTATGGCTTTAAACTAAGAAATACTTAAAAACAGCTAAGCATGGGAAAGTGCAGTAAAGTACAGGGGAAAGCATTTAAACAGCAAAATATGGACAACAGTAGCTAAATACAGTTTGTCTGGTGCACACACCATGGCTTGGACTCGTTTAGACATGTCCAAGGCTCAGACTTGTTCAGTATTACTGCAGGACAGGATCCAGGAGCTGTGCCTGGCAAATTTTAGGTTGGATTTTGGGAAGGGGGTGACACTGAACAGATCCTCAGGGAATTGTCACATTCCCAAAGCTGCCAGAGCTGCAGAACAGGCCCAGGGTGGGATTTTGGGATGTCTGTGCAGGGCCAGGAGCTGCCTCAATGATCCCTATGGATCCCTTCCAGCTCAGCACATTCCATGATTTTCTGGTTGTGACATTCCTTTGTTCTGTTCTGGCACCATCTCATTCCTGCTTTTCCACTGCTTTTCCATCCCTTGGAAGCCCAGGATTGATCCCAGTGCTGGACAAACCAAACTTCCCATCCTCATCCTCACATTCCCTGTGAAACTCCCCAAAAACTGTTGACCTGGGTTAATCAAACCCAGATCTTGAATTCTTTTCCTCAAGACCCCGGAGCTCGTTGCGCTGTCAGACCCGCTCTGCCTTCCCCAAGTTGTTTTCTTGTTGCTTTTCTATGGAAAAAAGAGGATTATTCTGGTTGCAATTTCCATGGAAACAATTACCATAAAGTATTGATTGCCCAGGATAGATTGGGAAGCATGAAAGGATAGAGGTTGTCTCCATGGAAACACGGACATTTTGAGCTTTTTATTCCTTAAGAAAAGAATTCTTACAGCTTTCCTTTAAACAAGTTTCTGGTCCAGTTGAAAATAATTGTGTAGTTTTAATTAAAATTGTTGGTGTAACCAAGAATCTGTTTCAGTGGCATTCCTGTACTGCAAGGAAAAGTCTGGAATAGCATTTTCCTAAAAAAATAAAATAAAGGATTTGCGTCATTTGCACAGCATTTTTCACATCAAAAAGTAGCTGAGCCACATCATTAATTGTCAGGAAAAACAGATCCAAAATTGGCCTTTGCCTCCTGGAATTTAGGATGTTTTTTGAGGATTTTAGTGTTTTCTAGGATTTTAATGGGACAGCTCTGGGTGGCACAGGGAGTTCAGCCCCTCAGGCTGGATTTGGTTCAGGAATAGCTGGAGTTGGACTTGAATTCTTCTGATTTCAAATCTTTCATTCCTCGTCTGAGAACCTGCAAGGCTCCACTGCTGGGGCTTTTTTAGGAACTTCAGAAATTCCTCCAGAGAAATGATGGCAGAAGGGATCAGTTGCTGCTTCAGGAATGGTTTGAAAGCTCCAGCCTCAAATCCCAGAATCCCAGACTGGTTTGGGTTGAGGTTCAAGCCCACCTTGTTCCATCCACTGTCCCGGGCTGCTCCAGCCTGGCCTTGGACACTTCCAGGGATCCAGGGGACTCCACAACCTCTGTGGTTGAAAAGTCCCCAAATTCACAAATTCTCCATCCTGCAGCCAACCTGGAAATCATCCCGAGCTTTTCCCTGGGTGCTTTGGCACCACTGGAGACTTGACATTTAAATGGATTTAGAAATCTGGTGGAATAAATTCCCAGAGAAAAACTCTGGGAACATCCAAATCCCCAGGGAGGAGTCTGGGCTTGAAGTTCCCTTCCAGCATGGAATCATGGAATAATGGAATAATGGACTCATGGAATTCTGGAATCATGGAATCCATGGAATCCTGGAATCACAGAATCATGGAATCATGGCATGATGGACTCATGGAATCCTGGAATAATGGAATCACAGAATCATGGACTCATGGAATCATGGACTCATGGACTCTTGGAATCATGGAATCCTGGAATAATGGAATCACAGAATCATGGACTCATGGAATCACAGCATCATGGAATCACAGAATTATGGAATCCTGGACTCATGGAATCATGGAATCCTGGACACATGGAATCCTGGAGTCCTAGAATCATGGAGACATGGAATCATAGAATCCTGGAATCACAGAATCGTGGAATCATGGAATCCTGGAATCATGGAGTCATGGAATCACAGAATCATGGACTCATGGACTCATGGAATCCTGGAATCATAGAGTCATGGAGTCCTGGAATCATGGATTCATGGAATCACAGAATCATGGAATCCTGGATTCATGGAATCATGGAATCCTGGAATCATGGAGTCATGGAATCACAGAATCATGGACTCATGGAATCATGGAATCCTGGAGTCATGGAATCCTGGAATCACGGAGTCATGGAATCACAGAATCATGGACTCATGGACTCATGGAATCCTGGAATCATAGAGTCATGGAATCATGGAGTCATGGAATCATGGAATCACAGAATCATGGAATCCTGGAATAACGGAATCCTGGAATCATGCAATCACAGAATCATGGAATCCTGGATTCATGGAATCATTGAATCCTGGAATCATGCAATCACAGAATCATGGAATCCTGGATTCATGGAATCATTGAATCCTGGAATCATGGAATCACAGAATGATTTGGGTGGAAGCGACCTTGAAGCCCATCCGGTCTCACCTCTGCCATGGGAATGGATTTTTTTTCTGCTTCTGGCTAGAAAAAAAAAAAATCTTAAAAGCTGGTTTTTGCTTTTATGGCTTTCTGTGTATCGTGCATTTTTCTGTATATTATTAATTTTCTGTACCAGACTCCACTGAGTTTTTCACAATTCCCTTTTTCAAATCCAAGATTCAGAGCTGACCTCTCTTCCAGATCCTGCTCTGCATCATTCCTTACATTTAGATCTCAATTATTCCCAGCAAATCCAGTATTTTTTCCTGCTTTATCCCAAAATCCTTTGCTTTCTGTGCTCTCTCTTCATGCTCTGGTTCCCTTCATCAGCATGAGAGCTGATAAATATTTAATGTGATATGAATAAGTACCTCAATTCCACATTAAACATTCCATCAATTAACATTCCTGCTAATTGAAGGCAAAACTTGTCAGGCTGAAGGAAAATAAGTCCATTAAGGCAGGAAAAATGGCATTAAGGAAGGAATGGGATTGTTTTGGCAGCTACGAAACAATTGCAGCTTTTTCAGATTATATGTAATTTTCTTCTACTCTTTTTAAGCTTTTTTCCATGCAAATTGAGGGTGAGACCTTGCTGGTGATTTGGGAATTCCATGAACAGCAATGTGCAAACTCCTCCTATTCATCAGGAAACAATCAGACTGTGGAGACAAAACAGATTTTTTTTGATTTTTTTTTTCATTCCAGGATATTTTTTCCTCCCCTTTTTTAGTGGCATCAGATTTTTGGGACTTGGATTAAAATTGTTTGTATTTGTACTTGGATTTATGGAGTTAATCCCTGGTTGGAATCCCAGAATCCTGGAATGTTTTGGGTTGGGAAGGACCTTGTGGATGATCCCATGGACACCTTCCCACTATCCCAGACTGCTCCAAGCCCCATCCAACCTCGCAAAAACCCAAAATACTCCGTGTTTAATTTTGGAAATGAGGGGAAAACGGGAATTACTACACAGCAGATCTGCTGGAGCAAGAGAAGGGGGAAGTGACAGGATCCAGGAAAAGCTGAGGATGACGGAGCAGAGGAAAAGCAGGAGCTGGAAGAGCCATGAGTGCGTGGGCTGGCACAAAATGTGGATCAGCAGGAGACAGAGCAGTTTGGGATGGCAGCAGGGGTGGAGGGATGACAGGGCAGGTATTTAAAACTGAAACCTGCCTCTGGAACTGGGGTTTGCTTCCTAAATTCCTGCTTCAATCCTGGTTTAGCAGCAGCTGTTGGGAGCAGAGTTTGTCCTGGAGATCTGCAGGGAAAATCAGAATTTGTGGTGGAGCCTGGAGATGCCAGGGAAAATCCTAAAGAGTCAAACATTGCCGTTTTCATGTAAAAATGCAAACAAACAGGAGATTTCATGTGCTGGGATGTCAGGTGGGTTTGGGCTGCTGAGGTCAGGGCAGGGATCAGCCCTGGAATTTAGGATGTTCCTGCTGCTCCTTGGTGCTGAACCCACGAGGATGAGTTTGGGTTTCCTTCTGCTCCCAAAGCTCTCAACCTCTGCCACAAGAAGGGGAGGAGCACTGGGAAATCTCCAGTTGGGAATTCCTGCTCTGATCACTGATCCCTGTGGAAGCAGAGCATTCATTGATCCCTGCTTTAGGCAGAGTTTTCTGCCCAATTTTCCCCAATTTTTATGTAATTCCTGGTGCCTTGGGAGGTTTTTTCCTCAGACTCCTCTCTGGCATTGGGTGCAGTTGGAGATTTTTCCATCCCAGACTGTTTTGGAATGGGAAGGACCTCAAAGCTCATCCCAGCCATGGGCAGGGACACCTTCCACAGACCAGGGTGCTCCAGCCTGGCCTTGGATACTTCCAGGGATACATCTGGGAATTCCATCTCCCCTTTCTCCCTTCTCTCTGGGAATCTCATTTCATTTTATTCCATTCTCTCCAGGAATTCCCCACCCTCCCAGCCAGGAATTCCATCCCAATATCCCATGCAAATCTCCATTTTTGCATCTGAAGCCATTCCCTGTGTCCTGTCCCTCCATCCCTTGTCCCAGTCCCTCTCCAGCTGTCCCCTTCAGGCTCTGGGAAGCTGCAGGAATCTGGAATCTCCAGGAATTCCCATTGCTCCTGATGGAGGGGGCTCTTTTCCACCTGCTCTTCGCTCAGAATCCACAGAGCAGGTTGAGGTTTGGAGCTGAGTTCTCATTCCAGGGATCTCTCTGTTCCCAATCCCATTTTGGTGTTATCTGGATCAAATTAGGAACAGCAGCAGTGCCTTTGTCACCACAGCAAATCCCTTTTTGATAAAGCCAAACCTTTCCTGTTTGTTCTGAAAACTCTGCGGTCAATATTGCAATATCCAGAGGAATAACTCATTTTCTCTGGGAAAGGGGAATGTGTCCCCTATCAGGCTGAGCAGAATTCCAGGATCAGAGTTGTCAGGTAGAAAAAAAACTTTATTTTATTATTTTATTATTGTCAAGGCCTTCAGTGACGTCTTTAATCTGCAGCTGAAACTCTTTCATCTTTTATGGCAAAGAAATGATTCAATATCCCTGCAAAGTTCCCAGCAAAGCTCTGCCTTGCTTCCACATCATTCCATCAGAATTCCAGCCCTTTCCCACAGCCCTGTGCTGCGGGAAGCCCATCTGGAATTTTTATTTTTTTCAATTCCAAGAAAACCCTTTCATCTGAAGCTGTCCCAGCTGCTGCTTCCCTGGAAGCTGAGGAGTTTTTTTTTGTGTTAGTTTGGAAGGAATCTTTGGAAATTTTTGGGATGCTTTCTGTCTGTGAATTCCAGAATCACTGGGACTGGAAAAGCCCTCTGAGAACAGAATTCCAGAATGCTTTGGGTAGAAAGGGAATTGGATCCATCCCATTCCAGCCCTGCCACACCTCCCATTCTCCCAGGCTGCTCCAAGCCCTGCCCAGCCTGGCCTGAAACCCCCAAATTCACAAACAACCCACCATGAAAACATCCAAAATCACTGGAAAGAGCTGCAATTATTCCAAGGATTTTTCCAAATTAAAGATGCCATCCACTGAGACCTTTATTCCACTGGGAGCTGATCCCCTCTTGGAAAAACACTGTGAAAAAAAAAGCTCCTGCTCTTCATCCCTGCTGATATTTTCATTCCTTTGTGCTCTGTTTGCACAGAAGCTTCACAATTCCATCACAATCCCATTTTCTGCCTCCCACACGGAGCTGGTGCCTCCCAAATGCAGCAGGTTCCTGTGGAACCAGGAGCAAATCTGCCTGGAATCCAAAAAAAAAATAAAAAAATAAAAAGGAATTTTGTTTTCTGCTGTTACCCGAGTTACCAGCAAGGGGATTGGGATGTGTTTGGATTTTGGGATGGGATTTGTCTCTGGGAAAGGCTTTAAATCCATTTTAGATATTGGTTTTGGAATTGAATATTTGTGCTTTCCATCAAATTTACTGAAAGTATGGAAGTGTTGTTTCATCCTGGTTTTACCTCCCACTTCCCAGTTCACGTCAGGTTATTTGGTTCTAAATTACTTTGGAAAAGAATTTGTGATAAAAGAGCAGGGTTTGGGGTTTGGGAGTTTTCATGCTTTCCATCATTTAATCTGAAATTTCATTATTTAGAGTAATTACATTGATATAAAACATTCATTTAATGTCAGGAAATTGTCACCAGCAAAAAGTAGAAGAGCTTATGGTTTACTCTTGGGTTTGACTGGAGATTTAATTTTGATTTAACTGAAAATTCTCCTTCAAAGTGCAGCAACTCACCCCAAACATTGGGAACTGAGAGATTCCATGGGATCCTGGGAGTGAATGCCAGGCTGGGGAAGCCAAATTCGTGGATCCCACAAAATTGGGGTGGGAATTGTGTCCCGAGATTTTGATGGATGCAAAAAGAGATGCTGGGAAAGAGAAGCTGCAGGTTCATGGGATCAGCTCCTTGGATTTGAGTTTCCTGGAATTCCACCCCTTTTAGGAGCTGCCCCCGGGAATATTTTTAATATTTTTAATATTCACGGCACATTTTCTGCGCTGAGAACAGCGTGTTATGGATGGATGTTATGGACATTGTAATTGTAAATTACAGCATTTAGCTGGGTGAAATTCCTAATTAACTCCCTAATGAGCTGCTGGGGCAATTAGCAAAGCTGGGGCGTTGAAGGATGTGGGGAGAGTTGGGTTTCATGGATGTAGCTGGGGAAATTGGGCTTGGAATTAGATGTGGAAAAGCAGAATTTATTCACAAGGGTTTCATTGCTCCATGGGAGACCTGGATCTGATTCTGTGGGATTATTGTTTAGGAAAAAAACAGGAGTTTTCCTAAAAAGTCGAAGGTAATTAGATTAATTAGCTTCCCTCAGATAGAAAGGGTTAAAAATGGGAACAAGCCAGCTGAAAACACAACAAATTCCCCATTTCAGTTTTCCACACCGGGAGGGCAAAATTCCTCATGGAAATTGGGACTAAAATCCATCTCAAGGCAGATTTGTCCAACAAACTGAATTATTCATGGAGCTACAATGGCAGGGAGGGGCTGCAGGGAGAGTAATTAATTAATTACCTCCCTCAGCCTCATTAGGGCCACTGGAAGCCCCTGGGTGGAATTCCTGTAGTGTCCAATTAGCATCTCATTAATCCAGAGGTGACTCTTCCCTTGAGGAGGGATCCTATCCCATTTGTTTGGTTCTGATTTTATTAAATGGGATCTGATTTTATTAATGGGAATCTTGTTTGATTCTGATTTTAATAATTTGGTCCCATTTCCAGACAAAGCAGTTTCCAGTTGCTCTCCAAATCCCCAAAAAATAAACATTCCCTGGCCTAAAAAACTGGGTTTTCCCAGCTTTTATGTCCAATATTGGTGCCTGGGGTTTTCTAGATGGCTTCTCTTGTGGAAAACTTGGGGGAAATAAAAATCAAGCTCAGGCCAAGTTTTTGTTGTCCTAAATTCAGGAGTAATTTTGCAGAGCTGAGTCTGCTCCCCTCTGGAATTGCTCCTTGGAGGTTTCAGAGCTTCCCACTGGAGATTTTGGGGCAGTTGTTGGAAAATTGGAGTGGTGTCCTTGTGGAATGTGTGTGAGAATCATGGAATCATGGAATTCCTGAGCCGAAGGACATCCAGGGGTCACTGATCCAATTCCTGCCTTGCAGGATAATCCCAAAATCCCAGCCTGAGCATCCCTGGGGTTTTTTGGGAATGTGCCAAAATCCCAGCCTGAGCATCCCTGGGCATTTTTGGGGATTGCCATTCCCTGGGGAGCTGCTCCAGTGCCTGACACCCTCTGGGGGAGGAATTTTTCCTGATTTTTTCCAAGGGAATCAACTCCAGTGACTGAACTAAGCCAAACTGCTCCTGGTTCTCTTCTTCCACAATCCACATTTCCCTTCCCTGCATATCCATGATTTTATCTGACTTTATCAGATTTGATAAAGATTTGACTTTATCATTATTTTATCAGCCTTTTTTATCATCCTTGGCACAACAGATCCTCTTCCCTGAAAACCTCTGGGAATTCCTGACATTCCACAGCTCAGCATCCCATCCTTCACAAAAAATAAAAATAAAAGAAAAAGTCAGAATTTCAGTAGTTTTACATTTTCAAATGGTCATTCCAGATTTGACTCCTCTCAGTAGCTGGGATGGTTCCCAGGGCATTTCTTTGTTAAAATTCTTTTTTAACAACAAATTTCAGCTCATTTTCAACATCAAGCGCAATAATCTTCATCCATAAAAACCTGAAAATTCCCTGCCCTGTGCTTCACCTCAGCTGCTTCCACTCCAATGTCAGAATGTTTTCTTTGATTGAAAATTCCTCTATTTATAGTGGGAAAAAAAAACCCCTAAAATGCAATGTTTAATCCAAAAACGTGACGGGCAGAGGATAAATCTTCCTCATTTCCAAACATTTATACAAGGAAAAGGAAAATCCATCCAATTCCAAGGGAAAAATCTCCAGAGAACAAATAAAACTTCAGGGCTGTGGAAGAATTTCACTCCCGGGTTCTCTTTTTTTGCTGTGCTATACAAAGTTGCGATTTTGTAACTCTTGTTTTTCATCTGCTTTTTAATTTGATAAATTTGTTTTTAATGTTTGATTTCCCCAGCAGCCCAACAGTCAAATTGAACAGCAATGTTTGATGATCTGCACAGTGCACAGCAAAAATACTCCGGAATTTAGAAAAATATCTGAGGATCAAACCCAGCAGTGGAGCTGGAGAATGACTCAAAATTACAGATTTAGAGAAGAAATAATTCCATGAGCTTTGATATTTCTGCCTTGGCAAAAACAGCAACTTCACAGTAGAATTTCAGGGTGAATTCTTTTAAATTTCAGAGTGAATTCTTTTAAATCTCAGGGTGAATTCTTTTAAATTTCAGGGTGGATTCTTTTAAATTTCAGAGTCAGTTCTTTTAAATTTCAAAATGAATTCTTTTAAATGTCACAGTGAATTCTTTTAAACGTCAGGGTGAATTCTTTTAAATTTCATGGTGAATTCTCTTAAATGTCAGGGTGAGTTCTTTTAAATTTCAGAGTGAATTCATTTTAATTTCAGAGTGAATTCTTCCAACTTGACCTTTGTGGGTGATTTTAAAATAGAATTCCATTGGCATCTCTCAATTGCAATGCTACAGAGATTTTCTCCAGGAAAAGCAACCCAACCATCACCACAATAAGATTGGCCAATATATTTTTAATTAAACTCTCCGATTCCTTGCTCTAATTCCATTATCCCAGAATCAGGGTTGGAATAGAGCTACAGGGTCAATTTTCCCTCCTGATTTTTCAGCTTTGTCACCTGAAGGTTTTCTCTGATTCTCTCAGGTTTCAAGTTTTTCTTTTAACCCTGGCTCAGAGCATCCAAAAACCCAAATATTCCAATGATTTCCAAAGGCCAAGCAATTATTTTCCTCGGCACAATCCCGTGGGTTTCTTGTTTGGGTGGATACAAAGATTTCCTCCTCCAATAACGGAGATAAGTGTGTTTTCCTTGGGTTCTGTTCCTAATAAAACAGTTGGGATTTCACATCTTGGGGGCTAAAAATAGGCAGGCCTTGGGTTTAATTGCAGAGTTTTCTTTTCCTGAGGATTGTGTGCGCTGCAGGTTGGAAGGGTTTTGTTTCCAAGGAAACAAATGCGCCGCACTCATCGTGCGTCCGACGGCTCCTGCAGGAAAAATGGCATTGGGGAATGGGATTGGGAAATGGGATTGGGAAAGGGGATCAGGAAATGGGATTGGGAAAAATGGGATCAGGAAATGGCATTGGGAAATGGGATTGGGAAAATGGCATTGGGAAATGGGATCAGGAAATGGCATTGGGAAAAATGGGATTGGGAAATGGGATTGGGAAATGGGATCAGGAAATGGCATTGGAAAATGGAATCCGGAAAATGGCATTGGGAAAATGGGATCAGAAAAATGGGATCAGGAAATGGCATTGGGAAAAATGGGATTGGGAAATGGGATCAGGAAAATGGCATTGGGAAAATGGGATCAGAAAAATGGGATCAGAAAATGGCTTTGGAAAAATGGGATCAGGAAAATGAGATTGGGAAAACGGGATTGGGAAAATGGGATCAGAGAAATGGCTTTGGAAAAATGGCATTGGGAAATGGCATCAGGCATTTTCTTCTTTCTTCTTCTTCTTCTTCTTCTTCTTCTTCTTCTTCTTCTTCTTCTTCTTCTTCTTCTTCTTTTCTTCCCTTCTTTTCTTTTTCCTTTCTTCTTTCTTCTTTTTCTTCCTTCTCCTCTTCTTCTTTTGCTTCCATTTCTTCTTCTCTCACCCCAGCACAGGGGATTTTTCCATAAATCATCCAGTCAGCTAAAAGCACAATTCTAACACGTTCCTCCTGCGCCTAGCAGAGCTCAGTTCCAAGGCACTAAAGTGGTGTCGGTCCTTCACATCATTTACACACAGTTCCATCTACTCACACGAATGGTTCTAGCTAGAAATACAAGCAAGGTTCTGCTGTTTTTTCCTTATATCTGGAGCTAAGCTCCTGAACTTTAAACTAGGCTGTAAGGCTACTGAGCTTTAAACTAGGCTTTAGGGATACTGAACTTTAAACTAGGCTTTAGGACTTTTTGCTCTCTTGATGCATTTTAAGTATATTCCTACTTAAAACTAAATTTATGCTTCTACTTCTTGTTTGTGTGGCTTAACAGATTTGACTTTCTAAAGGCTTTAATTCAACCCCTGCATTCTTTTCCGTGTCTGAGGCACTCTGAGAGGTTTCTGTTTCATCAGCTCCCACACGTCCCCATGCCAGTGCCAGTGTCCCGGGACTGTGGGGTCACTGTGCTCCTGGGAGACATGGGGCTGCAGGAGCAGCTGCAGGACACCCTGGCATGGGCCCCAGCTCTGCTTTCTCGTGGAATCCTAAATTCCACAGTAAATAGGGTGGTTTTACACTTTTGGGATTTGGGGATGGATGGCATTTGGGGAAGGAATTCCTCCTGTGAGGAGTTGGAATGGATTTCCTGGAGAAGCTGTCCCTGCATCCCTGGAATTGTCCTGGGATGGGGAAGGTGTCCCTGTCCATGGCAGGCGTGGGATGGGATGGGATGGGATGGGATGGGATGGGATGGGATGGGATGGGATGGGATCATCTTTAAAATCCCCCTCAACACAAACCATTCCAAAATTCCAGGATTCCAGGATTTGGGGAATAATCTGGGCATTGTTGTTTTTATGTGCTGCAGATGTGATGTAGGAAAGGGCCGAGCAATGCCAAGGGGAGAGACTTTGAAATTCCATCCCATCCTCCTGAAAACTAGGGAAAATTGGGGAAATAAAACCAATCTGAAAATCATAGGAATGGGCCAACAGCTTGGGAAGAGTCCAGGTGTCAGAGTTCAGACGTTTTTGTGTGAGTGGAGGGTTTTTTGGGAAAACTTTAGGAAAAGCCTCTCTTCTCCATGTTCTGAGATAAGGATATTTGGAGGGTGGGGGATGTAAGTGATGAGGAATTACAGTTAAATTGATAATTCACCATGTGTGGATGTGTGACGTGGAATATTCTGGGATTAAATCCCTCAAAGGACTTGAAGCTCTGCCTGAAAACTCAGCATTTCCCCACCAGATCCAAAGCAGCTCCTGCAGAGCTGCAGAGGAACTTCCTAAAGCCATAATTTTATATTTTTGGAGTTTATTGTTGAGAACAAGTGCACCCAGGTGGAATTTGAAGGAATATCCACTTTTATTCCCAAAGCAGCAGCTCCAAAGCTCTGTTTTTCCCTACCAGGCTCTGCATAACAAAGCTCAGCTTAACTGTGTGCAGTTAACTCTGGGAAATGTTCTGGCACCTCCACTCTTCCCAAATTATTTAAAAATTTAGTGCCATTGTGAATGTTCGCAGTTTCCAGCGTGCCAAAATCTCCTGGCTTGGCTGAGAAAGGAATATTAATGTGTGCTGGGAGTTGTTTTCCATGGAAAAATAGAGGAGTTCAAAGGTGGAATTGAGAGGGGAGCTTCAGTGTGCCAAGGAAATGGTCCCAGAATTCCAGACAGGTTGGGATTGGGAGAGACCTCAAAATTAAAATCATTCCAGGGCAGGGACACCGTCCACAAACCAGGGCTGCCCAGGCCTCATCCTCCAAAGGATCTGGGAAACTGAATCCCAAGATTTGCTGGTTGCCCAAAATTTTCACTCCTTTAGTTGTCAGAAACTGAAGATTCCCAACTTTTCAGGGTTCAGGGTCTGTTTTAGAGTGAGAATCAGGGGTTGGAGCTGTTAAAGGGGGTGAAAAGCTTTTAGGACCCTTTTGTCTGTCCTGCTCCAGGGCTTGGCATTCCCAGCTTTTCTCTGGATGCTGTAGGGATGTGACACCTGGAGATGGGACAGTGGTGACAGCAGGCAGCCCTCAGGAGCTGCTGGTGGCATTTGCAAAGATTTGGGATCTTCTCCTCCTGGATCACCATGGCCATGGTGGGTGTGGAGCTTTAAGTGAGGAAATTGTGGAAAATGGGATTAAACTTCCCTGGCTCCCAGAAAATCCAATGGAATGGGAAATCCTGTAAAACATTTACATGCAGATGGGAATTTGTGCTCTGAGGAACTCGAGGGATGATGGGAATGAACATGAGGGGAGAGGAGAAAGGAGCAATCCGAGGGAAGTGCTGCTTTCCCTGGCTCCTGGCAGGAAATCGCTCCTTAAGTGGCGCTCCCGAATTGTCAGCTGCTTGTTTTAACACAAAATGTGTAACAAACCCAGCCCTGCTTCTCTCCAGGAGATGGGAAAGCTCTGGAGAGAGCTGCAGCTTCAGGGCTTGGAGACGGGGGGAAAAAAGCTGTGGGGGTTATAAGTCATAATATTGTGACCTATTGCAGAGGCAGTGATTTCATTACGGGATAAGTCAGCGCTGTGGAGGAGGTGCAGGGAAGCCAGGAAGGTCTGGGGATGCTCAGGGCCTTCCCATCCCCATCCTGCTCCTTCTTCCACGTCTGGAGATCCAGATCTCTGGGTGAGGGGCTGAATCCAAACCCAGCTTTGGGTGCTTTAGGCTGGAAATACCACTTGGGAGGTTCTTACTCATCCAGGGGCTCTGCGTCCCCTGGGAAGAGAATTCCAGCTGCTTTTCCAGATGTTTCCAGAGTCAGAGCTTGGAGAGCTCAGGAAGCCTCAGGCTGAGAGATGGCTCATCCCAGCTCATCAGTGAGCTCCTGATCCTCAAGGAATTTGGGGAAAAGGTGGCTCAGGAGGGCCCTTGTGGCTGTGCACAAGTCCCTGGCGGGAGCAGCCAGGTGGGATTTGGGATCTGGGTACAGGGGACAGGGACAGGAGGAGAGGGAATGGTCTGAAGGAAGGCTCAGCAGGAATTTCTCCTTGGAAAGGGTGCTGGGAAGGGCTGGAGTCCCCATCCCAGATGTGTCCAAGGAATTCCTGGAGGGGCTCTCAGTGCTGGGGACAAGGCTGGGCACAGCTGGGACTCCATGACCTTGAAGGGCTTTTCTATCCTCAATGATTCCATGAATTCCAGCACTTTTCCCCTGTTGTTCCATTTCATTTCATCCAGCACCGCTGCTTCCCTGACTGAGGGGATCTCTGCATTCCAAAGATGTGGAGCATCAAAGAAATTCCACATCAGGCCCAAAGTTTGTGGTGCTTCCCACTCCTGGAATCACTTCTGGGAACCCCATCCCTGCAGCAGCTTCTCCACACACTGTGAAACCTCCAGAGAGCCTGGAAGGAGCCTGAACAAAGTGGAACATCAAATTCCAGCTCCCTGAAGGAGCAGTAAAACACCAGGGAGGTCAGGAGTGAATCCAGATGGGAACCTGGGGATCTGCTGGGAGCTGGTGCTGCTCATTCCCAGCTCCATCAGTGCTGCTGGAAGGATGTCAGCAGAGCTGGTGTTGATGGAAAATAGATCCAAACATTCATTAATTGCCAGCTCAGCGAGCCCCAGACCCCTCTGCACGAAGCAGCTGCTGCCTTTGAGTCATTTGGTTGGAAACTCTTCAGGAACTTTGCAGGGATCAGATGATTTTCCTGGGGTTTTTTTCCCCTGTGTTTTTGTTCCCTCTGCTCCTGGTTCAGCTTTTCCTGCCTCTGTCCCTCAGTTTGGTCCCTTTGGGTGAAGGGTTTGCTTCAAACTCCTCCTCTTCCTTACTGAATTCCTGAGAGCCCACTGGAAAACAGGATTTTACTGCTGGAAGATGGGAAGTGTTGCTGAGGAGGATGGAGGTGCTGTGTCCCCCTGGGGAAGATGAAAGGACTTTGAGGTTGGAATTGTGGAGCACAGACAGGGGTGGGTTGAGAGCAGAGCTACAGAAAGGGGAAATTCCCACTGAAAAATGAACTCTAGGGATCCTGGTTTTGGAAAACATCAAGTGCTTGTGTCACCTCCTGAGAATTTTTACCCAGAGCTCTGGGAAATGAAAGGAATCTTCTGGAATGAGCCCAGAGGAGCCCCAGAGCTGCTGCAGGGCTGGAGCCCCTCTGGAGCCAGGCTGGGAGAGGAGAAGGATCCAGGGAGAGCTCAGAGCCCCTGGCAGGGCCTGGAGGGATCCAGGAGAGCTGGAGAGGGACTGGGGACAAGGATGGAGGGACAGGACACAGGGAGTGGCTGGAAGCTGCAAGAAGATGGATTTAGATGGGATATGGGAAGGAATTCCTGGCTGGGATGGAAATTCCAGAGCAGCTGTGGCTGTCCCTGGATCCCTGGCAGTGCCCAAGGCCAGGTTTGAGGCTGGCACAGTGGCAATGTCCCTGGATGGTAGCACTGGATGGGCTCTGAGTTCCCTTCCCACCCAAACCATTCCAGAATTCCAGGATTTTTTAAATTTTTTTTTTTTTCATGACACACCAAATCTCCTGCCACTTCCAAGCCACCCTGCTGTTGGTACAGCTCATTATTCACCAGATAGAATTCCCAAATTTCTTTTAAAAAATAGATTATCTGAAAATCAGGGTTTAGGAGCTAATTATTGGGAGTGGGTCTGTATTTGGGGATATGAAATAAGGGTATTTGCCAGGAGTTCATGGAGGATGGTGGTGTTTATTGTAAGGGCTGGCAAAATAATATTCCTGGAGCTCTTGGGCAGCCTGTTCAGGAAAAAGAAAGGAATTAGAATTGCAAATCAAGATTTCATCATCCTCAATCAGCATGGCCAGCAAGGAGGCATGAATGGAGATGGTCGGGAGGCCCAGCAATCACAGCCTTCCCAAATTAAGAAATGCCTTTGTGCTCCCCAGAGTGGCACTGGCACATGGCAAAAAACCAGGAATTTCAATATTTGGTAAAGGGTCGATGCTGCTGAGAAAAAGAGACAATAAAATGTAGGATCAGTGTGGGGGAAGCTGCTTTTGGGGTGGTTTGTGATGCTCAGCTGGGGTGGTTCTGTGTTATCCTGATTATTGCATAATTAGCAACGAGGGGGAAGAAAAATATTCCTGGAAACACATTTAGGATTTATTTCTCTTGGGGCAAAACCCCAGTGCAGATCTTTCATCTGAGCATGGAATCAACTCGATTTTTATATTCTTGTGCTTCTGGTTTATCTCAGAATTTCCCAGATCTCTTGTGGTGTTTGTCAGGCTGCTGTGAGGACAGGAACATTCCTGAGCCTGCACAGGACCCTGCTCTGACAGAGGGGATGGAGGTGCCCGAGCACTACAGGCCTGCAGAGACTCAAGGCAGCAGGGGCTGCCTTATGTAACTTTGCTCAAAGATGTAGAAAAAAAAAAGAAAAAAAAAAAAAAAAGAAAGAAAAAAAGAAAACAACATTCCAGGCTGGTTTTCCGGTTTCTGTGCAGTCTTTCAGGAAATGTTTGAAGTTTCCCTGGAGGAGCATCAGTGTTGGGGCTGCCAGGATGGCCCGGTGGGAGGAGGCTCCTCGTTAGCGCGGCTTGCAAAGGCTAATTAATAAATAGATGGAGTCTGGAGATGCAAAGGAGCAATTTGGGGATTTGGGAAGCGTGTGGGAATGGGAGTGGGTTCTAATCCCAGCCCTGGGATTTGATTCCTTTCTGTCCTGTTGATCCTGGGTTTTCACTCGGGATAATTATTGAACTGAGGAAAATGCCAGGGAGTGATTATTCTCCTTGCCACCCTGTGATTACTCCCTGCAATTCTCCACGTCAAATTTGGGATGCTGGATGCTGGGAAAGGTTGAGCTGTGAAGGGAGATCCAGAAAAACGGGAATGGGGAGGGAAAACACAAACTCAGCGTGGTGGGGTTGGAAAAACCAACAGCTCATGGAAGTGGCTGCTCACAATTAGCAGAGAATTAATTTTGGCTTTTTCCCCAAGAACAGTGTGGAGAATGTGGAATGTTCATGGAATGTGGGATTTCAGGGAGGGACAGGACACTTCCAGAGGGAATACTAGGATTTTGGGAAGGAGTTCCTGGCTGGAAGGGTGGGGAGGGGCTGGGATGGAATTCCCAGATTTGCTGGTTTTGGATCCCTGCAGTGCTCAAGGCCAGGCTGGAGCAGCCTGGGACAGTGGGAGGTGTCCCTGCCCATGGGATGGGCTGGAATTTCAGATCCTTCCATCCCAAACCATTCCATGATTCCATCATCTGGACATGTCTGTGTATCTGTACCTCCAGCCATGGATGTTGGCACCTTTCTCATGGATAAGAGGCAGAATTCCGTGGTCTCCACAAAACTCTTCACCACGGAGAGTAAAACTGGCTCCTGCCAAACCCCAGTGGAGATGGAGCAAAGCCAAGGAGAGGTGCAAACTCTTGGAATGTTGATCATTCATGCTCCACCCTGATCTTTTCCTTACACCTTTAAGTTGCCCCTATTTTTATAGATGTTTTTAAATCTTGTTAGCAATAACGTCAATAGAATAAAAATATGGATTTATGTCTCATCTCCCAGTTAGAGGAGAGAACCTCACAGTTTTTCCAGTCTGGAAAAGCTTTTCCTTAGCTTTGAGTGTGTCAGAGCAGCTGGGGAGTGGGGCTGGAATGACACTGCCACTCTCCCCCTTCCCTGCATTTGTGGATTAGGATTTTAAATCAGGATTTGGCATCTGAATTGCTGAACCAGCTCCATTCTGCCTTTCCAGATCAGAGTTAACTGCAGGGAGAGGGGCTTGGAGTGTGGATCCTCTGAGATCCATGGGCTGAGCCCTGCTCTGTCCCCTGCTGCTGCTTTGGGAGTAGGGAATGTTATGGAATTTATCCATCACCTATAAAATCCCATTAATCCATCACCTATAGAATCTCATTTATCTATCACCTATAGAAATCCTATTTATCTATCACTTATAAAATCTCATTTATCTATCACCTCTAGAAATCCTATGTATCCATCATCTATAAAATCCCATTTATCTATCCCCTATAGAAATCCCATTTATCTATCACTTATAAAATCCCATTTATCTATCATCTATAGAAATCCTATGTATCCATCACCTATAGAATCTCATTTATCTATCACCTATAGAAATCCTGTTTATCTATGACTTATAAAATCCCATTTATCTATCACCTATAAAATCCCATTTATCTATCACTTATAAAATCCCATTATTTATCACCTATAAAATCCCATTTACCCAATACCTATACAAACCCATCACTATAAAAATCCCCTTCCCAGCCCTTTCCCGACACCTTTGATTCCAGCTGATGGATAAAATCCCTTCCTTTGGTTGTCAAGGTGAAACGTCTGGAGACTTCAAGGGGGGAAAAAAAAATAAATAACCCAGAGCCCGAAGCCGGCGAGGTGCGAACGCTGCGGTGCCGCTGAACTTTGTCCTTGCCGGGGGGAGGAAGCGCCGCGCCCGCCCTGCCCCATCGCCTTTGTCGCCTTTGTCGCCTTTGTCACCCCCGCAAGGTGCGGGCGGGGCAGAGCGCTGCCAGCATTCCCGATCCATCCCGCGCCGCTGGAAGCGCTTTTATCCGCTCCCTTTATCCATCCATCCCTCCATCCCGGCCCTCCCTTTGTCCCCGGGTCCCCTCCCGGCTCCAGCGGGGGCCGCAATTCGGGAATTTCGGGAGCCGCTCCCGGGCGGATGCGGCCCCATCTCCCACCCACCCCTGACGTCTGGATGCACCAGGGAGCCGCGCCGGGTTTGATGTGGAGCGGCGGGATTTAGATCTTGTAAATCTTGTAAAATTCCATTTTATGCAGAGAGGGAGAGGGAGAGAGAGACACAAATCCTCCGGCGCCGCGCGGGGCGAGGCTGCGGCTGGCGCGGTCCCCGCCGGATTCCCGGGATTCTCCCGCAGGAGCAGCACCTGGATGGGCATGGGCAGGGCTGGCAGGCACAGCCCCGCTCCCGGGTGACAGCGGTGACACAGGCAGTGACAGCGGCGCAGAGCACTCCCCTCTCCGCTCGCGGTGACCCCTGGCAGGGAGCTGGCGGAGCTTTCCTGCCGATCCCGCTCCAGGATGGACAATCCCGGCCTTTTCCCTTCTCCCTGCCGCCCGTGAGCCCCTCACCTGGAGCCGCTGCACCCCGGCAGTGTCACCCCCGTGGATGCTCCCGCCAGCGGGGTTTCTGCAGCGTCACAAAACTTTGACTCGGCTCCTCGGAGGAAGGAGGGATGTGACCTGGAAAGGAGGAACAGGAAAAACGGGGATGTTGCTGCAGCTTGGAAAAGCTTTTTTTTCTTTCTTTTTTTTTTTTTTTTTCCCTGTCTTGGGATCACTGGAAGGGATTATACAAATGAGAGCAGGAAGCTGCAGTCGGGGGGGTGCCAGAAATAGATTTATTTTTTCTTTCTCCTGCTAGAAATGAAGAAATTTGGGAGTCCATAGAGGCTGTTCCACAGACACCCCCACTTTTTGCTTGGCAAGGCATTTGCATTCCTCTAGAAAGCGACATCCACCTGCAAGGGGAGTTGCCATGTAATCCCAAAGAATAAAAACTCCTGGAAACATCTCCGTGCCACTGAGCAACTCCAGAGACAGCCAAGTTTGGAATAAGCAGGACATGTGCTGACTCTTTTTGGATGACAGAGGACAAGGATCAGCTGGGAAGATGTTAAATATTAATATTTTACCCAATCGCCGCCATTCGTGGATTTGGTGAGTATGCCACGGCTTTGTCCGGATCACAGCAGCTCTGGTGGGCACTAAAGCTTGAAAATCAGGATTTGTCATGGCTGAGAAGCAGCTGCTGGATGGGAACACAAATATGGGGGTTCCTGGAGCTGAGTTGTTGAGTATTTTCTTCTCTGATCTTCTCTGCTCAGAGTTTGAGGCACCCCCCGTGACGCCTCAAACAGGGATTGTGGGGACAGGCTGGAAAGGATGGAAAATTTCACGTTGTCCTGGTTTATTTTCCTTCTCAGGTGTTTATGAACCTCAGTTTTCCTTTAAAAATTAATGAGTCCCTAAAACATCCTTTGCTGGAGCGGTTCCATGGTGCCACCTTGTCCCTGTTGCATTTTAATGAGCAGATGGAGCAGCTGCTGCTGCCTCTGCTCCAGCTGGGACGGGGGACAGGGACAGCATAGGGACATCCCAGAGGCATTCCCAGGCTGGGCCTGGAACTTGGCACCAAAACCTCATTTTATGGGTGAAGATCCGCTGGTGGAGTCGTTGGGTGGTGTGATCCTTGTGATCTTCCAGTGTGGGTAATCCACGGAATCTGTGGGAATACAGAGAGAATTTTATATCCTGGTTATTCAAATCCTGCGTGCTGTGGTCTCACCTACACACAAATATCCTGGTTTTACACAGAATTTGTCCTCTGTAATCTCACTGTGGTTTTTAGTGGTGGCTCTGGGATCAAGCTACAGGTCAGGCTTTGGATATAGGAATAAAAACATCCAGGAATGGTGCTGGGGAGGGATGGGGTTGGAGATTCCAGAGCACGTCCTGCTCCTCTTGTGTGCAGTTCCAGGGGTAAGAGAACGGGAATGGAAATACAGAGCCTGCATTAAAATTATGGAATCCTGGAATGGTTGGGTTGGAGATGATCTCATTCCATCCAGGAATTCCATCTCCAACCTTCCACTGTCCCAGGCTGCTCCAAGCTGGCCTTGGACACTGCCAGGGATCACAGCTTCCCTGGGAAATCCATCCCAGGGCCTGGCAGGGAGGAATTCCTTCCCAACATTTCTTCCTGACATCCAATCTAACCCAACCCAGCTTGGAATTTTTCCTGTGGCTTCCCCTTGATGTTTTGCAGGGGCAGATATTGGTTTGGTTCAGGAAGTTCCTCCTGAGGAGGAGCTCCAATAAGCCAAGAAAGAGGAATATTGGGTGGGAAGTGTTAATTGATCTGCCAGATTTACAAAGGAACGGAAGGAGAGAGAACATTGTGCACTAATTATGGACAAAATCAACGCCCAAAGAGCCCAGGAAGTTCTGGGAAAAGGGAAAAATCTTCTGGAAAAGTTCTTTGGAGAAAGGAGAACCCCGTTTCTGTGGCTGCAAGAGAATAGAAACAATTTTAGCTCTAGGAACTGAAATAAACCCTGAGCAGCCCCAGAATCCCAGCAGGGATGTCAGGGATGGAGCCATCCATCAGTCAGGGAAGTTTTAAAGTGATTAAAGTGATTTAAACCATGCAGCTCAAAGGGAGCCTTGGCAGGCTGTGGGTTTATGAAGGAAGGGATAAAATTATCCCAAAAAAAATCCACTTCACCTGTGCCCAGGTGCAAACAAAGCCAGTTCTTCACCCTGTGCTGGCCTAGCTTGAGTCAGACTGAGCCTTGCTAAGCCAGACCTATGCAAACTCCTGGTTGCTGCTCAGACACTCATGAATTCCTGCTTGAAATGTCTTCACGGATTTCTTTCCTCTGGAATAAAAAGGAAAAAAAAAATAATCCCTGTTCTGGGCTTCTTCAGAGCTTCTCCCTCCTCTGTCCCATCACCCAAAAGGAAATTTGTGACAGGATCTTCACCTGGCTGGGGAAGGTGTTCTGCCCGTGGCAGGGGTGGATTAGATGAGCTTTCAGGGCTGATTAAATGAACTTTTATCCTTCCAAACCACCCCCTCATCCAGGGGTAGCTTTTGGCTTCCATGTTCTCCCCAAGGCCAGGAGAGGAGCTGGGGGCTTCCCTCCCCTGGAGGACAGTGTGGGACCTCAGTCACTGCTGCTCTGGGGGGCTGTGCTGAGGGTGGCCATGGGGCTTGGATCACATCTTGGGGAAATGGAAACTGGGATTGCACTGGAGAAATCTGGGAATTCCTGCTTGTTCACAGGGATGGCTCCAAACTCAGGCCTGGAGCTGCAGAGGCTGAACTTTGGTGGGGGCAGAGCAGGAACTCTGTCCTGAGTTTCTGGTGGGACCAAATGGCAGGATTTGTGCCAGGAATGTTGGAGAGGTGCTGCACAGCTCCCAGATAGCAGCTGGGGTGGCAGGTCCTGCTGGAACACAAACATTTATCAGCGACAACCACGGGATCAGAGTCACCCTGACCTTGTCTCCCCCAGCTCCCCTGCCTCAGGCTGGGTCCTGCACTTGGATGTGTGGCTGGAGGCTTTTCCATAGTGTGCCACCACAAACATGGAATTACTGGGGCTGGAAAAGCTCTCTGAGGCCATCAAATCCCCCAGCACTGCCAGGGCCACCTGTGTCCCCAAGTGTCACATCCACAGGGCTTTTAAATCCCTCCAGGGATGGGGACTCACCCCTGCTCTGGCAGCTGTGCCAGGGCTGGAAAGGAAGAAATTTTCCCAAATTTCCAATCTAAACCTCCTCTGGGACAACCTGAGGCTGTCTCCTGTCACTGTCCTGTCACTGACAGTGTCCTGTCCCTGTTCCTTGGGAGCAGAGCCCAATCCCCTCCTCACCTCATGGACAAATTTCACTTTGATTTTTTATATTGACTTTCAAATACTCAAGGTTTGCTCTGGGAATTAACACTCTCCAGATCTGTGGGTTAAACCTTCCAGTCACCTTATTTCCATGGATTTCAGCTGGATCTTAAACCATTTTGGTTTTCCTCATGGATTAATTCCTCAGCCTCCTATAAATAGGCAGGATTTCCAGCAGAGCCATGATTTCTATGCAGTTGGTAGGTTTGAGAGACAGAACTCTGCAATCTGTAGGCACAATTTAAGAAAGGAGAGGCCAAATATTTCTCCTGTGCTCACAAGTGCCTGGAGGAAGCACAAAGAACTCGCTGTGTCTGTAGCTGAGACAATGCCTGCCTGAGAGGGAACTGGGAGGAAAATGATGGGATGGAACTGGCAGCTGGGATTGAATGGGAGCTGGATCCAGGGGGTTCTGGTGCAGGAGCGGCGTTGGTATTTAGTGACCTTTCCCTTCTCTTCAGGCTGGGTCTTTTCAAGCCGTTCCTGGCTGAGTTTCCCTGCTGCTTTTGAAAGGCAGGAGATAAGAGTTAGAGGCTGCTCCTGACGTATTTACATTTCCATGTTTCCATTCATTATCTTCACTTCCAGGGAAGGAATCTGGGGAGCTTCACTGGGATGGGAAACTTTTCAGCCAAGTTTGTGGATGTCTCTGCCTGTCCTGCACACAGAGTCTGAGTCTGAGTCCTCCCTTGGGCTGAGCCTGGAGGGAGGAGCTGCTCCCCAGCCTGGCTGTGGGGACTCCAGTGAGCATCCCTTGGGAGAGGTGACAGCCAGGGATGACTTTCCCTGGTTTCATGACACTCCAGGAGGATTTGGAGTGGCTGGAACAGCTCCTGGAGCTGCTGCAGGGCTGGAGCCAGGCTGGGAGAGCTGGGGGTGCTCAGTGGAGAGGAGAAGGATCCAGGGAGAGCTCAGAGCCCCTGGCAGGTCCTGGAGGGATCCAGGAGAGCTGGAGAGGGACTGGGGACAAGGATGGAGGGACAGGACACAGGGAATGGATTCCACTGGGATGGATGGGATTTTGGGCAGAAATTCCTGGCTGTGAGGGTTGGGAGGGGCTGGGATGGAATTCCCATCCCTGGATCCCCGGCAGTGTCCAAGGCCAGGCTGGAGCAGCCTGGGACAGTGGGAGGTGTCCCTGCCATGGCAGGGGTGGGATGAGATGACCCTTGAGACCTTTTCCAGGATCCTGAACCCTTCCAGGATCCTGTGAATGCAAACTCAGCTCTCAGCATTTTTAAGAAGTTCTGGGATTTTTTTTTTCCAGTCTCACATCTTAGCAGGTTTAGGAATGCAGATTCCTGCTCTGAAATCTTGATCAGGATTTCTTCCCTAACCCTCTTCTCCAGGGGCTAAGAACTGGGATATGGATTTCTTTTAGCTCCAATTCCCTGGCAGATTAGGCAATCCCCACAATGGAAAAGGGGTTTTTTATTTCTTTCCAGCAGAAAGAAGTGGAATTTAATAAGGGAAATTTGGGCTTCCTGCTGGCCTGGAGTTTGTCACACACAAAGAATCCCAGAAGTTCAGTGAATTGTTCTGTTTAAACACAGCTCTCCATCCTGAGAGCACCTCCCCACTCCTGCTGAGCCAGGCCCCTGCAATTTATCCCCTTGGAAGATGGGAATAATGGAGGAATTTATCCCCTTGGAAGGTGGGAATAATGGAAGAACCTTTCCGGGGGCTGGACAGCATTCCCAGCCATTTCTGGGCTCAGGTTTTCTGCACAGGATAAATCCAGGTGTCCCCTCTGGTTGAGTTCCCTTCCCAACAGAGAGCAGGGCAGGTGGATTTGGGAATTTCCTCTGCTCCCCAGGCCCAAAGCCCAGCCCAAGTTTCATCCTAAGAACTAAACAAAGGATTTTCCAGTGCTTTTCCCAATCCTGACTTCCACGGGAGCCTCCTCAGGATTTCTCAAAGGCATGCAGGTGTGGTTAAAAACTTTTTCCTCCAAATTGCAATGCCAAACCTGTCATCATCATCATCATCCCACTGCCTGGAATTCTGGGCTCTGGCAGAGGGATTCAGTGTCCAGGGATTCAGGGCAGAGCTCTGGGAGCAGGCAGGGAACGGCTGCTGCTCATTCTGAGGCAACCACTACGAAATGAAAGATTCTGGAGCTTAGAATTGTGGAATAATAGAATGACAGAATCCTGGAATCATGGAATCACAGAATCATGGAAAAATAGAAGCATGGAATTCCAGAATCCTGGAATCACAAAATCCCAGAATCCTGGAATCCTGAAATCCTGAAATCCTGGAATCACAGAGTCCTGGAATTACAGAATCCTGAAATTCTGGACTCCCAGAATTCTGGGATCCCAGAATCCTGGAATAATAGAATCCTGAAATCCTGGAATCACAGAATCCTGGAATCCCAGAATCTTGGAATAATAGAATCCTGAAATCCTGGAATCACAGAATCCTGGAATCCTGACATCATAGAATCCCAGAATCCCGGAATCCCAGAATCCTGGAGTCCCAGAATATCCTGAGCTGGAAGTGCCCAGAGGGTTGAGCCCAGCTGATATCACCCAACACCTTCATTCCATGCACTGTGAAATTGTTTTTTTTTTAATGGGGGTTGGGGAACCATTCCCTAAGCCAAGATCCATTCCATCAGCTCTGCAAGCACACCAAGTGTCCTTCACAGCATTTGCATTGTCTTGGTTCACTTTATCCCAAAATCCCAGCCTGCTGTGGGCTGGAAGGAGCCTTCAAAAATCCTCTGAGCCATTCCTCTTCGCGGGCAGGGCTGACCCTCGCTGCTGATTTCAGTGGCGTTTTTTGCGTTTAAAAAGGCTCGAGAGAGAGAAGAAGCCCAGGCTCGGCTGCCAGGTTTTTCAGCCTTTCCTTGCTGAGTTCAGCCGAGCTCTGACAGCTCCCGCTGACGTCAATGAGCGCAATGGGAGCATCCGCACAT
>VRYO01002482.1:7284819-7313854 GCA_009812075.1 Sialia sialis | reverse complement strand
TGCACAACTCCCTGACAGGAGGGGACACCGGGAGGATTTGGGATCTGCTCCAGGAACAGGGACAGGAGGACAGGGAACAACTCAGGCTGGGCACAGCTGCCCAGGGCAGTGGAGTCCCCATCACTGGCAGGATTTAACAGCCATGTGGATGTGGCACTTGGGGACACAGGTCAGTGGTGGCCTTGGCAGCGCTGGGTTGGACTTGGTGATCTCAGAGGTCACCTAAACAATTCCATGATCTGTGTCACGTTGACACATTGGCTATCCCAGGCATTCCATAAACTGCTCAGCTAGGAGCAGATCATCAGCTCCATTCAGTCAAGCCACAGTCCTGCCCTGCATTTCCACCACTGCTTCACAGAGCAGTAATAATCCCAGAATGGTCCGAGCTGGAAGGGATCCAGCAGAATCAAGTCCAACTTTTAACTGGCCCACAGAGGGATCAAACCCCAGACTTGATGTCCTCAGCACCAGGTTCTACCCAGCTGATCCAGTCTCACAGGAGCTGTTCATGGCCCAAAGGCAGAAGTGGAGGGGGTCACCCCAAACTTGGAGCTCTGGGGACAACAAGGATTTCCCAGCAGCAGCATCCTGGAGCTGAGCTCTGCGAGGGCTGAATCTCACATCACTTCCTCTGACACTGATTGCTCTGAATGAGGAAGGTGATGCACTCAGGAGGAGGATGTTGTTTTTTCTACCTGCTGAACAGGAGAAGCCAAACAAACTCCTTTTTACGCCTTTGTCCGGAACCACCGTTTCCCCTTGGCTATTTATACTGAGCCACTCATCGTCATCCTCTGCCTGCTTGGCCCCAGGAGAGCTGCTCAGCCTCAAACCAACATCATCCATTCCTGGTGAGGTCTGGTGTGCACCCACCCATCCCACTGCTCCCACCCTGGGAGCTGCTCACTCCTGCTGCCTCCAGAGGGGAAGGATGAGGGGCAGGGATGTCCCCAGTGGGACACCACGGGCTCACCCCACTCCAGGTGTCAGTGCCATCACCTGCTGCCCACCACAAGCTCACAATCTTTATTTTACATAAAGCCTAGAATTTTATCCAGCCATGAGGTTTTTCCTCCTGTTGATTCCCATTGGTTAATTTTGATGGGAAGGAACTGCCGCATTCCAAAGTGGAGGTTAATAAAAAAACAGATGGCTTAAATATTCCTTTTTTAAAAAAAAAAAAAAAAGGCTTTGCTTTTTTGGAAAGCTTGGGCATTTTGGCAGTTCCTAATGAGGAATCTGAAATTGGACAGGGCCGGAAGGAAGTGAGGGTGTAACCTGTGGGACACACAGGCATTTACAGTGTCCTTTGGAAAACATTCCCAAATTTGATTGAGGTATAAAGTCGTTTGCCTGGCCAAAGTAAAAGTCATAAAATTTTTAAACCATCCCATGCCAAACATCCCAGTCCATGATGGATGTGCTTCCAGGTGCTGTGGAGCTCCCTGCAGTTTCCAAAGAGCTCTGCTGTGTTGCAGCCACACTGCCAGCTCATGATTTTATCATCTGTCTCATTAGATGTGATATTTTACTTAAACTTCTGCTCTGGGGATCATGAGAATCTCAGCTTTTCTTTAACCCCTCCTCCCCTGTCTTTTTTCTTCCTCCACCCCTCCTGGCCCGAGCAAGGAAAAAAAAAAAGGGGGATGCTGTCCCACATATTTGCTGGAAAATATGAATGTTAAGGCCTGGAGGGAAAAAAAACAACGGACAGTCATATTTTTTGGACTTTAACGTCAGGGTTCGTGAGGCAGTTTCCTGATTGGAAAAGAGGAGAGGGTGATTAATGGCTTTGGAGTGCCGGAGTTTGGCAATTGCAGCGCAGGACGCGGTCGGGAAGCATCCGGAGCCTGCTCGGTGCAATAGCCTGGGGCAGGAGGGAAGGAGCGGGCAGCGGAGCGCGGTGCTGCCTGAGACAGGACAGTGCTGGCCAAAATCCCGCCTGCAAGCCTCCAAACAGCATGGGCTCATGGATGTGAGATGGCTCTGGAGCGGGGAATACCGCCGGGAAGAGCGGCTCATGCCTCCCCAGCACCCCCCCAAAGGCAGGTCTGAGCACATCAGGGCTTTGGAGATCCCTGCAGCTTGGATCCCTCCATTCCGGGAGCGCTGCTGCCGTGGCGTGGTGTCCCTGTCGGGGAGTTTCTGTTTTGTTTTTTTTTTTTTGAGATTTCAAGATTTGGCTTTTCAAAGGCTCAGCAGAGGCAGGTCGGGGCACATTTGGAGGGAACGGAGCACCCGACGTGTGTGCCCTGTGCTGAACCCTTCAGCCGGGCTGGCTCCTCACACCCTGCCACAACAGCCTGCGCATCGCATCGCAGGGAGCTCCTCCGGGAGCGGGGCTGGGGCTGTGCTCCACACCTCACCTGGCCAGCCAGGCCTTCCCGGAGCACTTCTGAAGAAGCCCCCGGAGCTGCCTGCTTTGATTCGAGCTTCAAAGGAGAGCTGGCGAATTATGGATGCTGCATTCAGTGGCTGACTCCGAAATTTGGGGTTAGGAAAGGAGGTTGGCGAAGGGAGAGTGTGGGGAAATCTGGCTTCAGTTAAAATGGATCCGAAACTACTTAGAGAAGCAGAAGCCCAGAGTTTCATTTTTGGTCAGCCTGAAGTACTGCAGTCAATCCAAACTTGATTTTAGTGTCAACTCTTTTTAACTCCTTTAAAAAACAAGTCTCTGGTTATAGTTCCAGCTCAAAAAATTAACAGTTTTGTTTGGCAAGTCTCACAGGGAGTTGTGTTGACATTTGGAGAGAATCTGCACCTTTTTCCACTCAGACCTTGTTGGCTCGACTTGAACTCATTTTTTTCAAATAGCTTTTGGCCCCTCCAAAATCCAAGAATTGCTGCTGAAGTTGTTGCTCAGAGTCCAAAAAGTCCTCCAGCTGTTTCAGAGCTAAACAATAGTGACTGCAGCATCCTCTTCCTCGCTTCAGGAGCAATACCAGTGTTAACTGGAGGGTTCAAAGGCACATTTCTGACCTTTCCTGTGGCACTGCCTTGCAGCAGTTTGACATCATTTCAGGGTCCACTCCACACTCTGTAGGGAAAAGCTTTTTGGGAAAAGGCTTTGGCTGTGGGGGAGCCACCAGAGCCTGGCCCTTGCTGCCTTCAGGCACATTTTGGGCACGAAGTTGCAAGGGCAGCATGGGATGGTGGCACATTTCTCCTCATTTCTTGTGGAACAGGCAGGGAGCAGCCATCTCCCTTTCCTGATACATCTGTCAATACTGTTCAACAAATCTTTGTGAAGTGTTTGAGGGTTTTTTTGGGAGAATGGAAAAGGATTTTTAACTGAGGATTTGGAAAGATCAAATCCCACCTCCTGACAGAAAATTCATTATCCCCCTTAGGAGATCTCCAGCCACGAGTCAGCCACCTGTGTCCAGAGTGAACCTGCAAGGTAGGTGTGGGGTGTGGGGTTTGGGGATGGGCTGCCAGGCCGAGTGCACACAGCATTTACTGCCCAGTTCTGCTCTCAGCTGCTTCTCTGCCCCCTCCCCAGTTCTGGGTTCCTCCTGCAAACCCATAGCAGAGAACCATCAGGCTCCAAATATTGTTATTTTAATGGTTTGGTTTGGGGTTTCTGCTGGTGTATTAGCACAGGAGATGAACATGATTTTGGTTTGATAGTCATGGCCACAGTGGCTGCTGTTCTTGTGAGTCCCTGCAAGCACAGGCCTGGACAAGCCCCGGCCTACGAGCCCTGAACAGGCTCAGACACAGCTGGGCCTTTATTTTTATTTTTTTTTATTCTGTTTATTTCAGTTTGTTTCCACGTGATCTGTGTACTCCAGCCTTTCCTGGGTGAGACTTCCTTGGCTTCCTGCTGGGAAGGGGGTGCCAAGGGCAACGTGGGGTGGGCTGCTCAGGCAGGGGGAAGGATGAGGATGAGCAGCAGAAACTGATTACTTAGGACAGGCTTATTTGCTTTAACAGCTGGGTTTAACCAAGCTGAGGGTCTGTAGAACCTTGCTCAGGATCAGAGCTGGCCTTACTTGCACTAATTCAAAGGTTGCTCCAGAGAGAAGGAGATAAGATTTGGAGCAGTGCCCATTTGTAAGGTTTAATCTCAGCCTCTCCAATAATGACATGCTTGGAGGGACTAATAAAGCTTCATTTTCACAGCGTGGAGAGCTATCATTTCCTCTCCTGCTGTGTTATTTATTCTCAGGGGACACACAGAGTCCTGGACACTTCCACATGAGGTTCCTCCAAACTTGTTAATGGGAGATGGAAACCTCTGATGCAAAAACAAAACTGGACAGCACAATCTTGAACTCCTTCTCTTTCTGTCACAGCCAGCAGGGATGCAGCTCATCACCTGATTTAAAGCTGAGTCTAGCTAGGTTTTGAATTTGTGCCTGTATGGAAAAAAAATAATGGAAAATTTCCTAGGCTTTCCATAGATCTGTTTATATAAGTTAGACACTCTAATAATGAGGAGAGAATTCCCTTCCAGGAATTCTAGGTTCATTTTCTTAACACTTTCTGTAGAAAAAAATCACTCTCAACTTTTTAACACTTTGGGGATATTCCTCTACACTATTTCCAAAGTGAGCTGTAGGACACTTGGTACTTTTTAGCTGATCTAAGCTTCTGATGCTGAGAATACATGAAAATTCCTTTAGGAATGAAGTGTAGGACACACAGAACTGTAGAGTGAGCTTTGTGCTACCTTGCAAAGGTTGGATTTGTGGCCCCTGGAATAAAAAGGTTTTTAAGCATGAATCTTAACTGCTTTTAAGTGAAATCTGCAAATCAAATTTTAAAAAGTGAGTTGGATCATTGCAGCTTCAGTAAACTGTGACATTTTGTAGGTAAGACAGAGATGCATTTTTGAGATTGATAGGAAATTGTGTCATTTTGGCATTACTGGTAGAAAATCCTGGGGTTCTTGGTTAAATTCAGGTCGCTGCCTTCCTCTGCCTCTTCACAGCTGCTGTCACACTGAATTCCTTTCCAGGCAGCAGAAAACTATCCCAACCCTTGACTTTCTAAGGAAGTTTCCATTTAATTCAACAAGAGCAGAGACTTTTAAGGAATTTTTTTCAGTGTTTGCACCTTTTCCCCCCCACCTTGATGGCTTCTGCTTTGGAAATTATGAAGAGAAGGAGAGATTTTCCTAGCAGAGCCCTCTCAGTTCTGTGTCAGTGGCTGAGAGGATGCAGAGTGTTTTTCCTGAAGGATTTGCAGGAGGAAGCAGTGGTGTTTTGATTGGGACCAGGCTGCTCCACATCTCTCTAGATAAAAGGCTGGATTTGGAACCAACTGGGTTTAGATTTGCAAGATTTGTTGAAACTTGGAGTTTGATTTTAACCCTCCATTGATTCATGGCTTTACCACAAGCCGCTGACATCACTGTGAGCATCTTGTGGATGTCTCCTTTGATTTGTCATTAATGGGGTGATTTATATCCTGTTCTGAGAAATGCAGAACTCAGAGTTTAAAGCAAACGAGGCTGCATTAATAAAATTCTCATGGAGGGAGGCAAATTACATGCAGCATTTGCACTGCCAGCTATTTACTCCAGCTGGAATATTCCAGGATTTTCCAAGCACCAACAGCCAAATCTGTTGCTGGTGTTGCATCATGAGGACCCAGGCCCGTGGTGGAATAATTGAGCTGTGGTGAAATGAGGAAATTCTTTTTTTTGCTTTCATTTTCTTTAAGTAGTAAAACGTTTGGCTGGGTTTTTCCTGGGACAAAGGGCTTTGGGAGGCACTGCTGGTGTCACTGTGAATTTCTGAGCTTTCTTAACCTTGCAAGCACAGCCAGAGAAGGAAGGGGAATATGGATTGAACATCCTGTGTTTTGTCCTTGGTATCAGCTGAAGTAAATCTGGCAGATTTTTCCTGTTATTTTGTTATAACTGCACAAAATTGCTTTTATGAATTAACTGAGAAACCATAACATGGAAATACAAAGCCGTAGCAGGAGTGCATCAGTCCTTAATTAGGCAGGCAGGATGAAGGGAATGCTATGGGGTTCCTGCCTGGTGCATGGCATCCCCTGCAGCTGTGCAGGGCCAGGGCAGCTCCGTGCTGCTCAGCCCCCTCTGGGTCACAGGAACAATGAGGGAGCATTGTCACAGTGTCCCCAAGGGGTCTTTCTACTGAGGTTTCTTTCTCCTGTCCCCCTTTGTTCTGCTGGTGGGTTCTTTCTCCTGAGGTTTCTTTCTCCTGTCCCTCTTTGTTCTGCTGGTGGGTTCTTTCCCCTAAGGTTTCTTTCTTTGTCCCCTTTTGAGCATGGGTTCTTTCTCCTGAGGTTTTTTTCTCTGTCCCCCTTTGTTCTGCTGAGCCTGGCCTCTGCCACATTTACTTTCAGTGACCTTTGTGCCACCTTGGGCTCAGGAATCCATCAGTGCCTTCACTTCTCCATCCAGCCCCAGTGAAAGGTCTGCAGTTCCTACCCAGTGATTCAACCAATAACACCTTTAGCCAGCAACAAGCCTGACTTTTCCTGCTTGGTTTTGTTCCTTCTTCCATATTTGTTCCCCTCAGTGACCCTTATTCCCTCTGAATTAAATCACCTTTCACTGCCTCCCACCGTCAGCCGAAGCCTCTTGTTCTTCCACAATTTGGGACAAACTTTTCCCAACTTGTTTTGCTCCCACACCATCAATTCTGTGTCTGTCCATTCCTGTTTGATCCACTGCCACATTTAATATCACTAGTGGTGACAAGAGCAAAGCACAGAGTTATGGATCAAACAGCACTGAGTTTTTCCCAGACTGTGGGGGGCTTGCAGAGACCCTTGGATACTGTCAGCACTGACTGATGAGAGTTCTCCTCACAATTAATGACATTAATGACATTAACTAATGACGTTATTGCTGATGTGCAGCAGCCCAGGTTTTTTGGGTGCAGCCCTTTGGGATATGTCACCCACAGCATTTCAGGGCTCCGGGGATTCAAGCTTTGTTCAAATTCCTCTCTGGGGATGGGAGGGAAGGCTCGCTGTTTTTCTTCCTTGTGCCTTAGCCGTGCTTTCCTGTACCTCGGCACGTTTCTGTGCACTTCTCACAAGCCTTTACACGACCTCCAAACTCGAACTCTTTCATTTTTCCTGTGGGTGTAGGACGTACACAGACCCGTGCACGAAGCTTTGTGTAAAGCATAAACAAAGACTGGATAATGCCCGTGCTACCGAGAGCCCCGAGCTTCTGTAGGAGCTCAGGAGCCTTGTGCATCCAAGTGAGCTCTGGGTCACAAATATCTCCGAATCCCCAGTAATTAGCAGGGAGCTGCTGATTGCACCATCCTCCTCTGCCTGGCACGTGCACACACAGAGGACAGGATTCATTTTGAAATTCTGTTTCTTTGCTGGGAGTTCGGCGGAAGATCTGACCTTTAGATTTGTAAAAGTCAAATGGTTGTGGCCCTTTGTGCTTTCACAGGAGCGCAGAGGAACCGCGAGTTCCTGAGCAGCCGAGCCGCAGAGTGACAGGCTGCGTGCACAAATGCAGCCTTGTGAGCACCTACAGATATTCTTTTTAAAGGATGCAGAGCAGGCACCGTGCAGACTGTTCAGAAACCAACCCAAACCGTGTAAGAAGTCAGGTAGATAATGAGCTTAGTGAGAGCGCCGCGGGGATTCTGATGGAAAGAGCGTTTCAAAGCGAATTTGGGAGCGGGGCTGGGGCAGCTCCAGGCAGCTCGGGGCCATCGCCAGGCTCCTGCGGCTCTCCGGGGACAGTTCATTCCTGCCGGCACTCCGTTCCGCGTGTTGCGCCCGCCTGCCTCGAACACACCCCCCGAAAGTTGGACTCATGCATCTTAGTAAGTATTTCAGTTATGCTATTGACGTCAATGCAGTCATTAAATAGATTGCCGGCCCTCCCAGCAGCGAACCTGTGCCAAAGACCTACAGGCAGACACATTTTAAAAGAGGAACATCAGGTTTGCTTTTAGCATTTGGAGAGAATAAGGGAAAAGTTTCTTCTGAAGTCACCCTTTGCAATAAGGGTGGTTTTTTTGCTTCATTTTCTAAGGCTCATTTTCGGTGAGGATAATTGCTGTGTTTTATTGAACACACGTTTGCTGTGTTGCTGTGTGCATAAACAGCTCCAAATGAGACTAAAAAGGCGTTTTTGTGACTGGCTCTGGATGACAAGTGACACTTGTTTCAGGTCCCCTGGCCAGATTTATTTGTGTATCAAGTGACGGGAGGCATTCAGGCAAACCTGCTTAGCCTTTGACTCCCCAAATCCTGCCAGGATTGATTTCATGACATCTATATAAGAAAATAGCCTTCATTTCTCCTCGGCAGCCTCTGAAGACACACAAGCTAATCACGACTCCATAGCAACAGATAAAAACTGTTTTCCCCTCCACCCCACCTGTGGATGTCACATGAAGATGCTCCACGTGCTGCTGCCATCAGGAGCCTGTCACTCCCCAGGGCCAGCTGCCTCCTGCAGCCGTGGGTGTGCAGAACTCCCTGAGCATTCCTGCTGTCCTGCTGGATTCCTGGGGCTGCCTGGCACAGCATTCACCCCCTGGAGATACCCAGGGTTTGGGGACAGCTCTGATCCCTTTTCCCAGTCAGGAATGGCTCCTGAGGGGTTGGTGATGCCTTGGAGTGGCTACTTAAAACAGAGGCCAGGGAAAATTCATATAATCAATCAGGTATTTATGAAAGGCTTTTAGCAGTTCACCTTGGGCAGCAGAAGCCTCCGAGGGGCTCCACCCAGGATGGATGATGGTCACAAGTTTTTAATACAGTTATAGGTTTGGTGCATTTACATGTCAGGAATTAATCCTCCAATTACAGCTTTGGCTAATGAAGTCATTTACTCTCAGGCTGCCCTCCCAATTCAGTTGTTGAGCCTGAGACAGCGAGGTGTTCTTGAGTTTCAGGCCTAGAGAGGAATTGTTTTGTCTGAATAAAACAGAGCAGGCTGACAGGCCTCAGAGTTTGAGAGTTATACACTAAAGCAGCACAGGATCTGAAAAGCGTGAAAGCTGAATCCCGGGGCACTGCTGGAGCTGAGCTCTGGGGACACACAGAGGTGGCATCCTCAGGCAGGTGAGGGACAGCTGTGCCCTGCCAGGAGGAGCAGGTCTGTTGTCACAGCAGCAGCCGGGGTTTTTGGGGAGGTCACGGAGCCAAACCCCGGGTTTGTGGTGGGGCTGTCATTGCAGTGCTGAGCCCACACTCATCAGCCCAGCCCGGATTATTGAAGCCTTCAGCTGATAGGGGCTCCTTTCCCAGCCGCCCAGGAAGCTGCAGCCCCGTGGAGCTGCTACGGTCCTGTTGTGTCCCTGTGTCTGTCCCTGTGTCCCTGTGTCTTTCCCGTGGTGTCCCTGTGTCTTTCCCATGTCCTGTTGTGTCCCTGTCTTTCCCGTTGTGTCCCTGTGTCCCGTAGTGTCCCTGTGTCCCGGTGGTCCCTCTGTCCCCATGTTCCCGTGTCCCTGTGTCTGTCTCCGTGTCTGTCCCCGTGTCTGTCCCCATGTCCCCCTGCCCCTGTGTCTGTCCCCATGTCCCTGTGTCTATCCCATTGTATCCCCGTGTCCCTGTGTCTATCCCGCTGTATCCCCGTGTCCCCGTATCTGTCCTTGTGTCCCCGTGTCCCTGTGTCAGTCCCCGTGTCTGTCCCCATATCTGTCCCCATGTCCCCCTGTCCGTGTGTCTGTCCCCGTGTCCCCGTGTCTGTCTCTGTATCCCCGTGTCTGTCCCTGTGTCTGTCCCCGTGTCTGTCCCCATGTCCCCGTGTCCCCGGCCCCGCTGTCTCTGTAGGGCCGCTCACTGTCGCTCACTGTCGCTCACTGCCAGGCCCCGCAGACAATGGGGCCGTGCCCTGGCTGATAGCAGCGCTGATAAAACCCGCGTGTCCTTTGTTTGCTGCACACAAACCATCCGGGCTGGGGAGATCCTGGCAGCCCTGCGCACCCTGAATCATCCCAGATGGGAATGGGAGATGTGTCCTGCATCGCAGGGAAAAACACCCAAACCAAACAAAACCTCCCAAACCAAACCCCCGGCAGCTCGGGTTGTTTTTAGGTGGCAGGGCACGTCCTCAGGGATCAACACTGTCCCCTTTCAGCTCCCCTGTCCCAGCATTTCCAGGCACTGGAAATTGCAGTGGTGCCCCCATCAGCAGCTTGGCCCCATAGCTCTGGGAAGTTTTTCAGTTTTTCCTTCCTCCTCCAGGCTGAGCTGAGTGCAGAGCGTGGTGTCCTGGACACACCATGGGGGAGGGAGAGGCTGCATCCAAAATCCACAAAGTGTGAGACATTCCCAGGGAAATGCACTACTCTGATCCCACAGCCACCCCAAAGGCCAAACCTGTGTCCTCCCGCAGCATCTGATTCCCTGCTTTCTTCTCGTGTTTTAAAAAGTGTTTCTAACCTTGTGTTCTGAGTCTCAGCAGCTGAATGGTTTGTTCCTAGTTGGGCAGGAATTCCCAAATGTTTTTTGTATTTATTAATCTTGCTGGGAGCAGGGGCTGGTTCCAGGTTTAGGGGAATAGAAAGAGGGAAAAGTTCCTGAAGGACAGGACTGGAATTTGCTGTTCCTCTGCAGGGACATTCTGCTCACCGAACCTAACTCTACAATTACAAAATAACAATTACAAAGATGAAAACTTTCCAGAGCTTTAAAAATCAAGGTGGAATTAAAAGAGGGAGCAAAGGGTTGTTCTGGAACTTTTCCCTCCATTCCATATGGAATTGCATTCATTCTGATTCATGCTCAGCAGTTGCAAAACAGTGACACTGAACAATGAACATATTGATAATTTGTATGTTCAAATCACCCAGAAATGTGCTGCTTTTATCACCAGTTTCATCTCCTGATGAGCTAAAAATGACTTTTAGCCAAGCAAGGCGTGCTAATTAATGTAACCATCGTTGTGCAAGAGAGGAGGAATGTTACACTAAGAGTTAATGAAGCATTTCATTGTAATATTTGCTCCAAGAAGGGCCTGTAAATGACAGCCTTAAGGATGCTATAATTGCAATACCTTTTTTGACAGAAAGGAAACAGCTGCTAATTATTTATGGTTATTAATCAAACCTGTCAGTTTATTCAAAGTTCATTCAGTTCACTGTAAATATGTATGATTACCAAGATTTAAATGTTTTAAGCAGTAGCCTTTAAAAACTTTAAATATACCTCTCCCTGTGGGATATATTCTCACATTTAAAGGAGCATTGGTTTGCTTTGCTGTGCATTCAAGCACAGAATCATTTTAGGAACTCAGAATAAAAACAAAACCACCTAAATCCTGCAGGGTGTTGATTTGACAATTAATATCTTTTGATTTTGTAATCAGGACTGTGCCTCTGGAAGTGCCAAACATGAGCCAGGAGCAGGATCTGACCCAAGCTTTGCTGAGATCCAAGATCCATTATTCAGTGCTGAGGAACTCCATGGTTAAATTGAATTTTAAAGGAGCTGTGCATTTTAATGTAGATACTCCAGTATAAATATCCTGCTGTCAGAAATCTGCTTTTGCAGGAGCAAATTAATCATCTGTGCGTGCTAAACTCCTCCACCACACCTTCACACTCTTCAAAAGCTTTCTGAAGCAGACTTTTTCCCTGGACTTCAAAAGCCTCCAGGATCCAAGCATTTGGAGAGAGGCTTTGGCTGCAGCTTGCCAGGTCCCTTTTAGGATATTCCAAGGTTTCCATCCCCAGTGGGTCCAATCCAGACTTTTCATGTCTCAAGAGTGTGTTCAGGGAGGTTTGTCAGGCTCAGCGCTTCACACCAAAATGCTTCTGAAATGTCACATTTTACAAGCACTGTCTTTTTCTTTAAATACCAGATATTAGGCTGACAAAATGAGGAGTTGGTCAGAGAAATCTTTGTGTTCTCTGAGAAACCAGGGGAGAATTCTGGGAAGTGGAAAAGCCAGCCTGTTTTCTGTGCCTCTTCCCTCCCTGCCTGCCTCATTCCCTGTACAAATTTTACAAGAAGTGACCCAAAATCATGTCCCTGCTGCTGCTGACTGGGGAACAGGACATTTGGATCCATGCTGGGAGCGTTTGTGCTGCTCTGGGACAGCCCAGGAGGATGTGGGATAATGTCTGTTCTGTGGGGATTGTCACTGAGCACAGCATGGGGCCTGTGCAGAGAAAATTCCAAGAATAAACACACACAAGTGCAGGGTTTGTTGGGAATGGACTTTGCTGGCATTTGACAGCTGTGAAATGTTTTCCTCCCTTCCCAGAGATCCTCTTGAAGAAGAGAACTGCAGGGAGAAATTCCCAGTTGAACTGGAGTGTTTCTGGTTTAGACTTTATGGGACAGGATCCCCACCCAGCTCCTCCTCAAATACTGCAGGGTTTCCATCTGAATTCCAGCTCTTTGGGCAGGATATTTCCCAAAATTCCTGCTGCAGCTGCCTGGGTTTCAGCTCTATTGCACACAACTTTTCAACATTTCCATCCCTTTCCAGTGGGAACATCCTGTGCAGGTAAAAGCCAAAAAAAAAAATGCTGCTCCTCACCCTCTGCAGGTCAGGAAGGAGGAACCCAAGCAGAGATGCTGCTCACACCACATTTTCCAGCAGCAGCTGCTGCCTCTTTTGTGACACTTTTTGTGACACATCCAAATGTGGCTCTGAGTGCTGCTAGAACAGCTCCTGCTGCACATTGCCTCGAGTGGGGAGTCATGTGCTGAAATCAGCCTGAAATCCACCCAGATTATGGGAATTGTGCTGAGCTTCTTGCACAGAACTCATGGCAGTGCGAGTGACAATGCAGAGACCTTGGCCAAGGCTGACACTGGGTGCTTCTTGTGCTGCTAAATGTAAAAAGCTCTGGAAAATGCCCCAGAGTATAAAACTTGGAGCAGGAAAAGCAATGGCTGAAATAATCCCCAGCAGGCCCGGCCAGAGCTGACCTTCAATGGGGAGCATTTCCATTTCCATGGCTGTTCAATTTGATATTTGAACTGGGATGGATAATAAGAGGTGCTTTTAGTGCTGACATTTTGATTTCCTTGAAGTCAGATTGAGGTGCTTAAATAAATGCATTTTGAGGGCTTTAATCAAGTGGTTTTTTGAGGGTGAAGAGCTGTTCTTAGCTCTGCTGGCTGCACCCATTTGGGGACTGGTTACACTTTCAAGTCTGCCTGTCACTGCTGGGTCACATCTGTCCCCATCTGCCTCTTGCAGGCATCTCTGTGGTGTAAAAAACCTGATTTGGGCCAGGTTTAAGGAATCTTGTTTTACAGGACTCAGAATCCTCACATTTGACTAAAATAGTCCAGATCTAGGAAAAAAACCTACAAATAAATTAATACCTGGTGTTATATAATACCAAATTCTGACTGTGGATAACCAGGGAATTAATCTGATGTTGTTTCCCTGGTAATTTCAGGGAAAATACATTCCCATGTCCCAAACACACCTTTTAAACCAGCCAGGGTGTGCTGGCCTCAGCTCTCAGGTGGAGATGAGCACGTGCAGGGTTTAATATGGAACATGCAAAGCTGTCAAAACAAATGCTGCTGCTCTGTGGGCTCCTGCCATCTCCCTCTTCCTCCCCACCCCACTCCCCGTGGGACTGGCTGCGTGATTTCCAGCAGATTGTTCCGAGAGCTCAGCGTGCACTCGGGGAAGCAGAGAGGCCAGTGAGTCACCAGCAGGGCTCCGAGGGAGATGAACACCCAGGATTAGCACGGGGATGTTTTGGCTCTGCATTCGGAGCATTTGGAGTTAGGGGCTTGAGGCTCACCCCAAAATCAGAGTTATGGTGCAGGGGTGGACAAAACCCGTGTGTTTTGGGGAGCCACCAACCAGCTCACACACAATATGTTCTGGATTTTTAAAAGCTGGAGGGTTGGGAAGTTGGGGTTGTCCAAGGTGTGTGTGTGCTGGTTCTGCTCCCTGAGCTGCGCTGCAATCCCGGATCCAGAGCGCTGACTCACAGCTCCACTCACAGCCCAATCCCAACAGGACATTTTCTGCAACATTCTGCATTCTTGGGTGACTCTGCTCCCTGCAGATATCCCTGCATTTCAGCTGGGGGAGGACAGCCCCAGGCATTTCGGTGAGAGGCAAAGCAAGGGCACAAAGTTCAGCTGAGGTGACTCGGCGAGGTTGACATTTCCCCCTTGGGTACATAAAATACCTATTGGAGGAAAACAGATTAGAATGCCAAACTAAAGCAGGTTTTAAGCTGCCATCCTAAAGGATAATGCTTTAAGTAATTACATTTAGCCATTAATAAAACACCAATTTGTTGTATTTTGTAATTAATGTAATTGAAATGCTCACTCAAATTGTGAGGGGTGATTTTGTGTCCTGTCTTTCCATGACCCCAGCAAGGCATGGGGACACATGGTGCTTAGAGGATGTCTTAAAGAATTCCTATGGATTATAGCTGGGGTGCTTCCCAAAACCACATTCTTAACTTTCATATTGAGAAACTTCAGGAAATGAAGTTAAGAGGAAATAGAGGCAAATTTAGTGTTAAATTGTGACCTCTTAACCTTCCCAGGAGCCAAGGAACCTGATTTAAACTGGTCTAACATTTTACCAGTGGCCTGTTCCACGTGGTGATGTGGGCAGCCTTGCTCTGCCCCTTGTTTAACATTTCTGAATAATTTCTATAAAGAGCTAAGGATTATTAATGAACTTGGTCTTTGCATCCAGTGCCAGTGGCCAGGTGGAGTTTTTCAGGTAGATCTGGATTTGAACTTCCAGGATTCATCCCTGAGGTTCCTCCTCCATTTCCTACGCCAGCATTTATTTCACCACAAAGGACTTTCACTCTCGACAGATTCTTTAGACCAGAAGTTTTATTATCTCCGGGTTAAAACCTGATTTAATGGCTGCAGACAGGTCTGGGGATGAAAGCACCACCTGGATTTGGGGGCAGATCCAAGGCAGGACCTTTGTGCTTGTGGTTTGCTGAGCTCTTGTGAAACGGTGACACCGAACACAGACTCCTCTGAGTCTCTCAGACTCTGGGGTTGTTTTTTCCTCTGGCTGAACTCAGATCGTTGCACTGCGGTCTAGCTGGGGAGTTCCTTCCGTGCCCTGGGCCTCTTGTGAAAGTCACCTCGAGCTTTCAGAGGAGGAGGAGGAGGAGGAGGAGGTTCTGGGGCACCTGCAGGGGTGCACGAGGTTGTTTTTGCACACATGTGGGGATGGAGGGAGCTGGGATGGAGGAGTTTGGGATGGGGAGGGCTCAGCAGAGCCCCTCTCCAGCACACCCAGCTCCCGGCAGGAATCCTCAATCCTCGGCCAGGCTGTGGCTGAGCCAGCTCCAGAGCCGGAAACCGTCCAGCCACAACAGCCCAGGATGGTGCCCCACCTAATTAAGGCTGTTGAAAGGCAGGGCTAATTAGTTGAGGTGGAGCACCTCGTTATTAGCACAAGGATGTTGCTTCCAGGATCCAAGTTGGTTTCCCCGCACGTGTGAGCTCCCCAGCACTCTCCCACATGCAGCACATGAGAGAATGCAGAGCCCAGGTAGATCCCAGGTGGTACCAGCTCACTGCAGCATCACATCCTGAGTTTTCCAGGGCTCTCTCACACTCCTGTACTCACGTGTGCTCGGCAAGAAAACTTCTGCTCTCACTGCAAAATGTTCCTGCAGTGACCCAGCCTGGCCTCCTTTGGTTAGAGGAACAAAAACACGGGGTGGGTGCTGTGATTGGCAGGAAGTTAGGATTGGGATTTGAAAAGCTCAGGCTCAGCTCTAGGGCTGGGCTGGAGGTTTCCTTCCCATCCAAACCCATGGCATCTCCATCCCAGCCTGCAGCTCTCTGGGCTCTTTTCACTCCTCTTTGGCGACCATGTGGAGTAAAGCTGGGATGGAACTTTGCTTAATTTAAAAATCCATCACGACCTTGGAAATTCTGTCTTCAGCAATGTGTTCAAAGCGTATTAAATTCCCTACAAAATAATTCTCAGTGTTCTCCTGGCAACTCCCTCCCTTGTGTGCACTCTCCATCTTCTGAACTTGTTGGAATTCCTCTCTCACTTCCTATTTTGCCTCCTGTCTTGTGATTAAGGCAAGAATCCTCCAGGGCAAGGAGGAATCAGCGTGGTCAGTGAAAGGATAATGTGCCAAACCCCGAGATAAAGTTGGAACTGAGGAATCTTCCCCGTCCATTCACAGGCCAAGATTAGATTCCGCCTCTCTTGCCATTTCTGCTTCTCCCTCTCGGTGGACCGAGGAATTCCTACTATGCAGGCAAATCCCGCTCCCGGATTCCCCGGTGATAGCTCTGCTAAATGACATCTGACAGGATGCTTCCTGCATTTTGTTACTTCCAGTTGGCACCATAAAAGCACTGTCACTTACCCCTCTGATTTGTGGTACCTCGGCTGCATTGTTCCCTGCGGGGGGAAGGACACTGGGAACGGGATTGCCTTGCGGTAAAACCATCCCACCCTAAGGAGATGCTATCTCCAGTCGAAATCCTTCCTCTGAACGTCTCCAGTTTTCCTTCCTCGTTAGCATTTCAGATTAAACCTTTAGGCTTATCTCCACATCAGAAATTACCTCTCTGGGAAGCTTCATCAACTTCTATCAGCCACCTTTAGGTGTTCTTGGTGTTCACGCCTCGTTTTTGCACCTCATTGTCATGAGAAAGGTGCAGTGGAGCTTGGCTTTGGGAATCTGGAGCTTTCATCTCTTCCTCTAGCACCTTCAAAGCTGAGCTTTACAAGGCTGAGGTACAATCGGAGCATTAAAACACACACAATGGGTATAAAAGTGCTTTTTCTGTTTCATACAGGAGCAAGACTTTATTACCTGCTCCTTTCCAAGAGTTCCCAGTTCTCTGTTGGAGATGTTAGTGTTGTTTATTGGGAATGAAGGTTCCTGGTGAAGCTCAGGTTCTTCACTCGCAGCAACATTTGGGATCTTGGGTGGACAATACTTAGCAGCCCCATCCCTGCATTTTTCAGTCTGGTTTTCGGTGTCTGTGGGGATATCCCAGGGTCTCCCTGGAAAACAACAGCGACTCCTCCATCAGTTCAGAGCCCGTTTTTTGTTCCAGCTGCTGGGCTTCTCCCAGTGCTGCTCCTGGCTCCTGGTTGCCGTGTCCATGTCACCCTCCTCTCCCAGCAGCAGCATCCCCACCTCTCGTGGAGGGGTGATGCTGTTGGCCCTGTCAGAGCCCTGCTGCCCACCCCAGGGACCTGGCTGGTGCCACTGAGGGCTGGCTCCACGGGCAGCTCCGTTCCCACCAAACCCAGATAAGGAGCCACAATCAGGGCTGTGCGCTAATTGCTGGGCAGCTCTGGTTCCTCTGACAGGCAGGGCTGGTCCTGAGCTGCTGGTGGCCTTGGTGACCCCATTCTCATGACCTGGGTGGTGATCAGCACCCCAGCCAGTGCTGGTGGGTGCAGGGCTCTGCAGGTTTGTCCAGTTCTGTCCTTCCTTCCCGCTCCGGGCTGACCTCTTGGGATGAGCTCCCTGCAAACGCTTCACTGCTGTCCCAAACACCAGTTGGGCCCCCAGCTGATGTCCTGCTGTCACCCTAGGGTGGGTTACAGGAACTGGGATCAAACTGGGACTGGCCAGCACCAGGGCTCTGCAGGAACTCCTCTGTTTGCTGCCCAGGCCTTCCCCTCCTGCTTGCTCTCAAAACTCTGTCATTGTCATGAGATTCATTTCATCCCACTTGAGCCACCTAAAAATTATAGACCAGTCTTAAGTGATGGCTGCTTTTTGAAGAAAAGCTCAGGAGCAAACCATCCTGTTGTGCAGGAAGATCAGGAATTCCAGTGAGAGCCAACTCAGTGAAGCAAGGAGCTTCTCAGAGAGTAAAAATGCAAGAAAAGAGCAAGAAAAGAATGAGAAAGACTGGGAACAAGGGAGGCATGGAAAATTTTGGGCATGTGGGGGAGTTGGGCTAACTGATGGAGCTGTGAGTGGTGAGGGGACTCCAGTGGGGGAATGGAGTAGGGAAAGAAAATACAGGAATAAAAGTGTTAATCCATGAGTGAAACAACCTAATGATAATAGAACAGGAAAAACCAAAATAGTCAGTGGGGTTTTTGTCTCAGTCTTCATCCCCAGCCTGCTTGGGAAGATGAGAGATGGAGGACAAGGAGGGAGCAGCAGGCTGGGGATGACCTGGAGGAGGAGGAGGTGGCCAAGGCCACATCAGGACAAGGATCAGGCTGGAAAAGCTCTGAGGTCCATGTGAGTCGCTCCTGGAGATTGTGCTGCTTCGGAAGGAGGCAACAGGAAAAAGGAGCATCTTTGAGAGGGGTGGAGCAGCTCTGGGAACTGTGGACTGGTCAGAATCTCCTCATCACCAAGAGGTCACTGAGGGCATCCTCTGGAGTTATTTCCAAACACGTGGAAGAAAAAACCCATGGGTGGGTGTGCAGGGAACACTTTGGGCACATTTCCCACAGCATTCCCACAGGACACCAGGCTGCCAGGGCTGAGCTCGTGTCCAGCTGTGTGCTGCTGACAGGAGGCTCTGGGCTGTCTCTGCACCATCTTGCTGGTGCTGGTGCTCAGCTGGGCTGGTTCAGCTCTTTTAAATCTTCTTTTTCTCTGCCAGGGTTGGGATTAAATGCTCAAGACAGTATTTCTTGTTGGGACTCAGATGTTTATTAGTTCTTATCTCTGTTACAAACCATGAGTTCTACAGCACTTCAAGCTACCAAGCTGAAAATGGAACCCATCTCTACAAGGTCTTTTAAGGCCTAATGGTCCAATTAAGAAATGCCTAAAATATTTTTACTTTTAACCCAATAACTAATCACCTATGCATAGTGAAATTTTCTATCCAATCACCAAAGTACCACCTAAACCCATGAAGAAGAAGGTGAAGAGGAAAAAGCCTTAAAACCTCCATCTTGCTTTCTACATATTACTGTATTCTAAGACCTTAAATTCTAAATTTTCCACCCTGTGATATTACACCCTTCAATTCAAACTACACATCAGTGATCCTAATCATGTCATTCAATTTTGGAAGCTTCTGCACAGCCTCAGGTCAAAAGCAGTGTTCTCCTCGGGGTCAGTGCCCAAAATTCTCATTTTCCAGGGTTCCAACAGGATGGTCCTGCTGGGAGTGGGAGGCCAGGTGACCTCTGGGGTCCCCTTATGTGCTGGGGCAGAGGGAAGGCTCTGCAGTGAGCAGGGAGTGGCAGCACCTGCAGAGGGTGATTCAGCCCATGGCAGGGCACTGAGAATAGCCCAGGATCACCCCTCGGAGCTCCCACTTTCCACTGCTCTGCAGGGAGCTTAGGTGATGAATTTGGGCCGCTAAAGATAGCCCAGCTGGCCCCCCCAGGGCAGTGACATTTCTGAGGCTGAATTCCTGCTCGGATTACCCCGCAGCTGGCCCGGGGCTCGGGGCTCAGGTCTGCCTGTTGACTCAGAAACATCCCTGCTGCTATGGCACTGCCCCGGCCCTGCTGCTCCTCCGGCCAGCCCAGCCACACTGCAGCAATTCCTGCCCTCACCGGAGCCCTGCTGCCTTCTTGGGATGCTGCAGCCCCGGGCTCTTGGGACATTCCTGCACCCAGGGGGGTTTTCCTTCTTTTCATTCCCCATACTGACAGAATTTGGGTCTTCTTCCTTCTTGCAACCATCTCAGCGGCATTCCCTGCATCCAGGTTTTCCCTTCTCCTTTTCATTCCCCATAGTGACAGAATCTGTCTTTCTCCTTCTTCCAACCATCTCGGTGGCATTCCCTGCATCCAGGAAGTTTTTCCTTCTTTTCATTCCCCATAGTGAAAGAATTTGGGTCTTCTTCTTTCTTGCAACCATTTCTGTGGCATTCCCTGCACACAGTAGACTTTTTCCTTCTCCTTTTCATTCCCTGTAGTAACAAGAGCTGGGTCTTCTTCCTTCTTCCAGCCATTTTCCTGTCATTCTCTATATCCAGGATGTTTTGCCTTCTTTTCATTCCCCATGGTGACAAGAGCTAGGGCTTCTTCTTCTTCTTCTTCCAGCTATTTTTGTGTCATTCCCTGCATCCAGGAGGCTTTTCCTTCTCTTTTTCATTCCCCGTAGTGACAGAATCTATGTCTTCTCCCTTCTTTCAACCATTTTTGTGTCATTCCCTGCATCCAGGAGGTTTTTCCTTCTTTTCATTCCTTGTGGTGACAGAATTTGGGTTTTCTTCCTTCTTGTAACCATTTTTGTGTCATTCCCTACATCCAGGTTTTCCCTTCTCCTTTTCATTCCCCATGGTGAAAGAAGCTGGAGCTTCTTCCTTCTTTGAACCATTTTTGTGTCATTCCCTGCATGCAGGAGGTTTTTCCTTCTCCTTTTCATTCCCTGTGCCTTCTCTTGGGGAGACATCTCCTCCTGCTTCCCAGAATCTTCCAGTTTGAACCTGGATGTGTCCTGGATGTTCTTGGCAGTGCTGTTTAATCACTGCCATGACGTCTTCAGCAGCTCTGGAGCCGTTTTTCTTGGGGCTGACTTTTCCCAGCAGCTGGAATGGTGTGTCCCAGAAAGGACCTGTCTTTAATTAGGGAACTCAGAATGCCAGGCTCATCAGCAACCCAACAAAAAAAGTTCATTTTTCCTGCTCCCTGCTGCTTGGAAAAGAGAAAAGAAAATACAAATGCCCCCCAAAATCTTGGCTGCATTTTGCCAGAGTCTGCTGCTGATGTCAAACACTCTCCTCCCCAGTTTCAGTTTCCCACATTATTCCTGGCAGCTCCAGCTCACTCATTTCCTGGCATTTTTCGCAATTAGCAGTAGAAAGCTTTCACTTCATTTTTTTGTCTCTATCTCCCCCTCTCATCTCTGAAGCCAGCCTGAATACAGGCCCCATTGTTCCCGCTGCTTTGGAGCTCCTGTTGGGATTTCATCCTCGTTCCCCACAGCTGGAGCTCCTCCAGTGCCACCTCATCACCCTGGCAGTGCCTCTGCCATCTATCCCATCCCATCCCCTCTCTCTGCTGGCATCCCACCTCCAGCCCTTGGAGCCCACATCTCACGGCTAACAGAAACAAATCTACATTTCCAAAGCACTTTTTTTTTGGTTGGAAGAATTAGACGACAGCTCTGCTCTCATTTGCATGCAGTGCCGGTGCCCGCTCTGGCTGCAGCATTCCCAGCTCCAACAAAGAGCCCTTCCCGTCCCTGCCAGCCCCCTGCAGGTGTGAGAAACCTGAGAGGGGACAGCTCGAGTGACTGGTCGGACTGGAGTCCCAAAAATACGACGAGGGGAGAAGGGCAGGCTCGTCCATTTGTTGGGGAGTTGCTCAAGAGCGTCGTGGCTCCACCTGTTCCGCGGGCGCTGGGGCTCCTTTCTGAGCACATCTGCACTTATCTCTGCCAGAGATATAATTAGGGGAGCTGAGCTCAAGGTTCCCTGGTTCCCATGGATTTTGGATCATTCCTCATTGCAGCCCCGTGGTCCAGCAGGGTGTCCGTGGGAGATGCACAAGGGAAGGAGCTGGACGCAGCTTCCTTTTCAGTCACATCTCCTTGTGTGGCTTTTTTGGGGGAAAAAAAGGCTGGGAATGTGTTCAGTGCATTCCCTGGATGTTGGAATGGGGGGTCTAGAAAAGCAAGCTATGGTGACAGGATTTTTTCAGTGGTAAGTGGTGCTGGAAGATTTCGTTGCAGATTTGAAGTGAAGAAGAATTTGAGGTGAATCCGTGCCTTTGGTTGTTTTCCATGTGGATTCTCAAATCCGTCTAACAGAAGGATTTCCACGGGAATATTTTCTGGATCTGCTAGAACAATGCTTTAATTCAAGGAAATAGCTCTCAGAATGCACTAACAGGATACATTAAACAAATAAATCACTGGGTGTCTGTTATTCCCTCGGCATTGTCAGGGATAAATATGTAAACATGTCCACACGATCCATGAGCAACCACAGCTCCATTAGGGAAGGCGCAGGGTGAGTGGCTCCCAGCCTGCACAGGGCCCTTTCCATCAGGTCCTGGCACGTCCTTTGTTGATAAACCTGTTTTACTCAACGTGCTCCGGGGTTTAGAGTGGTGCTAGGCACTGGTAGTAATTAACGTGGGGCAATATTCCTGCTAATGAACCTCGTGCTGTGGAGGTGAAATAGCCACTTTCTGGCACTGCTTGGTAATAAATGTGGGGTGATATTCCTGCTAATGAGCCTCGTGTTGGGAAGGTTAAAGAACCCTTTTCTTCTGGGGAATGGGAGGGCCTTTGGTCATCTGCATCTGTGGGACTTTTATCTGAGCCGTGGACATGTGGGTGCCTTGGTAAATCACTCTGAGCACCCTTCTCCTTTTCCTTCTCCTTTTCCTTCTGTTCCTTCTCCTTTTCCTTTTCCTTCTTCTTTAGCTTTTCCTTCTCCTTTTCCTTCTTTTCCTTCTCCTCCTCCTCCTCTTCCTCCTTTCTCCTTCTCCTTTCTCCTTCCCACTCTCCTACCCCTGGCCGTTCCACATCCCTTCTCCATCTCCTTCTCCTCCTCCTTTCTCCTTCTTTTTCTTCTCCTTCTCCTCATTTTCTCCTCCTTCTCCTCCTGCTTTTTCTCCTTCCTCTCCCCATCTCTTTTCCATTTCCTTCTCCTGCTCCCTCTCCTTCCCCTTCTCTTCTCTCTCCTCCCTTTTCCTGCCCTCTCAGCTGTCCCAGGAGTTAAGATCCCGCAGTTCCCAGGTGGGATCAGCTGGGATCCGTTGGGATGGGCTGTCCCACAGAGCGGCCCTGTCCCACCCACCCCTACACGAGCTCTTAGTCACGAGTCAAGGAGTGAGGAATGCAAATGAGCCTTCTGTGACATTAATGGGCTCTATCAGCTCCCAAATAATCACCTCTATCAGCTCCCAAATGATCACCTGCCATCCATGTGATCTTCTCCAGCATCTGCCTGCTCTTTGAGTCCTTTGTGTCATCTGCAATAATGACAACAATTGGGATCATCTATAATAAATAGAGAATAATTAAAAGTGGGCTGGCTCAAGGGCCTCTGATGAATGCAGTCCTATGGCTTCACCTGGGAATTAGGCACGTTTTAAAATTTAATATATTTTCCAGTTGGAAGTCTGTGCTGACTTTTCCCGAAGCAGAATTTTCATGCACCAGGATAAACCTTCCCATACAGATCCACTCCAAAGTCCTCCCATGGCCCAAGAGCTGTAGTGCAGCTCAGATTCCCAAATCTGCTCCCTCTTCACCCAATTCCCTGTCACTCCTGGAGGGAAGGAACAGTTTCCCCCTGTAACACTTGGATTTTAATCTTTGGGGCTTTATGAGTGTTTGTCTGCTTCAGGTTTTGTTGAATTTTATCAGCTTGCCAAGCACTGGGGGAACATTTCAGTGCCACACTGGATTTGGGAACAAATCCAACATCAAAACCTTTCCAAGGCAAAAGGGAGCAACTGCTTTTATTGATTTTCATTTTAGAGGAACAGATTTTATCCTGAGTCTAAATTGTTGAGGTGAGGTTTAGATAGAGTGATAATATTTTATTAAATCAGCTGGAATCACTGGGAAATTACTTTGGTGACCTCGAGCCTCAGCTGTTGTTGCTTCAAAGGCAGCTGGACGGCCCCAAACACTGAAGAACTTTATAAATAGTCCCAATTTATTGCAGCCAGGATGCAGAGAAGAGTAAATAACTTAGGAGATGTTTTATGGTGCTGTAAACATGTGGAATAGGATGGATAGACTGAGCAAAATGGGGAAAACTGCTGGAAGCTGCTTTTAACCTTCCCTGTGAGAGTTTCTATTGGAATTTTTGGTTTGGGGTTTTTTGGGGTTTTTTTTGTTTTGTTTTGGTTTGTTTGTTTGTTTGTTTGTTTGTTTAAGTTTTAAGCTCCACGTGCCCAAGGTTTACAAGGAAAGTTGTGATCCAACAGAAGGAATTCTTCTTTTTCCTTGCAGAAGTAGAAATGAAGACTTTTCCCAGCACAGTGAGCCCACAATTTGATTTTTAACAGTTAAGGAGAGCTGAGTTTCAAAAGACGTTGGCAAATATTTATCTTCAACATTTCTTGTCCACCAGACTGGGCAATCTGTTCACAACTCAATCTCACTGGGAATATTCCTCCTACATTATGGAAAAGTGAATTTTTTGGCAGCTGGAAAGGGAACTTCAGCTGCTCCCCAAGTTTTTAATTCACCTGGTTGGGATGTGGTGTTTTGGCCTTAAAACTCTTGTAGCTTTATGACCTTTGCACCTTCTGGCAGAAAAAGTCTTAATTTATCAGGAGCTTGTATTTATCAGGACTGGGGTGATGAGAGAGGATCATGAGGCAATCAGGAGACAGAAAATAAACCCCACTTGAGATGTTGGCATTTGGATCTCCTCTCCAAACCTTCCCCACCTTCCTGTCCTGTGTCACCAAGGGCAGAGCCACCAGCCCCTCCTGCAGCCTGGTGACCCTCTGCCCACCCTCCTGCCCTGCTGTGGCATTGGGGACGAGCTGGGGTCAGTCTGTGGGTTAAGAGAGGAACTCTGGAGCTGCAGGTAATGCTGGCCTCATGCTCAGATCCCTGCAGCACCCAGGGCTGGCACAGATGGGATTTGAGGGAGCCAAGGGGGGGTCCCCTTAACCCCCTCCCCTCCTGATGAAGTGTGTGCTTGTGCTTACACTGAACTGCTCCCAGGAAGGAGGATGTTCCCCAAAACCTTTCACTTTCCAAGCATTCAGCAGTGAAAAAAGGCCTCAAGTCCACATTGATGAGCAGCTCTAACTTTTCCCCCATACCCAGCACTGGGGAGGCCACAGCTCAAATCCTGGGGTCACTTGTGGGGGAAGGGGCTAGAGAAATCCTGAGAGAGCTGGGAAGGGGCAGGAGAATCCCTGAGGGAGCTGGGAAGGGGCTGGAGAATCCCTGAGAGAGCTGGGAAGGGGCTCAGCCTGGAGAAAAGGAGGCTCAGGGGACCCTTGTGGCTCTGCACAGCTCCCTGACAGGAGGGGACACCGGGGGGGATTTGAGATCTGGGAACAGGGACAGTGACAGGAGCAGAGGGAACAGCCTCAAGCGGGGCTCAGGGTGGATATTTGGGAAAATTCCTTCATGGAAAAGTTTTCCATCCCTGGCACAGCTGCCCAGGGCAGGGGTGAGTCCCCAGCCCAGCAGGATTTAAAAGTGGATGTGGCACTTGGGGACACGGGGCAGGGGTGCCTTGGCAGTGCTGGGCATGGTTGGACTGGATGGACTTGAGCAGGATTTTCCAACGCAAACAATGGTGTGACGAAAAGAGAGCACACAAATGTCAGTAAGTGGGGAAAAGCCTCTGAAGAGGGGCTGCTAAGTCACAGTGCAGTGAGAGATTCCATGTGCTCCATCACCTTAGAAAGCTGGAAAAGGAGCAGATGGCAAAACCCACCTGAAATGCAGTTATTGCAAAATGCTGGCACTGGAAAGGAGCTGCATTTCAGGACTTTGGAGGTGCCAGGGGAGGAACACGAGGCCAGGGCTGCTGTGTCCTCGGAGGGACTGGCAGCAGCTCAGGTTGGTGAGGAAATGTCACCTCAGTTCCTGCTGGAGTGCCACCAGCACCAACCCTCCTGTGCAAACAGCGGGGAGGATTTAAAAACTGGAACTCCTCTTGCTCCTCACTTCCCCGTTCTGTGTCAGCAATGATTTCACCCCAGCAGACATGACCAAAGCACCGCTGCAATTTACAGGATTGGTTTATGCAAGCCCCAAATATAAACTGAAATGTGAGAGGCTCGCAGACACATCCTGAAGTGTTCCAGGAGCCCAGAGCCCCACATTGCAGGAGTGTTTCCAGAAGTGCCCATGTACCAGGAAGGTGATCCAAGTCAGGCTTTTGGGGTGTTTCTGGCAGGGGGAGCTGCTCTGCTGATGTCAGTGTCCGCTCACGTTGGGTTCAGGGAAAGAACAACTCATGGAGCATCTAAACTTGTGTTTACTGTTTGTGGGAGTCGCTGTAGCAACAGCAGATAGCACTCAGGGACACAATCCCAGGGCACTTCATCCCTGTGCTCTGCTCTGGAGCCAGCCTGGCAGAGCTGGGCATGGCCAGCCTGGGCAGGACAAGCTCTTGGGAGCCTCTTCCAGGGCTTAGAGTGGCTCTGAGAGAGCTGGGGAGGGATTTGGGACAAGGCCTGGAGGGACAGGACACAGGCAACGGCTTCCCACTGCCAGAGAATGGAATTGGATGGATTTTGGGAAGGAATTGTTCCATGGGAGAGTGGTGAGCCCTGGGATGGAATTCCCAGAGCTGCTGAGGCTGCCTCTGCATCCCTGGAAGTGTCCAAGGCCAGGCTGGAGCAGCCTGGGACAGTGGAAGTGTCCCTGCCATGGGTGCACCTGGGTGGATTTAAGATCCTTTCAAACCCAAACCATTCTCTAATTTAATATCCATAAATATTAAATATGAAGAAAGTCAGAAAATATTTGTTATTTTAAGATCATTCCCACACAAAGTTTTTAGATTGGTAGAAGAGCAGCTCCTAATGGATTCTATATCTGGTTGTTATTTTGGGGTAGCTGTGGATCTCAAAATATCTCACGGGGGACTTGGAGGGGGTATATTTTAACTCCACAAGCTGGTTTGAAAAGCAAATTTAGCTTTAGGAGTGGGGCTGTAGCCTCTGCTTTCACAATTTATTTGTAAATAGCCCCAAGTTGATCACAGAGAGTTTGTGTAGTGCACACAGCCAAGGAGGGCTGGTTTGATAAGAGCTGGGGTTTCCGGGGTGATGGGCTCAGACTGCGTCACTCGGTGGCTTTGGGGACACTTTTGAGTTTCTGAGAAGAGCTGAGCTGGGCTCTCTTCCTGCCATGGGCCAGGACAGTGACTCTGCTGAGTGATTCCCTGAAATGAGCGGGAATGTGGTGCCTGTGACGTCCCTGCTGCCCAAAATTCAGCTGCAGCTTCAGAAATGACTGCCCAGGGAGGGCAGGCAGGAGCAGCCGCAGGGCACACACCCATTTCACCAGGCTGGGAAAATGAGCGAAAAACAAAGATTGGGGATGAGTCAAAAGCCAAAAACACCGAGAAGAGCTGCACAGGGATGCAGGTGCTGCCTCTCGCTGAGTGCCAGACCCAGGGAGCTGTGGGCAGGCTGGCCACTGACAGGAAAAGGCAAATTCTGACAGAAGATGTGAATGGTGCTTTGGAAAATCCATTTCTGCTCCAGAAGAGCAGCAGAACTCACCATCTTCCCCCTTGGAATCATCCTTAGCCAGAGCTGTTTGCTCTCACTTTCTTGTGTCTTTGCCATTGGAATGACCTGAGATACCTCAGGTTTTCAGAATATCCGAGTTTAAATCGTGGATCCATTGTTCTCTCGGTGGTTTTGGTGCAAAGGCTTAGGCAAGTGATAATGCTCGTGCTTTACAGAGTAAACCGTGGCGGGATCCCCGCGGTTCCCAGGATTCCTGCGGGAAACTTCCCGGGAATGGAGCAGGGAGGCACAAACCGAGGGAAGGAGGTGCACCCTGCTAAAAATTCCAGAGAACATTGAGAATGTGTAAAATATTCATTCTTTATTTAGCTCATCTCTGAAACCCAAAAATAAATATAAAATACTCACTTGTAAGGATTTTATAATTTTATATTTTATAAACTCTCTAAGCCCTCAAGTTTCCTGATACACCTCGATCTCCTTAATATGTAACAGCTTTGCTTGTTTTGGGTTTTTTCCCCTTTTATCACATAAAATTACTCAGATTACAGAGTGAAGGAATATCCTGAATATCCGCTCTGGGGAATGTGAGGTTTCTGTTCTTGGTCCTGCATTCCCTGATGGCTCTTCCCGAGGTGAGGATTGGGAGTGAAGTGACAGTGGCAGCGGGTTCTGCAGACCTGGGCAAGGCTGGAAATCCCCAAAAGGCTAAAATTAGGGTCTGGTGTCAGAGTCTGTGTGAACCTGTTCCTTCTCCTCCTGCAGGAATGCACAGATGCCGTGGCTGTGCTTCCTGAGGAGTCTCAGAGCAGGAGAGCACAGGACAGGAACACAAGGATTGATTTTAACACACAGGTTTTAGTTTGGCTGAGATGGGTTTTTACCTGTTCCTAAATTTATTTTACCTGTGCTGGTTTTATCAATCCCAACAAGTGGTTTGAGCCCTTCTGGGTCAGCTAATTTACATGATAAAATGAGAGGGAATACTCGTGGTAGAAATGAAAATACACAGAGCTTTGTGTGAGTTTGGATATTTTTGGTTGTGCAGATTGAAAGAACTTGCAATGTTTAGAGCCTGTGTGAGCAGAGGAAAAAAACCCATTGACTTCCAATGCCACAAAGATTCGGATTCACCAGATCTTTCAAATGTGTCTGTGCCAGATTGAGTGCTGAATTACCTTTGGCAGGGTTTATTTTCTGTTCGTTCTCAGTCATTTAATGGAAGATCCCTATCCAGTGCTGCTTCATTGATGTGGTGAATTTCAGAGAGGATCTGTCCTTGCGGAGAGACACCAGCAGGGTGGCAGCTCCTTCCCTGGGGACACTGGGACACGAGGGAAGGCAGGGGGACACGTCTGGAGCTCCAGCTCAGCTCCTGAGTGTGTCTGAGCAATCCTGCCCCGTGATGTCACCGGTACCTGCCCGTTGAAACGCTGAATCCATCAGCTCTGACAGATTTATGGGATGAGCATGTGTTACCGGGATTATGAGAAGCAGTTACATTCATGGGGAGATTTTATGATTCACTGTATCCACTCGTGGAAACCTCAGGAGCTCCGTGTCCTGCTGGCAGGGTCAGGGAGCTGAGCTCGGTGGGAGCAGGGAGCAGGGATGGTGGGGTTGGGGTGCAGGGCCTGCTGGGGAGCAGTGGGGTGTGGGGCTGCTGGGGACAAAGCCATCAAAGCTGGGGAGCCAGGAGTGACAGGGAACAGGGCCGGGAGTGGGGAGCAGGGCAAGGAATAGGGAGTAGGGTCAGGATTGGGGAGCAGGATCAGGATTGGGGAGCAGGGCCAGGAGTGGGGAGCAGGATCAGGAGTGGGGGGCAGGGTCAAGAGTGGAGAGTAGGGTCAGGGTTGGGGAGTAGGGTCAGGATTGGGAGGCAGGGCTGTTGGGGTGAGGAATGGGACCAAGCAGGGCTGGGGAGCAGAGCTGGTTGGGGAGTGGGACTTGGTGGGGTTGGGGAGCAGAGATGGATGTGGGGAGCAGAACTGGTGGGGAGCAGGAGCGGGCAGGATTGGGGAGCAGAACTCTCGGGGTTCAGGGCTG
>VRYO01002482.1:7255153-7270282 GCA_009812075.1 Sialia sialis | reverse complement strand
GGATGCCAGCCTTCACATCCCATCCTGTCCCGATCCCATCCCTTCACATCCCAACCCTTCCTGTATCCCATCAGACAGGGTTTAAGCTGCTTGAGTTCCCTGCAGTGTGAGGTGTGACCTTGTCCTGGTGAGAGTAGGATTGGATGGGATTTTGGGAAGGAATTCCTGGCTGGGAGAGTGAGAGGGGCTGGAATAGAATTCCCAGAGCAGCTGTGGCTGTCCCTGGATCCCTGGAATGTCCAAGGCCAGGCTGGAGCAGCCTGGGACAGGAGAAGGTGACCCTGGAAGGTGGCACTGGATGGGCTTTAAGTTCCCTTCTCACCCAAACCATTCCAGAATTCCATGATTCCAAGGAATTCCTGGCTGGGAGGGTGAGAGGGGCTGGAATAGAATTCCCAGAGCAGCTGTGGCTGCCCCTGGATCCCTGGAATGTCCAAGGCCGGGCTGGAGCAGCCTGGGACAGTGGAAGGTGTCCCTGCCATGGAATGAGATGGGATTTAGGGATTTTCCCAACCCAGTCCATTGCAGGATTCCCAGTTTCTGTGGCACTGGCAGGTCGCTGTGGGAGGTGGCACTGTCCCAGCAGGTCACACCCCACCTTTGGGCTGCCCGGGTGAAAGGGAGGTGCCATCAGCTTCCCACCCCTGCCCATGTGGAGTTTGAGGAGAGGAGCAGATGAGTCACAGCCTCCTTTGCTCCAGGCTGAGCTGAGATCCCATCTGGACCTTCTGGAGCCGAACCTTGTCCAGCCTGGGCTGTCAGGGGGAGCAGGGTTCTGCAGGGTTGTGCAGAATTTTGGGCCGTGCCCGCTCCGCACGTGTCCCCCAGCACGCGGGGCAGCCTCGTGCCAGCATCCCGGGAGGAGCTGGCAGCTGGGAGAGGATTTCACAGCAAAGACGAACCTTTTATTTTGGGAATCCTGGCCCCTGGCAAGGGCTGTGTTCCCGGCACAGCCACCAAGGACGTCCTGGGCAGGGGGGGCTGCGCATCCCAGCGATCCCGGGCACAGAGGGAATTTCTTTGGATTCCGTGTCAAGGACAACTCCAGTTCCCTCATAAAGGGACTGCTTGGAACAAAAACTGCACAACTGATTAAATACTGAAATTCGGATTGTGAATCACACAGAATGGTTGGGGTTGGGAATGACCTTAAAGCTCATCTCGTTCCACCCCCTGCCTCGGGCAGGGACGTACAGATGCATTCTTTCAAGAATGAATGTGCGAATTTATGAATTGCAGTTGCAGGTTTAAGGTGATTATTTCTTGCACCTCTCATGTCAAGGGTATTTCAGCTTGTAAAGGGACATTTTGCTGCATTGCTGCGTTTTGCCCTTCACCACAGAGGAGGAAAAACCTGACCACACTGAAAACGTGAAAAACGCTTTTAAAAGCCGAGCTGGGAATGTTCTGAAAGTCTCTGTAAGGAACAGGATTAAAGCAAGGCAGGAACGCAGAGGAGGCTGCTGCCTGCTTTTCCCTTATTTAAATATTCCCGGAGCTTCCTCCATTTTAATTTCCCCATAAAACATGGCTGAGTTAGAGCTGACAAAACCAGCATCATTTCCACGGCTCGGCTCAGCTGAGCCGGGCTCCTGCGGAGTGGGGACCCCCTTCAGGAGCTGAGCGAGCAGCACGATCCCAAATTCCCGAATTCCCCAGCGCTTCCAGGCACGCAGCCGGCTCCGCGCGGATCAATTCCCGTCCCTTTGTGCCTTCCCGGATCTCATCCCTCGCTCCCGCATCCACCCACGGGCAGCCTGGCCGAGGATGCGCTGCCAGCCTCGGTTTAGGCTGGGATTAGCGGCTGCCGGGTTTTGCGGGGTCTCTGCCGCGGATGAACGCTGATTTTTTGGGATTGGGAAAGGCTCCTCCGCCATCCGAGCGGCGATTTCTCCCGGAGGATTTGTGCTGGCTCGCCAGGAGCTTTCCAAAATGCCTGAAGCCAACTATTTGTTATCGGTGTCTTGGGGTTACATTAAGGTGGGTTTAATTCCTGAAAGATTATTAATTACCGAATTATTAATGTCTGCTTGCTATTTTTTTTCCTTTTTTTTTTTTTTTTGGTGCTTTGTTGCTCAGAGAAAGGCTCTGTGAGGAATAGATGCTTTAAAAATGCGGATTTCTCTGTCTTATGGCTATGTGTGTGTAGTGTGCATGCAGAGCCCATGGATGTCATTTTTTTGGTGAGCAATTCGGTGTTGCAGGATAAAATGATTCAGCAGTGACAATGTTGGATTATAAAATCAGCAGGATCACAGCACAAATATCTAAGGGAATCATGCCTGAATCCCGCATTTTGCTGTAGGATCGTCAGACTTAGGGCATATTTCTCCTCTGGATGTGCAGTTGTCTGCTTAATACAAAATGGAGCAAATTTAGATGCCCAGAACAAAAGAAGGTTTAGGGATGGGGAATCTCAACCTGAGATAAAGATCTGAGCTTTATCCGAAGCGTTCTCTCCTCGTTTGTGACACTAACAATTAATGAGCATCCTTAGAGGAAATTAATTCCGTGGGCTGAAAAGAAATACCCAGTCATGGTGATGCCGAGCAGGATGGAAATGAAACCATCTGTCGCCGACTCCATCCCAAACATCCCCGGAATTCTGCGTGCTGGGGGAGCCTCCCGTGCTGAGGCTGTGTGCATTTGGGACGGGATTCCATAAAAATGCCGTTTTCCTGTGCTCTCCCCCCCGCAGTTCAAGAGGATGCTGAACCGGGAGCTCACTCACCTGTCCGAGATGAGCCGCTCCGGCAACCAAGTGTCCGAGTACATTTCCAACACTTTCCTGGGTAAGGAATGCAGCCCCAGCTTTTTTTGGGGGGGTCAGGAAGGGGTTAAGGGCAGCCTGATCGCCCCCATTCACAGCTTCCCTCTTGGGACAGTGGGGTTTGGGTGAGTGTATCCACAGGGGAATTCCTTCCCGAGCCCTGGGGTGGTTCTGGGAGGATTCCAGGGATGGATGGTTCTAGGAGGATTCCATGGAATGGATGGTTCTGGGAGGATTCTGTGGAATGGTTCTGAGAGGTTCCCATGGGATGGTTCTGGGAGAATTCTGTGGGATGCTTCTGGGAGGATTCCATAGGATGGATGATTCTGGGAGGAATCCATGGGATGGATGGTTCTGAGAGGATTCCGTGGGATGGTTCTGGGAGGAATCCAGGAATGGTTCTGGGAGAATTCCATGGGATGGATGGTTCTGGGAGAATTCCATGGGATAGTTCTGGGAGGATCCCATGGGATGGTTCTGGGAGGATTCCATGGAATGGTTGTGAGAGGATCCCATGGGATGGTTCTGGGAGGATTCCATGGAATGGTTGTGAGAGGATCCCATGGGATGGTTCAGGGATGATTCCACGTTATGCAATGCTGGGTTTTTGTGGTGACCTTATGGAAAGGACAAAGTCACACTGAGCCAGCTGCAGCCACTGCCTCCTTCAGCTGCAGCTTCCCTTCAGAGATGGGGTTCAGGCTAAATCACTCCCAAAATTTTATTCATCAATTTGTGGGAATCTGCTCATTTTGCAGCAGAAAAAAAAAAATTTTGCATTTCATTCATGCAGGCATGAATGAATCCTCTGTTCAACGTTTGTTAGGAGAAACAGGATTTTCTCAGGAGGCAGCTTCAGGATTTGTGACCATTCACGTCTAAAATGAGGAGCCTCACATTTCCAGACATCCCTGAAGCCAGCAGCTCCAAGGGCTGGATGTCTGGGGATGCTGGGGATTCATGCCCTGGGGTTGGAGCAGCCCAGAATGCATTCCCTGTGACACACAATTATTCCCATTAAGGATTTCAAAGTGATCCCAATATCCAGCCACAACTGGAGCTGCTGCCTGCATTCAGGACACTCCACAGCATTAATAATCCAGGGAAGCTTGGAGCTGCTTTGTGGGCATGCATTGATTTTACTGCTCAGCTGAATCCAGAGCAGGAATTCAGACAGGGAATGGGGCTGGATGGGGATGCACAAAGGGGCAAATCCAGGGATTTGTTTGCTGCTCAGCTCTTCCCAGCACAAAGAAACCCCACAAGACTCAGGTTTAATAGAGCCTGGATCCCAGCAGGGGCTGATGAGCGAGAGAATTCCAAGCTGGTTTGGGTTGGCAGGGACCATAAGGATCACCCAGTGCCACCCCTGCCATGGCAGGGACACCCTCCCCTGTCCCAGGCTGCTCCAGCCTGGCCTTGGGCACTGCCAGGGATCCAGGGGCAGCCACAGCTGCTCTGGAATTCCATCCCAGCCAGGAATTCCTTCCCATATCCCATCTAAATCCATCTTGCTTCAACTTCCAGCCATTCCCTGTATCCTGTCCCTCCATCCTTGTCCCCAGTCCCTCTCCAGCTCTCCTGGATCCCTCCAGGCCCTGCCAGGGGCTCTGAGCTCTCTCTGGATCCTTCTCCTCTCCCAGCCTGTCTCCAGAGGGGCTCCAGCCCTGCAGCAGCTCTGGGGCTCCTCTGGGCTCTCTCCATGTGTGAATTCCTGCTATTCCCCATGCTCAGGCAGCTCCATTGCACTGGCAGGGCTGGACAATGCTCAGTTCATCCCCCCTGTGATGCACTGCTGAGGGGGACAGGCTCTCCAGACTGGGCCAGAGTGCAGCCTGATTGCTCATCTTAAAAACAAAAAAAAAATTAGGGAAGAAGCTTTGAAAAGGATCCTCAGTTGTTTCAGGAAGTCGTGCTGGTACGGGTTTTATGAATTAGTTTTTTCCTCCCTAAAATTTAATTAAATCAAATGAACGCCCGAAATAACAGGAGTCTGCAAGTGAGGAGGTTGAGCAAACAAACAAAAAGAAATCAGAGGGTAGGACACTCATTTATCTGCAAAGCTGGGGATAATTCAGAGATATTAAACCCAGATCATGTGATTTCATTCAGCCTTTTGATTTTATCGGGGCAAGGAGAGACAGGACACAGGGAGTGGCTTCCCAGTGCCCGAGGGCAGGGATGGATGGGGCATTGGGAAAGAATTCCTGGCTGTGAAGGGCATGAGGCTCTGGCACAGGGTGCCCAGCACCCCTGGCAGTGTTCCCTGCACCCCTGGCAATGTCCCCCAGCACCCCTGACAGTGTCCCCAGCCCCCCTGGCAGTGTCCCCAGCCCCCCTGGCAGTGTCCCCAGCACTCCTGGCAATGTCCCCAGCCCCCCTGGCAATGCCCAAGCCAGGCTGGAGCCCCCTGGGACACCCAAGGCGCCCCTGCCATGGCAGAGATGGAGCCAGATGATCTTCAAGCTGCCTCCCATCCCAATTTCTCCTGTAATTCCGTGGTGAAACGAGCTGGGAAGGCTCCAGGAGGGTCCAGCCCTGCAGTGCCAGCGTGGGAAGGTCAGAGCTGAGCAGCAGGCCACGTCAGAGCGACAATCCTGCTCGTCCCCAGGGCTGCCACCCCTGTGGGGACACTGATCAGATCTGGGATTTCTGCTCCTCTGTGGCCATTTGATGCTGCCTTAGTCACTGCTAAGGAGATTATGGAGAGGAAAGTCCTTCAGTGGTGCAAAATCCAGGGGACACCCAGTGATGTCAGCCAGGCTCTGCTGTGGGTAATGACTCCTGTCCTAATTGCAGTGCTGCTGCTTGGGGGTTAATTAAGCCCAGGCAGAAGGAATTCCTGCCTGGAGTCCCTCTGGAGGTTCCTCAAGGTGTGCAGAGTTGTGGTAAAATCCATGAAAAATGATTTGGATGCAGGTAATGATCTGCACTTTAATCAATCAGCTGTAGGGCAGTAAATGCCACCTGGTTTTAGGATTGATTTGTTTGCTAAACACATCTGCACAGCCAAGTTTGGGCACTGTTCATGTTCAAAACTCTGATTATCCCTGAGGGTGACAAGGGGAATTTGGCCTGTGCTTTGGATGTTATTCCATACATATTTGTGAAGGAAAAATCTTCATAAATCAGTGACACCCATTTGTTACTGGTTTAAAGAGCAAGGGGTATTGACCCCAAAAAGTGAAAATAGGGAAAGTAGATGTAGTTTTACTTTATTCAGGGAAAAAAAAAATAATTTCCTGACATAGAGAATAAAATTAACTTGGATTTATCCCTGAGGAAAACCTTCCAGACATGGAAAAAATCACAGAATCTTTTAGGTTGGAGATCATGGGGTCAGCACTAATCCCTGTCCCCAGGTGCCACATCCATGCACACAGAGACATTCCTGGACATGTCCAGTGTCCCCAAACCACACAGTGGCTGCAGGACAACCCCCAGAGCTTTTGAACTTGTTTTATTTTTAATTTTTGGATCCCAGAAGGAGAAGATCCCCTGGGTTTGAAGTGGGGAGCAGAGGCAGCAGCTCAAGGACTGATTTTGGGGGATGTGCTGGAGCTCCTGCTGTGCTGACTCTTCTCCCCCTGCTCTTTTTCCAGACAAACAGAACGATGTGGAGATTCCTTCTCCCACCCAGAAGGACAGGGAGAAGAAGAAAAAGCAGCAGCTCATGACACAGATCAGTGGGGTGAAGAAATTAATGCACAGCTCCAGCTTGAACAACACCAGCATCTCACGCTTTGGGGTGAAGACAGAAAAGGAAGATCACCTGGCCAAGGTGAGAGATTGCTGCTCCTGTGAGAGATTGCTGCTCCTATGAGAGATTCCTGCTCGTCTGGGGGTATCTGGAAGCTGGGAATGGATTGTTCCCCCTTGGAATTAGTACCCATGAAATGATGTGGCCATTAGAAGTGCTGTAATTAATGGCAGCCTTAGCATATTTTGCATTTAAAAATATGTGAAAATAGCCCTAAAATAAAAAGAAAAAAAAGGTGATGAAGGCTGAGGAGAGCAATTATGGAACACAAAACCAGCCCTTCACAGCTACTCTGTGTTCATTAATCTCACATTCAGCACTTACATAATTACAATAACCATTAGATTTGCATATTTGGGAACTTGTGGGAATTGCCTGGAAAAATCATTCAAACCATTCTGGTTTTTTTTGTGCTCTTCCCAAAAGGAACTGGAAGATCTCAACAAGTGGGGCCTCAACATCTTCAACGTGGCCAGGTACTCGCACAACCGGCCGCTCACCTGCATCATGTACGCCATATTCCAGGTGTGTACTCTGCAATGTTCCCTGCTGCTCCCAGCCCCATTTCCACCCTGAATCCTCCCTGCCTGCCTCTCTGGCCTGGCTCTCAGTGCCTGCTGGTGCTCTGACCCCTCGCAGGAGCGGGACCTGCTGAAAACCTTCAAGATCTCGTCAGACACGTTCGTGACGTACATGATGACCCTGGAGGACCACTACCACTCAGATGTGGCCTACCACAACAGCCTGCACGCTGCTGACGTGGCCCAGTCCACCCATGTGCTGCTCTCCACCCCTGCCCTGGATGTGAGTGCCCTGCCAGCTTGGCTTTGGCCGTGGGGTGGGCGCTGGGGGCTCAATTCACTTTCAGGAAATGTCACAGTGGAATCTCTGTTTCTCCCTCACCTTTCTCCCTGTGGCAGAAAACCAGTTAAAACACCACAATTTGTTGCCCTCAAGCAGCTCCCCCAGCTGCTGAGAGGTGCAACCCCTGTGACAGGTTGCTGTTGCTCCATCCTAGGCTGTCTTCACGGATCTGGAAATCCTCGCTGCCATTTTCGCAGCTGCAATCCATGATGTGGATCACCCCGGGGTCTCCAATCAATTCCTCATCAACACCAGTGAGTTTTGTTCTGAATCTCTCAGATTTTCCCCCAGAAATGCTTTTTGCAAGCCACAAATGACAGCTTGCAGGCTGTGCTGCCCTCTCAAAATACAGTGAGATATTTTGGAATCTTGCAGGAATTAAAATGCAATCCCTGACAAAGGGAGCCATTGTAGCACAATTGGCAAAGTCAATATTTACTACCTGCTAGCACATAATAATTCTGCCAGCCCTGAGTGCAAACTTTACCATTAAGATAAGATAAATAATCCTATTGCTGTGGACAACCAGAAAGGCAAATACTGAGGGGTTTGTGTTGTGTTCTGAGCATGGACCTGGATTCCAAAATCTGGGGATTGTTGTGTTTTGGGAAGGGTTTTTGCAGGATTTTGTTGCCAGTGATTTGTAGCTGAGCATTATTTTGTCACCAGGACTGAGGAAAGGGTGGTTGAGTGCTGGGGCTGGCTCTCATGGAGATAAAAAAATCCTAAAATCATCCAGTGGGCAGGGACACCTCCCCCCAGAGCAGACTGCTCCAAACCCCATCCAGCCTGGCCCTGAACCCTTCCAGGCATGGGGAAAGGAAACTTTTAAAAACATTTCAGTGCTCAGAACGAGCTCCTGCTGGAAATGCCAAATTTCCCAAGCTGGGTGTTCCCTCCCCAGATTCCGAGCTGGCCCTGATGTACAACGACGAGTCCGTGCTGGAGAACCATCACCTGGCCGTGGGCTTCAAGCTGCTGCAGGAGGAGCACTGTGACATCTTCCAGAACCTGAGCAAGAAGCAGCGCCAGACCCTCAGGAAGATGGTGATTGACATGGTATGGCCTCTCCCTGCTCCTCTCCTGGACCAAAATCATTGCTCCCGTGTGCCCTCCCCTTCTCAAATCCTGTTTGTCTCCTTTCTGGAAAGGTGTTGGCCACGGATATGTCCAAGCACATGAGTCTGTTGGCTGATCTGAAGACTATGGTGGAGACCAAGAAGGTGACCAGCTCAGGAGTTCTCCTGCTGGACAACTACACAGACAGAATACAGGTGAGGCAGCCAAATTCCCTGGATTTGGGCTGTTGTGCTCAGGATGAAGGAGCCACACTCCTGTTTTCACCTTGACACTGCTCATGTAGAGGAGCTGAATGCTCAGCAATTGTTTTTTTCTGCAAGAAAAAGCAGCACCAGATGGTCCCATGGTTTTAGGTGACCAGAATTAGGGTTTTTTAAACACTTGGAGATGCAAACCTGACACGTTTGAGGCCAATTTTTGAGGGCTCCTGAAATTCCTGGATGCTTTATCCCGTTTATTTCTCCTGTTACAACATTGCAAGACTTTCATTGGAAACTTCATCTCTAAAGCAACTCAGAGTGAGCTGGAATTGTGCTGAACACTCTGTTCCCTCAATAATTTAATCCCTGATTTGCAGAGGTGACCAGGAAATGCTGGGACTGTGGGCAGGACAAGACCCATCCTGCTCTGCTCTCCACTTTGATCACCAGCTCCTGGGGAAACTCTTGAAATTTTTATTTCAAACCCTCTGGTGCTGCCTAAATCCTTGTGGCCACTGAGTCAGGCCCTGTGGAAGGGATATTACTCATTCCATGAAGTGGGAGCAGCTCACCTCTTTCCCTGAGAGCCTGGAAGTGAATTTTGAATGGTGGGAAGCAGCTGAATTCCCAAACAAACCTGTGTGATGTCATGGACACTTGCCCAGCTGCACCAGCTGTGAGCCCCAGAGAGCACCTCTGGCTCATCCATGGAGGGGGAATCTCAGAATTCCACCCTGCTTTGGGTTGGGAGTGGATTTAAATTCATTGCATCCCACCCCAGCACCTTCCATTGGCCCAGGCTGCTCCAAGCCCTAATCCCCAATCTTCCACTGCTCCAGCCTGGCCTTGGACACTGCCAGGGATCCAGGGGCAGCCACAGCTGCTCTGGGAATTTCATCCCAGCCAGGAAGTCCTTCCCCATATCCCATCTAAATCCATCTTCTTGCAGCATCCAGCCATTCCCTGTGTCCTGTCCCTCCATCCTTGTCCCCAGTCCCTCTCCAGCTCTCCTGGATCCCTCCAGGCCCTGCCAGGGGCTCTGAGCTCTCCCTGGATCCTTCTCCTCTCCCAGCCTGGCTCCAGAGGGGCTCCAGCCCTGCAGCAGCTCCAGGATTGGTCTTTAACCTGCCCCAATCCAATATTTCTGATATTTGTATGGCCTGTTTCATAATCAGAGAATCTTGTGGTGCGATGTTGTGCAGATCCGGCTGGAAACCCTCGTTATTTCCCAGCGGATGTTCTGAGTTTCCTGGTGGATGTCCTTGCAGGTCCTCAGGAACATGGTGCACTGTGCAGACCTGAGCAACCCCACCAAGTCCCTGGAGCTGTACCGGCAGTGGACGGACAGGATCATGGAGGAATTCTTCCAGCAGGGAGACAAGGAGAGGGAGAGGGGCATGGAGATCAGCCCCATGTGTGACAAACACACGGCCTCCGTGGAAAAATCCCAGGTAATGGAGCTGCAGCTGTGGCATCTCGAAGCAGAGACAAAATTGAGCGCAGTCAGAGCAGGGTTCCGATCCATCCAGCTCTGCTGGGGTTCTCACAGGCTGGACAGGCTCTTCCAGCTCCTCTCCACCCCTGGGCCTCCGCTCACCCCCTGTCGTGTTTCCAGAGGGAGTTGGGTGCTTTTGGAAAGGGCAGTTCTGCTCTGCAGGGCTCAGCTTCTCCCAGCTGAGATCCACTGCAGAGCTCGGGGTGTTCCTCTCACCCAGGACATCCTGCAGTGTCCAGTGGGATCTGTCCCCTCTTACCCAGGACATCCTGCAGTGTCCAGCTGGATCTGTCCCTCCTCACCCAGGACATCCTGCAGTGTCCAGTGGGATCTGTCCCCTTTCACTCAGGACGTTCTGCAGTGTCCAGTGGGATCTGTCCCCCTAATCCAGGACATTCTGCAGTGTCCGGTTGGATCAGAGGCTTTTGGAGCTGCCCTGTGAATCCCAAAAATACTCATTTATGTCCCTGAAATACTTAAAAGGAGCTGGACTTGCCTCTTCTTTTGGGGGATGAGCTAGCTCATGCTTAGTTCTGATTCATGAAATGGTTTCAAGGTCAGATTTTGTTCTGACCTGTGTAGCACAGGCCATAAAATTTCGCCTGGATAGTCTGGAATGAAACCAGGAATTTATGTTTGTCCAAACAGATTCCAGCCTTTATATAATGCTGCCTTGCTTGTTGTTTTTGAATGACTCCAGCAAGTCATCATTGAGGTTTTCAGCTTGAATAAGTAACAAAATTGATGATAATTATTTCCAAATGTCCTCTTGGGCTCAGCCAAGTGCTTTCAAAATTATTCACTCAACCGCGCGGTGATTTTGTTGGAAAAATCTGTCGGATTTCTTAACCTCAGAAAGAGATGAATCCTTCAGCCCATGTGCTGCACATGTGAGCTCCAAATCATTCTTTGCTTCACATCTGCGCTTCCCAGAGGTTTCCAAATGATATTTTTGCTGTGTAAAAAACACAGGAATAGCACAAAATGTCCATCATGAAATGGCAAAGGAGAAGGGGAAACTGTGTGCATGCTGGAGGTTTCAAAATTACATTTTTGCCATGCAAAATATGTAGGAATTGCACAAAATTTCCATCATGATATGGCAAAAGAAAAAGGAAGGTGGTGTGTCCGTGCTGGAGGTTTCCAAATGATATTTTTGCTGTGTAAAAAACACAGGAATAGCACACAATGTTCATCATGGAATGGCAAAGGAGAAAGGGAAGCAGTGTGTGCATGCAGGAGGGAAACAAGGAGTGGATTGCAAAGTAATTTGCAAATATTTCAAAATTTGAGGTGCCCCCTCGTTATTTTAGGATCAGTGCTGAGCCACGTGGCCAATTATTCCATGATTTGGGATGATTTTAAAGGAACAATGGTTTTTAGGAATTGATGAACGAGCGCTGATTTTTACCCGTGGAGCCCAGGATCATTTTGGGTTTTTGGGGTTCCAGCCATCCCAAATCCCCTTTTCCCTGTGCAGCAGGAACTTTTCAGCACCTCTGTGCTGGAGCAGCCCGTTCCAATTGGATGTTGATCTCCCACTGACATCCTGTTGTGTCTGGGGGAGCTGTGAGTGTTTTCCAAAGCAAACATCTGCACGCTGAGCTCCTGGGAGAGCCATTTCCCTGCTCCACACAAAGCCCCGAGCTGGGCTGGGCTGTGCCAAGATGGGAGAATTCCAATCTGTGTCTCCATCCTGGACGTGGTTCCTCCCTGAGTCACAACACACATCCCTCACTCCTTCCACCCCTGGAACGTCACTGCAGCCTTCCCTGTGCAATTCCTCAGGAAATCGGAGGTTTTGGCACAGGGAGGAGGAAAATGGGAATGGCTGGAGTGTGTGGGATGGCTTGGAATAGGCACAAAATAAAGGAAAAAAGGGAAGGGAAGGGAAGGGAAGGGAAGGGAAGGGAAGGGAAGGGAAGGGAAGGGAAGGGAAGGGAAGGGAAGGGAAGGGAAGGGAAGGGAAGGGAAGGGAAGGGAAGGGAAATCCTAAGTTTGACCTTCAGCCCATAAAGGCTGCTCCCATTGGGAGCTCTGGGGTGTTCCCAGCTGTGTCAGTCGTGTGGGAACGCTGGGATAAAGCCAGAAATGCTCCAGCCTTGTCCCCAGTCACCTGGAATTCTGTCTGAGAGGAGCAGCTGTCCCAGTGCAGAGACAGTTCCAGCTCCATGGCAGGGACACTTCCCACTGTCCCAGGCTGCTCCAAACCGTCCAGCCTGGCCTGGGACACTTCCAGGGATCCAGGGATAGCCACAGCTGCTCTGGGAATTTCATCCCAGCCCCTTTCCACCCTCCCAGGGAACAATTCCTGCCCAAAATCCCATCCATCCTGCCCTCTGGGAATCCATTCCCTGTGTCCTGTCCCTCCATCCTTGTCCCCAGTCCCTCTCCAGCTCTCCTGGATCCCTCCAGGCCCTGCCAGGGGCTCTGAGCTCTCCCTGGATCCTTCTCCTCTCCACTGAGTACCCCCAGCTCTCCCAGCCTGGCTCCAGAATTCCCCCTCTCTGTTTCCGGGGATCAGCCCAGGGCTCTGTCCCCTGAATTTCCTGCTGGCTCCTCCCTGCTTTTAGAGAAACTTCACGCAGGGTTTGTTTTTGGAGCAGAATCAGCCCAGCCCAGCTCTGTGTGTGGCTGCAGAGAGCTGTGTCTGCACAGGCTGCGCTGCTTTGGGGACTCACTCCCGGCATTTTGTTTGTAAAATGAGTAAACCACAGACTTCTCAGAGCTGACCTTTCCCTGGCTGTTCCCCTGCCCTAAGTGTGTGTGTCCCTGTGTTTTCCAGGTGGGATTCATTGACTACATCGTGCACCCGCTCTGGGAGACGTGGGCTGACCTGGTGCAGCCCGACGCCCAGGACATCCTGGACACTCTGGAGGACAACAGGAACTGGTACCAGAGCATGATACCTCAGAGCCCATCCCCTCCCCTGGAGGAGCGGGGCCAGGACTGCCAGGGCCTGATGGAGAAGTTCCAGTTTGAACTGACGCTGGAGGAGGAGGATTCGGACGGGCCCGACAAGGACGGCGAGAGCCTGGGCTACTTCAGCACCACAGAGACGCTGTGCACGGCCCAGGCAGGGCAGGAGGAGCCCCAGAGGGAGGCCACCATCGAGATTGTCACAGAAGACACTTCTCCTGTGGACACATAATGGCCCGGCCCCGCGGGAGTGGCTTTTAAACACTTGTGGGGCTTGGAGCAGCCCCTGCGGCGGGGCTGGGGCTCTGCTCGGGGCTGACGCCTCCTCAGCTGCCCGAGACTGGAGCCAGGGCCAGGATGGGGTAGGGAATGATTGCTCAGGAAATGCACGGGTGATTTGCGTTGTGGTTTGAGCCTCGTCAGCCCTCAGGTCCCGGAGCTGGCTTGGGTCGGGCCCGAGGCGGCGCTGACACACAACTGAGAGATTTTATACCGTTAGTTTTGGAGTTTATACCAGTTAGACTGATAGAAACTACTGATCAATAACTCATATCCAACCTGTCCACCTGTCTGCAGACCTGTGTGCCTTCTTTGTAAACACTCTCATGTCTTTTCAAGAGTCTCTCAATCCAACACACGGAGCTTGGTAGTTCAAAAGCGACACAAGGCGTTTCGGGATCGACGGCTACTTTTTGGATTCTTCCTGTTACCAGAAGCAGTCTTCCTTTTGTTCATGGGCAATACCTGTCACTTTATTGCAGTTATTCACTTTGACAGACTAAACAGAAGGGGAAACCCTCTGCTTTGCATTGCTGCACCTTCAGTGTGTTCTTACCCCCCTGGTGACCCCGGTGCCGTCGTGCACGCTTCCCTCGCTGGCAGCAGCGGGGTTTTCCTCCCTGGGGTTTGGGTTTGTGGTGAGCAGGACACAGGGCAGTTTTTGTTTTGTTGTTTTATTTTTTTCCCTGGCACAGCTCAGTCCAGCGTGTGGCACGCCTCCCCCCTCGGCAGCTCCCTGGAATTTGCACGCTCGGATATTTGTGTTTCTCTGGCCTCTTGTCCACGTTCCCTAGGTTTAGGTCCATCCTCCTCCTGCACTGCCTCGAGCTCTACCACCTCCATTACTGTTTATAACAGTGTATTTATTACCTACTGTACATACTGTAATGTTTTGTAAGTTATTAATTTATATGAATTAGCATCGCCTGTCGGCGGCGATGCTAATGGGGTAGAAAACTCGGAATAAGAGTTGCCTTTTTTTCTTGTAACCTTTTGTATTGCATAAAGTCCCAGAACCTGAACATAGCTGAAGAGACAGACACAACCCAGGAAGGGCATTCGGGTGGCAGCCGCCCGTGGGGAGGGGACACCACATCCCAGGGCAGCCAGTTTGGGAATTTGGGGACACAGAGAGGGGGAACCGAACAAAGAGCTCCCCACGCCCGGGCCGGCTTTTCAATGTCACAATGTTCCAATTTCTGAACAACCCAATGTGAATTTCTATGACAAAAACACAAAAAAAAATGTGAACTGATGTAATAATTGTGCTGTGAAACTTCCTCTGACAAAGCTTGTCCGGCATCGTGAGCGGTGTCAATCTCAGTTTGTAAAATATGTTTCAAGCTTTTTGGTCCAACTCGTGACTAATTAATTAGTTCATGACAATAGCACAGTTGTGCATGATCAATGGGTTTGTTTGTCTGTTGAACACTGCATTGTTCCAGGTGGTTATTTTATTGTTCCCCAAAGTTTCACACTATGTATGTTATAGTATTCTATATTGTGTTCAGACGCATTCTTAAGAGATTTTTATATGAAGTGAATAAATGAAAGCATGACCCAGCCTGCGGCTCTTCGGGGGGATTCTGTCAGCAGGGCAGCGTGGGCTGTGTCACCACTGCTCAGGGCACAGGAATGGCCTCCTCCAAACCCAGAACCCTCCCATGGCCAAACCCAGAACCCTCCCATGGCCAAACCCAGAACCCAGAACATCCCACAGCCAAACCCAGAACCCTCCCATGGCCAATCCCAGAACCCAGAA
>VRYO01002482.1:7216318-7240416 GCA_009812075.1 Sialia sialis | reverse complement strand
TCCTCCCCATTTTAATTTTATTTGGTTTTCCCCCCACACTTTTAATTTTGTTTCCTCCCCCTTTTAATTTTATTTTAGTGTTTCCTGCCCCTCTTTTAATTTTATTTGGTTTCCATCCCAGGCAGGAACTCAAATTCCTTCCCCAAATTCCTTCCCCCCTGCTCCAGGATCTGGAATCAGGCCTGGAAATGAGGGGAGATGAAATATTGATGTGTGCAGGGCTCAGGTTACAGAGCAGGGAGAGCCTGGGGGATCTTAGGGGTTCATTAATTAATGAATTATACAGAAAAAAATATGGGTATTATTAAAATAAATCAGGGTGAAAATTGTCAGGCTGAAAAAAAAATCAGGTTGGAAAGATTTAAGAAAAAAATATCAGGTTGAAAAAAAATTGTCAGGTTGAAAAAAATTGAGAGAAAATTATCAGGTTGGAAAAAATATATCAGGTTGAAAAAGTATTGTCAGGTTGAAAAAAAATTAAGAAGAAATTGTCGGGTTGAAAAACATATTATCAGGTTGAAAAAAAACTAAGAAATTGTCAGGAGAGGTTTTTCCTTATAAGTTCCATGCTCCCAAGTGAATAATTTTTCTTCCAGGGACCACCCTCAATATTTGAAACTGAAATTTAAATTTAAAAATCAATATTTGGGGGTCCAGAAGTAGAATATTTGGTGGAGGATGAAGGATTGGGTTTGGGAGAATGGGGTTGGTTCGCTCCTGAAATGAAGTTTTTGGTGCAGAAAATGATGTTTAATGAAAGAATGAAGAATAAAATAGAGGAAATTTCAGGGTGTTGAACATAAATTTTATTTGTCAGGTGGTATTCTTGTGGATAGCAGGAAAAATTGGATTTTAGAGGTGGAAACTGCCCTGGATTTGGAGAGAATTTTGTGTTGGTTCAGCCTGGGTCTGATCTGGAATCTCCAGCGCAGGGAATTTCTGAAGGAATTGGGAAAGATTTGATTATTTTTATCAAGCTGAGCTTTGCCAGGCCAGGCCTAAGGCAGCTTCAGCCCCAAAATCTCCTGTCAGGGACCCGAGGGTGCAAATCCCTAAAGGCTCAGCTCAGTCCTGCCCCTCTGGAATGGGAATTTTCCTGGGAAATCCCAGTGCTGGCATTGTCCCCTCTGTGCTGTCACCCTGGGGGGTTTATGGGGGATCTGCTCCTTTTGCTTCTCCCAAATTTCCCTGTTTCCCCTCTTGGGAACTCTTACATAACCCAGCTGCTGAGCACATTCCAGAATTCAGGAGCAGATTTTTGTTCTGCTTCAGAGGACACCAAAGAACGGCTCAGTCCTGGGGGGTTTTGGGATTTGGGGGATGAGGATTTTCCAGGGGGGAAATGAATGGGAATGGTTTTTATTGAGGACTCACCTGAGCCTTGGGGGTGGGGAAAAGGATGGATTTGGGAATGCCAGGAATGGGGCAGGATGAGTTTATGGGGTTCAGGAATTTAGGGAATAAATGAATCCACAGGATGGAAAACCTGGGATGGGGAAAAGGATGGATTTGGGAAACGGGGCAGGATGGGCCTGAGGGGTTCAGGAATTTAGGGAAATTAATGGATCCCACAGGGTGGATTTGGGGAAGCAGAGGAATGGGGCAGGATGAGCTGTGGGGTTCTGGAATTCATGGAATAAATAGATCCCACGGGATGGAAAACCTGGGATGGGGAAAAGGATGGATTTGGGATAGGAGAGCCAGTCAGGAATAGGGCAGGATGAGCCTGAGGGGTTCAGGAATTTCTGGAATAAATGGATCCCACAGGATGGATTTGGGGAAGCAGAGCCAGTCAGGATGAGCCTGAGGGGTTCAGGAATTTCTGGAATAAATGGATGCCACAGGATGGGAAACCTGGCATGGTGAAAAGGATGGATTTGGGGAAGCAGAGGAATGGGGCAGGATGAGTTTGTGGGGTTCAGGAATTTTTGGAATGAATGGATCCCATCTGGGACAAGTTTAAAACAGGAAAAGCTCTCAAATCCCCTCCAGCCCAAACCATCCTGGAATTCTGCAAAAAGAGGGAAAAACTTAGGGAAATCCACTCAGCTCCAGCTTCCCAGGGCTGTGGCTGCTCCTGGGGGCTCTGGAATTCCAGGATTTCCCAGCTGGCTCCGCAATGCCCGGTCCCAGGAGCTGTGCAGATAAAAACCAGTGCTGAGCACAGCCAAGCTCAGGGCTTAAACTCGGTTTTAACACCCAGCAGGGTTTTTCCTCCTTTTGTCAGTGCCCACAAACTGGGAAAGGAGGGAGTCATTGAGACAGAAATATTGGGAATATTAGCTGGGAGACAAATATATTGAGTGGGAAATAAATATTGAGTGAGAGATAATAACTGGGAAATAAATATTAACTGGGAAATAATAGTTGGGAAATAAATATTGAGTGGGGAATATTGACTGTGAAAACAAAATTAACTGGGAAATAACAGTGAAACAAATATGGAGTGGGAAATATTAACTGTGAATAAAATATGAACTGGGAAATAATAGCTGGGAAATAAATACTGAGTGGGAAATATTAACTCTGAAATCAATATTAACTAGATATGGAGTGGGAAATATTAACTGTTAAAAATAATATCTGGGAAATATTAATTGGGAAACAAATACTGGGTGGGGAAAAAATATTAACTGCAGAATAACTGGGAAATAAATATTGAGTGGAAATAATGACTGTGAAAAAAATTTAATGTGGTGTAATAACAGCGAAACAAATATGGAGAGGAAAATAATAACTGAAAAATTATTAACCGGGAAGCAAATATGGAGTGGGAAATATCAACTGTGAATAAAATATGAACTGTGAAATAATACCTGGGAAATAAATACTGAGTGGGAAATATTGACTGTGAAACAAATATTGACTGTGAAACAATTAACTGGGAAATATTGACTGTGAAATATTAATTGTGAAATAAATACAAACTGTGGAACAAATAGTGAGTGGGAATATGAAGTGGGAAAAAAATGAGTGCCACCCACTGGGAGGGAGGTAATGAGTGCTAAATGAACAAAGAAATGGCAGAAACAAATGAACAAACACAAATTCTGGGATTCTGGGATCCCTTGGCTTTGGCCCTTCCAGATGCAGGGAATGAGGAACCTTTAGAAGTATTTATATTTGTATTTATATTTGTATTTATATTTGTATTTATATTTGTATTTATATTTGTATTTATATTTGTATTTATATTTGTATTTATATTTGTATTTATATTTGTATTTTCCCTTCCACCCTCAGGATTGAAAAAACGTACCAGGAAGGCCTTTGGAATACGCAAGAAAGAGAAGGACACTGACTCCACGTGAGTAGAGCAGAGCTCCTGGGGTTGTTAATTTTGGGGGCTTTTTTATTTTTTTTTTTTTGTGTTTGTTTGTTTTTAAATTTGTTGGGGTTTTTTAAATTTGTTTTGTTTTTGTTTTTTTTTTTTTTTTAATTTTGGGGGTTTTGAATTTTGGGGATTTTTCATTTTGGAGGTTGTTTTCCTGCTGCAGGAATTTGGGGCATCCCAAGCTGTCATCTCTGGGGACCCTTGTGGCTCTGCACAGCTCGCTGACAGGAGGGGACACCGGGGGGATTTGGGATCTGGGAACAGGGACAGGAGAGGGAACAGCTGAGGGTGAGCTAGGGGAAGGTCTGTGTGGGTTTTGGGGAAAATTCCTCCTGGAAAGGTTTTCCAGCCCTGGCCCAGCTGCCCAGGAGTCCCCATCCGCTGTGTTTGTGGCACTTGGGGACACGGGGCAGGTTGGCTTTGATGCTCTCAGAGGGTTTTCCAACCCAAACCGTTCCAGGATTCTCAGCCACCTCTGCTGTGGCAAAGGAGCCACCACGTCCTGGGGACAGCAGGGGACAGGGAGCCCCGTCCTGCAGCTCTGCTCTGGGAAATTCCCAGGTTTTCCCTTTTATTCCGTTTGGATTTTTTTCCCTGAGCTGTTTCGTGTCCTGCTGGGAGCTGTTTGGAGGTTTTCCATGTCCGGGGACAGATCCCAGGCCTGGCCAGGTGGCCCTGGTGGCCCTGGCATCTCTGCTGGGCTTTTCCTGCTGCAAACAGGAATGGGACACAGGGAGCTCATCCCAAGAGAGAGCTGTGCCGCCCCGAGGTGTCACCCTGCTGTCCCCCGAGCCAGGAGCTGCAGCTGGGTGTGGGTCGATCCCAAATTTATTTATGGGAGGGAATGCGGCTCCTCTGCGTTCTGTCCCAAAGGGAAATCCCTGGAGCCAGCGCTGGGCTCGCAGGGCTCCATCCATCCCCGGCTCCAGCTGGGCAGGGCAGGGCAGGATCCAGGGACCATCCCGGGGAGCGGGGAGGTCGCGGAGAGGCCACAGCGGAGGACGCTGCAATTACAGCAGCCCTGATTAGCACGGCGGGGTCACGGCGCGGCCACGGCCCCGGGGGATTTGGGAGCGCTGCAAATCCCTGCGGGAGAGAGGGATGGAGCGGGAGAGGAGAGACGGGGATGGAAGAGTGGAATGGGGAGGGATGGGACAGGGGAGAAGGAGCAGGGATGGAATGAGACAAGGGTGGGATGGAGCGGGAGAAGAGCTGGGGAGGAGGGAGGGATGGAACAGGAGAAAAGGGATGGAAAGGGAGAGAATGGACAAGGTGGAGCGGGAGAAGGGAGGGATGGAACAGGAGAGGGAAGGCAGGAATGGAACAGTGGAATAGGGAGGGATGGAGGGGTAGAAGGAAGGGACGGAGAGGGAGAGAAGGGACAAGGATGGAACGGGAGAGAAGGAAGGCAGGGAAGGAACGGGAGGAGAGGCAGGGATGGAACGGGAGAGAAGGAAGGGATTAAATGAGAGAAGGCAGAGATGGAACAACGGAAGAGGAGAAAAAGCAGGGATGGGGAGAAGGAAAGGAGGGACAGTGGCATCTGCCACCCCCGGTGGCCTCCACGTGCCCAGGACACCACTCCGCGGTCCCTGGAGCTGCTGGGGGCTCTCCCCAGCAATTCCAGCCGGGATGGCAGCAGGGGGTGACATCCCCTGGGCTGGGGTCACACAGGGAGCCGCAAACAAAACAAAACAGAACCAAAGCAGGAGGGATTTCTGCCACTTCCAAAGATTTTGCCAGAGATTTTGTGCCAAGAGATGGAGGCTGAACAGGAGAGGTGGGACAGTCCATGGATGGATTGGAGAACCTGCAGGGAGATGGTTCCACAGGGTTTCTGTCGTGTCCCCAGCCAGGTGGCCTCTGGCACACCCCTGGCTGGGCAGGGAATCTGGGATGGCTGCAAGGGGCATTTGGATCCCATCTGCATTCCCTAAATCCCTGGAAGTGCTGGATGTGCCAGACCCCAAATCCTAAATCCCATCAGCATTTCGGGGATTTGGGTCCCTGGGGAGCCCGGGCAGTTTCCCAATCCATTCAGCTGAGCGGGGTCTGTCCTGCTGGCAGGATGAGAGCCTGGAAATTCCTCCAGATGGGATTTGTGTGTCCTGCAGGAAGATGGGAACGGGGCAGGGCTGGGGGCAGGAGCCTCAGCAGCAGCAGGAACACTTTTTAAATTTTATTTTTTATTTTATATTTTATAATTTTATATTTTATTATTTATTTTTATATTTTTATTTATTATTATTATTTATTTTTATTTATTTTTAAACTTTTATCTTATTTTATTTATATTTGATTTCTCCACTTCTTACTCACCCTTTTTTTATTTATTTATTTATTTTACTGACAAATCTCAAATTTATCACCTGATAACCCCAGGGGAAAAACAATAATTCTGTGACCTTGCATGGGCTCCATGAGGAGCAGGTAGCTCAGGTGTGCTGATAACATCGGAATTCCAGTTTTTGCTGCCTTGAATTGATTTAAAAAACCAATTTCCACGGGTGGGTTGGGCACTAACCCAGCTCCTTTCTCTGTTCTTTGCAGAGGCTCACCAGACAGGGATGGCATCGTGAGTATTGCCCAGCCCTCTGTCCCTCCAGTGCCACCTCCCTGCCACCACCACCAGCACCTGACAGCACTTTGCTGTTTAATATAGAAAATAAATGCAGAAACCCACGGGGGAAAAAGTCAAAATCCCAGGTTTTTAATAAAAATATGGGCAGAGGGAGCAGCTGTCCTGCTCCTCATCCTCCTCTCCTCTCCTGCTAATTGGCTTGGGCCAGATTTGCTGCCCTGAGCAGTTCAGAAATTGCCAGAGCAGCTGGTTTTGTTCCAGCCTTTATTTTTATTTTCTATATTAACCCGAAACCAAGGTTGTGTTTGTGGTTTGGTTTCCATTTTTTAATGGCTGCTGCTTTTTATTCCTGGGGTTAGGCTGAAATGTCCCTGCTAGAGCTGCTCCTAAATTTAGTGTTTGATATCAAAAATAAGCTGGGTTCAGGCTGGGCTTTGTTTCTTCAGCAAATCCAGATTTTAGAATTTCACCTCAAAATCAAGATGAGGCTCAGCAGGGAGAGCAGTGCTGAGGTATCTTTAAAAAAAAATAAAAATTTGCTGCTCCTTGCAAGAAATCATTTTGGTTTTCCCCATAATGTGACCCCCAAATCCTCAGCTTTGGGCCCTCCCTGTGCTTTTGAGCTGCTTGTTAGGAAATAGAGATTAAAGCAGAGGTGCTGCCTTCAGCAGGGCTCTATTCAGCAGTGGCAAGGGGATAAATAAAGGTTCAGGCTGGATAAATTGAATTAATAAAGGACAGGTTTAGGTTGGATAAATTAATAAATAGCAGGTTTAGGTTGGATAAATTAATAAAGAAGAGATTTAGGTTGGATAAATTAATAGAGGACAGGTTTTAAAAAGCAGGTTTAAACTGGATAAATTAATAACTAGCAAGTTCAGCGTGAATAAATTAATAGATAGCAGGTTCAGGTTGGGTAAATTAATAAGTAGCATGTTCCGGTTGGATAAATTAATAAAGGACAAGTTAGGATGGATAAATTAATAAATAGCAAGTTTAGGTTGGATACATTAATAAAGGACAAATTTGGGTTGGATAAATTAATAAAGGACAAGTTTAGGTTGAATAGTTAATAAAGGGCAGGTTTAGGATGGATAAACTAATAAATACTAGGTTCAAGTTGGAAAAATTAATAGATAGCAGATTTAGGATGGATAAGTTAATAAGGGACAGGCTTAGGATGGATAAATTAATAGAGGACAGGTTTAAGTTGGATACATTAATAAATAGCAAGTTTAGGTTGGATAATTTAAAAAGGACAGGTTTTAAAGGGCAGGTTTAGGTTGGATAAATTAATAAATAGGTTTAGTGTGGATAAATTAATAGTTTCAAGTTGGATAGATTAATAGATAGCAGATTTGGGTTGGATAAATTAATAAATAGCAGGTTTGGGCTGGAAAAATTAAGTAGCAAGTATAGGTTGGATAAATTAGTAAAGGACATGTTTAGGATGGATAAATTAATAAATAGGAGCTTTAGCATGGATACATTAATAAAGAGCAGGTTTGGATAAATTAATAGATAACAAGTTTAGGTTGGATAAATTAATAAATACCTGGTTCAGGCTGGGTAAAATAATAGCAGGATCAGGTTGGATAAAATAATAAAGAACAACTTTGGGTTGGACAAATTAATAAATAGCAGGTTTAGGATGGACAAATTAATAGATAGCAGGTTTGGGTTGGATAAATTAGTAAAGGACATGTTTAGGATGGATACATTAATAAAGGACAGGTTCAAGTTGGATAAATTAATAAATAGGAGGCTCAGGCTGGATAAATTAATAAATAGGTTCAAGTTGGATAAATTAATAAATAGCAGGTTTAGGTTGGATAAATTAATAAATACCTGGTTCAAGTTGGATAAATTAATAAATAGCAGGTTTGGGCTGGAAAAATTAGTGAGTAGCAGGTATAGTTTGGAAAAATTTAATAAAGGACATGTTGAGGATGGATAAATTAATAACTAGCAGGTTTGGGTTGGATACCTGGAGGAATTTCCCCACAGGAAGGAGCTCAGGGAGGTTTGGAGTCCCCACCCCTGCAGGTGGCCCTTGGTGACACGGTGGATGGGCACAGCTCAGACTGATCCTGGAGCTTTGTCCCAACTTTAAATAAATTTAAACTTCCCCAGGCTGCTCCTTCTCCCTGCAGAAATCCCACACGGAGCTCAGGTGTCCCCTCCAAGGAGACAGAAATGCAATTTTTGGGGGATTAAACGAAGCTGCTGAAGGTGATTGAGGCAGAGGGATTGGAGGTGGAGACATTAAATATCATTTTTCATCCTCCAGACTTTTCCCCACATTTTTTTTCCACATAAATTTTGACTGCTGAATAGAGCCCACAGGAAAATCCACTTTTAATCCTGGTGGAGCCACAGCTGAGCCTCCCTCTCCTGACACATCCGTGTTCCCAAAAGTTAGTTTAGTGCATTTAAAAAGAAAAAAAAACAAAACAAAACCATAAAACCAGGCGAGGAGCAGATATTTTAACCCTTTTTCTGCCGCCCCCACCCTTGCAGCAGCCCAGCCCTCATCCCAATGATCCAAGTTCCAATAGCAAAGCCGAGGGCACGTGGGAAGCAGGAAATAAAAACGGGGTAAGGAAAACTGAGCTGGGCTCAGGGGCGTGGAAAACAGGGAATCATCCTCGGTTTGGAGTGCTGAGGGCAGGGAAAACCCTGCAAAAAAATAAATACAGGTGGAGGGGGGAAGAGCAGGAATCCCCTGGAGCAGAATTCCAACAGGAGGATTTTCCTGAGCTGTGCTTCTGGGTCAGGAGTGGATCCTGGGATGGGAATGATCCCTCTGGAAGCTCAGGGGAGCTGGATTATCCCATTTAGGAGCCCAGAATTGTGGTGGTGATGGGATTTGGGATCGGTTTGGGTGCCCAGAGGCAGCCAGGGTTCCTGAGGTGCTGCCTGGAGCCTTCTCCAGATGGAATTTTCTGGATCCCAAGCAGCAGCTCCTGTGTGTGTTGGTGTTTCATGGCATGGACTCATCCCACACCATTCCCAGTGCTCCATCCTGAATTCACAGCTCCTGGCATGGGGGATAATGGGGTCTGGATCCCTTTTGGGGTTTGTTCATCTCCCAGGAAATGTTTCCCGTCGGGTTTCCCTGCTGGGCTGGCCTTGGGAGCTTCCACATCCAGCACAGGAGGAACATTTCCTCACTTCTCCCTAAGGAATGCTGGATTTCCACCTGATAAATATAAAAAACTCCCTCCTTCCATCTCTGTGGGCTGGGGGAATCCCAGAGGTGGGGAATGCTTGGATTTGGGGCTGTGTGGGATGTGCTGTGCTCCTGCTTGCCCCATTCCAACCTCAGGAATTTTCCTTTCCAGAAGAAAACCAACGGAGCCCCAAATGGATTTTATGCAGAGATCGACTGGGACAGATATGTAAGTGTCCCCTGGAGCTTCCCAGCTGTGTCCCATGGGGATCCCAGGCTCTTTTTGGGCTCTTTGGGTGAAATCAGCTCTGTCCAGACACCAATTCCACACCTGCAGGTCAAGCAGAATTCCCAGGAATGAGGTGGCTCTGGAGAGCTCTGCCTGGCCCAGGGGATGTTGAGGTTTATCCAGAGAAAACTTATAAATGTGTATTTATTATTTATATTATTGTTTATTTCAATATTTATATTAATGTTTTGTGTTAATATGTTAATATTATTATTAATACAATTATAAACCGGGATGAAAACCTTTCCTTCTGCAAAATGAGTCGTGGGACTTGAGGTGCCCTTTGCTCTGTGTGTGCAGGACATCCTTTCCCACAGGAGGCTAATCCAGCTTTTCAGGAATTCTCATTCCTGATTTTCCTGGATTTATTTCTTTGTTTTGTTCCCAGAACTCACCTGAGCTGGATGAGGAGGGATACAGCATCAGACCTGAGGAACCAGGATATATCCTTGGGTTTTGGCTTTGCCTCTCGGGTCCCAGCCTGTGACAGGAGCTGGGCTACACTGGCTCTTTTTATTTCATTATTATTAATTATCATTAATTATTATTATAAATTTCCACCTTTTGGTTTTCATTTGGAGCTGGCACCTAGCAGATAAATCTGGATTCCCGAGGGAATTACCTGAGGTGTTTGGATTGTCTTTGTTTCACTGCTGTGAAGTGAGGCGTGGGGGAACATCCCAAAACGTCCATGGTGGTCCTGGAGAAAAGGAGGAGCAGGGAGGAGTTCCTGGGTTTTGACAAGGAGGGAACAGCCAGGGGGAATTTGGGATCTGCTCCCAGGGAGTGGGGACAGGAGAGGGAATGGCCTCGAGCTCCAGAGGAGGTTTAGTTGAGTATTTGGAAAAATTTCTCCATGGAAAAGGCTGCTCAGGCACTGGAGCAGCTGCCCAGGGAAGTGCTGAGCCCCCATCCCTGGGGGGATTTAAAAACTCTATGGATGTGGCACTTGGGGACACAGTGCAGTGCTGGGGGATGGCTGGACCTGATTTATCTCATGGGGCTTTTCCAGCCTGAACAATTCCATGAAATTCAGCCATGGATCTGGGCTGGATTTACCCTGACAACAGCAGCTCCACATGCCCGGGGTGCACAGGGATGTGCCCAACTCTGGATTTCCTCCCCTTTATTTGGGGTCAGAGTTCCAGAGGAGGTTTAGGTTGGATATTTGGGAAAATATCTCAATGGAAAAGGCTGGTCAGGCATTGGAGCAGCTGTCCAGAGCAGTGCTGAGACCCCATCCCTGGGGGGATTTAAAATCCCTGTGGATGTGGCACTTGGGGACATGTGGTACTTAGGGTTGGCTGGACCCAATTTATCTCATAGGGCTTTTTAAACTAAACAATCCCATGAAATGCAGCCATGGATCCAAGCCCTGGGCTGGATTTACCCTGTCAACAGCAGCTCCACATGCTCGGGGTGCAGCAGTGACATCCCCAGCTCGGGATTTCCTCCCCTTTATTTGGGGTCAGCATTTCAGGAGCACCAAATCCCCACTCCTGGAACAGCACCACGAGAAAATTCCTTAACTGTGCTGCACCTACCAAAGGAAAGCACTTCTACTCCTCGAGCGAGTCGGAGGAGGAGGAGGAGGCGCACAAGAAATTCAACATCAAGATCAAACCCCTGCAGGCTAAGGACGTGCTGCGCAGCGCGGCCACCGTGGACGAGCTCAAGGCTTCCGTGGGCAACATCGCCCTGTCCCCATCCCCCGTGGTGAGTCCTGCCCTGCTCCCATCCCTCCCAGCCCCACAGGGATCATCCCAAACCCAGCAGGGACTGATGTTCCACTTGGCTTTTTGGTGTCTTTGCTTTCGGGGTGTGGCTCGCTGGGATGTGTTGAAATGGTGTTTGTGGTTTAAAGCATCTTAAAAATTCCTTTTCCTGCTCATAAAGGAGATCAGGATGTATCATTCCCTGTTTTTTCTCCCCTCTCCTCGTTTTTCAATGAGGAAAAAAGGGAATTTCTCTCAGGGGGAATTTTCAGTCATCGCCATGAGGGTCTTGCTATGATTCCCAAACCGAGGAATCCAGCTGTGGGATTTTCCATGGGGTTTTAGAGGGATATTTCTCATCCTGGAGGTGAATCCACGTTCTTGGAGGGTTCCGTCCACTGAGGAATCCATCTGTAGGATTTTCCATGGGATTTTTGATGGATATTTCTCATCCTGGAGGTGAATCCAGGTTCCTGGAGGGAAAGGTCATTTTTCCTTAAAAACCTGCCATAAAAACCACCCTCTCTGCTTTTCCTGAAAGATTCCTGTTGGCTCATCCCAATCTGGTCAGCCATGAAAAAATTGGATTCCGGGCTTTCAGGAGGTTTTAGTGACTTCCCAGATAAAGCTTTCCATGATTTATAAATAAATAACCTGGATCTGAAGTGTCAGTGACTCTCCAAGCCAAACTGAAATAAAACCCGAGTGTTTTGTTTCTGCTTCCCAAGCAGGGAGTTTGTTTGTTGGCGTTCCAGGATTAGAAATGGCAGTTGGATGCTTTGGGAAGCAGAAAAAAAAAATAAAAAATATATATATATATAAAAGGGGGGGAAACCCTACCTCAAAATGAACAATTTAATAATAATAATAGGAAAGGAAATTCTTATGGAATCATTTTACCAAAGATGATTTTTGTCTCCTCTTTTCTGGGGTGTTTTCCTGCTGAGGTTGGGGGGTTTGGGAAGGGGTGAGGAGGATCCCAGTGTGGCTGAGGGATTTGGGTGATGAGTGGAAGCGGATCCTGCTGGGGGTGATCCCTGGGGCTGGAGCCTCCCTGTGGGGTGTGCTGCTGGAAAATCCCCTCCAGGCTGGGCAGGAGGATCCCAAACCCGTGTGGAGCCACAGGGAGCAGGGGACTGGAGCTTCTCCAGGTCCTGGAAAACTGCAGAGCCCAGGCAGGAGCTGCCTGCAGGGACCTGGCACCCACAGGAATGGAACTGTGACAGGAATTCCAGCTTTTCCTGCCCTTCTCCCTCTATCCCAAACCAGCCACACATCCCTGCTGGGAGGGAGATCCTAAATCCCATGGATTGGGTTGGGATGGAGCTCAAATCCCAGGCTGCTTTGTCACCCTGTGCCAGATGCTGTGTCCTTTGTCACTGTCATTCCCAACCCTCTGCACTGGGAATTCTGAGCTGGGAATGAAGCAGACTGGGAATGCCCACCGTATTTTATCAAGGCAATGACAAAAAAAATGGAATTCTTTCCCTAAGATGCCTCAAACACAACTTTTCTATTTCCACATTTTATATCTCAATGTTTCCCTCCAGTCTCTCACCGGATGGGTGAAGCTGTCCCTCTGCTTTGTCTTTAACCTGACACAAATCTTCCATTTTTCTTTATAAAAAAATCCCTCACCTTCTCATTCTTTTTTTTTTTTTTTTTTCTCCTCTCTCTGCCTTCTTTTAGAGGAAAAGTCCGGTAAGAAATGAAATTTTTATCTCCTGGAATAATTTTAACCCAGCTTTGTGTGCTCTTGTCCTGTCTCTAGAGCTGAAAAGCCAAAAGCAAATAACAAATCTGTCCTTCTAGGATGAAGTTTAATTTCCTTTATGGCTGGCTTAGAGCATTTTAAAATAGAATCTGTAAAAATAGAGCTGGGCTTGGCTCTGAGCCTAGCTTTGGGGAGGGTCCAAGGATTTGGATGAGGTGTGTAAAGGTTTTACCTGGATCTTAAAGGTGGGAGAAGGCAGGAAAAAAACCCAAGATGGTGCCATTGGGGTTTGTCCAAGAGAACTCAGCTTCCAGTGGGGAAATCCCCCCTTCCCCAGGATCTGGGTTCCCCTGGTGGCTGTTGGGGACCTTGGGGTGCTGACCTGTCACTCTCTGACCAGGTGTCTCTTCTCTCCCCTTCTCGCTGACCGCAGCGGCGCAGCCCGGTAAGGGATTGGGATTTGGAATGGGGTTTGGATCTGGGAATGGCGTTGGGAATGAGATTGGGATTGGGGTCAGGATTGGGATCTGGGAATGGGATTGGGATCAGGGAATGGGATTGGGATCTGGGAATGGATTGGGATCAGGAAATGGGGTCTAGGAATAGGATTGGGGTTGTGAATGGGGTCTGGGAGGGCCCCCTGCCCATCCCAGGGTTCTGGGGTGGGAACAGTTGCCAAAAGTGTCACACACCCCATTGTGTCACCCCACACAGAGGGATCAGTGATGGGGACCGCTGGAGACCCCATTCTGCTTTGGGATGTCCCAAAAATCCCGTGGCTGGGGGGATTTGGCTGTTCCATGAGCCGTTGGCTCGTGCTGAGTCCCCATTCCCAGAGGGATTTAAATCTCTTGGGGCAGTCCCAAAGGCAGAGCTGCCAGCAGTGCCTTCATGTGGCTGTGAGGTTTTCTGTGGGGTTTTCTGCTCCCTGGGGTTCAGCCACCTGCAGGAAATGTCGCCTCCTGTCACCTCTTTGTTCCTGGGGTGACAGCTGCCCTGTCCATCCACTCATCCCTGTGTTTCTCCTTCCAGGGGACGATTAAAAGGAATTTATCCAGTAAGTATCTCCTGCAGCCTGTAAAAACACTCACTGCACCTGCTGGAGGGATTTTGTAGAGTGCAGGGATGGGGGAAAGGAGTGAGTTAAATTTGGTTTAAAGTGACCCTGGTGGCTCACAAAAGTTTTCCTTGGACAAGGGAGTGGGGACATCCTTGGGATCCCTGCAGCAGTGCAGTTCCCTGCTTCAGTTCTGTACAGAAATAAACTGAATTTAAAGCAGTTTCTTCCTGCCACGATCTGCACAGCAGGGTGGAGGGGACACACCAGGTGTGACCCCCGTGCCAGGCGGTCTGGGAGATGTTGGGGTGGGAATGACCCTGATCCCAGTTGTGCTGTGGGTCAGGGGATGTTTTGGGGTGCTCCTGGCTCTGACCCCTGTTGTGTTGTGGGACAGGGGATGTTTTGGGGTGCCCCTGACTCTGATCCCAGCCTGTGCTGTGGGTCAGGGGGTGTTTTGGGGTGCTCCTGGCTCTGACCCCTGTCTGTGCTGTCCCAGGTGAGGAGATCACACGGCCCCGGCGCTCCACGCCCACGCCAGACCCCGCCAGGTCAGTGCAGAGCCCCAGGTGGGATTGGCCAAGGCTCAGGCTCCTCACCCCAGAGTGGGCTGGGAACATTTCCACTTGGGCTAGGTGGGATTTTGGGAAGGAATTATTCCCTGGGATGGGATTTTGGGAAGGAATTGTTCCCTGGGATGAGGAGGACTGGAATTCCCACAGATATCTGGCCCTGGATCCCAGGCCAGGTTGGACATTGGGGCTGGAAGCAATGGGATAATGGAAGTGTCCCCACCACGACAGGAGTGATACTGGGTGGGATTTAAGATCTTTCCAACCAAAACCATTGCAGGATTTTGGCAGGACTGAGGGGGCTAGGGGTGGTTGGGATGCTCAGTGTCCATCCCTGCTCTCCACCAAAATCTCCAAGGACATTCCCTGCTGGAAGCCCCCTTGAGCCTGATCCTACAGAGGGCTTTGGGGGGATGTATTGATTTAGGACAGCAAACATGCCAGGTTTTATGGAATAAATCCAAATCTCACTGGGAATGAGCCCTGTGCAGCTCCAGGGTTCGACTCAAGGTGTGTCAGACCAGAGCATGGTCCAGATCTCAAGTATTTACTATTTTAACACTTTTCCATGAAGTTTTGACTGATCCTGTTAGTGTAGAAACACACAATCCAGCATGAGTATATGGAGGGGCTTTTATTGCAGAGCTCTGGGAGTCAAGGGTACAAACCCAAATTTGACCACACATGGATTCCAGACGGACAGGGTTTTATACCCTTTTTTTATGTAACTATATAATAATTATTAAACCCACATTGTTCTATTGTACACATTGATCTTATCCAAGCATGGATTCTTGTGATTTCCATCAGGTTCCCAAACATCCTTACTCATGATTCTTGTTACCATTACATCGCTTCTCATGATTCTTATTACGATTAAACAATAATATATTCAATTACCAGACAATTATTACATTTAACAATCACATTATTTATCACATGATGATCACACAGGTGTAGTTTCACACGATCTAATAAAGGCAAAGCTCAACATTTGTTCCAGGGCCTGGTTCCCTTCCCCAGACCTACCAAGCCCAACCTTTCTTTGCACCCCCTGAATCTGTTGTGTACAATTCCCATGATTTTAGAAACATTTTTAACACTTTGATATCAATCCTAAAGCAGCCCAGCAGCTGCTGTGGCACCTCAAGGTTGGCACTGTGGTGTCACCTCTCTCCTTTCCCTTTTTACCACCTGGAATCCTGTGTTGGGCCTGCTCCTCCTGGTCTGGGATAACAAAAAGTCCCGGAAAATATTATTGTTCGCTTAAAGAGGGGTGAGAACACAAAGCTGCCCCTCATGGCTGTGTCTCCTGTCTCCCCACAGCAAGAAACCCGGCGAGGACGCGGCGGCGCTGGCCCCGCTCTTCGGGCCCCCGCTGGAGTCGGCCTTCGAGGAGCACAAACTGGAGGGTGAGCTTGGGGACAGCCTGGGGGACTTTGGGGACCTGGCAGAGGCAGTTTGGGACTGGGGAGAGGAAGTTTGGGGACTTGGGAGAGGGACTTAGGGGACAGGACCATGGTGAGTTTAGGGACCACATGGGCGAGTTTGGGGACAGGGTGAGTTGGGGACCTGGCAAGGGAGTTTGGGGACAGTGGATGAGTTTGGGGACCGGGTGGGTGAATTTTGTGACAGAGGGAGTTTGGGGCCCTGATGAGGGAGTCTGGGGACAGGGCAGAAGAGTTTGGGGGCAGGGTGGGGGACTTTGGGGCTGGGGAGAAGAAGTTTGGGGACCTGGGAGTGTGGCTTTGGGGTCACGGCAAGGGAGTCTGGGGCCCTGGTGAGTGGGTCTGGTGACAGGATGAGTTTTGGGACATGGCGAGTGAGCTTTGAGGATGCGGTGAATTTGGGGACAGGGTGAGTGAATTTGGGACCTGGTGGGTGAGTTTGGGGCCATGGTGACTTTGGGGCTGTGGTGGCATCTCCTGGCAGGGACAGGGGAATGTTCTCCAGCCCTGGCAGGGGTGCATCCCCATTCCTGGAGGGATTTCAAAGCCCTGGATTTGGGGACAGGCTCAGGGTGGGTTTGGGCTCTGAGGGCTTTTCCCAGCTGCACAATTCCCTGATTCCAGGGCCATTCCCAGCCCTCCTGCGGGAGGAGGAAGTTGGCCAGGCAGGGCTTGGAGAGCCAGGGTTAATTCAGGCTGGGTGGAAACAGAGCAAGGCTTAAATCAATCAGTTAATCAGTTAATCAGTTAATGAACAAGTCTGGGAGAGATCCTGATAGGGACCAGCTCGAGAATATCCAAACTCGGGATTTTCCAACAAACCATCACCCTGGAGCAGCAGGGGTTAACTCCATCCAGGGTTCTGGAGCGCTGGACAAACCTTGCACCCCTCCATTCCTGGGAAATGCCATCTCAAAAATGTCATTTTTGTGTCCCTCCTTTAACACAGAGACACTTGGCTTCCTTCCAAACCTGTTTTTTTCCCAAAGCACAGGGACCTTGCAGGATTTGTTTTCCCCAAATCCAGTGCCGTTCATGCCCTGGAGTGGGTTCTTCCCACAGACCTTCTCCTCCTCCTCCTCCTCCTGGATTCTCCAGGACCTCAGGAGTGGCCCCTGCCTCATTATGTCCTGTCATTAACGACTCCACTTAATTCTTTCACTCAAAGCAATGTTTGTAAGCAGTTCTCTGCACAGAAAACTCCACAAAATCTAAATTATAGATAAAAATATATCCTTTCCCCACCTTTATTCTCTTAGAATACAATTATATTTCATTTTAATACCTGATGAGTTTTGGGATTTTTTTGCATATCCTAAAATTCCAGACCACTTTTGCCATCAATGCAATGTTTTCCTTCCTATAATTTGATTTCTCAAAATCCATCCCTGGCATTGTTTTGTTTGTCAAGCAGCATAAGTGTCAAACTAATTGCACGTCCTGCTTCAAAATCAGGCAGGATTTTAATTACCCACCATCCCAGAACCCCCTGTCTTTAATTAATGAGGTTTCTGTCACTGTCTGGGCCCTCTTTTCCCAGAGTCTCAGCATCTCACCCGAGTGTTTGGGTGATTGGAAGAAAATATTTGAGGTTTTTTCATTGCTTTCAAATGTTTCTTTTTGATTTTTTTCAGCTGCTCTGGACCAGCCTGAGATATGGGGGTCAGCCCAGCCCATCAACACAAACGTCGAGTCCCCAAAACTTCCAAGACCTTTTCCAACTGGAAGTAAGTGACCATAAAAATAAATTAATATACCCAGAAACCAGCTCAAAGATCTGAGTTTTCCCCATCCAGTCTGTGCGATTGCATAATACTTTAAATTAAAGATTTTTTTTTTTCTTTGTTTGAGTTGGGTTCCAGCCCTGTGGGGTGGAGGGATGGGATGGATCCTGACCCTGCATGTTCGAGCCGTGGTTACTTGGCTGGAAAAGTTGGGAGCACCGGTTTTTCCAGGATAAATCGGGAAGAGCAGCACAGCCCCGAATCCCTGATTTTTTTTAATTTCAGCTTTCCCTCTGCCTGGGGCAGCTGGGGAACCATTTCCTTGGCACTGTAAAGCACTGCTGGGTAATTAGCCGCTGTTAATTACCCCCAGCATTCCCGATCCAGGATTCACATTCCAGATCCACGGGAGAAAGGTGGAGGCAGAATCCGGGTTTAATGAAAATGCTAATTCAGGGGTTTGAAACGGGAGATTAAAAAAAAAAAAAGGAAAAAAAAAAAAAAAAAAAGTGGAGGGGAATTCCAAAAAAAACCTAACAAAAATGCAGAGGGCAGGGATGGATTGGGAATTAATTCCTCCTCGTGAGAGTGGGAAGAGATGGAATTCCCATCCCTGGAAATGTCCATGGGGGCTTGGAGCTCATCCCTGCCTTATCCCAGCACTCTCGTTAGAGAAAAACAACTTTTTTTGTTTTGGTAAAATTTAAAAGGTTTAATAAAAGACAATAGGAGACAAACATAAAGTAAAGGGTTAAAAAGGTTGGGTGTTTGATAAGTTGTTAAGAGCACGAGGCTGTTTTGGGAACGCTTTTAAAAATACATTTTACAATACATTAACTTATAGTATATTACAGTTTATGTCTAGTTAATTTTTTGGGGGGAACTGTTCAGTATGGCTACTTTTTGGGGTTGGTTTTTTAGAGTATGCGTGGTTTTTGGTTTGTGGTTTTAATTTTTTATTGTTATTATAATTCCTTTTTAATTTGGGTGGTGGTTTTATAACTCGTTCGCTATTCCAGGGAATGTCCCCAGCTGAACTGTCCCTCCCCTCTCTGCTCTGTTGCAGCCCCTCCGCCGCTCCCCCCGAAGAACATCCCGGCCACGCCGCCGCGCACCGGCTCGCCCCTGCCCCTGGCCATCGGTAACAGCTCGGGCACGCCCTGGGGTGGCACCGGGGGGACAGGACCCGGCCCCGGCTCTGGGAGGGGATAAATCCCATCCCCAGCTTTGGGGTGGCACTGGGGGCGGGATAAATCCCAGTCCCAGCTCTGGGTGGCACTGGGAGGGACAGGTCCCAGCCCTGAGATGGCACTGGGGATGAGCTAAGTCCCATCCTCAGCTCTGGGAGGGACAGGTCCTGTCCCCAGCTCTGGGGATGAGCTAAGTCCCATCCTCAGTTCTGGGAGGGGACAGATCCCATCCCCAGCTTTGAGGTGGCTCTAGGGGTGAGATAAATCCCAGTCCCAGCTCTGTGGTGGAACTGGTCCCATCCCCAGCTCTGGGAGGGACAGGTCCTGTCCCCAGCCCCGAGATGGCTCTGGGGATGGGGTAAGTCCCATTCTCAGCTCTGGGAGGGGACAGATCCCATCCCCAGCTTTGGGGTGGCTCTGGGAGCGGGATAAATCCCGGTCCCGGCTCTGCGGTGGCACTGGTCCCATCCCCAGCTCTGGGAGGGGACAGATCTCATCCCCAGCCCTGCAGTGGTTCTGGGGGTGAGATAAATCCCAGTCCCACCTCTGGGGTGGCACTGGGAGTCCCAGGTCCTATCCCCAGCTCTGTAGTGGCACTGGGGATGAGGGGACATGTCCCTGTGGCTGCATTTTGGGCAGGGATTTGGTCCCTGTGTGTCCTCTTCCCTTGGAATTCAGAGAATTCCGGACTGGACTGGGCTGGGCTGGCAGGAATTTCCATCCTACCCAGCTGCCTGTGCCATGAGCAGGGACATCTCCCACTGTCCCAGGGTGCTCCAAGCCCCTCCAGCCTGGCCCTGGACACTTCCAGGGGCAGCCAAGCTTTGTGGTGTTTCAGTGGGTGCTGCCTTAGAAGCAGCACAAGGATTTTTGGCTCCCAAGTTGGTGTCACCCCAATGAAATTAATGTTCTTCACACCATCCCTGCCTTTGGATCAGTCACTCTGGGATTTGCAGGATTAGCCTTAATATCTTGCTGAAAACTGGGATAAATTCTGGACTGAGATAAATTCCTAAATCCAGAGCTCTGTCCTGCCTGGAGCAGCCCTGCTCAGGAAATAACAGGGTGGGCAGGGAGCTGCTCCTGCATTCCCTGCCCCCCAAAATTCCAGCTGAAAGGTGGGAAAAGCCCCCTGGTACTGCAGCCCAGGGAAGGGAAATGGTGCTGGGAGTGAAGGACAGCCCCAGGGCAGGGATGGAAAGGTGCTGGATGCAGCCAGAGCACATCAGCTGCTTCCAGGCATATAATTCATGGTGCTGGCTGGTGGAAAAGCGGGATTTGAGCAGGGAAGGAGAGCCTTCGGAGAGGGCACTGCATGGGGCACACAGAGCCCCTCGGGGTGCTCACAAAGAGCTGCCCTGCTCTGTCCATCACCATCTCATCTGTGCTCCCCCATCCCGAATTTCCTGCTCCTGGGGGCAGCCAGAGTGTCCATGTCCATCCATCCATCCCTCATTCCCAGGAGCAGATCCCCATCATTTGCTGGTGCCTCGTGTATCTGTCAAGCAAAGTGGCTGAGGTCTGTTCTTGTCTGGTTTAGCAAATTCCTCTCTTATCCCCCCACCCTAAATGTGGAACCGTGGATGGATCCCCAAAACAGAGGAGCAGGGACGGGGTGATGCTGCCCTGAGGATCCCAGAGGGCATTTAGAGTTGGGATCTCCCTCCCTGGATGTGAAGTGCTTGGCTGGTGGATCTGTGGTGGTTCTGGAGTCAGAACTCCTTCTGTTGGTTCTGGGAATGTTGGTGTGTGGTGGCTCAGTGAGCAGAGCCCCCAAAATCACAATCTGTGGCCCTAAATCCTGATCTGTTCTTGCTTCTGGCTGGAATTCCATTCCCTGTGGCTGGAATACACTCCCCATGTGCATCTGTGCTGCATGCCCAGACTCCAGCAGTGTCCAACCAGCATGTCTAAATATATATATATATATATATTTATACCTGAGTGTTTATAAATATATATGTACAGTGCCAGAGTGCTGAGTGCATACCTTTGACACTTGCTGACAATAATCTGATAATTCAGAGCTGCTGCCGAGGACGTGGTGTGGTTTAGAGGACAAAACAAGGCTGTAAATTGGGGGGGAATTCGGGATATTCCTGGCTGTGAGTGCCGGCTCGTGCTGCATGCTCCCTCCTCCAGCCTTTGGATCCCGCGGGATTCATTCCATGTCGCGCCCGGCCGTGCTGGAAACGTTCTTGCCCATGAATTATATAAAGATAAATAAGAAGAGGCCATTTCCGAGCCTCTCCCGTAGAAGTAGAGCCCGTAGAGAGTAGCGCAGCCCTCGCTTAATGCCCGGTGTAAAATTCAACCTCCTCTGACCACAGGAGGGGACCAGGCAGCAGCAGAGCCCAAACGGGACAAACTCCCGTCCATCAATGACTTGGACAGCATTTTTGGCCCCGTGCCGTCCCCTAAATCTGCTGCTGCCACCGCGGAAGACAAGTGGGTCAATTTTTCCGATCAATCCCCGGAAAACGCAGCTCCGGAGTTGTCGCCCCGGGACAAGGCGCCGTCGCCAGCGGCGGCCGCGGCGAGCCCGGCCGAGCATCCCCGCCCGCTGCCCTCGCCGCTGCAGCTGGAAGACGCTCCCAAGAAGCTTCCAGAACATCCTCAGCTGAAGGATGATGCCAGCGAGCCCGTCGCCTCTCCCAAAGAGCTGGGGCCGGGCCAAAGAGCCACCCCGCCGCCCCCTCCGCCGCCCACCTACCGCGCCGTGGTGTCGTCGCCCGGGCCGGGCGCCAGCACGGGGAGCGCCAGCGGTACGTGCTGAGAGCCGGGGTGTGCTGGGGTGGCCCTGGTGACCCTCCCGCCTGGCTGTGTCCCCTCCCAGCTGCCGCAGTGTGTGCTGTCCTTGCCAAAGCTGCCCCCGAGCCGCCCTGCGCGCCCCGACACTGGGCGCGGGGTTGGTGTTACTGTGGTTGTTGTTGTGGTTGTGTCCTGCGTGGGGATAGGAATTGCAGCGAATCGTCTGAGCGAGGCTGGCGTCCAGGCTGTTTTGTGGGGTTTTTTGTTTATTTTTTAATCACATCCTCTCACCCCGGGACTTCACGGGTGTGGATGGTGCTCGGTTCTTCCCGGGTCGGAGTGTGGATGCTCCGCTGGGATGGGGAGATGAGTTCCAGGGAGAAGCTGCTGCCTCTGCCTGCCCTCACCTGCTTAATTATGAATGTTCATTAGTGCGAGCGAGCTGGGGGAGGCTCAGGTTACTCACACCGAGCCCAGCTCAGCCCTGGCATTCCCGCCCTGCATCCACCAGAGGTGATTTTGGGGGTGGTCAGCCCACAGAGCACCGGTGGTGGGGTGGGTGTGCAGCCCCCAGCTCTGCCAGCCCTGCCCCCCTCCTCGTGGGAGCTCGGAATTTGTGTCACTGCCTGGATTTGTGTCACTGCCTGGATTTGTGTCACTGCGTTTGTCAACTCCAGGAGGGTCCCCTGAGCGTGGCTGGTGCTGCGAGTGTGGCTTTGCTTCAATGCTGGTGGCTTTTCTGTGCTTTTTGGGGGGTGGGAGGGGTCCCTGTGGGGCCTGCAAGGTCCAGCTGGAGCTGGGACCACCAAGATTGCTCCTGCACTGCTCCTTCCAGCTGAGCACAGGCTGGAGAGGGGCCAGGGGCTCCCTAGGGAGGGATGGATGGAGAATCCTGCTCAGCCTGTCCCAGAAGATCACAGCCCTTCTGCAGGAACTGCCCCTGGACTGTTGCAGCAAGCTGGGCCATCAGTGTGGGTACAATTAGACAAAAATAGTGCAAATCCTCCAAAAGCTGCAAAGATCCAGCAGCTCTCCCACTCCCCCCACCTCTCCCAGGCTCGGTTTGGGTGCTGTGGAGCAGAGCCACCTCAGGATCTGTCCTGAGGCAGGGCTGGGGCTGGGAGGGATCTCCAAGCTCAGCTTGTTCCAACCCCCTTCCACCACCCCACACTGCTCCTCACAATTCCAGCAGATTGCTGATTCCATGCTGCTGTCCACGTGGTGTAGGAAATATCCATTTCCTGGATGGAAGCCACCATCTGCCAGCCTTTGGCTACCTGGTGGCCCCAGAACCCTCCATCCTGTCACACTCACTCTGCAGGGTTATTTTCCCACAATGTCTCCTATTTAATGGGATAAGGAAGGAAGAATTCAAACTTTGGTTCCCAAATTAGGCTTGGAAATAAAGGTGGCTTGAATTTTGGAGCTGTGCTAAGGAATGACTGGAATTCACTGCCTTTAAGGCAGGCCCTCTCTTGTCTGAGCCTGCTCTCCTTCACCTCTTCTTGTTTCTATAACTCCAGCTTTGATCTCTGCTTCATCTGAGCTATCACCCAAAAAACTCAGGAAATTATTCTCTGGCAAGTGGGAAAACTGTGAATCCATCATCTCCTCAGTCTGAGGCAAGCACGGAGCTCTTGTGCTCCATGGAAGTTCATGGCAAATCCTGGGTCAGCTCTCCTGGGACTGAGCTCTGGGCTCCTCCCAGCCCTTCGTGCTGCCCTCGCTGTCCTGGTGCCACCTCTGTGCAGCTCCAGTTCCTGCTGGAGCTCTTCAGGGAATTCCTGAGTGTGGAGCCAGGCAGGTCCTGGATCTCCAGTGCTGGAATTCCCATTTGATCCCAGAAATTCTCCTTTGAGCCTGGGATCAGCCCCCTGCTCCGGGAGCCTCTCACAGAGGTTGGCAGCTGTGTCACGCTCCCAGCAAACCCCAGAACGTTCCTCTTGCAGATGTTGGCAGCTGTGTCATGCTCCCAGCAAACCCCAGAACCTTCCTCTTCCCTTTTCCCGTCTTTGCTGGGCCAATCCCGGTTGTGCCACCCTTGGAGCAGTGGCTCACCCATCACCCCGTTCCTCCTGCCCACATTGGCTGGCAAAGCTCTGAGACTCCTCCAAAACCAATTCTGTGGGGCGTTGAGCAGCCCCTGCCAGGACTCCGTGGGCATCAGCCGTTCTGGAATGCTCCCCGCCCAGCTGCCGGGCTGTGCCGTGGTCCCACGGGGATCTCTGGGGCGGGCACAGCCCGCAGGGCGCTCACAGCTCCCGTTTGTTGCAGGTTCCTCGTCCCCTGCTCGCCCTGGGACGCCGCTGGCCACGTGTGGCACTCCCCCGCCACCGCCCCCTCGCCCCCCGTCCCGGCCCAAGCTGCCCCCGGGCAAACCCCCGGTCAGCGATGTGGTACGTGGGGAGGGACAGGGGCGGGGGAGGGACAGAGGTGACACTGCCAGGTGGGAATGGGACAGGGGAACGGGACAGGGGACGTGCTAGGGGTTGCAGGCTGGTATTACCAGCTTGGAATGGGACAGAGGGACGGGCCGGGGGTGGCATTGCCA
>VRYO01002482.1:7154759-7215318 GCA_009812075.1 Sialia sialis | reverse complement strand
ATGTGACAGAGGTGGCATTGCCAGCCTGGAATTGGACAGAGGAGTGTGACAGAGGTGAGAGTGGCACTGCCAGCCTGGAATGGGACAGAGGAGTGTGACAGAGGTGGCACTGCCAGGTTGGGATGGGACAGAGGGACAGGCCAGGAATGACATTGCTAGGCTGGAATAGGACAGAGGAATGTGACAGAGGCGGCACTGCTAGGCTGAAATGGGGCAGAGGGACAGGCCAGGGGTGTAGGGTGGCATTGCCAGATGGGAATGGGACATTTGTTTTACATTTTATTGATATATTTTTCAATTATTGTTTACATGACTACGCATTTTTTATTGGTGTTTTTATTTTATGTGTTTTGTACAAATTTTGCAGGAAATATGGTTGGTTATAGTGTAGTGCTTTTACTGTTTACTTTTATTTTGGTTTTTAAAATTGCAGTATTTTGTTTTCAATTTTTTTTTAATTTTGACGGATTTTAGAGTGTTTAATAAGACTGAAAAATATCTCAAAATGGCTCGGCTGGTGCACCTGCTATAAATCATGGCCTAAAATATTCAAATTAATGGCTCCATCCATCCCAGGGCCCGTGGAGCTCCCACCCTGGGTGGATGGGTGGGAATCTCCACCCCCACCTCACATCATGGGGACAATTAATTTTCCCACCTCCAACCTAAAACTGCCACTAAAACCAATTTTTCCTCTGGAACACCAGCAGAGCAACGAGGAGGCTCCAGACTAAATCCTCTTTATTTGATGCAAATATTTCTGTGCGGATTTTCTTTAACTTTGTTTTTTTTTTTTTTGTTTCTCTGCAGTCCAGGCCTTTCAGCCCTCCCATCCACTCGTCCAGCCCTCCTCCCATCGCTCCTCTCGCCCGTGCCGAGAGCACCTCTTCCATTTCCTCCACCAACTCCCTGAGCGCAGCCACCACTCCCACCGTCGGTAAACGCGCCCAGCTCTGCTCTTCTCTCACCTTTCCCACCTCCTCCAGGAATTCCTGAGGCCTTTTCACTCATTAGATCATTCTTTGGGGTGGGATTCGTTAGTTTGTGTCAGGGTTTGAAATGCTAAAAGGGATTTCAAAAGGGTGAGGCCGCGAGAGAGGTTTTTCCAAATGTTGTGGGAAGTGGATGTTCGGTGAAAGTCGAGGAAATTGAGATGTAAAATGTGGTTCTGGGCTGTAAATTGGGGCAAAATCAGCTTTTCTTGCAGGGGGTGCTTGGGGCTGGAAGCCAGACCTGGGGATCCAGGAATATTCAGTCTCTTGGAATGATTTAAATTAATGCTCGCCCTCGAAAGGAACAGGAAAAGGGGTCCTGGAGAAGCCTCTTCCCAGCCCCTGGCGTGTCCTGAGCAGAAGTAACGCTGCAGGTTCCTTTTGGAGGAGTGGGGTTTGTTAAAACCCCACCGGGGCTCAGGGAATCGAGTCTGGCTGGCAGCTCCCAGCTCCAGGCGCTGGGTTCCCCCTCCTCCATCCCCCTGTCCCCTCCTGTCCCCCTCTGTCCCCTCTGTCCCGGCTGCCAGCGCTCCTCCTCCTCCATCCCTGCACCCCTGGCTGCCACCCCCGCTTCCCGCAGCTCCATCTCCTCCTCCTTTGTCTTCTCTTCCCAACCCTCTGGAGAACCCAGCCTGGAGTTCCCGTGCGCTCAGCACTTTGTCACCGCTGTCACCGCGGGGAGCGGTGGCACTGCCACCCGGCCTGCGGGGCTGGGAGGGGCTGGTGACAGCGCTGTCCCCGCGCCGCTGGTGGCACTGGTGGCGCCGATGGCACCGAGCCCTCCTGCGGCTTTGCTGGAGGCTCCGACTGCGTCTCCATCCTTTGTCACTTCACTCTCGGGTGTCGCAGGTGCTCTGTTCTGGCTCTTGGTCACTGTCACAGCACCCTGCTGGGGAAATGTCACCTGGGCAGCGAGCCCTGAGCGTCCCCTGTGCCCGCTGGTGGCACTGGCGGTGGCCTTGAGCGGTGCCTGAGGGCACGGTGGCCACAGGGACATGGCTGTGGTGGAGGGGACAGCCAGGCTGGGGACAGGGACAGAAACAAGGACAGCCGAGCTGAGGACAGGGACGGGGACAGCCAGGACAGGGACAGGGACAGCCAGGCTGGGAACAGGGACAGAAACAAGGACAGCCGGGCTGAGGACAGGGACAGCCAGGACAGGGACGTGGAGAGCCAGGTTGGGGACAGGGACAAGGACAGTCCCAGGAGGGCGATGGCAGCCAGCCGAGGGCTGCTCCTGCCACTTCAGGCTCTCCCCATGGGTTTGGTTTTTCTCTCCCATTTTTTGGGGACAAAAGCTGCTGTTTGATGATTTAATGAGCTGCCCATGCTGAGCAGGGGGAGGAGGTTTGCCCAGGTTTGTTTAAGGAGTTAAAAGTCGTCTCTGACCTCCTCCATAAAGAGACAACAATCACAGAAACAGAAACACGGTTGAGAAAAGGGATGCACAGTCAGAACACCCAGAAAATATTTTCTGAAACAAAGGGGTGCTGAAGCTGACTGTGTGGGGAGGGGCTTGGGAAGGTTTCCAAAAAAGTTTCTCATGGGCTGGGGGGAGCAGCTGGGGTCCCACACCCTCCATGGAGGTTTCCTTGGAGGTTTTCCTTCCAAAATTGAGACTCTGGGGTCACCCCTGACTGGGCAGCCAGGAGGAGCATCCCAGATTTTGTGGGTGTTGCACTTCCAGCTCCATGCACGGATTATGCTGGGCGGGAAGAGGGATTCATTGGGATCATTGATCCAGATCCTGCCCTGCACAGACACCTCAAAATCCCTCCCTGGGAGAGGTGTCCACAAACCTTTTCTGCTGGCATCCCCTAAACCTCGGGGAAAGCTGAATGGGGCACAGGCAGAGTTTTGGGGACAGCTGGATGGGACACAGAGCTTTGGGAACAGCTGGATGAGGCACAGGCAGAGTTTTGGGAACAGATGTATGGGGTACAGGCAGAACTTTGGGAAAAGCTGGATGGGACACAGCCAGGGTTTTGGGAAAGCTGGATGGGACACAGGCAGAGTTTGGGATCTGCGCTGGGAAAGCCTCTCCTTGTCCCCACCGAAAGGGGACCCTGGTGCTGGGAGAGCAGCCAGGAAATCCGGAGCAGGAGAGGGAGGAATTCCCAAAGGAGGAGGATCTGGGCTGGGGTGTGCAGGGATGGGCAGGTCTGGATCCAGGGACCGCTGCAAGTCCCGGGGCGCTGGGACACCCCGATCCAGTCTGTCCCCACCACATCCCCCCTCTCCCGTTCCTGCGGTAAAATCCGCCGGAATTTGCCCGAGAGCAGGGATGGGGCTGTTCCACTCGTGTCCCCCGTGCTGTTCTCGTGCTTTCCTCGTTGGCTTCATGTCAGTGTGGACAATTCCCGGCGGAGCACGGAGCTGTGTGACCCCCGTGTCGATGACCCCGTCATTCCTGTGTCTCTGCGTTGATACAAGTGCGCTGCTTGGTTTCACTTGGGATCCATGTTTTCATTCTTTTTGTGTTCTTTATTTTTTTTTTCTTTCTTTCTTTCCTTCCTTTGCGTTTCTTCTGCTTGTGTTATCAGAGGATGATGCTTTTGTTGCCAAACTGCCCGCGTTTGAAAGGCGCAGTGAAACGCCGGCAGGTACTGTACGAGCAGGGAGTTTTCCGAGAATTCCGCCTCTGGAGCGGCAGCCACCGCTCGCAGCACCTTGCATGACAGTTTCTCAGTGACTCAAAGGACTCGGAGGTGCAAAGCCGGCACCTCCCGAATTCCAAAAGGTTCATTCAGCAGCTGACGAAGCTGTTTGTGCCCCCCTCACCCCCAGCCTCGGCTCTCACATCCCGGGTTACTCCAGCGTGGTGGCTCTGGAGCGCAGGTTGTGACGGGGAAGGGAAGACTCCAGCTCGGAGCCGCTGCTCTGTGTGCGTGTGTCCGGTTCTCTGCAGTGTCGTGTCCTGAGGTGCGAGAGCAAACAGCCCCGTGTCACTGTCCTGAGTGTCCCCGCGGGGCAGCATCCCGCCGGGAATGCTGAGCAGCGCACGCAGAGCCCTCTGAGGAGCGCATGAGCGACAAAACTCTTCCACCGTGGGCAAAACCCACCCTCCAGAGCAGAACGACTCTTCCATCTGGGCTTCCATGGCTTTGCTCCCCGCTTGCTGTGTCCCGGCGGTGTCACGGCGCTGTCCCCGCACGTGTGACCGCCCCGCAGCCCCCTCCCCGTAGCGACATTAATGACCTGCTCTGTGACTCACACTGTGTCCTTCTCTCTCCCTCTCCTTAACCTTTCCCATCCCGCTTCAACTCCTGGCCATACAGAGAATGAACAGCCTTCCCTCGTTTGGTTTGACAGAGGAAAGTTTTATTTGACTTTCGAAGGTAAGTAGTGCAAAGCACGCCCGGTATCCGCTCGCTCCCCTCGCTCTCTCGCTCCCGGGGTTCCCTTCCAGGGCTCCATCAATCCAATTTTCCAGGCTCCATCCAGCCCAGCTTTCCAGGCTCCATCCAATCCGATTTTCTAGGCTCCATCCAATCCAGCTTTCCAGGCTCCATCCAATCCAGCTTCCCGTGTGGAATGCTGTGGGCACTTGGAAGGCATCACCGGTCCGACCGGAATCGTTCTGACTTGATTTGTGCCATTTGTCCCGCTGATCTCTTTTTTCCTCTTTAATTTCCTTAAAAAAAAAAAAAAAACAACAAATAGCCAAAAAACCGAAACAAACAAACAAAAAACCAAACGAACAAACAAACAAAAACGAAAAAAAAAAAGAAGGAAAAAAACCACACCAAAAAATCGGTCCCAAGCAAACCAAAACCGCAAATGAGCATTCCGGATATTCCCAGAGGGAGGTGAAAACCAGGGAGCGGAGCCGCTTGCACTGCCAGGACCTTGTCTGTGCCAGCCAGGGCTGCTCCCCGCGCTCGCTGCTCGCTGCTCGCTCCCGGAGCGGGCTGCGCTGCCGGGGCAGTTCCGACCCGAATTCCCTCGGGTTCGCTGCCTCCTCCCCTCCTCCCAGCCCGGTTTTGGGCAGGAAGGGCTCCGGGAAAGCGCTGGCACTGCCAGCACCGCCCTGAGCTGCTGCCAGGAGGTTTTTGGGTTTTTGGATGAGGGGAGGATGCAGGGAGGGGACAAGCTCGGTTTGGGGGCGATGGCTCCTGCTCCGAGCTGGGTCACATCCCAGAGGGGACAAAGGGTGAGTCCTGCTGGGACAGCCCCAGGCTTTGGGGGAAGCTTCATCTACTGAGCCAACATTTTCATTTTAACACCAGCGGGAAAAGCAGGAGGCTCGCTGGCAGCGGGGAGGGAATTCCCTGAATCCCAGGGGAGCTCCTGGGAGCTGCTGTGGTGCCTCAGCAGAGCTGGGTGACGCTGCTGGCACTGCCTGGCTGGAGAATGGCTCCATGTGTGACTCCCAAAGTGTCCCCTGCTGCACAGGGGTGGCCCTGCCTGGCTGAGCAGTGGCCCAGGGTGGCACAGCCTGGCTGGGGAGTGGCCAGGGTGGCACTGCCTGGCTGGGGAGTGGTGCAGAGCAGTGGCCGAGGGTGGCACAGCCTGGCTGAGCAGGGCCCAGGATGGCACAGCCTGGCTGAGCAGCACAGAAGTGACCCAGGGTGGCCCTGCCTGGCTGGGGAGTGGCCCAGGGTGGCCCTGCCTGACTGAGAAGTGGCCCAAGGTGGCACAGCTTGGCTGGAGAGTGGCCCAGGATGGCACAGCCTGGCTGGGGAGTGGCCCAGGGTGGCCCTGCCTGCCATGGGCTGCTTGGGATCATGGACCAAACCCACCCTGGTGACAGGGATGGCTGAGCAGCAGCCCAAGGCAGGGATCAAGGTGGTGATGGGGGTTTGGGACTTTTCTTTCCTCCTTTTTCCTGGGCCCCAAGGTCCCCACTGTGACAATCGCCACTTTGATGTCCCTGCTCCGATGGCATCTCCCAGCTTTGACCCCAGAGGGGTTGTGGAGGAGCTGCCTCCTCCTGCAGCTGTTTGCAGCCAAAATCCCTCTTTGGGTTTCCCTTCTCAGGGGCTTGTTGGGAGCTCTGGGAAGAGCTGGGGACAGCAGGGACAGCTCTATCCCTCAGCAGGACAATTCCAGCTCTGTGCTTCCTTCCCATCCCTGGCTCAGTCCAGAGCCAGCACTGCACATTTGGGGCTTTTCTTGGAATCTGAACTTTGTGCTAGAATTCTTGGGTTTGGTTCTGAGGGTGTGAATGGTCTGGAGCTGGGCTGGGATTATAGTGGGAATGCAGGAGTGTGGCTTTGCCTCACCCCAGCAAGGAGCTGTCTCACCTCCATACACTGCATTTCCTGATTTGTCAATAAATATTTAAGCCCAACTTAAAAATAATAATAATAAAAAAAATTCTCGTGCAGGGAAGTGAGAGGAGATCTGCTGAGTTTGGCATCTGGAGCTCAGGGCATGCAGTGCCAGAAGGGAAATTATGGTTTCTGGATTTTTTTTTTTTTAATTGGTGGTTTTCTGGAAAAATGATTAATCCAGAAATTATTCTTTCTGGATTTTTCTTTTTTTTTTCTTTTTTTTTTTTTTTTTTTTTTTTTTGGTGGCAAGATCCCTGTGCTTGATGGACATGGGGCACTTTGTCCCTGTGTGGAAGGAGATGTGGTGATGTTGCCATGCAGAGTCCCACTCTGGGATCCCTCCACAGCTGCATTTTCCACCTTCTGTAGGAAAAAATTCCTGCTGCTTATGGCTGGATCCAAGGCTCCATAAAGTGGATTTTTTTTTCTTCTTTGTTGTTATCAGGTCATTCGTGTAAATGAAATGTTTATAGCAATGACTTTTGAAGCAGGAGCTGAAAAGGCAGTTTTGGGGTGGAATTGTGCCACAACAACTGGATTTGTCTCTCAGGTTTCTGGATGATAATTCCAGTCTTTATAATAGTAAATACTTTTCTTTATTAGTGAAAAAACTAGTGTAAAAATTAATTTATTCTCTGAAGCCATGAAGAGAAGGATTTATGGATTCATGAGGGAAGAGAGGAGGGAATCAAGAACCCCAACTCCACCCACAGGGTCTGACCATTAGAAATGAGGATGTTTTGTCATTGCTGCTCAGATGGACTCACATTCCCACATCTCAGCTGAGCCTGGAGATCCCCGCTGTTCATTCCTCATTTTCCATCCTGGACAATCAAGGATGCAGATACAGAGGGGCAGAGGAAAAAGGAGAGATGGAAGATGAGAAGTGTGGTGGTGTGGGAGACTCCCCTGACCTGGTGTGGGGTCCAGGCTAAACTCAGCTGGAATTCCCTTGGGAATGCACAAACTTTTCCTTTCCTTCTCCCAGCAAAGATGGTTCCATTGCCAAGCCCTCTTTGTGTTTTCCTGGGGCTCCTCTGCTGGGGAACCTCCAACTCCCCCTCCACAATTTCATGGATGTTCTAAATCCCATCTGAATTTCCACTGTGAATATCCCACTGCTGGGATATCAGCTGGGTTTGATGCTCTCAGCGGTGTTGCTCTGGGCGGGGAGCAGGGATTTGCTCCCCGTGGTGTCTCCGGGAAGGATTTTTGGAAAATCCTGTGTTGTCCCATGTCCTGCCTTGTCCCCTCAGTGATGGCGTTTTGGGGTGTGATGTCCAGTGGTTTTGGGGAGCTGTGCCTGCTCTTCAGTGGGAATTCCATCAGGGAATCCCTGATGGATCCCTGGGCTCGTTAAGGTAATTAATGTGTGTGTGCAATGGGGCTGGTTTGTGTGGGTGATCTGCTCCCAGAATGGATCCAGCTGCAATCTCTGACTGCCCTGAGCCTCTCCAGATGTGTGACCAGAGGGACACGTGTGCCTGCAGCAGCTTCTCACACTTTTATTCTGCATTAGAAAATCCCTCATCTGTACCTCCAGGGAACAGCATTTGGGATTCCTCCATTAACGCCTTGGGAAGTTGTGAGGATTCCTGGAAATCACCATTTCTCCCATTAATACACCCAAACTCAAAGAGTAATTGAAGTGACTGCAGTGCTTCCCCCAGGAGATGCTGTTATCCCCAGGGGGAGCAATGGAGAGCAGCAGGGAAAGAAGGGGAGGGATCATTTTTGAGGATGGCCCAAGCAATAGAGCTCCCAGGGAATGTGACACGTGCTGAGCTTTGCTTCCCCCTTACCTGCCTATGGAGGGGCTGCCCTTCCTGGGGCTGGTGTTGAGATTCCTGTGGATTTGAATTCCTATGGATTTGGATTTTTATGGCTTTTGAGTTCCTATGGATTTGGAATTTCTATGGCTTTGGAGTTCCGATGGCTTTTGAGTTCCTATGGCTTTGGATTTTTATGGCTTTGGAGTTCCTATGACGTTGGATTTCTACGGCTTTGAGTTCCTCTGGCTTTGGATTTCTTGGCTTTGAGTTCCTCTGGCCTTGGAATTTCTATAGTTTTGGAATTCCTATGGCTTTGAGTTCCTATGGCTTTTGAATTTTTATGGCTTTGGATTTCGATGGCTTTTGAGTTCCTATGGCTTTGGATTTTTATGGCTTTGGAATTTCTATAGTTTTGGAGTTCCTATGGCTTTGAGTTCCTATGGCTTTTGAGTTCCTATGGCTTTGGATTTTTATGGCTTTGGATTTCTATGGCTTTGGAATTTCTATGGCTTTGGAGTTCCTACAGCTTTGGCTGGTGCTCATATGCTCTGAGCAAACCCCAGGCTGGATCCTTGCCCTTTCCACCCTCCTGGCAGTGATGGTGATGGAATGAGTGGCCCTCTGGAATCCTTTGCTGTTCTTTTTTTAGCTGGTTTGGGGCAAAACAATCCTCCTAATAATGCTTCAGCTGGGGTACAGGATGTGGTATTAAAGAAAGGTTCCACAGTGGTGCAGTGCAGGAATAGCTGAGGCTGAAGGGCGGTGCCAGGGCAGGGAGTGACCTCTCCAGGATTTTTGGGTGTCTGTGGGATCATCACCTTGGATATCTGGGCTGATCTTTGGATGCTTTCCATGGGGAAGAGGTGAGGGCTTGGCTGTGCCAACCTCTTGGTGGTGGGCACAGGACCTGTGGTCCCACAGAGGGTTTCCAGCACGCCTGGAGCTCCTGAGGAGGGCTTGCAGCGATGATTTCATCCTCAAATGTCTTCTGGAAACAATTCCTGGCCAGCAAAGGGAAACCTGGGTGAATTATTTCAGAGGCTGGCAAGTGTCCATGGATGCACAGCACCACTGAAGCAAACTCTCCTCCTTTTTCAAATCATGGAATCCTAGAAAGGTTTGGTTTGGAAACCTTAAATCTCAGCTTGTTCCAACTTCCACTGTCCCAGGTGGCTCCTGTCCAAGCTGGCCTTGGACACTTACAGGGATCCAGGGGCTGCCACAGCTTCTCCGGGCACCCTGTGCCTCTGTTTTTCCAGGTTTCTGACAATTTGCAGATTTTCTGTTGGGGTGAGATTTGAAAAAAAACAAAACTGAGGGTTTTGTGGCACGAGTGGGGTGTGGAGGATGCTCCTGGAGGCATCCACAGGGCAGGAGAGGAGAGCAGAGCGTGCTGGGGACATCAGGGGGACACTGCCACCACCCTGATCCTGATCCCCTCTGAACTCCCCGGTGGTGACACAATGAACCCCCAGCCCCTTTTTGCGGGCCCCAAAAAGAAGCAACTGCAAAAACTGTCATGCAAAGCCTGCCTGGTGGCAGCCCCGCATGCTGCTCCCCCCGGCCACCTCCATCCTTTTCTTTGCTTGCTTTTGGCAGCGGGTGGGAGGTGGGGGCAAAGATCATTTTCCAAAAGCCTCATCCACAGCCTGGGGGGGTGTTTTTGGTGCCCAAAGGCAGGCTGGGGGGGCAGGGTAAGCTGCCAGGGTGGGGCAGGTGCCGAGGGGAGCTGTTTGCTGTGTTGCAGGCTCATCTCGAGGCCCCAGCCCGCTGACCATGGGGGCTCAGGACACGCTGCCCGTGGCCGCTGCCTTCACTGAGACGGTCAACGCGTACTTCAAAGGGGCTGACCCCAACAAGTAAGTGCTGACCCGGGACTGGGGCGTCCTGGGAGGGGTTTTGTAGGAGACTGTAGGAGTGATGGTGGGCAGGATGGTCAGGATAGATGAGACATCTCTAAAGCCAGGTCTGGAACTTGTGGTTTATTGCAAAGGGCCCTGCCTGGAGCTGCCAGCACAGCTCGGAGCAGGGCAAAGAGAGAGTGAAAGAAAGAGGGAAGAGGGTGGTAACAGAAAGAGCTCAGAGAGCTAAGAGGAAAAGCCAAGAGTTCTAAGAGAGTGAGGTTCCCGTTACAATACAATAAATCTTCTGCGTTGAATATTCTAATTTCCACTGACCAATCTAATATGAGATACAAATCCTGTAGCATTTACATACATCTTATAAGAATCATTACATTACCATACTGTATTACACTTTAAACCCTCAAAACTCCTTTTTGGATCCTTCTGCCAAGCCAGCAGGGTCTTTCTTCTCTGACCCTTGGACCTGGCTGCAAGCAGAGGGAATTGTTCAATAAGAGGGGATTGCTTTCAGCAGCCATCCTATTGTTTTCTAGTTATTTAGTGACTAAGGTTTGGTATCTCAAAGATGGCCTTCATTTCAATCTCGCTTATGCTTTCCATATTCTCAAAATTTTTTGCCAGGCAATCATATTTATAAGGTTTTCCTGATTCATCCTTCCCAGCAGTGTTTCAGACCCTTTAAGACCTAAAAGCCCCAAAGGCAGAGCGAAGACAAATGAATTTTACTGAAATACTGGGCAGCAAAATTAAGAACCTTTAACAGGGTACATTTCAGAAGATGCCTGTGCTGTTTGTGCTCTCCCTGAGTCCAGCAGCGGCTCGGCTGTGTGGGGTGGGATGAGGGGCTGCAATCCCCCTGTTTGCTGCATTCTGAGCCCCTTTTGCTCCCCCCTGGCTGTGTGTGTGGCTGCTGCAGGTGCATCGTGAAGATCACGGGGGAGATGGTGCTGTCCTTCCCCGCGGGCATCACCCGACACTTTGCCAACAACCCCGCCCCAGCCGTGCTCACCTTCCGTGTGCTCAACTTCAACCGGCTGGAGCACGTCCTGCCAAACCCCCAGCTGCTCTGCTGGTAAGCCTTCCCTCACTGCAGGATTCCAGGGAAAATGGGGGCTTGCAGGGATGTGTGGCCTGAAGGGTCTTCCTTGGGGAGTGAAAGTCTCCAACCTTGAAATACTTGATAGAATCTCACAGTGGGTTTGGGTTGATGGATGATCAGGATTGTCCCATCCCAGGGACACCTTCCACTGTCCAAGGCTGTTCCAAGCCCTGTCCAACCTGGCCTTGGACACTCCCCAGCCAGGAATTCCCAATTCCCAAATCCCACCCATCCCTGCCCTCTGGGAATCCATTCCCTGTGTCCTGTCCCTCCATCCTTGTCCCCAGTCCCTCTCCAGCTCTCCTGGATCCCTCCAGGCCCTGCCAGGGGCTCTGAGCTCTCCCTGGATCCTTCTCCTCTCCCAGCCTGGCTCCAGAGGAGCTCAGCCCTGCAGCAGCTCCAGGACCTCCAGCAGCTCCTCATTCTGCTGTTGGCCCCAGGGCTGGGGAAGGGCTCCTCACCTGAGAGGAGCAGAGGGGCAGAATCCTCCCTTTCCTGCTGCCCACACTGGGGGATCAGCACAGGACTGGGGGGATCCTGAATCCCAGCTGGACCAGGACGAGCTGGAGTTGTTGGGAGGGAGCCAATATTCCAGGCAGGTTGTCCAAGGGGTTCCTTCTCCTCTGTGCAGTGACAATGGGCAGAGTGACTCCAACTCCAAGGAGTTCTGGGTCAACATGCCAAATCTGATGACTCACCTAAAGAAGGTATCGGAACAGAAACCTCAAGCCACCTATTACAATGTGGATATGCTCAAATACCAGGTAGGGGTTTTTTTGTGAGCTAAAACCATGCAAAAAAAATAAAATTAAAAAATAATTGCTGGTTATGGCTGTGAAAAATGATGTTTCCCTAGTGCAGAGTGGAGCTAATGTGAGGTGGGGGCTCTTGTCCCACTGTCCCTTCTGTGTGGCACTGGCTTGTGTGGCTTTAAGCCCAGTACTAAATTCAGTGGGAATTTGAGGTCGTGCCTCCACAATGCGATGTCTGCGTCTGTAAAACGGGATTTCCCCCTTCAGCCCTACGGAAACTAAATGTTTTTTCTGTCATTTTGGAAGGTATCTGCCCAGGGTATTCAGTCTACTCCATTAAACCTTGCAGTGAGCTGGCGCTGTGACCCTGCAAGCACTGACCTGCGCATCGACTACAAATACAACACGGAGGCCATGACCGCTCCCGTGGCTCTCAACAACGTCCAGTTCCTCGTCCCTGTCGACGGAGGAGTAACCAAACTGCAAGCTGTGCTTCCTCCTGCTGTCTGGTAGGGATTTCTCACCAGGTCCTGGCCCTGCTGCAGGAGGGTGGGAGGTGGGAGCACGTTGGAGACCCAAACCTGCCCTTCTCTCGTAGGAGGAAATGTTTAACCCCGCTCTGATTTGCTTTTTCTTGCTATTCCCATAAGAAAATGGTCAGAGGTGGAGGCATATGTACAGGCAGCCTCTGTTTTGTGTTTTGGCTGCTTTATGCAGGGTTTAGAGGGGTGCACAGCTCTGGCACAGAGTGCTCAGAGAAGCGGTGGCTGCTCCTGAATCCCTGGAATGTCCAGGGCCAGCTGGACAGGGCTTGGAGCAGCCTGGGACAGTGGAAGGTGTCCCTGTCATGGCAGGGAGTGGGTTTGGATGGATTTTAAGGTCCTTTCCAACCAAAGCAGTCTGAGATTCTGGGATTCTATGGAAGGATGCACAGCTGTCATTTCCATGTCTCTTGCAATCCTCATAGCAATCATACAATTATTTTGTTTGAAAAAGCCTTCTAAGACTATCAAGCACTGTGAAACCCAAATCCAAGCTCCCAGAATTGCTGCTCCAGAGAGCAGCACCAGAACAGTTTCCCCTGTCTCCCCCAGCCTTTAGCAAAATTCCTCCTTGGCAGTCTCTTGATTGCTACAGAAATGCTCTTCTCCGTGTGTTCACAGGAATGCTGAACAGCAAAGGATATTGTGGAAGATCCCTGACATCTCCCAGAAGTCTGAAAATGGAGGTAATCCTGCAAAAATGCATATCATTAATTTAGAATCCCTCCCTCAGACCCTGACCTGCTGCTGGTGCCAGCACACAAGCCCAGACACTCAAATTCCTGCTGGGGACAAAGCTATTGAATTTTGGAGCTTAAAAAGCAGGGCTGTGTGCCAGCAGCACTGCTGTGCCAACCACCTTGGCATCCCCAAGGGCTAGGATGAGCTGGTTTGCCAATTTTTGGAGGCTGAGGCCCCACTTGCATCCTTGTTGGATGGATTCCTGTCTCCCACCAGAGGTTTTCCATGTGGGAAGCTGTTCCTAACAGCTTCCAAGGTTTTTGCTATAGAGTTTTAAATAGAAGTTAAGTTTTAAATAGAGTTGGAAGTTGTTTTGATTGAGGTTTTGGTAGGGCACTGGGATGTGTGACAATGAGGGTGAGGGAGTTTAGTTTGGCTCTGCTCCATCCTGGCGATGCTGCGGGGTCGTGGCTCTTTGCACATCCCCTTGTGGGTACCAAAACCGCTCCAGGTTCCCTCTGTGCTCACCAGGCTGGTTTTGGGGTTTCACTGCAGGAGTGGGGTCAGACCCTGCTGTGGCTCTTTGCACATCCCCTTGTGGGTACCAAAAATGCTCTGGGTTGCCCTCCATGCTCATCAGGATCTCTTTGGGGTTTCACTGCAGGTGTGGGGTTGGACCTTTGCACATCCCATTGTGGATACCAGAAACACTCTGGGTTCCCTCCATGCTCATCAGGATCTCTTTGGGGTTTCACTGCAGGTGTGGGGTTGGACCTTTGCACATCCCATTGTGGATACCTGAAACACTCTGGGTTCCCCTCCATGCTCACCAGGCTGCTTTTGGGGTTTCACTGCAGGGTGGGGTCAGACCCTGCTGTGGCTCTCTGCACATCCCGTTGTGGGTACCAAAGATGCTCTGGGTTCCCTCTGTGCTCACCAGGCTGTTTTTGGGGTTTCACTGCAGGTGTGGGGTCGCTGCTGGCGCGGTTCCAGCTGGCCGAGGGGCCGAGCTCGCCAGCCCCGCTGGCCGTGCAGTTCACCAGCGAGGGCAGCACCTTGTCCAGCTGTGACATCGAGCTGGTGGGAGCTGGCTACCGCTTCTCCCTCATCAAGAAGAGGTTTGCAGCAGGTGGGTGCTTCAGGACAAGCTCCTTTGGGTGGGTGTCCCTGCAGGGACAGTTCAGCCTCCTTTGGGGTGGATGGTCCTGCAGGTCCCCTTGGGATGCTGGCAATGTCAGCACTGCAGGGCCCACCCTGCATGGAACAAATCCTGCTGCCACTCGCCAGCCTTGGGTTTCACAGCTCATTCCTGCTCCTGCAGGAGGGGCAAGGGATGGAATCTCAGGGCATCTCCAGGAAGGGCTTTAGCCCCATTGCTGCAGAGAACAACAGGGATTTTTCCTCGTGGATTTTTCCTCATGTTCATTGCTGCAGAGAATAATGAGGATTTTTTTCCTTGTGGATTTTTCCTTGTGTCCATTCCTGATGAGAGTAAGAATAATGAGGATTTCTCCTTGTGGATTTTTCCTGATAGATTTTTCCCTGTGCTCGTTCTGAAAGACAGGATCTTCTCATGGGCTGCAGGGTGGTGGAGGTGGGCGAAATCTCCTGGGAATCAGGGCAGCTCCCTCCCCCCAGCTGATTTCTGATCCCATTTCCAGGTAAATATTTGGCAGATAACTGATGGAAGCTTATGCAAGTCTGTGGAAAATACAATGGAAAATCCCCAGGACTGCTGTGCGTGGAACGGGTTTTAATTACAGTTTAAGGAAAATGAACTAAATCCTGCACTCGGGACATTTCTGTTGGAAGTGTCGACAACTTTCAGCATTTTTTTTCCTTGGAAAACACCGTCTTGACCAGTCCTCCAGTATTTACTTCTAGATGTAACATTGTTAATGGTTTTAAAATGTAATTATTGTATTTGTAAATTGTACTCATTCCAGTAAGGCTGTATTTTGGCAGTTAGACACTTGAGTTTTAGCATTTTACCATTCATGAAATGGATGTAATTTAAACTGTGGTATATAAATCTAATAGTAGTACTGTTGAATGGCACAATGCTTACAGAGGTAGATTGCATTTTGTCAATATATACAATTTAAATACTGGTAGCTGTTATGAAGGGGGTGCCTCAGCAAAAAGAGAGTTCAGTAGAGCCCACAGGCTGATTTAATTTTTCTTCAGTCCTTAGTACGTCTCACAGCCATCAATAAAAAGCTCAACCTTCTGGTTCAGCTAGTTTAAAAAAATATTGAAAATATATTGAAAAAATATTGTTGGAAAGGTGAAGGTTCCTAGGATGCTCTCCCAGGAAGAAAAATCTCACTTCTGCAAGGAGTATTTACTCCAGATTTCCAGCCCCAACAGCTGCAGATTCCCTGCTGGAATCCCAGCAGCTCTTCCCTGCAGGGATTCAGGTGAGGAAAGAGGCTGGGTGGTCACTCTGAGCTCATGAAATGTCATTGTTGGGCTCAGGGATGTGTTTTCCCAGCTGCCCCCAGATGTTTGCTTGCTTTTAGGTTGCTTTGCTGGCTTTTTTCTGCCTTTCCCCCCACCATTTTTGAAAGCTCTACGGGTTTAGAAAACGCTTTAAAGAATTGCAGCTCCTCCGTTTTAGCACTCAGGCAGGAAAATGGGGGTGGAGAAAGGCTGGGAAATGAATTCCCCAGGGAGCAGGAGCAGCTCAGGGGTTGCTGCCAGCAGCAGGGAAAACACCAGGAAAGGCTAAAGTGGAAAATGGAGACAGAATTTTATCCCTCAGTGTCCTCCCTGTCCCGCTGTGTGCTGCTCACTCCTGTGGATCTCAGCCTCTGGGACAAGCTGAATTTTTTCTGAGTTTTTCCCCACGCTTTTCCCAATAATCCCTGGAATTCTGGCAGGTTTGGGGTGTTTCAGTGCAGATTTTTGGATTTTTTTCGGCCCATTTCATTGGAGGTTTTTGGAGATTTTAGGGTATTTTAAGTTGGATTTCCTTCAGAATTTTGCCCACACGATTTCTTGTTGTTTTTCCTCAGAAATCCCTGGGATCTCACTGGATTTAGGGGCCATTTTTTGGTTTTTAGTGCTGGTTTAAGGACTCTTCTGGCCATTTCTTGTGCAATTTCTGGGGGATTTTTGCATTTCTTGGTGGGAATATGTAGGGATTTTTCTGGGGTTTTAGGCTGAATTTTTTCTGGGTTTTCCCCTTTGTTTTTCCCAATAATCCCTGGAATTTTGACAGGTTTGGGGTATTTCAGAGCAAATTTTTGAGGTTTTTGGGGCTATTTCTGGAGTTTTTAGGCCATTTGAAGTCAGAATTCTTTGGAATTTTGCTCACCCATTTTCCTGGGTTTTTTCCTCAGAAATCCCTGGAATCTCACTGGATTTTAGGACCGTTTGGGGTTTTTTAGTGTTGATTTTAGGACTTTTCTAACAGGAGAATTAACAGGAGAATTTGGCAATATTGGAGGTTAAAAATGGAGGAATCTTTGTGAAATTAAACCCAGATGCACTGAGGAGCACAGCAGCATCCACTGAGGGGTGATGGGAATTTGGGGATGTGGAAGATGATCAAAAATTCGGTTTTTACAAGTGCTGCCAGGATTAGGGTGCATTTGCATTGGGAAACAGCCTGGGCGTGTTGGGGAGTGCTTGATGTAGGAAAGCAAAGGGAAAGAAAAGAAAAGAAGGAAAAAGTGGGGATATTTCAGGTGTGGGGTGGCTCCCAGGCTGAGATGAAATGTGTGAGTTATGAGTTAAAAGGCAGCAGCAGGAAGGGAAAAAGCGCAATTCACTCCTGCAGCTTCCCACATCCTCACAGATTTTGGGAGTGCACTCTCCAGTGTTCCACTCCTGAACTGGAAATTTGTATAAATTGTGGAGCTCACCCCTTTCTGACACAGAAATACAGGGCAAACCCTGAGAATCAGGTTTATGAGTGTGCAATTGTTCCAAACCCATCCTTCCAAAAGAGAACTGTGGCATAGACCTGGAAAAAAAAAAGGATTTATAATGTAAATATTACCAGAACATAGAGATTTTACTTTATATTTCATTTAAAAGACAAGGTGTTTACATTAGCATTGGGTTTTTGAGTGCTTTTTGAACAGAAAAACCCATAACCCAAAGCTCCCAAGCTCATCCTGCTTGAGCTGGTGAACAAAAGAGAGGTCACATTTTTTGGGATGCAGCCCTCATGGCCCGGGGAGAGAGATGGGGACAGTCTGGGACATTTTGTGCTGTTTCTGGGACATGTGGGATGTGCCAGCACTGCCAGCTGTGGCAGGTGACACCAACCCTGTGACACTGGGGCCACGAGCAGTGACCTGGGACAGGTTTTTCCATGCTGCTGGAGCCGGGTTTTGGCACAGTGTTTTCTCAGAGTGAAATCTGGGAGCAATTTGGGTTTGTTGAGAGTTTGGCTCCAGAGAGGGACCTGTAGTGTTCAGGGCATTCGAGCTCTGCAGGGTTCACTTCTTCTGTGGTTTTTAGGTAGGGAAATGTGTGATTTTCAGAGAATTTGTCTGTTTGGGGTTGCTGCCCATGGCAGAAAGCAGTTGAGGCAGCAGGGAAGGGAAATGGCTTTGGTTTCAACAGATCCCAGCCTGCTTTGGGTGGGAAGGGATTTTAAAAATCCTCCTGTTCCACCCTGTCCCGGGGTGTTTAAGGCCCCATCCAGCCTGGCCTTGGACATTCCAGGGATTCAGGGACAGCCACAGCTGCTCTGGGCACCCTGTGCCAGGAATTCCTCCCCAAAATCCCAAATCCCATCCATCCCTGCCCTCTGGGAATCCATTCCCTGTGTCCTGTCCCTCCATCCTTGTCCCCAGTCCCTCTCCAGCTCTCCTGGATCCCTCCAGGCCCTGCCAGGGGCTCTGAGCTCTCCCTGGATCCTTCTCCTCTCCCAGCCTGGCTCCAGCCCTGCAGCATTCCCAGAGGGAAGCACCACAGCTCTGTTTCCCAGCAGAGCTTTTTCCAAGTCTGAGGCTGGAGAGGGGGCTCAGCCCTGGCACCCCTGAGCTCAGCAGCACCAAGATCCATCTGAGGAATCAGAAGGAAAAAGAAATCAATCATTTTCAATCATAAAAACGTGGATGCATGCACAGAGAGTCTTTAGCTCTGCTCCTTCCATGACCTTTCCCTTTGGACTCTGTCCTCAGCAACCTCTCCCAAAGGAATTTTCCCCTGGGAATTTGGCAGCCCATACCTGCAGGGTCAAGGTCCCTCTGGCAGAGCAGCAGAGTTTTCCCAAGGACACCTTCAGACCTGGAATCTCACATGGCAGAGCAGGAATTTTCTTTCTGCTGTTTGCTGCAAGCAGTGACAATTGCCAGCCAGCTCCTGGTGCTCCCCACAGGAGACCTTGCAGAGCAGTTTTCTACTTTAAAAATGTTTCTCAACAACTCTGAAATCTCTCAATAATAGGAAATATAACCAAATAATGAGCTTTTCATTTGGCGTCTGCATTTGTTCTTAAATATCACTGCCCTGTTTAAATCTTATTTTTGCTATCACTCAGTATTTCAGAAATTCATTTGTATTCACTCTGCCCTTTCAGGTTTTATCTATTAAACAAAGGCAGGGTTGGGAAGGGAAGGTACAGCCCCCTGCCACCCTTCCCCTGCTGCTCTCCAAGATTCCTCCAGCAGGAGCATCCTAAAAAAAAAGTCACCACCTCTTTCTCCCAGCAGAAGCCTTTTTACATGGCTGGAGTGCACTGAAAAGGTGACACATTTTTAATTTACCTAAGAGAGAGTCTGACATTTTTTTTCCTTTACCCTTTTGTTGTTTCTATGTGAAAATATCTTGGTTAAAAAACCTAATTTTCAAGTTTGTAATGACCAAATACATAACATCATCTTATTGTACTTTCCTGGTTAGAAAACATTGTCTCACAGATTTAATTTCATAGCCAGAATTCTTCTGTTCTTCTTTTCCACAATTTCCCAAGGAAATGAATCCGTGTAGAACCGGACAGGTTTTATGATAATCAGGATTATTCCAGTCAGGATTTTAATTCTTCTTTCACTGCAAGGCAAGGAAGAGATTTGCAGGACTGCACCCTGCTCCTGCCTGGCTTCCCTTGTCCCTTTGGGAGGGATGCTGCTGCTGGCAGTGGTTCTTGGAACCACAAATCAATGCTGGGGATGCTCTGCAAAGGTTTGTGGACAAGCAGGATGTGGTGGGACACCAGATCCCAGTGAGGCCTTGGGGATGTTTTGTCTATCCATCAGAAATCCCAGGTTTTCTGGGAATCGCTGTGGATGTGCTGTCCCAGTGTTGGGTTCTCATCCATGCAGAAAGGGGTTTTTCATTCCCAAATGTTCTGAGGTTGGTGGAATCACTCAGATGCCATAAAACAAGCAGGGATGTGTCGTGGTCTGAGCCAGGAATTGAGTTGGGATGTGCCAGGGAGCTCCCAGGGCCCAGGATGTGGCACAACCCCACTGTGACAGCCCAGCAGTGAATCCAACATCCCCAGGTATCACCCTGGACCATTTAATGATCTCCCTCATGTATAAAATGTTTATAAATATTTGTGGATGAAGATACACAGGTCTATTTTTAAGATTTAAGTTAAATAAGTTAATGAATGGCTGGCCTTTTCTGCCTAAACGTGCAATGAGATATAATATACCTTTAGTCTACGATGGCCTAGGTCCTGCTTAGTCTGTGATGAAAACTTTGCTGCTTTCCTACTGTTCTCAGAGAAAAAAAAATTAAAAACCTATAAAAGACGTACAGGTTTGTTGCACAGGGACTACTGCAGCGAAGCTTTGTATTTGACCACTGGTAATATGAATGTGTTGTATTGACTTGTTGAAGATAATCATGAAACAACATATTTTAAATGTTACTTGCCTTATAGATTAGAGTACGACTATGTGGATATCATTTTTGTAAATACTGTTTTTTATAAATGTCTCTCCTCCATCCTCCCCGTCACCCATCTCACCGACTCTCAAATATGCAATTATTTACCATGCAGAGCGTTGTGACAAAGAAACCCCCCATGTCAGAACAAAGTTTATCCATTCTATACATAAGAACCACATGAAATACCCAACTGAGTTGCAATTTAAATGTGATTATTATTATTATTTTTTCCTTGAAAATAAACAAAAAAATGCAAAATATTTCTTTTTCTGAGTGAGTTTTGCTTCCACGTGCAAGAGCACCCAGAGGAGGGGGCAGAGCGATTGAAGAAGGCTGGCCCAAAAATGGATCTAAAAAGGGTCCCTGTCCCAAAACCCATCATTGCTGCTGGAGTGATGTGCAGTGTCCCAGCATGGGGACAGGACAAGGGTGGCATGTGGGGACACGTGAGGATCCACAGGGAGCATGGGGATGGATAGAGCTGCAGGGAATGGGGTGTGGGCATACGGGGGGACCCGTGGAGAACATGGGGACATAGGACTGTGGGGACACAAGTGACATGTGGAGGACATGGGGACATAGGGCTGTGGGGCCATGGGGGACCTGTGGAGGACATGGGGACCTGTGGAAGGTGTAGGGATATGGAGGGATGGAGGTGAGGAACGGGAATGGGGAGGGATGGAGGCCAGGAATGAGGGGTGATGGAGGCAGGAACAGAAATATGGAGGGATGGACTCAGGGAATGCAGACGGATGGAGACCGGGAACGGGAATGAGGCGGAGAATGGGAATGAAGGGGGATGGAGGTGGGGAACCGAATGTGAGGGGATGGAGGCCGGGAACGGGAATGTGAGGGGATGGAGGCGTATCAGGAATGTGAGGGGATGGAGGCAGATCGGGAATGTCAGGGAATGGAGGGTGGGAATGTGAGGGGACGGAAGCCGATCAGGAATGCCGGGGGGATCGAGGTCGGGAGTGAGGGGATGGAGGCGTTATCAGGAATGCGAGGGGATGGAAGCCGATCGGGAATGCGGCGGGCGGGCCCCGCTACCGGCACCGCCTCCCTCCGCAGCTGCGGGCGATGGAGGGCGGTGAATTCCTCGGCAAGCCCGGCTCGGGTTGGTCTCGAGTGCCCCTCCAAAAACCCTTCCCCACCTGCAGTTTTTCCTCCATAAAGCCGAGCTGTGCCTCGCAGGCCTGGCGGGCGCTTCCCGGTGGCGGCGGTGGCGGAGATCCTGAGGGAGGAGCTGGGGAGCGCCATGAGGGAGCGGCGCTACGGGCCGGGGCCGTGCCGGGGACATCGCTCATGGGGGGACATTCGTGCCCCAAATATCCACCAAAATACCCATAAAGTGTGTGGTAAAGGTTGGGGGTAGCCAAAGATATGGCTGAGGTGGGTTATTTGTCCTTAAGCCTCAAATATTCCCCTAAAATACCGATAAAGTGCGAGGTAAAGGCTGAGGGTAGCCAAGGATGTGGTTGAAGTGGGACATTTGTCCTCAAATATCGCCACCAAAATGCCAATCAAGTGTGAGGTAAATGCTTGGGTGGTCAAGAATATGGCTGAGATGGGACATTCGTCCTAGTATCTCAAATGCTGATAAAATGTAAGGTGGAGTCTGGGGTTGGACAGGGACCTCACTGAGGTGGGACATCAATCCTCGTGCCCCAAATATCCCCCAAAATGCCCATAAAGTGTGAGGTAAAGGTTGGGAGCGGCTGTCAAGGTGCTAGCTGGGGTTGCTCAGAGGAGATGCAGACATATCCGAGTTAATTAATACATTTACAGGCTGGTTTGGGTGGGGAAGGAGCTCCAAGCTCATCCAGCCTCACCCGTGCCATGGCAGGGACACCTTGAACTGTCCAGGATGTTCCAACCTGGCCTTGGACAGTTGCAGGGATGTGACAGCCACAGCTTCTCTGGACACCCTGGCACAATTCCTTCCCAAAATCCCACCCATCCCTACCCTCTTGTCAGTTCAATACCCTTCCCCCTTGCCCTGCTATAAATCCATGCTCATTTTTTAACATGTTGATTAAATTTGTTTTTCCCTGTAGGCTGTTAGGGCATGGGTCAAAGCGCTGGCGGTGCCCAGGTACAGGATCGTGGTGGTGGCACACATTGGATGAACAGAGCCTGCACATCAGCAGCAGGTGCCTCTGGGTTCCTGAGAGTGGCATATTTTCCTCCTACGTGTTCAAAAACACCTCCCTCTTTGCTGTGGCAAATGTCTACGGTGTGTATTTTGAATAGAGAGGTAGTGGAGTTGAACAGCTGGAGAAAGGAATATTCAGCCTAACTCTTCCTGTCTCTGTTTTTGAAAAGATCTGTGAAGGACCACGGTGTTCTCGCCTGCTTTGGGTGCATGGAATAAAGGTCTTTCCCAGAAGTGGGAAGTGGCTTTCTCTTTCTATGACACAGTTTTGCAGCTGATTGCTGCTTTCAGAACTTGCCCTGGAGGGGAGATATTTTCAGAATATTGCCTGTAAGTAATGTTTTCCCTGTTCTCCTCCAGGAAACATTACTGGAAGCATCTGGAGTGGGAAATAAACCATGGGTTTAGCCTGCCTGGTTTTGGGGCTGCTGCTGCTGGTCCTAAGTCTGTCCTGGTGCAGCCATTCCCCACTGAGGTGGGGTCTGGCTGAGCTTGCGCTAAATCTGAAACCAGACTTTTTGCTGCCCCTATTTCCCAGCTGAAACCTGCTGTTAGATTTTCCTCAGAGAACAAACCTATCACAAATTGCTGATTTTATGACATTTTAGGTGCGAAGCTAAAACCAGAACAGTAATTAGTTGGGAAGAAATACTTTGTGTCCTCATGACTCAAAGTTTAACTAACCCACTGTAAACACTGTGAAATGCAGACCACCTGAAGTGTGCAGTGTGACATTTAATGCCCGCCCAAAAGCTACAATTAAAGAACACAACTGGTAGAATTGTGGTTCATGTCATGATTCTTTTAATCCCTGAGAGCTGTGACCCCCTGAGCTGTTGCATTTCAGCACAGGGAGCTGATCTCTGTCCTGCTGCAGCCCACGTTGCAGCAGGATGTGGCGAGCAGGTCGGCTGCCTCACGTTTGTTTAGCACAGAAACTTTGCTGCTGTTCTGCAAGTCTTGCTCAGCTTTGACGTGCTGGGGTTGTTTGCTGTGGATCCCCAGCCTCAGCTCTGGCTGTGGTGAGAAGTCAGAGTCACCCTCGTGTGGGAAATGCTGGGGGTTTTCACTCTCTGTCACAGGAAAATGAGAAGGTCAAAGTTAAAAGTTGTGCAAAGATGAGTAATTTGTGCTTTTTATCTTTACTAGAAAGACAGCCCAAGCTATGGCCAGGGAGCTGAGTGTTACCCTCTGATGTGGGCACCACACCACTGTGAGGAACAGTCTGTGATCAGCATGGTAAAACTCAGTTTGGGGATTTATACTGAAGAGTGTGCTGTGTTGCTTTGAGTCTTACATTGGTATATTTGCTTCTCCAGATAAAACTCTGATTTGATGTGTCACAAGCTCTTGACCAGCATGTTAAGCTGGACTTGGGGGGTTCCTGAACGGCAGGTGTTGCATTAAGGCATCAGCTACCCCAAAATTCTGGCTGTTCCTGCAGAAATTATCATCCAGCTGCAGTTGAAACACCCAAGTACAGCTGGGCCTTGTGCAGTCTGGAAGGGTGTAGTAGTTCTCACTTTAAAAGCAAGGTTCTTCAGCAGATTTTGGCTGTTGTTGCCCATGTTACCACTTTTGTGTTTGTTTAAAGCTGCTGCTACAAGAGAATTCTCCAAAAATGCAGATGTGGGAAGTGCAGAAAGCCTCTGTTGCTGTCATCTGCCTCAATTTTTTTATTTTTCTGTTTCTATTTTTCTTTTTCTCTATTTCTCTTGTTCTATATTTCTCTATTTCTATTTTTCTTGTTCTCTATTTATTTTAATCTGTCAGAGTATAGATTTCTAGCTGGGCATATAATGGTTGAATTTCCTAACTATCAAATCAACATTTTCTGCATATCAAAAAATCAGCTGATAAGTATAAATATACACAAAAGCACGTGAAGGTGCTTAAATTGCAGAGCGGATATTCAACATGCTTACAAATTACAAATTTTATAAAGTTTCTGTTTCCTAGTGGGGAAAGTGAAGACAGCAGTAAGACACTTGCACCAACTTCAGCGAAACTTGTCACTGTCACTTGAAATGTCACAGAGATTTTCAGTGATAGCATTGCCTTGAATCTGTTCCTCAGGTGAGTTTGGAAAATCTTGGTTTAAATTATTTTTCTTCAGCACAATAGCTCAGGAAGCTGAGCCAGACAAGCTGCAAGGAGAGGGAACACGAGGAGTCGCAGCTGCTCAGTGGCTGCCCCCAGCACAGGGTGTGCTGCAGGGATTGAGGGGAGCAGAGGCTGAGCTGCTCCATGGTGCCCTGGGATGCCCTGGGATGCAGGTGCAGCAGGCAGGAAAAGCCTGGGCTGTGTGGTTGTCTTGTGTTGCAATACAGGATGTGATCAAAGGTGTCTCTTCTATCACCATCTGATCTCCATGGGATATCTCCTGCTAATGGGCCATCCATTGAAACCAGGTGGGGCAGTGTTCTGTATTTCCAAAGGGGACATCTCCTGTTAATGGCCATATTTTATAAACCAGCTGGGGCGGTGTTCTTTATCTTTTCACAACCCATCCTTCCTCCAGGAGTTCTCTTCTGCTCATGGCCATTGAGTCCCACTGTGGGACTGATAAAATTACTGCATCCCATTGGGAGATGCTCCAGCCAGGGGAGGAGCCCAACATTTCTTACCAAGATAAAACCAGAGGTTTTGGGACACTAAGTTATCCTTTTCTCCACTGGGCTCCAGAGGGAAACCAGATTTCTCCACATCACCACTGGACCTTTGGAAGGAAACTGTGCCTTCTACAAAATCACTGCTTCACCTAAACATCTGTCACTGCAGGAGGATGCAGCCACCATTGAATGGCACTGCTGCCAACACCCTGACTGACTGACGGCTGTCAGCTTAGATTCTGACTCTGGCAGGGTTTGGGGTTTGTTTCTTTGTAGTGCTGTATTTCTACTTCAATTTTCCTAGTAAAGAACTGTTATTCCTAATTCCCATCTCTTTGCCTGAGAGCCCCTTAATTTCAAAATGATAATAATTTGGAGGGAGGGGGTTTCCATTCTCCATTTCAAAGAGAGGACAGCAGACACCTGTCCTCCAAACTAAGACAGTGGTTGGTACTCACCCCACAGCTCCAGGTGCTCACTGAGGTTCCTTTTCCAGCGGGAGCCGCCGCAGGTGAACACCACGGCTCTGATGAAATCCCTGCCGCAGAGCCTCACCTTGTTCCCTTGCCCTTCCCCCTCCTGTGCCAGCAGCAGGAGAACGAGGCAGCCCAGTGCCAGCACTGTGCCCCTCATGCTGCCACCGTGCTGCTTCCCAGCTGGGTGTGGGCAGGGCAGGAGGGATGGAGTGGGGAATTCTGCTGGAGCCTTCCCATTTATACTGAAGGGCTGTCCACTCCACTGAGTAACAGCTCACTCTGAGGGCGGCAATGTTTGCTAAAACCAAATAAACTGCTTGTTTCTGCTCATGTTTGAAGTGCTTTGGGATGTCAGTCAGGTATTAAAGATTTCTGAAGTCTGCCTGGCTGCTTTTCTGGGAACACCTGAGGTGTGACACGTTTATGGGGTATGGCTTAGGTGGAGGCAGTTCATGTGTGTTCTGCCAGAACAAAAGGGTGTTTATGACCTGGTTTGTGTTTAATGGGTTTTGTGTCTGTGTTCCCTGATGCCCAGTCCTCGCTGGAGTCTTTTTGTGTTGGTGATCCCGAAGAAAAATGGGATTAACTCCTTGCCATGATGTGTGTGTGCACCTCTTCATTCCCCCACCTTGTTTGCTGCTAACTGTGGATGCTTGTGGGGAAAACCCTGCTGAGAAAATCCACCCCAGAGGGGGTTTGGGGCAGATATTTGTGTCCCAGCCAGGATTCCCAGTGTGCCAAGAGATGGGACATGATCCTGCAGCACATGGAGCTGAGTCTCTGCTCTGGGAGCTGAGCTTGCTTCTGAGTTACTGGTTCCTAATGTTGGCTTCAATATATTTACATTTCTATAAAAAAATCCTTGCAATAAAATGCCTCTAGGAGAAAATTTCTCAATTATATGGAGAGAAATTCTACATTTAAGGACAAAATACATGAGGAACTTTGGAGATGTTGAGCCCTTCCTACCACCACAAGGATTTTCCAGCACCATAATGTTACAGGTAATTAATTTTCACTGTGTGCAGGATGGGTTATGATGTGTTACAGAAAGCTTGCTTTTTAGCAGTAAGCAAACAGTCATGGGCATGAATGGAAAATATAGGGTGTATTTTGGTCAGATTTATAATAATGATTAACAAATGATTCACCTTAACGAGTGTCTTTCTTTGAAACACACCAAGATGAATTTTATGTCAGGGGGAAGTTTGCATGTCCCCTGTCAGATGTGCAGCACACAGGAGGAAGTGGATGTTAATGCAGCACAAATGGTCCTTAATTCAGTGATGTGTTTGAGTGCTGGGTGTTTATTGTCAGGGTAGTGAGAGAGGGTGCATGTTCTGGATCTATAAAATACACCTTTCCATTCCAGTCATGTGCTCAGCAGGGCTGCACCTGGTGCTTAATCACTCCTCTGGAGATGCTCCCTAGTTCCTGTGGGCAGGAAATCTTCCAGCTGTGTTTTTTTTGGTTTTTTGTTTTTTGTTTTTTGTTTGTTTGTTTGTTTGTTTCTGTTTCTCCTGCTCTGCCCCCCAAAAAAGCCAGTTTAGGCAGCCAAACACTGCCTGCTTTCAACCCAAGGAGAAAACATCTTGGGGGATGGGGGGGAAGCAGAAAGGGATAAAAGAGAAAAAATACAGAGAGGTTTCCATGATCAGGATTCCAGAAAGGACCATCCATGTATGAACAATGAGGGGACTTCCAGGAGGAAACTGGCGTTTGAAAGAAGTTTCTAAGCGATGTGGCTTCAAAGAGAAACTTTAATAATTAAAAAAGAACAACCAACTGATGTTCATGCTACAGCAAGTGTTTCCTGAGGGAGAAGGGATATCAGCTCCTGTTACACAGCTCCAGCAGGAGCAACAATGTCCCACAAGGAACCAACCTGGAAAACGAGGAAAAAGAGCTGATTCTTCTTTGGAATTCTGGTAATACTGGATAACAGCACTTTTTGGCAGGCCAGGTTGGGTTGCTTTTGTGCTGTCACATTTGGCAGCATGCCATCATTTCTCTTGTTTGTAAAGGAAATGAATTTCCAGTGGTGTGGCAGCAGAAGAGCAGCCACCACCTTTTAACCTGCTACTGGAACTGTGGTTCCACCTATCCCAATATTCTCTGCTGGGTGTTTCCCATGAGGTTTGATCTGGGCAGTCGATTCATGAAAGGTTCAAATGAAAGTCAATCCTGAAAGGCTCAAATTAGGAGGAGTAAAGTTCTTTGATTTCAATATTGAAAGTAAAGATTGACATTCCTGTCATTAGAAGGTTGGAGTTAGCTTTTACTGAACTGAGTTTACAATCTTTCTTTCAAAGCAATTGTAGTGGTAATTTATACTTCCTTATGCTGATGCATGATCCATGATGTTCTTTTAGGCAGTTATGGAAGTCTGATACTGATTACCCGCGACCAAAATTCACAACTAGAGCTCTTCCTCCTACAATGCATTGAAAAATTTATGACTTCCATGAGGTGTGTGTGTGTTCAGTGTATTTCCCTCATGTAAAAGTACTTTCAAGGATGACTCTTTAAAAAAAAATAAAATTGGAAACTAAAATTTTGGCTCTTGCAAGGCAATGCAGTATGAAGTGAAGTATTATGGAATAATTTAGGCTAAAAGGTTGTGAAGAGCTCATCTAGTCCAATCTCCTGCTTCAAAGAGGGCAGATTTCAATACGAGAGCAGCTTTCTCAGGGCCTTGTCTGCAGTAATACTGAACAAGTCTGGGCCATGGTCTGTATCCAGTGCACCAGCCAAACTATATTTAGCTGTTTTTCTCCGTATTTTGCTGCTTAGATGCTTTTCTCTGTACTTTGCTGTATTTCCCCATGCCTAGCTGTGTTTCTGCATATTTCTTCATTCAGACCAATGTTCCTAACAGGTGCACAGAGGAGCCATTTTAGGGGATTTTTCAGTATGGGATCTGTATTGAGTCGATATTCTATCGACTGACAATTCCTAGAACTGCCTTGTTGGGGAAGGAGCCCAGCTCTGAGCACATACCTGCTGGGTGCTGGGGACAGCCAGGTTGTGCAGCTGCCACACCCCCACCTGGCCACAGCTGTCCCCCAGGAGCAGGCACTCAGCATTCCTGGCAAACAGCAGCGAGTTGAGATTCCCTTCAGCACTGGCAGCACAGGAGAGCACGGGCTGGAAGCTGCAACCCAAGAATTAATGGGTACCATGCATTGACCAGCTGAGAAGCTGCACATTTCACTTGCTGTGCTCTAGGTTATCTCAGAAACTGGGGAGTGAGGCAGTGTTTGGTTTGGGCTCTGCCAGAAATAAAAATCCCAGCTGCTGTTAACTAAAATAATCCTGCTTGCTTAAAATCTGTCCTAACCTGGAGAGTGGTGGTTAATAGTTTTATTAGAGGGAAAATTTGCAGGGCTCTGGATCCACCAGGGCTTTGCACTGTCAGTAACACAAACCCCAGAGCAGCTGGACAAGGTCACAGGTAACTGCGCCATCTCAACTTCAATCTTTACCAAAGCAGCTCAGTTTTGTTACTTTTCCTTCTAACTCTGACACAATTTCTGCAGAAGAAGGGCAGTTTTAAACTTTATCAGCTTCACGAGGCATCCAGCTCCTCTTCTAACCCCAAATCTCTGATAACCACCATTTACACAAGGAGTATTTCAAAACGCAATGGTTTGAGCAAGCAGAGTGTGGAGCTGAAATGATCTGATAAAAGCACTGATGAGGTCACACTGTGTGACAGAGATTTCAGACTCTTCATTACTCACATGCTGACGCTCAGATCCCAAATCTCCACCCTCCTCTCATTCACTGCTGCGAAGATGAAGGCTGATTGTGGAGCCCACTTGATGTCATGAACAAAAGCTGTGACAGAAGTGAAGGTTAGAAGAGGGGTGTGGAAGTTCCGGTGCCACAAAAGGATGCTCCAGTCTGCAGAGCAGCTGAGGAACATGTCTGTGCTGCAAGGATTCCAGGCAACTTTGTACACAGGGCCCTGTTTGCAGAGAAACAAAACAGAATTTGGTGTTGCTGTAGAGAATCTGTTCTATTCTAGAGCTACCCAGCCTTCCTCCCTCAGGTAAGACTGTTTCCCTCTACAGGACAATCAGATTTCTGATTGCTGTCTTAAAATACCAGAACTAAAGCTTTATGGTACCAGTTTGAATAAATGACTTGAAAAAATCCTGACAGTGTAGAAAGTAATCCTGTAAGATCGTGATGCTTTCTGCTAAGGGAATTAATTCTAATATAAGAGAAGTAGTTTAGGTTTCTTTTGTTGTCTTCACTAAATCTAAGCAAAGAAACTGTTACATTTTTGAGCTGAGCAGTTCCTGCTTCTTTTTTAGTGTCACTCACCTTATGGCCTCTGTATGTCCCCAGAATCTGTTCCTTGCCTGAGCAAGAGCAGCAGTGGATGTGGCCCTCTTCTGTTCCAGCAAGAAAAATATCAGTGTTCTGCAAGAAAGGGAAAAGCAGCCTAGCATGGATGAATTTATCACTCCTGCAGGGCTGGAGGAGCTCCTGGGAGTGGTGAGTAAATTGGAACCACAACACTGCACATTTGCTGGGGCTGTTCTCCAAGTGTGCTGGGGTTTGACTCCTGAAAGTCTGGGATTTTCAGCAATCCACACGGAAAAGGCAGGAACTCTTGGAGTGCTCTGTGCAGGAAGTACTCAGCTGGATAAAGAGAAGCTCAGCTGAGTCCTGGATGTGGCAAGTGTTGAACAAATTCTCCCAGCCGTGGAGGGGAACTGCCCCAAGGCCTGCCCAAGGAAATGTAACACTCACATAATATAATACTCACATAAATAATGTGGCTGGGAGTGATGCCTTAAGTTTGAGCTTTCATGTTTTTCAGATTCTGCACTGCATTAGTGTGTAACTCTGAATTTCATACAAAGTGTTACAGGTTCTCTCCCAGCTCAGTCACACAAACCAGTCCTTTTCCAGCCCAGAACCAAGGACACGCTGCAGCTCCAGCCCCAGAAAGTGCAAACAGGGAATTGAGGAGAGAATCTGGGAGGGTGGGACTGCAGAACCTGGAGCTGGAATTGGACAATGAACCCCAATGTGGAAATGGATCCAAACTGATAAAAGTGTGAAACTCCAAACGGGTCCATCTTGGGTGTAGCCACAGCCCAAAGTGAATCCTTTGAAGGCCTTTTAATAAATCCCTGCTTTATTCCTTTACTCTTTATGTCCAACCTCTGTTCCAGGCAGCCTCTCTTTAGGCATCAGGAGGACAGGGCTTGTTTTACTATATCACTTGGGGTAAATCTTAGTAGCTAGAAAACAATTTATTTCAAAATTAATATGCATTAAATAGCAGTGCCAAAGTCTCTGGCTATTCCCACTAAAGCAGCTCCAGGTGAGCCCCCCACCTCTGCTGCAGAGTTTTCCTTCAGGCAGGATGGGCTTTCTGAGCCTACCTCTGGATGGAAGTCGAAGCACATTCCAGCTGCCTGTTGTGATATGGGACCTTCACCTTTCCTTTCTCTCTCACCTGGTAATTTTTTCTTCTCACTTTCTGTTCGCTTGATTTTCATCACATCTGTGTGAAGAGCAGGAGGTTTTGTCAAACAAGAGTGAGGAATTTGTGCTGTTTTGGGAACTCAGCAGCTCTGAAATGTTTTGTGAGGTAACCGGTGGAAGGAATGTCAGCTGGACTCAAAGGCAGCAGTTTCAGGTGCTCACCAAAGCAATCCAACCTTTGCTGGATGAACCACTGGGTCATTCTCCCATCTCCTGAGATACACATCAGTGTCTCTTTTTTGTCACCTCTGTCCTGCTCCACCCACCTCAGCTGCCACACAGGACCTTTGTGTTTATTTAGGGATGCACTGGGACAAAAAATACACATGGTAAATCATAGATCAGTAAAGACAAGACAACATGTTTGAAAAATAATTAAGCTTCCACTTTGTAATGAGTGTTAAGTCTTATAGCAAAAATGTTTAGCTTTTCTCTTTAAAAAATTGTTTGAACATTGGTTGTTTTCTCCAGGAAAACGTTTCCTTTATTACACATGTTTGGTAATTCATTTCAGGGCAGTGTTTATGTGCTTGCACCATGAAATCAGTCTGTCCCTTGTAGAAGAGTACCTGAGGCCTGGGTAGCTGCCCTTGGGGCAGGTGCTTCCCTCATCCCCCACCCATCCCCTATCTCATTTCCTTCTTAATTCCTGCTCATCCCTCTCTTCCTCTGATGTTCCCTCCATTTTTGGCAAGAGGCATCAGAGAGAAAGCACCAAAAGCTCCCACTGCTCTCCCATAACAATTTATTGTCCAGGGCTGGATTGTCCTAGTTAGGTGTCCTAGGTTACCATGTAAAGATGTGCTCAAAATCTGCATTCTAACACCAGATGTTAAACCAGTGAGGCAGTGATCCTGATCTCTGTGGGGATATCTCCTGTTAATGGGCCGTGTTTTGTAAACCAGGTGTATCTCTGTGGGGATATCTCCTGTTAATGGGACAGCTGTTAAACCAGGTGGGGCAGTGTTCTTTATTTCCAAAGGGGATATCTCCTGTTAATGGCCATTTTTTATAAACCAGGTGGGGCAGTGTTCTTTATCTTTTCACAGCCCATCCTCCCTCCAGGAGATCTCTCCTGCTAATGGCCATTGAGTCCCAGTGCATGACTGATGAAATTCCATCATCCCATTTGAGATGCTCCACCCAGGGAGAGGAGCCAAGCCTTTCCTACCTAGATAAAATCTGAGATTTGGAACACCAAAGCTGCCCTTACCCACTGGTTTCCAGAGGACAAGAGCTACCAGACCTTTCTACAGGATCACAACTTCAACAAGAGCACTTCATCTGCACTGCTACCACCACCTTACTAGTGGGGTGTCAGGTTGTATTCTGACTCTGGCAGTGGTTTTCTTTTCTACTATTGCATGTATTTTATTTTTCTCTTTTTTTCCTATTAAATTGTATTTTTGACTTGGAGTCTCTCACTGGTTTTGCTTTCAAAACCATTACACTAGGACACGGACTAGAAATTACAGCTGGGGGTAAAAAGCTGCAATTCCTGAAAGGAATTCCTTAAATTCCTGCAAGGGTGAGGCAGTGGCTGTCCTCTGGTGCCCCTCTGCAAGGCTAGCTTGCTCAGAGCTGGCAGCTCCAGCCTGACCTGCTGTCCAGCAGCGCGGTGTCCGTCCGGCTCTGCACGTTGTAGATGGCCACACGTCCATTGGCCATCCCCACTGCCAGCAGGTTTGGGCTGCCCAGGCAAAAATCCACAGCAGTGACACCGTGATCACAGAGGAAAATTCGCTCTGGCCACTGCCCAGGAGAGAAATACAGCAGAGCTGTGAGTTGGGTGAGTTTTTATCTCTCTTTTCTTAACACTGAGCACTAAATGTCCGCTGGAAAACTCAAGTGATGGTGACCAGAAATGATTCCCTATTCTGAGTGGCTCCCCATATTTCTTGCTATAACTGATAAAATTAAGAAAAAGATAAAGTCTGTGTAGAAAAATGACACTGGGAAATAAGTTAGGTAGGGCTACTCCAAAGCAAATACCTAAAAAATTCTTTGGTGACAGCAGGGAATCATGAGAGTGTTTGGTGTGGTAAGGATGCATCAAATATTTGACTCTGCCTGGTTTAAATTAATCCAATGCACTTTTGGCCAAGATAAGTTTGTAGTAGAAATCAAACTGAAAAGTTATGGCAATCGGAATCTTTTTCCAAGGACATTTTGTAACTGAGATTTCCAAATATTTTTTGAATGGCTGGTTTTAAAAGGATCCCTTTTCAGATGGATCTGCAGAGGTGTAGATGTTCCATCTATAAAATTTCCTCTTTTACTGACAGCGTTGTGAGAAGTTAGAGTAAATAATTGCAGTTAAAAGGCAAATAAAGCAGAAGTTGTCGAGAGAAGAGCAGATTGCAGGAAAAGCAAACAAAGGGACTCGTTACCATGGGGTTCTTCAGTGACCAGCAGCAAGCCAGGCCTTTCTTCTGATCCTGAGACACAAACTCTCTGTAACCAACTGCCACGAGATCCTGCAAGCACAGAGCAGCAGAAATATCTCAGCTCCTCTTGAACTCAGCAGGATATTCCCAAAAATACCTTTGTGTCAAGACAAAACAGGAGATACATGGATCTAGAATAATATTTTAATGTGCATTATTAATGGAGTGCAGAAGAATGCTGCTCATTTTGCTTTCCAGGGGTAGCTGTGAAAGGAGCTTCAGAGAGCACCTCAAACTCCTGGCTTTGAGCTTTCCACACCCCAGTGAATTCCCTTCATTCCTTTCCATAGGCAGAAGTAAAATCCAGCAGCAAGTCTTTAGCCTTCAGCTCCATTAATTTTTCTTTTCTTGCACTCAACAAGTTTGTAAAACATTTTAAGAGTAGCTGATTGTTTGCCCTGTATTGTAAAGCTGAAGTCTCTAAATGTGTCTAACTTTTTAAGACCTGGAGATCTGGTGCACTAAAAGTATGAAATGTCTTTATTTTCTCTCTTTTTCCCTCACTGGGTTTCTGTTTCTCATCCTCAACAGCTTTTTATCTCTCTTCCATTCATCAGTTTTGTTTAATAAGTGACTTCAGTTGGAGAAACAGAGTTTTACATGATCAGATTAAAGAAGCTTTGGCTTCTGGGCTGTTACTGTGCATCTTATCCTTAAATTTTGAGGAATTCTGCTTTTTTGGGAGGTTCCTGTTAGAGGCCAAAGACGTGGTGTCTAAACTACCACAAATAAACTCCATCAAGGATAATAAAGTTTAGCAGCAGGGGTCAAATTTCAATTTTTGAACAGACCAAGAAGTTAACATTGCTGTTCAGGGTAAAGTGCAGCAATTAATGCCATTCTGGGCCAATTAAAGCTGTGATGTGTAGGGAAAGCCTAGTGCAGATTAAAGTATCAAGAGTGAGGAACTGGATCCATTTCTGTCATCCCTCCCAGGGAACCCCTCCAGAATCAGGAGCTAAATTAAACAGAATTAAAGCTGTGATATGTAAGGAAAGCCTAGTGCAGATTGAAGTGAGGGATTGGATCCGTCTTTGAGATTCCTGTGATGAAATCACCCCAGAATCAGGAGTTTATTGCCAGCAGCCATGCTGGGAACAGCTCGGGGATGATTTTGTACTCACAGGGTTCACTTTGTTGCAGGCCATGCTGCTCACACTGTGCCCCCTGGTTAAATCACAGCTGTATGTCCACAGCTGCTCCAGCCTGGGTCCTGAACCTTCTGCTGGGCCCTGGTTTGGGTCTGGCAAGGTTTCCTCCTGCTTCTCCTCTTCCTTTTCATCCTCATCCTCATCCTCTTCAGCTTCTTTCTTAGGCTTTGAGGTAGCAACAGGTTCTGAAATGCACAGATGTAGAATCTGAGTAGATTTCACTTATCTCACTCTATTCACAACAGAAAAAAAATTGCCTTTTCAGCAAATATTTTGTAGGGAAAAATAATTAAAGAAGGAAGTGAAGATTTGAGGAATTATGGCATCCTAACTTGTGAAACTGTGACAAAAATTGGCTGAGGACAGAGCAGACAGCTGGATTGGGCTGGAGTGAGCCAGGTCTGCTGCAGGTACATTTAGCTACCCAGCCAAAAGTGAGGAATTTCTGTGGAAAATGAGGAATTTGTGGCTGGAAGAGGCTACTGAGCAAGGAACAAACCTATCAGGACAGGAATGTGGCGGTAAAGGGCGAGTTTGGGTTGAAAAACGTTCTCCATGAGAATCCTCTCCATGACAACTAAATCCTGCTGCAGGTTGGCTGAAGTTAAGATCTCTTCTGAGCTGCATTCCTTCTCCTCCTGGCTCCTGGCAGGAACAGCACTCTCTGCACTCTCTGGAAGAAGTGGAATCACACAGTTATGGGATGTTCCCAGTTGGAAGGATCCACAAGGATCAGAGAATGCAACAGGCCCACACTGCCTGATCAGAGAGAAACGGGATAGACAGGTAAAACTTCACACTGAAAAATCAAGGAATAAGAATTCTCCACTTGGAAAAAGCAAAGGATACAAAAAATATTCTCACCATGAATTTTGTCTTGCTATAATTTTATTTTCTTATAATTTCATAATCTTATCATATTTTATTATTCTAATTTTCTTATCTTTTTCAGGTACTTATGAATTTTTTCATAAATAGTGTTTTGCTTTTTAAGGTGAGTACCAGCAAACCTTGTCCCTGAGAATTTATTTAAGATAATTTCTGCTGGCAGTGTGCAGAGAAGTGCAGATTGTCCAAGATTCTTTAGCAAGCCCTCTTGCAGGTTCCAGGCAGTGTTTGTCAGGAAGTTTTCCCCACAGATCCCAGGGATGTGCCTGGTTTAGGAGGATGAGAACTGGAAAATGTTACCTCTGGCAGAAGGGGCAGCCACAGCCTGGCTGTGCTCTTCAGCTGGGAGAGATTTGCTGCTTTTCCCTGCTGGGGCTCTGGGCTCTTCTGTCTGTGCAGCTTCTGTTTCTGAGGCCTCAGAATGGTCCAAATCCCAGGGAGTCACCATTATCCCTGGGAATGAATTTCCCTTCACACAGGGCTCTTGTTTTGGATAAATTATTGCACAGAGCTCCCTGCACCCTACACCCCAACTGCTGGGCTGGGGGGTTTTGGATTCAGCTCTGCTGCCAAAGGTGTTGATATTCAAACTTATATTTTTTACTTAATATTTAAATTTCATCTTTTAAGTGCTATCTTTTGCAAATTTACAGCAAAGGTTGCCTGTGCTTAATAAGAATCATGGAAGCAGATAAAATAACTTTTAAATTCCTCCTCTTGGGTGACTGCTGCAGCTCCATCAGGGTTTTTTTGGGGTGTGTTTCCCCTTGAGCAGGGCCAGCTCCCACCCAAACCTTGCCTTGATGTGCTCAGTGGTTGGAATGAGCCCTGCTGATGCTCCTGGCACACAAAAAAATGACAAATAGCTTTTCAAACCAGATTTTTATCTACTTTGGGGGGTTTATTGCCTCATTTTACAGACACTAAGACAAAGGAAAAGTGTTTGGAACGGCAATTCCCCATAATTTTGTTGGCCTCTTACACACAAAAATTCTCTGGGAGTACCAATAACATTTTAATTGCAATGGTTTCAGTGTTCCAGCACTAAATTCAAGATTTAGGAGGGGCAGAAAAGGCCACCACAAGCCAGACTGTCCTGTCTGAACTTAAAGCTCTGGAAGTGGAAGTTGAGGAAACATCTCCTGTTTGGAGACAGAAGTTAAAAAATCCCTTTTCTCCCAGGTTTACCTTTCTCTGCCATGGTGATTGTCTCACATTGCACTTCCTTGGTTTTGGGAGCTCCAGAGATGGTTTGCACCATTTTTTCTTCAAAGTACTCACTGTCAATTTTAGCATTGCAAATCTCTGCATAGATCTTATTCCTTTCCCTAGAAAACAAAGGAAAAACTGGCTGGTGACTCCCTGGAAAAATTCTGCCTGGAATTCTGTGTCTTTAACAAGAGAGGCTTTTCCATGTCCTAAATTTCCTGCTTTTTGGATAGCTGGATGTTATTTCAGCCTTTGTATCATTCTTTGTGATCTTTGTGATGCTGTTTCTAAAACAGGAAAGGCCTGTGGAGAACAGAACCCAAAAAAACAAAAATCCCTTTTCCAGCTGCCTGGGAACTTTGGGGGAATTCAGAGCTCTCCTCACTTGGGAGTGAAAGGCAGAGCATCAAAAGACAAAAAGGAAACTTCTCCTTTTTTATTTCAGCATTTCCACCAAAGTTCTGGTAGTTCAGGGGAGCTGCCTGCTCTATTCAACTCTTGTTAATTCACAAATAATTAGAAGCTACACACAAGAATCAATGCAGCAGTTTGAAACATCTTAACTGTTTCCATGAAAATCAAATTCTCACCCTCCTCCAGCCCTGGGTTTTCCTAACCTGCCATCATTTTCCAGTGGAAGGGAGCGAGAATTTCCTCCAGGATATGGAGCTGTAAGAAATGGAGGTTTTGCTGATGCCTTGGGTTTTAGCTTTTATATTTTTCACAGTCTCTGCTGCTTGGTGTGTAACTCTGAAATTTCATATTAGGTGTTAGTGAGTTCTCTTCACAGGGTAGTGACAAAACAATTCCTTTGTAGCTGGAGAGTCAAGGACAACTGGTACCCAAAAATCATAAACAGCAGTGAAGGGAAGGGGGCAAACAGGGGCTGAGACTGCATAGCCTGGGGCTGTGCTTGGACAATTAACTCCAATATATAAATGAACCAAAACTGATAAAAGTGTAAAACTCCTGCCCAGGATCCATCCTGGATTTGATTTGGGTGCAGCCTTGGCCGGGCTCTTGCACTGCCCAAGGTGAATCCTGTCAATAAATTCCTATTTTACCCTTTCAATAAATTCCTGTTTTATCCCTTTTGCTCTGTCTGGTCCCTGTCCCAGCTCAGCCTTTCCAGGCAACATTGCGCTCAGAGAAAAGGCAGCTGACTGACAGAGCTCAGAGCTGACTGACAGAGCTCTCAGAGCTCAGTGACAGAACTCTCAGAACTCTGAGTCCTGACTCAGAACTCTCAGAGCTCTCTCACACAACTTAGTCCTGACTCATAGAGCTCTCAGAGCTTGCTCACAGAGCTCTCATTCCTGAATCACACAGCTCTCAGAGCTCACTCAGAACTGTCATTCCTAACTCTCAGAGCTCTCACAGAACTCTCAGAGCTCACTCAGAACTCTCATTCCTGACTCACAGAACTCTCAGAGCTCACTCAGAATTCCCATTCCTGACTCAGAACTCTCAGAGCTTACTCAGAACTCTCATTCCTGACTCACAGAACTCTCAGAGCTCACTCAGAACTCCCATTCCTGACTCACAGAACTCCCATTCCTGACTCACAGAACTCTCCCAGCCTCCTCTGCCTCTGTGGACACCAGAGAAGTTGGCAGATCCAACATCCAGAGCGTGTCTGTCTCTGACAGGAAAATATCCACCTTCTGCTCCAGCTCTGCTTCCGTCAGGGCTGCTTCCCCCTCCTCCTGCTCAGCTGGAAAACCAGAGCAACAAAACAACACTCAAAATTAACAGAAAAAAATAATTCTGGGCTGGCTCAGGGTGAGACAAATCCCAGAATAGATCATTTTATATATAAAATTTGTGAATATTGGGTGTGTTCTTTACCAGACAAGCTCAAAGTTTGGTCTTGGTGAGGTTCTGTTTCATCTAAGCCAGCCTTGGGTGTTGATATGCTGCTTCCATGTGTCCTTCAGGGACAAAAAACAAGCAGAAATTATCTCAAAAAATGAAAAATGTGTTTATTTTCTGGAGGTACTTTGCATTTTTAAGCCATTTTTTATGTATAATTGCTCCTGGTTGATATCTCAACCCCTGGGATTGTCCTTTGAACAGTCAGCCTGGGAAACATGGCAAAAAACCAGTATATTCATCTCAGAAATCCATGTTTACAATTGTAATTATAAATTGGGAATAATTACAATTATTCCTTGCATTTTGATAATGCTGTGGCTCAGGATTTTTCATTTAAAACAAAAATAATTGTCAACCTTCTTTTCATGACTTCACTGAGTTTGTCAGCTCAAAATCCACTGAATTTGTTTTTTCCCCTCTGTGCTGTAAATGAAAATGTAGTGAAACATAATTTAGGAGTTTTAACTCCAGATTTTTTTGTCCAAGAGCATTTTTGGAGATAGATGCACAGAATCCCACAGAGGTAACTTGCTTAAATATTATTAAAGCTGTTAATTCTTATTATGTCAAACATACTTGGACTCAATGATCTTGAGGTCTCTTCCAACCTGTGAATATTTTGACAGCTGAACCGATATTTTTAATATTTTAATTTGCAATTTTAATTTATATTTGTAATGATTTTGTATAAAAGGTTGTCTGCACTTACTAAATATCACTAAAACAGATCAATACTTGAAGATAAAGTTTTCTTGCCTGGCTACAGCAGCGTTTGGGTCTGGATGGAAGAGGGGATGTGGTGTCACATTCTTCCCTTCATCATCAAAAACCTGAATGAGAATGGAATTCATCAGGATGTGTTCCCTCCCAAGGAATGGGGAGGGCTCTTGCAGGGGTTTGAATTCTGCTTTCCTGCAGGGCTCAGCTCCAGCTTGCTGGGATTCTTTGGGAAAAGTCACTGCCAGCCCCACTTCTGCTTCTCCCTGTGCCTTTTCCAGCTCATTTATTCCATAACCACCACCGAGGGTGAGTTATTGGTTCTGATTAATCCAGTCTAATTAACAGAGCAGCCAATTAAATAAGATGAACAATTACACATTTTATTCATGACAATGTTTAAAATATTTTCGTGCAGGAAGGTGAGGAGCTGAAATGATTCCCAGGGAACATTTGGGGAATATTCTGGATTTTGAGTGAAGACAGGAGCTGCTCCAGGAACAAATCTCAGGTGAGAAATGTTAATTATTGTCCAGCTGGGGCTGCCCCATCCCTGGAAGTGTCCCAGGGCAGCTTGGAGCACCCTGGGATGGTGGGAGCTCTCTGCCCTTGGGAATGGGATGAACTTGGAGCTCAACGCAGCCATTCCAGGACATTTTGGTTCTCCCCACAGCTGGATTTGGGGTTTTTCCCACTTTTTCCAACCCAGCCATTCCAGGGCTTTTTGGTTCCTCACACAGGTGGATTTGGGGTTCTTCCCACTTTTCCTAGGGGTGCCCAACTCAACCATTCCAGTGCTCCATGGTTCTTCCCACCTTTCCCAACAATTCCAGGGTTTCTGTGATCCTTCCCATTGTGGGGCTCTTCCCATTTTTTCCAAACCAATCATTCCAGGGTTTCTGTGATCTTCCCACAGGTGGATTTGGGAACTCTTCCCACCTTTCCTAGGGTTGCCCAACCAGGGCTTTTTGGTTCTTTCCACAGGTTGATTTTGGAGCTCTTCCCACCTTTCCCAACCATTCCAGGGTTTCTGTGATCCTTCCTGGAGGTGGATTTGGGGCTTTTCCCACTTTTCCTAGGGTTGCCCAACCCAACCATTCCAGAGCTTTTTGGTTCTTCCCACAGGTGGATTTTGGAACTTTTCCTACTTTTTCCAACCCAACCATTCCAGGGCTCCAAGAGTTTTCCCAGAGGTGGATTTGGGGCTCTTCTCGCTTTTCCTAGGGTTGCCCAACCCAACTATTCCAGGGCTTTTTGGTTCTTTCCACAGGTTGATTTTAGAGCTTTCCCCACCTTTCCCAACCATTCCAGGTTTCCCCCAGGTGGATTTTGGGTTCTCCCCACTCTTCCAGGTTCCCCCACATGAATTTTGGTGCTCTCCCCAGTCATTCCAAGTTTCCCCCAGGTGGATTTTGGGCTCTCCCCACATTCCCAGCCATTCCAGGTTTCCCCCACGTGAATTTTGGGGCTCTCCCCAGTCATTCCAGGTTTCTCCCAGGTGGATTTTGGGGCTCTCCCCATCTTTCCCAACCATTCCAGGTTTCCCTCAGGTGAATTTTGGGCTCTCCCCACCTTTCCCAAGGTGCTCCAGGACCACCTCACCTGCACAGCTCCCAGCAGGGCCCTGCTCTGGGTGAGTTTTCCCAGGGAAGCCGTGGAAGTTCTCCTGGAATTTGGGAACCTGGTGGCTCCAGCACCTCCTGCTGCTGGCCCTGCCCTGCAACCACCACAAATATTAATAATTAATTCATCAATAAATAAATATTGGTATTTCTAAAATAGCAAATCAGTGCTAAAGGTTTGGACATTTATCTAATGCAATTCCCAATTTATTATTGTAATTCCTAATTTATTGTGTATTACATGCTGCCAGTCATTGTGAAGGATGTGAACCATGGATAAGAAAGGATTTTTACCATTTCTTGTATAATTTATTGTATATTAACAATTATTTTCAAGGATTTTAACAATTTATAACCACTTCTAATAAAGGATTTTTACTATTTCTAATGTCTTATAATTTATTATAAAAATACCAAATATTTTAAAGGATGTGAACCATGGATAAGAAAGGATTTTTAACATTTCTTAAATAATTTATTATATATTGCCAATTATTTTCAAGGATTTTAACAATTTATAACCTTTTCTAATAAAGGATTCTTACAATTTCTTATATATTACCAATTATTTTAAGGATATCAACCTCCGATAATAAAATATTTTTACCATTTCCTATATATTACATTGATTATACAGTACCAATTATTTTAAAGGATTTTAACCATTTAGGCCCATTTATAATAAAGGACTTTTACTATTTCTAATGTATTATCATTTATTATAATTTATTATAAAATACCAAATATTTTCAAGGATTTTAACAATTTCTAATAAAGGATTTTTATAATTTATTATATATTGCCAATTATTTTAAGGCATGTAAGCCACTTCACAATCAATAATACAATATATAATATATATAATATATATTATAATATATACGTAATATATATTTTATATATTTATATAATAATGAATTTAAACATTAATTTGTAATAAACTGTTATATACTATGACATACAGAATGTAATTTGTTACATATTACTATTAATTATGTATTACATAATTATTTGAAGGGATGTAAACCATTTATAATACAAGATTGTGGGATTACAGCCATTTATTGATTCTAATTCATTATATATTATAATTCATTATAGATTAATAATTTTTTCAAAGCATTTTAACTATTTATAAGAAAGGACTGCAGCCATTTATTACAATTTATTTTATATAATAATTAATTACATATTGCCAACTATGGATTTATATTTAGGATTTAGGCAATTTATAAAAAGGGCTTTTGACTGTTTATTTGTTAAAACTTCTGATGCCTTATAATCAATTATAGAATATAATTTATTATATATTACAATTCATAATGTGCTAGTCATTAATTTAAATATGCAAACTTATCATAAAGACTTTTAACAATTGATTTATTATGACTTATTATAGAATATAATTTTTACATATTCATTAAATGTTACCCTTTATTTTAACTGATGTAAACCATTTATAATTAAGAATTTTGACCATTGACCTGATTTATTAAGTATAATTTATTATTAAAGAATATAATTTATTGCCTATTATAACTTATTATGTATTACTAAATATTTTAAGGGATAGTAATAGAGGATAATCCATAGATAACAAAGGGATTTTTCCCGTTCATTAATTATAAGTAATAATCTATTAGAATTTATTCTGGATTATAATTTATCATCTATTCCCAGGCATTTTAACAGTTTTTAAGCTTTTTAATTGCAATAACGTTGAAGCTTTAGGCCCGCTCGGCTCTCACTCACGGCGAAGGCCGCGGCCCGGGCATGGCGTCTCAAAGTTCCCATGGCAACGGCGCCCAAGACGCCGCGCGTTGATTGGCTGCCAGAAAGGGCGGCGTTGATTGGACGTTGCGCGGCGCGCGGGCCGCGCTGTGCTGGCGGCCGCAGCCTCGGGCCGGCCCCGGCCCCGGTTCGGGTCCCGCCCCCGCCCCGTGTCACCGAACCAGCGCTGCCTTCCCGCGGGGCTGCAGCGCCTCGCTCGCGGGGATTCACCCCTGAGTCAGCACAGTCGCGCCCGCTGGTTCTTTCGGCACCGCCCGCAGGGACCGTGTGAGGGTTGGGGATGCGGCTCCTCGGGTGAGCCGCGCGGCTCTGCAGGGGCACGGCGCAGGCGTTTCACACACGCCGGGGCCGCCGTGTCCTCGCTGTGACACAGCCGCGATGCCCGACGTGCGCGCCGGGCGCTGCCCCGCGCCGGCCCGGGGACAGCGCTGAGCCGGGCAGGTGAGGCACCGGGGCTGCACGGAGGACACGGTGAATGACCGCTGCTTCTGGATCTTTTTTCTCTTTATTTCACGTGGTTTTGCGGGGTTTATGTTTAACCTAGAGCTGTTATTGTATCACCCAAGAGCCTTACGCCCAGCAAGAGCCCCCGTTCCCCGAGGAACCCCCGTTCTCCTCACGGCCGATGAGACACCCCCCGCGCCTCTGCGGCTCCCCGCGTGAGTACGGCGGCCGGGCCGGGCCGGGCCGGAGGGGGGAGCGGCACCGGCACCGCAGAACGGGCGATGCTGCGGGGCCAGCGGCGGGCGGGGCTGGAGGGGACTCGGGGACCGTGAGGGGCCGCGGCGAGCGGGAGGCTGAGCACCAGCTGGGGCGGGGCCTGGGCTGGCAATGGGCGCAGAGGGGCGCGGCCTACGCGTGATTGCCATGTGAGGGGGCGCGGCTTGTGCCTTGAGTGACACGTGAGGGGGCGCGGCTTGTGCCCAATGACATATATGGGCATGAGGGGCCGCGGCGGTCACGCCTCGGCGCGGTGAGGGCGCGGCTTTGCGGTTTGAGTGACAGACCCGACCTGTGGGCTCCGTGACAGACGTGGGGGCGTGGCCTGTGCGCTGAGTGGCAGGCGGCGGGGAGCGGTGTGCGCTTTGATTGACACGTAAGGAGGAGGCCTTAGATTTGAGTGACAGATGGGGCCTTGCTAATGCATTGAGTGACAGCCGGGGGCGTGGCCAACCCTCCAAGTGACAGGAAGGGGGCGTGGCCTTAACGCTGACTGACAGGTTGAACCAGCTCTGTATTGCATGCGAGGGGGCGTGCCTTCTTATTGACTGATATGCAATGTGGGCGTGGCCTCCCCTGACTGACAGCCGCCGCACGCACCCTGCCCGCTTCCCGCGGTGCGCGGTGACGTCGTGCGTAACGTGGCCACGCCCCTCCCGCCCCGCCGCCGCTCCCGGTCCCGTCCCCGCTGCTCCCGCCGCTCCCACCGGGACCCGGCGGCGCTTCCCGGCGATGTGACCCTTTCCCGGGAATACCAGCGATCATGGCTGAGGTGAGAGCGGCGGGGGCCTGCCCGGGAACTTGTTGCGCGGGGCCGCAAGTTTGTTGTGGGGACCGGAGGCCCGCTGGTACCGGCGGTCCCGCCCGCTCCCCTCAGGGGCCTTCGGCACCCGGGACCGACCCGAACGGGCCCCTGAGGGGAGCGGGCGGGACCAGCGCGACGCCTCCCTGTTTTTGTAGGACCGCGTATGCTAAAACATCGCTTTATTTCCTTTAAATATCTTTTTTATAGTCGTTAAAACAAAGGGGAATTGCTTAAAAGGTAGCGCGGTGTCCTGGCAGGGAGAGCTTGCTCGTGGGATTCCCAGGATGGGCGGGGAGTGGGGGGTTATTTGGGGATAATAGGAGTTATGTTGTGGGATAGAATGGGGATGTGATATGGTAATGATAGGGAAATAATGGGGAAATGGAAAAAAAAAGGCTCTTTATGGCAGTGTTGGTTGGTGGGGGTTGGATTTGCCCATCCCAATAGGATCAGCGCTTTGCCTTTGAGGAGGGGAATTGGGGCTGGTGAATGGATATTCCATTAAGTTTTCCTCGGATTATCCCCAGATCCCAATCTCGAGTCTGTTTGCTGCTCCAGCAGTATTGGAAAATGTGTTAGAAATAAAAATGTGAAAATTTAGAAAAGTAGAATTTGTGGGACAGGTGTTGCTTCCAGGGCAAGCTGGAAGTGTCAAGATTAGATTTTACAGATGAAGCTTCTCCCCTTGAAATTCCTGAATATATGGGGATTTTTCCTTAAAGCATTTTCTCTTTTCCTCCCAAACCAAAACTTTAATGGAGCAGTCTTCCTGTTGTTGGGACAACACGTCCTGAGCTAATCTTAGAAGTTCTAAGAACCTGCCTGGGTGGTTTTGTATCTCGAGAGGGAATCACAGGTCTGATCCCAAAAAATGTGAGGATTAAACTCCCGCTTTCTGCAGAGTTGGAGCCTTTGCTGTGAGCATCAGAGTAATTGGAATGTTTGGCTGGAGTTTTTGTTCATTTTTTTTCATTAATTAACCCCAATATCCTGTGATAATCCCAATATTCCACAGGCTCTGTGTCCTGTGGGGCTGAGTTGTGATCACTTCCTACCCAGTGTCACATCCTCACATCCACGGCACTGCAGTGCCCGCCCCAGGGCTGGGGAATCCCACTGGGATGGGAAATCCCAACGGGATGGGATTTGGGGATGGGAAATCCCAGTGGGAATTTGAAATCCCACCAGGAATGGGAAAGGGAAATCCCAGCGGGGATGAGAAATTCCATAGGGGATGGAAAATCTCAGAGGGATGGGAAATCCCACTGGGGTGGGAGACCCCAGCAGAATGGGAAATCCCACTGGGATGTGGAGCCGCCACCTTTGGCTTTTCTTTGTGGATGTTGTTCCATGGACAAGGCCTTTGCTGTGTGTCAGTCTCAGACAGGAACAGGGGTTTTCTTTGCTTTCTTTGGGGTGAATTCCTTGTCCTGTTGGAGGTGAGGGGACAGGGAGAGCGTTGGATCCATCCCTGGATGGGTTCAGGAGCAGCAGCACCCGGAGTTCATTCCCAGGCAACTGTTGCATCTGCATGGAGAAACAGTAATAATTTTAACGAATTAATCCTCGAGTGATTTAACCAGTGCCACATCCTGGATACAGTTCCCAGCTCAATTGGTGTTCCCGGCTCATGGCAGAGAATTAGAACTGGATGGTCTTTAGGGTTCCTTCCAGCCCAAACCATCCCAGGATTTTATGGATTTAGGAAACAGAGTGGGAATTCTCCTTAGCATGGCATTTCCTCATAGCTCTGGTGTCAATAGCTGTCTGGAGGAGCTGCAGATGATGAAAATATGCATGAAAAGGTGTCAGAGTGGTGGTTCTTGCCCTCTTTGCCACCCTTCTCTCCCAGCAAACCGTGTGCTAATTGTTCTGAAGGGATGCACAGGAGCTGCTCCTTCCCTCAGGAGCAATCCTAAAATGTTATGTTGCAGAGAATCTGAAACCCTCAAAGCCCAGTGTAACTCTGAAACACAGGAAGGCTCTTCAGACAGCAGGGCTGGAGGCCAGAAAGTGAAACTAAATTCACCAAAAGTGCTGCTTCACTTTTGCAGAAGTGATTTGAATACAGGACAGACAAAGGAAAACAAAAAAAGATTTATAATATATATTAAATTTGGGATTAATAACCTGAGCTAGAGTTCTTTTTACTTTTACATTCCTCATATTCCAACATGTCAGAAGTTTGTTCCAGGCATAAACTGGAAAGAAAATATCTCTAACTTAAGATCAGCTGAAGCTTTGTGACTGTTACAATATCCTGCATTAAGCTGCTTACTGGGTGGTTTTGGTGGAGGGAATGCTGATACACACACATTTTCTCCAAAATAAGTATTTTAATGCCTCCTGAGAAGAAAAGATTGGGGCTGAAAAGCTTGATTAGCAGCTGAAAGAGAATAGGTTTTGTTAATTTAGCCTATGTAACGTTGGAGTGAAATGTAAGTGAGAGAATGAGATCTTCTGATTCCAAACCTGGAAGGGCTGGGTCAGACTTCTGTGTTGAGCAGAGGCAGCTCAGTACCTGCTGTAATTTCCAAAGTGCCCAATTCCTGCTGTTCCTTTAGTTCCCTGAAGGGATGCACCAGCCAGGTTCTGCAGGCACTTGCCAGGATACTGAGCAAGCAAAACTAAAAGGAAAAAGATGAAGGTTTGGGATTTTTGTTGTTCTTCAGTGAAAGAGGAGGATCACGGCTGCTGTGTGGGAAAGAGGGTGGGCATGTGTGGTCAGAGGTGAGGTGGGAGCACTGGGGAATAAATATCCCTGATTTTTGGTTGGCATATCTTGGAATCAACTGCAGGCTGGTTTAGTTGTGGGTTGATAGGTCCTGAAAGGGGAGATCCTGCTCCTGCTGCTGCTTTTGTGTGATGGCCCTGAACTTCCAGGGCTTGCTCCATCTCTGGCTGAGAACCTAAAAGCTTCCTGCAGGGCAAGCAGGGAAGGATCCTGCTGGAGCTGGAATGGGGCAGCAGGAGCAGCTCTGGGATGGGCAGGAGCGGCTCTGGGGTCAGCAGGAGCCGGAATGGGGCAGCAGGAGCAGCTCTGGGATGGGCAGGAGCAGCTCTGGGCTCAGCAGACCCTTGTGGCTCTGACTACTCACTGACAGGAGGGGACAGCCAGGGGGAATTTGGGATCTGCTTCAGGGAACAGGGACAGGAGGAACGGGAACGGCTTCAGGAAAGGCTCAGGTTGGATATATGGGAAAATTCCTCCTGGGAAGGGCTGGCCCAGCTGCCCAGGATTTAAAATCCCTGTGGATGTGGCACTTCGGGGCACGGGGCACTGGTGACCTTGGCAGTGCTGGGAATGGTTGCACTCGATGTTCTTGGAGATATTTCCAACCTAAAGGATTCCATGATTCCTTTCCTCGTGGCTGAACATAATTCCTGTTTGTCCCAAACCTCCAGCAGGCAGTGAGCAGCTCCTTGTGCTTCAGAACCTCTGAACTTCCTCAATTTTCTGAATAAAATAAGAACTCAAAAGTTTTGCTTCTGCAGAATTTCTGAGGGGCTCAAAGTCTTGATTTGTATTTTTAGGGTGTTGGGAAAATATGGGAAGAAGCAGGAGCTGTCTTGGAGCAGGAGCTGTGATGTCAGTGGACAATTAAATGTCTCAGTCTAATTTCTTGGAGTGCACTTCAATGTTTTTCAGTCTCTGAAAGTTTACTTGTTTTCAACCAAAAAATCAGTTTATTAACATTGTGTGCTTTAAGAAGTCATCTATAAATTCCTGTTGTCTGGGAAAATTTCCCTTCTCTTCAATGTTCTGCTTCTTTCAGCTGAAGAATTTTAAACTTTGGGAATGTCACTGAATTCTGCTTTCACATTTTGAACAATGCTTTCTGATTTCTGTCCTGAAACAGCTTGAGGACAGAATGCTGAAGGAATACATGATCTGATAACTGTTCTTAGAAACCTCTTTGCATTTTTAGTATTTTTGTTGAACTAAGGTGTAGTAGGGAGCAGCAGCAAAGTTCACACAGTCACTGATGCGTTTGCAAATTGAGGTGTTTGAACAGGCAGAGTTTTTGAGGAGCTCCTGGGTACAGAACAAGGTCAAAATGGATTAAATTCGGGTTTCCTACTGTTCCAAATCACAATTTACATCAGAGATTGACATCAGTCAATCATATTTTTCCTGGATTGATCTTAGCTGTGACTAATTGGGGGGTTTTGTGTCATTTTGAGCAGTGTTTGTAGAATACTGCACTGAGGTGTCAGTGAACCTAATGGAGATATGGGAATTCTGTTTTTTCCCTTCCTTGGTAAGGGAATAAAAGCCCTCAGGAGAATTGCAGGGAATACACTATGCCTTTCTAATCTTAAAAAAAGAGTGGTCTTTGAGTTATTTTGTCACAATGGAAGAGTTTTGAGGCTGTTTTTCACATGTGATAAAACATCGATATTTGTGGGCTTCCAGTCAGGACTTCAAGTCCTTCCTGACGCAGCAGAGGGATTTAGGCAGACTGGAATTGTTGTAAAGTTGTTTCTTTTTCAGCCTTTTCCTGGCCAGGAGCCCCAGGCTGCATTAATATTTCCCTCCTGATCCATTCACGTCACAAATTGTCCATAGGAATGTTTCCTTGTGCTGCCTGCCATACAACTGTGGCTGCTTCCTTCTGCAATTCTGGAATAGCTGCATCCAGGCACTCCACAGAATCCCAGTTTTCCTAGCAGGATATTTTAGATGATTTAGATTTTAGATATTTAGGTTAGATTATTACAGTTGGGGAAGTTGAGGAAGATGCTGGAGTGAAAATAAATAGGAAATGGGGAAATGTGGAATTGTGTGCTTCAGGGAGCTGGTGGAGATCTGATTGCCTGTGATGTGGTGCTCTGGAATTCTCTTGGAATGGAAAGTACTGGTGACATTTCAGGAGCATCAATGTCCTTGTGGTGCCTGCCATACAGCTGTGGCTGCTTTCTTCTGCACTTCTGGAATAGCTGCATCCAAGCACTCCACAGAATCCCACTTTTCCTAGCAGGATATTTTAGATTACAGGAAGTCGAGGAAGATGCTGGAGTGAAAATAAAGAAGAAATGGGGAAGTGTGGAATTGTGTTCTCCAGGGAGCTGGTGCAGATCTGATTGCCTGTGGTGTGGTGCTCTGGAATTCTCTTGGAATGGAAAGTTCTGGTGACATTTCAGGAACATCAATGTCCTGTCCCTTCAGAGCTTCCTGAGCCTGGAGCAGCAGCCCCTCCCACTCCCTTGGGAAAATCCCTACCTGGTGGTTCTGGAGTGGGACTTGGACAGAACCCATGCTCAGTATCCTGAGTTCCCTGTCTGTGCTGGGACTCAGCACCCCAAGAAGTGCAGGATGAGCTCTGAGCTCCCCTTGGGAGGGGATTCCAGGCTGGGATGGGTCTGAGTCCTTCAGTGCAGGGATCCAAGGGGGATCAGCTGCTGTCCTGCCCCTCTGATGTCACTGTCACCTCTCTGTCCTGCCCTGTCCCCACGGGACAGGGCCTGAAGGGGCTCCAGGAGAGCTGGAGAGGAATGGGGACAAGGGATGGAGGGACAGGACACAGGGAATGGATTTAGGTGAAAGTGGACAGGTTTAGGTGGATATTTGGAATGGCTTTAGGTGGAAGTGGGCAGGTTTAGGTGGATATTTGGAATGGCTTTAGGTGGAAGTGGGCAGGTTTAGGTGGATATTGGGAAGGAATTCCTGGCTGGGAGGATGGCAGGCCCTGGCACAGCTGTGGCTGCTCCTGGATCCCTGGCAGTGCCCAAGGCCAGGCTGGAGCTCCTTGGGACACTGGGAGGTGTCCCTGCCATGGCAGGGTGGGATTTAAGGTCTCTTCTCCAGGCTGAGCACCCATAGCTCTATAAAACACCTCAGACCTCAGCACTCTGGGATGATTTTGGGGGAAGGGAGCTCAGGTGGGCTCTGGTCTGACCCTCTCTGCTCTGAGATCTCCAGGCTTGCTCAGGTCTTGAAAATTTCCAAGGAAAAACATTTGGAAAAAAGTCCTCTTGGTACAGGGATCAAGGCTCAGAAGGAAATGGCCAAGGCAGGGCAGCTTTGCTGAGGGAGAAGCTTCAAAGCTTTGATGTTCACATTTGGGATCTGTGAGTTCTCACACTGCACTTGGTCCTTGTCTTTGGAAGGACAGGAACTGTCTCATGTAGCCAACAAAGTAAACAATAAAAATCCATGGATGTGGAGGCTTCCATTTGGGGATGTCACTGCACTTGGGGCTATGCAAGAGTTCACGTGTAGAACTGGGAAAAAGGACCACATGTGTTTTTTTCTTTTTTCCTTGCTTCAATGTGTTGCTATTTTCTCCCCAAGTTAAAAATGTGGCACTTCTTTATATTTTAACACAAGTTAATTTGTACCACAGCACACAGAAAGAGGCAGGCTGGGTCTGTAGCCTTCCTCTTATGGAAAAGGACCCATTCCCTGTGGAATAAAAAATGTCATTCCCTATTTTACCCAGTTCTTTTCTCCAGGCCCAGCTCGCAGGGGAGTTCATTAACTTTGGGATATTTTCCTGTGGCAGAGTTCAAGACCTGAACAATCTGATGGGCTTGTCAGGTGTATTGCTATCAATATAAAGAGAATTCAATTCTAGTTTTTAACTGTTTTATGTAACACTTCAAGAGCTATTAAAGATAGCTGAGTCGATTTTGTATTTATCTTGCAGACACTGCAGATTATTGTGCAAATTTGAAGATGTTTCATTGTTCATCAGTTCTGTTGAGCAGTGTGAAAGGTGTCAGCAAAGACAACAGTTTTGTGGGTAGAGGTGAAACTGTGCAGTGCCCTGTCCCTTCAGTTCAGGTGCTTTTGCTGTAGGAAAGAGGAAGCTCAGTGAGTGTCCCAGTGCATTCCAGGGGCTGGGATGACACCTGGCCATCCCCTGCCAGCCCTGGGAGCTGCCTGGAATGAACTGGTGCCTGCTGAAGGCTGCTTGCATTAAATACTGTCCCAGTGCAGCTCAGTGGATTGCTTCATCTCCATCCCGAATGGTGGCATCAGACAGATCCCAGAGTGCAGGGGGAGGTTTTAGGGGAGCGCTGTGGGTGCTCACATGTCTGAACATCTGTGCTCATTCACCTCATGGCACTCTCAGGGGTCTGTGAGCAGCTTCAGGCCTTTCCATATCCAAGCAGTGGGGATTGGATGGGAGGGGATCTGTCCCATCTGCTCCATATCCATACCTGGGGAATGGATGGGATGGAATCTGTTCCATACCCACACCTGGAAAGGATTGTATGGGATCTGTCCCACCTGTTCTATGTCCTGGGAATGGATTGGATCAGACTTGTTCCATATCCAAACAATTGGGAATGGTTGGGTGGGATCTGTCCCATCTGTTCCATATCCAGGAAATGGACTGGATAAGATCTGTCCCATCTATTCCATGTCCACACCTGCAGAATGGTTTGGATGGGATCTGTCCCATCTGTTCCATATCCTGGGAGTGTACTGGACAGGATCTGTCCCATCTGTTCCACATCCTGTTGGATACATGTTGGAAATCTGTAGGATGTGATCCGGTTGGTTGTTGCTGCAAGTGTCCCTAACCTTGGGAAGTCCTGTCTTTCCTGAGATTCCTGAAATCTCTCCTGGAATAAAGCAGTGGCATTCCTGCAGTGCTGATGGCTTGGGGCTCAGTGTCTCCTTTTTCTCTTTCCATGAGGTTTGTTCCCTGCCCCTCAGAGCTGGGCTTCCCTTCAGGCTGCTCTGGGGCGCTGACAAGAGTGCTTGCTCCCCAGTGAGCAGGAATCCTTGGCACTGCATTTTCCTCATTGTCAGGAGTTCTGGGTGGTTTTTCCTTCCTTGGAGCTCCCAGCAGTGTTGAGTGTTCCCTTTGCAGGACAGTGCCAGGGAATTTTCATCATTAAATGTCCCCAAAGCCACCTGTTGTTCCCTGGTCAGAGCCACCATCACTTGGAGATACAGGATGGGACTGAGCAAGCCTTGCAGGCATTGTCTGGAGCAACTCTACAAGCAGAGGATGCTCCTTGAACTTCTGAGCTGCCAGACTGGCACTGCAAGCTTTCCCAGCTCCTTTTCCTCAAACTGGTGTTTGCAGCTGGGATGAGGTCATGGAGAGGCTGGAGAAGCGGTGCCAGTGCTCGTGGGGCTGCTGGGCTGGCACGGGAGCTCAGGGAGCTGCTTGTGGCACCAGCTGGGCATTAATAAAGATGAACTGGGCTGGGACGCGGCTCAGAGCTGGAAATAGAAGCAGGAAATGATGGCTCATGGCAGATTGGGGAGCCTGGAAACGCAGCCAGGAGAGCCCAGGGCGAGGCAGAGCCCCGGGGCTGCTTCTGGGACTGCATTTTGGGCTCATGGCCCCTGAACTGTTATCCCTGCTCTACATCCTGCCTCTTATCCCTGCCCTACATCCTGCCTGTTATCCCTGCTCTACATCCTGCTTTTCCTTCTGAGCTCAGGCCTTTCCCCAGAACTTCCCTTCCCAGGCTGGAGCTGAACCAGCCCCTTGGTGCCTGGAGCAGCCAGGATTCCCCATGGATTACCCCAAAATCGAGGCTGGCCCTACTGATTTATCAATCCACAAACTGCTTTCCAACTCAGAACTCCTCTGCTAGATCAGAAACTATCCAGGGAAGCAGGAACATTTTGGAAAGAGGGTTTTTTTTGTGTATTTTTTTGGTGTTAATTTGTGTAAGAGGCTCCCAATAACAACACAATTAATTGGCTTTAGTAATGGATTTTCCTTCATTCCAAGAGGAATTTTTGTTGTGGTTTGGAATTCCTTGAAAAAGTGTCCCTGAACTGAAGAACAGGGAATTTGAGCTCAGCTTCAAATGGGAATCATTTCTCAAACTGGGACTGGCAGTGGAGTCTGGGATGTCCCTGCCTGGTGGAAAAGGGGATTTACACCTGGAGTTAGATCAGAGCTAGAGCTTTGATAATTTTAATTGAAGAGGAGTTCTGAGATGGTATTTGCAGAATTTCTTGTTTACTAAGGAGAATCTTTCACCCCTCAGAACAAATTCTCCTCAGGCCTTTAAACCCAGCTGTTCCTTGGAGGGCAGAGTCAGATCTGCAACAATTTTTCACTGTGGAATTAAGGCTGGAAGAGACTTTTTAAGATCCTTGAGTCCATCCCATCACCTCTAATCCATGTCCCCAAGTGTCACCTGCCCCTGGATTTGGGCACTTCTAGGGATGTGATTCCAGCCCTTTCCATGAAGGAAAAGGGAAACTCTCCATGGCTTTTACCTGTCCTGGGAAGTTTGAATTTATCTGGTTTCCAACCCATGATTGCTGCAATAAACCCATTAAGACTTTATTAATTTGTATTAATTATTTCATATTGCATTGTGTTAATTATCCAGGTTTATCAGGCAAACAAAACCCCAACCCAAGCCCAGCCCTTGCTGGCTGATCCTGATCAGGAGTGCTGGACTCTGGAATTTGTTTAAGATAATCTTTGCAAACAAAGACTTTTTTGGGGTGTAGTGATTAGAAAAACTTCCCCTGGTGTTGTGCAACCATCTCCCAAAATGTTTGTGGTGTTTGCCCAATTAACGTGAATTCCTCTGGAAATCCTGAGGGGCTCCAGGAGAGCTGGAGACGGGACCCAGGGAATGGGATATTGGCAAGAAATGCAGTTTTTATACTCTGTATTTTGAGTTCATTTCTACATTGGAGACTCCCACAAAGGGGAGGCAGATGTGTAAATGAAATTATTCCCTAAGAAAGTCTCTTCTCACTTTGAAAAGCTGCTGATATTAAAGAATTTCAAATCAGATTTTTTTCCATTTCAGATTTTGCTTTGCTGCATCACTAGGCTGAGCTGAGAAGGAAAATCCTTTAGAAAAATCCAAATTTCTCCTTGAGGACAGCATCATATGTTAATTAATTTAACAATATCTGAGTTTACACGAGGTGGAGCACCCCAGGGAAAACTCAACTTTTTATTTCTTTCAAACTTACGATTTATTTTCAATTTTCCTAATTTGGAAATAAAAGAGGGAAAACATTTGCTTGAATTATCCAAACAAATGAGCTGTGAATGGCTGAGATGCAAATTACCCCCAGGAGGTTGATAACTGGCACAGGAAAACCAGGATTTTATGGGAGAATTTGTTTGGGGAGGTTCTAAAAACCAAATTTGGGGCCAGAAAGGGGCTCTGGTAAATGGATTATTGAGGAAATCTCATTTTCTTTATCTCAAAAAGAATATTTTCTGCTGGTGTTTTTTTTATTTTTTTTCCTTGCTGTTGTGTTGGAAATTAGATTGATTTTTTTTTAAAGAATTCTTATTATGATTTGGAATTTCCTTTTAGAAATGTCCCTGAATTGAAGGAGAACAGAGAATTTGTGCTCAGCTTCAAATGGCACAAAAATTCCTCCTAATGTGGGATATCCAGGGCTGTAGAAAAGGGAATTTATACCTGGAGTTAGACCACAGCTAAAGTTCAAGTATTATTTCCCTTGATGCTTTATTTAAATATTTGATTATTATTTATAAATGTATTTTATTTATTTTATATAATAAATATATATATTTGTTATATGTTATTTATAAGTACATGTTCTGTATCAGCTGAATAATTTGATTTATACAGGTTCAACATAGCAAAAATAATTTCTTTTTTTTTTTTTTTAGCCTTCTGTTGAGTCTTCAAGCCCAGGTAAATATTTATAAAATTTCCAAGGGTTTTGGCATGAGGCAAAAAACTTTCCAGTCCCTTCAGCTGGTTGTTGTTGCCTCTTGAGGTTTTCTTTCTTTCAGAGAAATAATTAATTACTTCATAATTAAAGCTTGGCGTCCCTCCTCCCTGTCACACCCTGAGTGTGGGGACAGGGTTTGGGAAATGGACTTTAAATTGTCCAGGGGAAAAGCGGGGAATATGAGCAGGGCTGGGATTAAAAATTGGGGGAAAAGAGAAAATATGAACAGGGTTGGAATTAAAAATTGGAAGAAAATATGAGCAGGATTGGAAATAAAAGTTGGGGGGGAAATTGACAGAGTTGGGATTAAAAATCAGGAGGAAAGGGGGAAATACGAGCAGGGCCGGAATTAAATTTGGGGGGAAAATGTGAGCAGAATTGGAATTAAATATCAGGAGAAAAGGGGGGGAAATTGAGCAGAATTGGGATTAAAAACTGGGAGAAAATGGGAAAAATATGAACAGGGTTGGAATTAAAAATTGGGATAAAATATCAGCAGGGTTGGAATTAAAAATCAGGAGAAAGGAGAAGATGTGAGCAGAGCTGGAATTAAAAATTGATGGAAAAAATTGGCAGAGTTGGGATTAAAAGTCATAACAAGGCAAGGACAAATAATTTGAATTTTCGCTCACAATTCTTCTTTATGCATCACCTACATAAACAACCAAAAAAACCCCAAATTTGGGAGATCATGATGGAACTAAATAAATAATAAAAATATTATTTGGAATGTTTCCCCACAAGGGAAATTTTTCTGACAAACAAAGGAGGGAGGGACAATAATTTGAATTTTCACTCACAATTGTACTTTAAGCATCACCTACAGAAACAACAAAAAAATTCAACTCTATGAGGCTGTGATGGAACTAAAAATATTCTCGGGAAATTTTTCTCATAAGGGAAATTTCCCTGAATAACAAAGCAAAAACAAAGGAGCGAGGGATAGTAATTTGAATTTTTGCTCGCAGTTCTACTTTGAGCATCACCTAAAGAAGTAATTTTAAAAATCCAAATTTTGAGGTCATGATGGGATAAATAAATAAAAATAAAAATATTCTTGGGAGTATTCCCCACAAAGGAAATTTCCCTGAATAACAAGGCAAAGGAGCAAGGGACAGTAATTTGAATTTTTGCTCACAATTCTGCTTTGAGCATCACCTACAGAAATAACAAAAAAAAATCATCCCTGTGAGATGTTGATGGAAGTAAAAATATTCTTGGGAAATTTTCCCCACAAAGGAAATTTCCCTCAATAGCAAGGTGAAAACGAGGACATGAGGAACAGTAATTTGAATTTTCATTCACAGCTCTTCTTTAAGCATCACCTAAATAAACAATTCTAAAAATCTAAAATTGTGAGGTTCTGATGGAATTAAATAAATAATAATAAAAATATTATTGGGAATGTTTTCCCACCAGGAAATTTCCCAAAATAAAAAGGCGAAAACGAAGGAGTGAGGGACAATAAATTAAATTTTCGCGCACAATTCTGCTTTGAACATCACTTAAAAAAACAGCAAAAAAACTCCAAATTGTGAGGTGCTGCTGGAATAAATAAATAAATAAATAAATAGATACTAATAAATGTTCTTTGGACTGTTCCCAGGAGGTTCAGCTGCCTCTGACCATGAGTTTGACCCCTCTGCTGAGATGCTGGTGCACGACTTCGATGACGAGCGCACCTTAGAGGAGGAGGAGATGATGGAGGGAGAGCCCAACTTCAGATCTGAAATCGAGGATCTCAACAGGGTGAGTCTGTCCCTTCTGTTTGCAATTTTAAAAAAAATCACCCTAAATCTATTAATGAATAAATAATAATAAGAGAGGGAAAGGCTGAATAAATTCATTAAAGAGCAGGTGATGGAGGGAGAGCCCAACTTCAGATCTGAAATTGAGGATCTCAACAGGATGAGTTTGTCCTTTCTGTTTGGAATTTAAAACAAAAATCACCCTGAATTCAGAAATAAATAATGTTGAGAGGGTGGAAAGGCTGAGTAAATTCATCAAAAATTAAATAGATATTAAATCAAAATATAATTTAAATTAGAATAGCATTTAAATTAAATTACATTAAAATATTTAATTAAATTACTTAATAGTGATAATAAATAATAAATAAAATAAATATTGAATTAAATTAAAATATCATTTAAATTAAATTGTTAAATTAATGATAAAAATAAATAATGAATAAAATAAATATTAAATAGAATTAAAATATGGTTTAAATTAAAATATCATTTAAATTAAAATATAAATTGAATTAAAATATTAAATTTGATTAAGTAAATAACAAAATTATAATAATAATAAATTGAATTAATATTAAATGAAATTAAAATATAATTTAAATTAAATTAAAATATTTAATTAAATTATAGTAATTTTACGATTATATGCCACACCTTTTTCATTGAAGAATCCAGCCTACCCCAGTAGTGCGGCTTATATTCAGGTGCGGCTTATTTATGGACAAATCCCAGTGAAATGCCAACCCGGAAGTGGGGGCCGGCCAGGGAGGGAGGTGCCGCGGAGCTGCTGCTGAGTGGGCGATGAGCCGGAGCCACTGGCGAGTGGGCAGCGGGCCGCCGCTGGATTGGCGAGGCCAGCCCAGCTGAGCCGCCTTTGCAAGAGCGAGCCGCCTTTGCCGCCACGAGCGAAGCTCCGCCGCCTTTGCTGTCTCTGCAGTGAGTGCGCTTGCTGCCACTGGGCACCGCCGCCTTCACACTGGGGAGCACGCTGCTGCCGCCGCCTTCGCACTGAAGAGGGAGCTGCTGCCGCCGCTTTTGCACAGCCGAGCAAGCTGCCACCGCCACCAAGCAGGCGGGGAGCCGCGGCAGGCAGTGCCGCGGGTGGGAGTGCAGGGGACCACGGCACGGGGAGGGCGCCTGGGGCTGCGTTTAAAGGCTTCGCTGCTCTGTGAAAACTGTTTGCAACTTGAGCACCGCACACCCTGCGCTGGCGCAATTCTGCTACTAACTTGTTACTTTGTCGCACGTGGATCCTCGCTTTTTAAAAAAAAAAAATGTGGCTTATATTCGGGTGCGGCTTATATGTGGACAAATCCCGTGGTCTTCCCAGATACCCGGAATTGCGGCTTATATTCAGGTGCAGCTTATAATTGTGAAATTACTGTAAATGAAAATTAAATGAAAATATAATTTTCATTAAAATATCACCTGGCTAAACCTGTGTATTCCAGCTGCAGCTGAGTAGTGCTTGTGGATGTTTAGCTGAACACAAATCCCCCATAACTGACATTTCCTGGGGCACTCAGGGATGTCTGCATTGAGGAGCTACAGAGGAAATGTCCCAGCCCCATTGAACATCAGTAATTATTCCAATAACTCCCAATTAATTAATTAATCAATTAGTATTTCCAGTGTCAGTGCTGATTTCTCTGTGGTAATTCCTGTGTTGGCTGCAGTGATTTCTCAGGCAGGAATCATTTTCTTCAATTACCAAGAAGGTTCATTAGGAATGCAAATGAATTGGGATCTGTCTGTGGATCATTAATGAGTCTCTGATGAATATTTGATTCATAAATCCAATTTAGCTTGAGTGACCCTGCCAATGGGACTTGGAATTAATTTCATTTTTATTTCCACTGGAAATTATTTTTATTTTTTTTAATCTGCTTATTTCCAGCTTGATGCTAAATGGAAAATAAAGAGAAATAAATAATTGGTAAATTGAAATGTAGGTGAGGAATGGAACTCCACGTGTCTCATGTGGGGGTTAAATTGAAGTTAATTTGAAATGGAATTTAATTAATTTAATTGAAAATTTGCTTTTTTTCCTTTACATTTCATGGAATTCTCTCCCCACATTGCAACCCTTCAGTTTATCCCCTCATATCCAGTGGTTACTTCTAAAAATAAATAAATTACTGGTTTTATTTACTGCTCTCTAGGGTAAATAATAAAAAAATACAGGAATTTTTTTCACAATGAAATTTATTTTATTTATTTTATTTTATTTACCCTCTAGGGTAAATGATAAATAAATACGGGAATTCTATTCACAAAGAAATTTTATTTATTACCTTCTAGGGTAAAAAATAAATAAATACAAGAATATTTTTCACAAAGAAATTACTGATTTTATTTATTATTGACTAGGGTAAATAATAAATACAGGAATTCTTTTCACAAATAAATTATTAATTTTATTTATAACCCTCTAGGATAAATAAGAAATAAATACAGGATTTTTTTCACAAATAAATTTTATTTGTTACCCTCTAGGGTAAATAAGAAATAAATACAGAAGTCTTTTTCACAAATAAATGATTGATTTTATTTACAACCCTCTAGGGTAAGTAAGAAATTAATACAGGAATTCTTTTCACAAATAAATTATTGGTTTTATTTATTACCCTCTAGGGTAAATAAGAAATAAATACAGAAATTCTTTTCACAAATAAATTACTGTTTTTATTAATTACCTTCTAGGTTAAAAAATAAATAAATGCATTTTTTTTTCACAAAGAAATTGTTAATTTTATTTATTAACCTCTAGGGTAAATAATAAAGTAAATTATTTGTTTTATTTATTACCCTGTAGAGTAAATAATAAATAAATACAGGAATTTATTTCATGAGGAAATTATTGATTTTATTTATTACCCTCTAGAGTAAAAAATAAATAAATACAGGAATTCTTTTTATCTTTTCCATTTTTGCAATGCCCTGCAGTGATACAGAAATCCCAATTTGTGTTTTCTCTTGGAGAGCTCTTGGAATTGCAATGGATCATTTGAAGAAAAATAATATAAATTTGAGTAAGCATTTTTAAGCATAATAAAATATTTTAAATGTCATAGATATATAAACAGAAAATAATAAATATTATTAAATATTATAGTGTTATTTATTTTAATATTAACTATTTATTTAAATATATTTAATACTTATAATTTATATTCTAAATTTATTCTTTGCTAGGTAACATAAGGGTCAGTAATGTTCCTGTTCCATCATTCCCAATTTCCTACAAATTCCAGTAAAAATTTTCAATTTTTAGTTCTCCTCTCTATGGGGTAGGAGTGACCAAGGGGATTTTCCTTTTCCAGATGTCCTGGAGAACTCCTGGATATTTCAAACAGGATTTTTCTGCTGGCAGTAAAATCTGAATTTAAAATCTGAATTCTGAATTCTCCAGAAAGGGAGGCAGGGAGCCAGCACTGAATTCGTGTTATTGTGAACATCATAAACATTGAATTGAATTGAATTGAACATTGAATTCATGTTATTCTGATCATCATGCATTTAATTTAATTTAATTCAACACTGAATTCATATTATTCTGATCATCATATATTTAATTTAATTTAGTATTGAATTTGTGTTATTCTGAACAGGATAAAACATTTTATTTAATTCGATATTTAATTCATGTTATTCTGAACATCATCCATTTAATTTAATTCAGCATTGAATTCATGTTATTCTGAACAAAATTAAACATTTAATTTAATTCAATATTTAATTCATGTTATTCTGAACAACATCATCCATTATTTCATTTAATTCAACATTGAATTCATGTTAATTCCATGACTGGGTGTAAATCTTAACCAAAGAACAGAGGAATAAGAGGTAGAATGGCTTAATTCTTTAAAATAAAAAGGAATGGAATGGAATGGAATGGAATGGAATGGAATGGAATGGAATGGCAAAATAGAACAGTAAAATAGAATATAAATAAAATAACATAGTATAAAAATAAAATGAAATAGTATAGAATAGAATAGAATAAGCGTAGAATGGAATAAAATGAAAATTGAATAAAATGAAAATAGAATAAAATAGAATAGACTAGAATAAAAGAGAATAAAATAAAACAAAAAGATAATATAGAATGGAATTAAAATGGAATAGAAGAAAATAAAATTACAGTAAAATAAAATAAAATTAGAGAAAAATAAAAGAAAAATAAAATAAAATAGTAGAATAGAATAGAATGAAATAAAATAAAACCCGAATAAAATAAAATAGAATAAAATCAAACCCCCAGCTACTGAGGCTGATGCCTCTGTCCCCCTGTTTTCCCAGAGCACAAGAACTCCCCTTGTGTCTCTGGGA
>VRYO01002482.1:7123766-7137915 GCA_009812075.1 Sialia sialis | reverse complement strand
CTCCTGCAGCCTCCAACAGCAGCACCAGCCAGTCTGAGAGGGATGAGTGCACCTCCAGCAGCACCCAGAACGGTGAGAGAGGGGCCTGAGCTGCCTCTGGCACCCAATTCCAGCCTGCTTTGGGTCAGGAGAGCCTGTCCTGCCATGGCAGGGACGCTGCCACCATGCCTTGGGCACTGCCAGGGATGGAGCAGCCACAGCTTCTCTGAGAATTCCAGCCCAGCCCCTCCCCACCCTGCCCGGCAGGAATTCCATCCCAGATCCCACCCATCCTCTGGCAGTCGGAATTCATTCTCTGTGTCCTGTCCCTCCATCCTTGTCCCCCAGTCCCTCTCCAGGTCTCCTGGAGCCCCTCCAGGCCCTGAGCTCTGCCAGAGCCTCCTCTTCTCCAGATGAACACTCCTAGAGACAAACAGCCTGTTTTAAGTTAGAACTGTTTTTTAAAAAACTCCTCCATGTTTGCATTTTGTGTTGGGGATCAGTCCCCCCTGGAATTTGCAGTTTGTGATTCCTGTGGAATTGCTCTGCTGTGGGGGCTCCTGAGCTGGGCACAACCCTGAATTTATTTGGGTTTAAATTCTGCTTTTCTGAGGCAGCACAGGTGAGGAGAGCTCACCTGCAGTCCTGCATCCTGGCATTCCAGAACATTTTCTGTTCCTCCTAAGGACTTCCATAAACTCCCGTGTCATTTATATGCACATCAATCACACAGTGAGGAGGAGAAAAACACTGGATTTTTAATGAATTTGAGTTTAAATTCTGCTTTTCTGAGCCAGCCCAAAAGAGGAAGCTCACCTGCTCTGGTGGATTCCAGGACATTTTCTGTTCCTCTTAAGGACATCCATAAACTCCTTTGTTTATATGCACATCAATTACACAGTGAGGAGAAGGAGAAAAACACTGGGTTTTTAATTTATATGAATTTATTGAGTTTATTTTTTTTTTTTAGTTTATTAAGCCCAGGTGAGAAGAGCTCACCTGCAGCTCCTGGATTCTAGGACATTCTCTTTTCCTTTTAAGGACTTCCATAAACTCCTGTGTCATTCAGTAACACAGGGAGAAGGAGAACAATAATTTTTCATGAAGGTGGGTTGAAATTGTGCTTTGCTGAGCTTTGCTGATGGGGTTTCTCTGCCCCCCAGGTGTCTCTGCCAACGGCCCAGGGGAGGTTCCAGTGAAGGAGGAGGCCAGGCTGGAGTCCCTGCACGTCAATGGCCCCAGCAGTGGGAAGAAAACTCCTCACCCAGAGCTGGACACCAACGGCTACGAGCCCCAGAACGTCCCCAGCGAGCCCAAAGCTGCTCAGCCAGCCTCCAGGAACGAGGCTGAGCTGGAGGAGAAGAGTGAGAGACCTCTGAAAAGGAGGAGGATGAACAGCAGTGGCAAGGAGAGCCCAGGTGCTGCAGAGTTCTTCCAGGACACCAACTCCCACAAGCTGGAGGAGCTGGAAACTTTGGATGACTGAGTGCTGGGTGCTGATTTTATTCCTTGGAGTAAATTTTGGGTGTTGAAAATTTTCAGGGTTGATGGGTTACCTTCCAAAATCCAGTTCCATAAACAATTTGATATTTTTTTGTTGTTTCCTGAGACCTAATTGGCTCGAAAGATCCAATGATTTGGTTTTTTATCAGTGCTGAAAAGCAGCAGAATATTGAATTTCTCGGAGCTGGCAGCTGCAGTTCTGGGATAAAAGGCTCTTAAATATTTAAGGAAGAAAGCAGTGAGTTCCTGCAAAGATATTCCCAGCCTAACACATTAAAGAATGTGTTAATACAGCATTTAATGTATAAAACTGCATTTAATCAGTGTACAAGGGAACAAAGCATTTGGGGCTTTGCAGGAAGTTAAAATAAAACAGGAAAAGCCAAGAGAGAGCAGGCCCAGAGACTTCCACTCCTGCTGGAGAGAGGAAAATCTCATCCCATCATTAAGGAACCCTCATGAATCCTGAAAGTTATGAGCACAACTATTTTTATATATAGAAGTTTTAAAAGGTAAATAAATAAACCAGGTCAGGTTTGTCTATGTAAAATTGTTGACATCAATGATGTCTTTCCGTATTCTTTATCTGGGCTAAAGAAATACATTCTGTATTTTTCCAGATTCCTTTGTAGCCTTTGAAAGATTTTTACAGTACTTATGTCTTGATTGAACTGTCCTTTCTTAAAACAAAAGCTTGTATAATTTTCTTACCTTGTACAGTTGGTAAACTTTTATGAGAGAGTTGATACCCTGAGTCTAATGTCAGCTTCCTTTTATTTTGCTGAAGTCTTTTCTAAAAAAAAAACTCAACAAAAAAAAACCCCTTAAACCAAACCAAACCAAACCAATGGAGTTAAAAATTAATCACCAACGTGTTAATTTTCTTCCTAGAAACTGGTAAATAATTAACATAAGAATGGTTAGGAGGCATTTGATTTTGGAAACGTTTTGGGTTTTTTTCTTGTTTTATGGCAAATAATGATGTTTCAATTTTTGTTCGGCATGCTGCTTGCACTGCACACATTTCCTTGCTTTCTTCCTCCCTTTATTTGGAACTCAGAGAAATTGCCAGCAGCCAAATTCTGGAGTTTCCTGGAGCTGAGCTGTTCCATCAGGCTCTGGCACAGGGAGCACAGCAGGGCTGCACTGCTTGGAAATGCAGCTGGGAGCTGGAGCTGCACTGGGAGTGCTGGGGAGGCTCCGTGGGAGCAGCACACACAGGGCAGAGGCTGGAGCTCAGGATCCCAAAGGTCTTTTCCAGCCTGCAAAATTCTGTGTTGTTTGCACAGGGAGAGCAGGAATTTCACATTTCATTGTGAAAACCAGAAATTCATCAATAAATGGGAATGGGTGATGCTCACCCTGCTGCCAGCAGCACCACTGCAAATTTGTGGATGTGGGATTGACATCCAGCAATCAGGAACTTTGCAAATCCAGATTCATTTTGCTTTTATTTGGTTGCTTTTTTCAGCCCAGCTCTGTTAAAATTGAGGGTAATTGTTGATTTGTGTGTTGGTGACCCTGTGTCCTCCTCCTCCTCCCAGCTGTGCTGCTCTTCCTTAACTGATTTTTTTCTCTTCAGGTTTCTGCTCTGTATGGTTCCAGGTGAGATGAATGGTTTGAAATGGATGTGTGAACCCAGACCCAGTGCTGAGGGCTTGGGCTCATTTGGGTTTTTTCTCCTTGGATTTGTGATCAGGAATGAAACAGGAGGAGGGCTGGGATGCAGGAGCTGCAGTTCCCAGCTCTGCCAGCCCTGCTCTGGGGTGAGGCTCATTAATTAAGGCCTGTGTTAATTAAGGAATGCAGTGATTAATGCCTGAGGCAGAGGTTGCTGTTAACTCTCCCCCTGTTTATGAGCAGAACCCCAAAGTTTCCCCTCCCACACGAGCAGAACCCTCTTTTCAGATTTATCGGTTTATTTTGCTCTTTGTTTGCGGTTGCAAGTTGGAAATGGTTCCCAAAAATCCAAAGGAAAGTTTCCAGACTGTCTCAGGCTCCTGTGTGAAATCCAGCACTGTGTATATTTTCAGGAATGTTGCTTCGTTTTTTTAATCTTTCCTTTTATTTTAATTTTTTTGGTGATACTTAGACCTGACATTCCATAACCCACTATGTAATGCTCAGCTAGACTTTAAGAATATTTAATTCTAATTTACCTTTTGTTTATGCTGGTGTTTTATACAATACTTTGTTCATGTTTCAAACTGCAGCCACTAGAACTGAGTACGTCATTGCACTACTAAAGCTATTGAAAATCCTGGAACTCTGCTCACTTTGCGTTCATTTTCCAAGCCGTCAGCTGGGAACCCAGTCCAGCAGGAAATCCTGTTCAATGTGCTCTGAAATCCTCACACACAAACCCTACAGTTGAGTTTGATCCATTTTTTCCACACAGTATTTTGCACTGTCAGTAATTCCCTCCTCTTCCTCCCCTTCCCTGTCTGCAATTCTGGAAAAGCTTATTAAAATATTTTTAAACTTGCTGTCTGCATCCAAAATTCCTGACTCTTCTTGCTCTCCAGAGGGGTGGAATATTTCTTCTCAGAGGATGGGAGAGCAGTGATTCCCATGGGAACAAAACTCATTTTTTTGCATCAACTTCCAGCTCTTTCCTTCATCCCTCTCCCCTTCCCAAGGAATATCCAAAGCTGGAAACCCAGAATCCCCCTCCCCTCATCCTGCTGGGACTGGGGGCTGTGAGGAGCCCCCAAATCCCTGATTTCTCCACCCTCAGATTCCCAGGGAACAGAGGGGCACAGGAGCAGCTTTGGTTCATTGGTTTTTATTGGAAGCAAGTACAAAAATACAGAGGCACATAAATCCATTCTGCTCTCGTTCCTCACATCCACAGCCTGCCACACATTCAGATTTTCATCACCAAAATGCTCATTTTGTAAATAGATTCTCTATAGAAAACATTTTAGTCAATTAATAGCGTAGAAAATACTGTTAGAGGAATTCTTGGCTTTCCCAGTGTGGATCCAGCAGGATCCCAACATGGACAAAATAAGTTTAAAAATCCTTCCGTGTTAGGACTGCAAATCTAACCAGTAGATTCAAAAATAAACAGAAAATCACAAAAAAACCCAGAATCAACCTCCTGGCTGTGAACTCAGCACAGCAGAGTCGGAGCACAAGGGGGAAAAATGGGAATTTGGGAAGAGGCAGGAGCAGCTGGGAGGGGTCCCAGCAGCACCTGGAGACTGGAACCAGTAAAGAACCAGTACAGAACCAGTGCAGGGACTGGGAGGCTTCTGCACAGCAGGAAGGGTTTGTCACCCTCCTCCCTGGGACAAAGCTCAGGTTTTACTGGAATTTTGGGAGATAAAAGAATCAGGGATTTCTTTTTTACTGTGCTTGGAAGGGCTGCTCCAGGACACTCCAACCTGGGACTACAGTGACCACAAAATCCCACAAAAAAAAGAGGGAATTGATGTTGGAGCAGACAGCAGCTCCACAGCTTCCCCAGCACTCCAGGCTGGAGCTGCACCCAAAAATCTCCTTCCCATCCAAAAACTTCCAATAAACTCCAACAAATGCAGCTTTGCCCAGCAGCAGCCCCAGTTGAAGAAAATATCTCCTAAAAAAACCCAGTGTCGGTGTCCAGAGAAGCTGTTAGGGTACAAAAATCTCTAAATACATTATTTTACTAAAAGTTTTTTAACCGAGCTTAAAAATAAATTCTTTCTAAACTGAAAGAGAACCCAAGGAAAGAAGTTCCGGGTAGGACAACCTTTAAAAATCACTGAACACTGCCCAGTGTGTTACAATTCCATTCTTTTAGTGGGTCACAAACCCAGGGTGATTGATTCTATGGAAAACAAGAATTGTGGGGCCCCCTGTGCTTGCCAAAAAAAGAAGATTTAAGTCTTTGTGCCTCTTCAGGGAGGTGGGAGCTGCAGCTTGTGCAGGTTCCCTGGAGGTGCTGGGACAATCTCAGCTCTCCTGGGGTGCCAGTAGCTTCTCCCTGGTGGATAGTGGCAGTAAAGCCAGGCTTTCCCAAACCCCAGGCTGGTTTTAAGGAGGCTGCAGAGTTCAGCAGAGGCAGGAAAACCCTGCTGGGAATGCCTCAGAAACACAGAGGTGAATGCTGAACCCAGGAGAGCAAACCCAGCTGGAAAAGTAGGTTAGTGGAACAAACAGCAAACAAACAGGAAAAAGTTAAAAATTAAATCCAGAGAGGTTTTGGCCCAGCCCACGAGCAGCTCCCAGGGAGTGCTGGTGCTCTGGGTCCCTCGGTGTTCCCTTCCAGAGGGAGCAGCTGGGCATGGAGCCAGCCCCAGGCTCCCAGCCAGGCTGGCAGAGCAGCTCCACGAGCCCAGGAGCAGCTCCACAGATCCCAGAAGCAGCTCCATGATCCCAGGAGCAGCTCCACAGATCCCCAGGAGCAGTTCCACAGATCCCAGGAGCAGCTCCACAGATCCCCAGGAGCAGTTCCACAGATCCCACGAGCAGATTCCACCCCTGGGAGCAGAACCTGCAGCTCTCACCCTGTGCCCATCCCCGCTGCCAACGCCCAGCTTGATTAGAAACCCATTAATTGCTCCCGATCAGACTTAATTAGGCTCATCCCTCCCGTGCAGGCTGCAGGGATCTTGCTCAGGATTTGTGAAGGCAGCAATCTCGGCTGTGCAAATTAAGAGCATCCCCAGAGGTCCTGGCAGGAGCCCCGGAGCCCTCCCCACATCCTGCCCGCATCAGGCGAGCAGACAGAGGTTGGATCCCAAAAAAAGCCTCTCCCTGCTCACACCGAGCTCTTCCCTTTAATGTCCACCCTGCTGCCAGCCTCGGACTCCTTGTTCATCTGCTCCTCGGTGAAGGTGATGTAGGAATACACCAGGCTTCCAGCAATACTGCAAGAGAATCATGGAACACCTTGGCAGTGAGCTCAGCCCCTGGGAAAGGCAGAGCCAGCACCAGGATCTGCCTGAAGCATCAACTCCCATGGAAATCCCCGCTTTTCCTCCTAAAATTTTCATTTCTGCTGAAACAGCTCCCAGCCTAGCGCTGGATCTGTTCCACCCCCAAAGGGATCCTGCTGAAGGACAGGAGAAGCTCCCCCAATTGCCTTTTTTTTTTTTTCCCCCAAAAGCTGAATAAGAAGAAACACCAGGTGAAATAATTCCCCAAATTCCATGACTCTACTTGGCAACTCAAGGAAAACTCAATTTTCCTGCTAAACCACACCTGGCTTTAAAACAAACCAAGTTTGGAGCATCCCACAGACCAAGCACAAAAACCCAATTCTATGGGGATTTCTTTTGTGAGGGAAAAAAATTCCATTAAATCATTTCAGTTTCACTCCGGTTTTCACTTACAAATCAAAACCAAACCACTGCTCTTACCTGATATTTAGACCAATGAAGTTCATCCATGTAAAAATATAATCTCCTCCAAAAAACATCCCAATATAGGTTATTAAAATATTCTGCAAAGGAATAAGATGGGAGGAATAAACAGGCTGAGACCCAGGAAGGTATGGAAAAGGGAATTTATGGAAAAGGGAATTTTGTATTGAAAAGGGAATTTAAGGAAAAGGGAATGCAGGGGCTGGAACATGGAACATTTTTTATGGAAAAGAGAATTTATGGAAAAGGGAATGCAGGGGTGGAACCTGGTGACTGTAATGAGGAGTCACTGCAATTCCCAAGGGATAAGGAGGATTTTTTTTGAATGCCACTCACCTTAATACAGCCAACTATTGTAGTTGTAAGAGCAGAGTTGTACTGAGTGCAAAGAACCGTGGAATACATCAAAATAAACCTGTGGGAAAGAGCCAACATCAGGGATAACTCCCGGGGAACCAACTCACCCTCCATCCTGCCCTTCAGGGAAAGAGGGCAACTTAAACCCCAAACCAAAATCATTCCAGGATTCCATGATCATTCCCACCCCTTCCCCAGTATTTATTCCACTCTTTGAGCTAAACCTCCACTGGAGGAGGGTGGGAGGTAATTCCCACCCACAACTCTCAGGAATGGTCTCCCTGCCAGGAGTGAGGATTTAGGATGTTTTTAACTAACAGGGCACCCCAATTCCCTGTTTGTGGAGTGGGAAATGCCTTCCCTGCTGTCTTGGGTTGCAATACAGGATGTGACCAAAGGTATCTACTCTATCACCATCTGTTGAGACCAGGTGGGGCAGTGATCCTGATCTCCATGGGATATCTCCTGTTAATGGGTCATCCATTGAAACCAGGTGGGGCAGTGTTCTTTATTTCCAAAGGGGACATCTCCTGTTAATGGCCATATTTTATAAACCAGCTGGGGCAGTGTTCTTTATCTTTTCACAACCCATCCTTCCTCCAGGAGTTCTCTTCTGCTCATGGTCATTGAGTCCCACTGTGGGACTGATAAAATTACTGCATCCCATTGGGAGATGCTCCAGACAGGGGGAGGGTCAAGCATTTCCTACCAAGATAAAAACTGAGATTTTGGGACACCAAGGGAGCCCTTTTTCCACGGGATTCCAGAGGAAAACCGGACTTGTCCACATCATCACTGGACCTCCAGAGGGAAACTGCCCCTTGTCCAGGAGCACTGCTCCAACTGAAGCACATCTGTCACTGCAGGAGGATGCAGCCACCATTGAATGGCACTGCTGCCAACACCCTGACTGACTGACGGGTGTCAGCTTGGATTCTGACTCTGGCAGGGTTTGGGGTTTGTTTCTTTGTAGTGCTGTATTTCTTTTTAATTTTCTTAGTAAAGAGCTGTTATTCCTAATTCCCATCTCTTTGCCTGAGAGCCCCTTGATTTCAAAATTATAATAATTTGGAGGGAGGGGGTTTCCATTCTCCATTTCAAAGAGAGGCTCCTGCTTTCTCAGCAGACACCTGTCCTCCAAACCAGGACAGCTGCTCCCAGCCCAGCAGCCCAGGCCTTACCCCATCACGCAGGACAGCGTGAACTGCACGATGAAGAAGGTGTCTGCCCAGCCCTGGTACTCCATTGCCTGCAGGGAACAGCAGCTTCAGAGCATTGGGAAGCACAGAATTCCCAGCAAGACCAGAAACAACCCCCCACAGCTCCCAGCAGGAAAAAACAACCCAGTCCCAAGCCTGGAATGACATCCCAAGGCTGGGCATCACCTCCAGCCTCAGCACCCAGCTCAGCCCTTCTGGGAATTCTGAATTCTGGAAAGAGCAAGGAATGATTCCCACAAGGCAGAGGAAGCAGGAGGCATCTCCCAGCTGGCTGCTCTCCAGAACTGGATCATTTTGGGATTCACTCACTGCAAACCACAGCACATCCCAAGGGAGCTGTGGAGATGCTGCTGACAGAGCAGCCTGGATTTCAGGAAAGGATTTTTTGGGGGGGTTTGGGAACATCTGGAGTGCTGGATCAACAGACAGCGAGAGTCCAGAGGGACCACCAAGATCCTGCAGGGACTGGAGCAACTCCCTGAGGAGAGTTCAGGGCTATTACCCAAGAGCCAAGGAGGAGCCAGGCTCTGCTAAAGGTGCCCAGGGACAGAGACACAGGGACACACAGGGACACAAAGGGACACAAAAGGATACCCAGGGACACAAAGGAAGACAAAGGGACACCCAGGGACACAAAGAGACACAAAGGGACCCCCCTGCAGCCAGGAATGCATTTTCCACAGGAACACAGAATTCCAGCCTTGCAAGGACCCTCCTGCAGCTCTCTGCCCTTTTCCCCAGGAATTCTGAGCAGAGCTTTGCTCAGCACACAGAGCAGGCTGTGTTACCTGGGATCCTTCCCCAGGAATTCCCAGCTCCACAGGCTCAGGAAAGACTCCCAGCCCCCCACCAGACCCCAAAATCCCAGGGGGATTTTCCTGGAGCTTGCCAGGGTGGAGTTTCCTGGCAGTAGCCCCAGCACACAGCACATCTTTGTCCAGCCCAGAAAGGAGCTGATTCAGGGCAAAAGCAAATTTTAAAAAAAGCCATTTCTCTCTGCAGGCTGAACAGAGGCTGCTCACAGCAGCGTTTTCCTGCCCAGACCCAGCTCCTGCTCCTAAATGAAAACTTTTATCCCAAACCCAGGGCAGGGCTGAGCCACCTCCACCCCCTGCCAGCCCTGCTAATCCCAGCTCATTATCCCAGGCCTAACGAGGACAAAGCCACCAGGCTGAGGAGACACAGGGGACTGGCAGGGCCCCAGGGCCACCCTCAGGGTGGGCAACACCTCCAGCCCCTGTGGAGAGAGAATTTAGCTGAATTCCTTGCACATAGAGATGTCCAAAAAATGGCAGGAAAAAGGAATATGTTGTTCAGGAGAGCCAGCTGCACATCAGTGAGTGCAACAACAATAAATATAAATATAAATATAAATATAAATATAAATATAAATATAAATATAAATATAAATATAAATATAAATATACCTATGCAATAATAATAATAATGATAATAATAATAATAATAGCCACATATACATGACCACAGGTAAATAATCATAATCATAATCACAGTACTACTAATAAAGAATAATAATAAAAGACAGTGGTATATATTATTACTATTATTATTATTATTATTATTATTATTATTATTATTATTATTATTATTATTTCATCTCTCCAGTAAAAAGCAAAGTTAACCCACACAGCAACTCAACAAAACTCCCCCAGCAAGAGCGGAAGGACAGAAAAAAATAGTTTGAAGAAACTCATTGATTCTAAAATTATTCCGCTGCTTTAAATAACATTTGGGTTTTTCTTCTTGCTCTCCACTTCCCCATTCCTCAGGCATTACAAAAATGCCTGAATGGAGCAACTCTGTGGGTTTAAGTCCAACGTACAAGCTGCAGTTCCTTTCTGCTGGGGTGGTTTTGGGACCCCAGCCCTCCCCCCTGCTCCTCCTCAGCCCCCCAGGTGCCACTGTCCCCAGAACCCTGGGCTCTGGGGCTGCCTCTCCTACCTTGTGTGCATCTCCAGTGATGTAGGCAATGCCCAGGGTGGGCAGGATCATGAACAGTGCATTGTAGTAGAGCAGCCCGTACTTCCCCAGCTCCTGGGAATGCAAACACCAGGGTTGGAGTGGGAACACGAATCGGGAGCTGTGCCCATGGGGATTCTCCAACAGAACAGCTGGAGGGTGGGAATTCGGATGTTTCATGGAATTCCCCACTGCTTTGGGTTGGGACCTTAAATCTCATCCAGCCCCACAGGCAGGGACCTGTCCCAGTTGGATCCAGCCTGGCCTTGGACACTGCAGGGATCCAGGGGCAGCCACAGCAAATCTGGGAATTCCAGCCCAGCCCCTCCCTACCCTCCCAGCTAGGAATTCCTTCCCAAAATCCCACTCAAATCCTCTCTTTCCCAATCCCTGTGTCCTGTCCCTCCATCCCTTTGTCCCAAATCCCCCTCCAGCTCTGCACAGATTTTGGGAATGGGATGGGAGAGCCTTCCCCACTTTGCCCTCACAGACACCAAATCCAAAATCCCAACACCCCAAAGGAAGCCAAACTCATCCCACCTTTGAATCCAGCTTCTGTTTCACATAGGCACCGTTTGCAGCTGTTAAGGCATCGTTAATGAGGATAAAAATATATCCCTCCAGGTCGAATGCCAAGTCAGCACTGGCAAAAGGAAAAACCAGGAGTTACAGCTCTGGGCTGAGCAGGGACAAGGCTTGGAATATTCCTTCCACCTTCTGGGGAGCCAGCAAGTGTCAGGAAAAGTTAATCATGAGAGTAGAGGCTGGGATTTGGGTCAGGAAAACATTCTTTCCTGCTAGAGAGCACGTCTGAGGAGGGGAAAAAAAAACAGAGTTTAATCCCTCTGTTCTTGGGGCACAGCAAGGAATGGGATCCCGTTAGCATGGAGAGCAGGGAATGGGGACAGCTCACCTGGCAGCCACAAATGCACCAAAGATCATGGCAAATACTGTCATCTGAATGCCCCAGGAAAACTTCTTCCTGCAAAACAGAGCCAGGAGGGCACAGCATCAACCACTGCTCAGTCCTCGGGAACACTCTGAGAGTGTTGGAGCAAGGAGAAGCTTTTCTTCCTGAGGAAAGGGAGGGGAAAAACCCCCAAACCAACCCCAAACAAACCAACCTGTGCAGGAGCTGCAGAAAAGGGGAAAAAAAATCCCAAACCAACCCCAAACAAACCAACCTGTGCAGGAGCTGCAGGTAAAGACACTGGCAGACAATTCTCTCTCTGATTTTTTTAGAAGATTAAAAATTCGGCCTGGAGGAGCTGGGGGTTCATGGGGAGCTGCAGCTCTGCCTGGGGCAGGGAAGGGCTCAGCGCGGCTCCCAGCCCTGGGAAGGGCTCTGGGAGAGGTTTGGGGACTCTGCAGGAATTGGGAGTGGCACAGGACCCTGCACCTCCAAACCTTGGGAAAGGGCTCTGGGAGAGGTTTGGGGTTCCTGCAGGAATTGGGGCTGGCACAAGAGCCTCCCAAAGTGCTGCACGTGGAAACAGAGCAGCACATTCAGCACATCCCTATGTCCCAGCTCCCCTTGGGGTCCCAGCAGGAATTGGGGCTGGCACAGGACCCTGCACTCCCCAACCTTGGGAAGGGGTTCTGGGAGAGGTTTGGGGTTCCTGCAGGGATTGGGGTACAGGACCCTGCACCTCCCAAAGTGCCCCCAGCTCATCCAGCACATCCAACACATCCCTCTGTCCCAGCTCCCACCCAGGAAGCGATTTGGGACTGGCAGCTCCTGCCCCTGTCTCCTCCTCCTGTCCCCTCCCAGCCCAGCCCGGAGCCAAGCCCGGCCCGGCAGCGCCGGAACCCGGAGCTGCCCCGGGAGAACTCACTTGAGCAGGAATCCCTCGGCAAACATGGTGAAGAGGATGGAAAACCTGCGCAGCACCGTGAACATGGGCAGGCTGCGGGAGGAAGGGCAGCGGGGTCACAGGGGTCCCCCTTCCCCAAAGAAGGGTCCCAAAAGGAGCAGGGAAATGGGCTCTGAAAACCAGCACGGGTTGGATTGGCCGTGCCCTCCCGGGGGAATTCCCTCATGGATGTGGAACTGCTCCTTATGGGGTTGGCATTGATCCCACACCCGCTCAGAGCTGAGCCTGCCAGGATGGGGGAGCCCAGGGGCACCCCCAGATCCCACCTGGGTATGGGGGGATGAAACGGGGGGAGGAAAACAGGGGGGAATGGGGGAATGGAAAATGGGGGAAAGTGGAAAATGGGAAATGGAAAATGGGGGGAATTGAAAATGGGAAATGAAAAATAGGGGGAAATGGAAAATAGGGGGAAATGGAAAAGTGGGGGGGGAATGGAAAATAGGAGAAATTGAAAATAGAGGGGAAATGTAAAGTAGGAGGGGAATGGAAAAATAGGGGAAAGTGGAAAACAGGAGGGGAATGGAAAATAGGGGAAAGTGGAAAATAGGGTGGAAAAAATGGAAAATGGGGGAAAAAAAACCACAATGAAACAGAAGGAGAGGGGCAGCCAGACAGTCTCTGCCAGGTAAGAAATTCTCTGGAACACCCCCAGACCCTCACCCCATGTCCCTCCCTGCCCTGGGGAGGGATTTGGGAACAGGCACGTGGCACGTGGCACATCCCAAGGAACGGAAGCTCCTTGGGATCAGCCCAGCCCGCAGAGCCCCGGGCCCCCAGGGCTCCCTGGCAGTGCTGGAACCCCCGGGGACCTCCCCGCAGGAAACCCATCCCAAACCCATCCCAAACCCATCCCAAACCCGGCCCTACTTCAGTTTCTTTGTGCTGAACAGTCCTGTGATCTGGTTGCCGAAGTACAGCAGAGGTAGAGGAAATGTCTGCAAAGAGAAGGGATAAAGCACTGAGAGCTCCCCAGAGCAGCCCTGCTGGATAAATATAGACAGGGAATTATGGGCAGCCAGAATGGAAACCTTCACACACACACACACGCGGGGCTGGAGCGGGAACCGAGCCGGGAACGGAGCGGGGACAGAGCCCGGCTGGGACAGGGACACCCGGGCTGGGGAAACGAGCCCGGGGATGGGGAGCTGGGTGATGGGAAAAGGGATCTGGGTGCCCAAGGAAAGGATTTGAGTGCTGGGAAAAGGGAATTTGGGTGCCCGAGGAAAGGAGCTGGATGTTTGGAAAAGGGAGCTGGGTGCTGGGAAGGGGATTTGGGTGCTGGGAAAGGGGATTTAGGTGCCCGAGGAGGGGATTTAGATATCTGGAAAAGTGATTTGGCTGCTGGAGAGGGGATTTGGGTGCCCAAGGAGGGGGTTTGGGTGCTGGGAAAGGGAATTTGGGTGCCCGAGGAGCCGGTTTGGGTACTCAAGGAGTGAATTTGGGTGACTGGGGAGGGGAACTGGGTGCTCAAGGAGTGCATTTAGCTGCCCGGGAAGGGGATTTGGGTATCTGGAAAAGGGATTTGGGTGCCGGGGCAGGGTCTCACCCGCCGGGGGATGTTTCTGTCCAGGTCAGGGAACTTGACCACTCGCAGCGCCTTCCCCGCCCAGAGCACGGCCACCGTGGCCACCATCTGCAAGAGAGCAGGGGTCACCCCAGGGCCCCCCAAAACACAGGGGGTCACCCCAGGGCCCCCCAGAACACAGGGGGTCACCCCAGGGCCCCCCAGAACACGGGGTGGGGCACACGGGGGGGGTCCCACTCACCTGGCCCAGCCCCACGCACAGCGAGGACGGGAACCTGCGGGATGAGAGCACAAATTGTGGGGGGCACCCACAGAGCGGGGGGTCCCACGGGCAAGGGGACACCGGGGGGACACCAGGGG
>VRYO01002482.1:7110174-7122766 GCA_009812075.1 Sialia sialis | reverse complement strand
AGCAGAACTGGGGGGTCAGAGCCGTGCTGGCACCGCTGTCCCCGGCACGGTGGCCCCGGGGGCCCAGCAGCCTGCCGGGTGTTGCCCTCGGGTGACCCCGCACGCAGGATTTTGGCACCAGCCCTTCCTTTTCAGAGATTAAATCTTCCCCTCCGGGCTATGCTCTGCCAAGTGGAAAAATCCCAAAACAAGGCAGCTCGGAGCACAAAAACGCCTCCGCCCTGCGGGAGGGAACAGATTGGGCCGGGGGCAAGGAGTGACACGCACTCCTCCGGGCACCGCTGGGAAATTTGGGCACCCATCACCCCCACCGGGTCACAGCTCTCAGTCACCCCAGGACAAAGTGTCCCAGAGCCCCCGAAGGGACAGGACACGGCTGGAGGGACAAAGCTGGTGCAGGGGGACAAGGGATCCGCCTCAGCTCGGAAATAGCAGCGATTCCATAAAACCTTGCAACATTTGGGTTGGAAAAGCCCTCAAAGACCATCCAGTCCAAGCATTCCAGCACTGCCAAGGCCACCCTTATCCCAGGTGCATCCACACGGCTTTTAAATCCCTCCAGAGTTGATTTGGGGTCACTCCTAAAGCGAGGAGGGAAGGCAGCAGCGGGACATTCATTGCCCATGGCCCTGGCTGTGTTTGTTCCCCTTTCGGGGAGCATTATTCCCAATTTTCCGGCTGCCAGGACCTGCCTGGGCACGGCCAGGGCCTGCAGAGGGAAATGGGGAATGGAGGAGCTGCCGCTCGCCCTGGCACGCTCGGCTCGCCCCGGCGCTCCCTCCTCGCAGGGAAAAGCAAACTCTGCCCAAACTTTCCTTTCCCCGGCTGGTTCACGTCCCTGCTCCCAGGCAAGGAGCGGGGGCTGGTCCCTGGCACGGCTCACAGGAAGGACAAGCTGACTTTAAAGTCCGGGAGCAACTTTCCATATCTCGGGTGTCCTTTTACCCGGGCCAAAAATCACAGCGAAAGCTTCTTTGACATTGGCATCACCTTCCTTGTTCCTGCACCGAGCCCCGGCTGTCCTGAACCCTCGGCGGAGCTTGGACCCGGCAACATTTACTCCTCCAGGGGCAAAGAGGAACCTAATCCTGCCTGGAGTGCCGTGCCAGCGGGACTGACGCGAGCAGCGCTGGTTCCCAATTCCCTAGCATGTCCTTGTCCCTGTCCCTGTCCCCTGGGAACCCGCACCGGCAGGGACAGTGACACCCCCGTGGGGACAGCGTCCCCCACCCCCGCAGCCACAGATTTTAGGATCAAATATCTGGGTGCCACCTGGCAGTGGTGGCAGCAGGGAGAAGGGGACGAGCCTGTGCCGTGTCCCCCGTGTCCCCAGGCTCTCGGGGTGACACAGGAGCTGTGCTCTTGGCAGCAGAGCCGGGTTTGTCCCGACCTTTCCTTCCTGCAGGGAAAGGGATCCCAGTGTGCCCACCAAAGATAACAAAGGTTAAATTCATCCTCTGTCATCTGCATCCCGTGTGACAGCCGAGGTCCTGGGAGGGGAGAGGGGCTCCGGAGGCGGGCAGGGCACGGGGCACAGCGAGGGGGGCTTGGAGGTGGTGACAGTGACAGTGACAGAGACAGTGACAGTGACAGGGACAGTGAGGGGCTGGCACAGGGGCCAGGCAGGGCAAAAGAAGCTCCAGGGAGATCCTGAGGCGTGGGAAAGCTCAGCCCCAGGGCTCAGGGATGGTGCCCCCAAATCCTGGCTGGGGGTGAAGGGCGCTGAGCCCTGCCCTGTGCCAGGCTGGGCAGCCCTGGGTGCCAGGACTGTGCTGGGAGAAGCTGCAGGGCTGTGCCAGCCTCGAGAGGGACCCTCTGCAGGGCACCAAAAAGCTGGGAAGGCGTTTCCAGTTCTGGATGCAGGATCACAGAATCCTGGAATGGTTTGGGCTGGAAGGAAGCACAAAATTCATCTTGTTCCACCTGCCACTGTGCCAGGGTGCTCGGAGCCCTGTCCAGCCTGGCCTGGGACATTTCAGGGACCCAGGGCAGCCACAGCTTCTCTCTATGAAGTGAATTTCTCCCTAAACCCAACCCAGCCCTGCCCTCAGCTCTAAGGTACACCTGAACAAACCACAGGGAACCCCAAAAACCCGATGGAGGTGGTTTGGAAAGTCCAACAGTGCAGCTGCTTCAGAGGAAGGTGACAGCAGCTGAGATGCTGAGCATGGGAGAGAGAAATGAGTGGGGAAGAGCCCGGTGTGAGCCCTGGCTCTGCCCCTCTGCTGCCCGCAGAGCTCTGAGAGCTCAGGAAGAGATGGGGACACATCAGAGATGGGGACATGTCAGAGATGGGGACATCAGAGATAGGGACACACCAGAGATGGGGAGACATCAGAGATGAGGACGCATCAGAGATGGGGACACATCAGAGATGGGGACATCAGAGATGGGGACACGTCAGAGATGGGGACACATCAGAGATGGGGACATCAGAGATGGGGACATCAGAGATAGGGACACACCAGAGATGGGGACACATCAGAGATGGGGACATCAGAGATGGGGACACGTCAGTGAAACAGCAGCGGGACATTGGGGGCCTGGGAAATGCAGGAACACCAGCTCCGAGGGGCTCTGTCCCGTCCTGGGAAAGCTCCAACTTCCACCGCTCCGGGCAGGCTCCAGATGTGCTGCCCTGGCTCCAAATGTGCCCCTGGACCCAGGTGTGCTTGTCCTCGGTGCCGGCCCAGATCCAGATGTGCTGCCCTGGCTCCAGATGTGCACGCTGGCCCTGCAGCCCCAGCTGTGTGCCCCGGGCATTAAACACTCCCAGAACATCCCAAAGCTGAAACCCCCACTAAAACACCCCCAGTCTGCTCGGGGTGTGTGTAACCACACAAACCTAGGCGTTCCTACAACCATACATCATATACATTATATACATTATACACGGTGTATATATTATATTCATACATACATTATATTCATTATATGCATTACAGAACCACAACACCCAGCGAGGCTTCACCCCGCGGTGCCGGCAGCCTCCTGCTCTCGCTTCCACAAAAAAAATCCCGGTGGATCGGTGCAAACGCGGAGCAGGCAGGGCTTGCTGGCAGAGGGAGGCTCTGCCTGTCCCCGGGGGGGGTGAATTCTGCAATTCTGCTCCCCGACATTTCCTCCTGCGAGGCAGAGGCGGGAGCAGTGCGGGGTTTCCTGTGGTTGCAGTGTCTAAATGAGGTTAACACTGTTTTTGAGGTTTAACTCTTCAACCGACACGAGGAAGGAAGCCCCGGGCCGTGCAGAGCCGGGGTTTGGCAGCGGCGGCGGGGGGAGAGCGCTGGAGCATCCCTGGAGCCTGGAATTCTCTGCCTGGAACATCCTTGGACGAGCTGGGGACAGAGAGCGGCTGACACTCAGTGCTGGTGGGAACAACCCCATTCCTTCAGGATTTTCCATCCCACACCTCTGGGATCGGCAGGGAAATGTTCTTCCCCTGACAGCCCCCAGGACTCCCACCCAGCAGCGAGACTCAACCCGCAGGGGACGGGCTCAGCTTGGCCAGGGTGACTCCAAACCCTGCCAGAGCTTCAGGACGCCCCTTCCCCCGAGGCTGCCGCTGGGTTTTCCCTCGGTCTGACTCAGACTGGGAGCAGAGCTCGATGTAGGTCAGCCCCGCACGGCCCTGCCTGGCTCTGCTGATGCAGCTCCGGACACAGCGGCAGCAGGAGGCTCCCGGTGCCACACGCCCCGAGCACTGCCAAGGTAAGGACTCCCTGCTTCCCCCAGCTTCCAGCCCCCCTGAATTTAACCCCAAAATATCCCAGCTCCTGCTCCTCAGCCGCTGCTCCTGCGTGTATCCACTCCCGGTGAAGATCCCGCATGGTTTGCGTTGGCACTGTGGAACAGCTTCTCCCTTCTCGGCTGAACTCACATTTCTTTAGCCCTGATACTCGAGGGGGCTTCACCAGAGATGAGAGCAAAGCCCAGCGTCTCCAAATGGCCTCGTTCCTTTGGCTTTGGAGTTTGCAAACGCCTCTAAATTGGAATAAAAACACAAATGTGATTCCCAGAGCGATCCCTGGGCACATTTTGAGTGTTCAGCTCTTCTCATAGGACCCCAAGTTGCATTTTTTCCATTTGCTCTGACTTGCAGGAGGTTTGTGGGCTCTTGGGAACCGACAGCTTCTCTTTGTAGGTCAGGTAATGGGGAGCCACTTGAAACCTGACTCAGTCATGAAAAATACTTGATCAGCCCCAAAACCAAACCAGGTCACCTCACCCTGCACGGGAAGCACTCGTGCTGCTGGTGGCCTGGCTTGGGTTGAGAAGCAGCATTTTGAAGCTTTGGCTGTGGATCCTGGCCTCCCTCCAGGGAAACCTGCCATTCCTGACAGCAGGTATTGCACGGGGAAAGGAAATGATGGAGGGGGGCCTTGGCTGGGTGTCCAGGCTTGGATTGTGGGAATTCTTCCAGAGAAGCTGTGGGGGGAGAAAAAGGGAGCAGGGAAAAATTCAAACACCTGTGGGGTGCAGGGTGACTCCTCAGGGACAGGTGGGAAAGCCTGGTCTGGGATTTTGGGGCTGTCTGCAGGGGCTCATTGCTGGGAGGAGCCATTGCTCAGCCTGGGCAGGAGCTGTGGGGAAGATTTTAGGGAAACAGGGATCTTCTATCCCATAAAACCATGTCTGAGCCTCCCCAGGGATGGAGACTGCAGGACAAGCCCCTCTGATCACCTTTAAAGAGCTTTTTCTTACATATAGCTGGAATTTCCTGATTTCCAATGGGAGCCTGGTGCCTCCAGTCCTGTCCCTGGGCCAGAGAAGGAGTTTGGCTCCCTCACTTTTACTCCCCCATTCCCAAGGATTTGCCCCCCTCTCCAGACTTTCCGCACTCCTCAGGTGCTGCTGACCCTCTGGTGGGCTCATTCCAGAGTGTCCCCACCTCTCCTGTCGCTGTGGGATCCCTCGGGAGGGCTCTGAGCAGAGGGGCAGCACCCCCTGACCCAAACCCATCTTCCCCAAGGCAAGGCTGCTCAGATTTCCCTGCCACAAACCCACCTTGCCTTGTCCCCTCCTGGCCCTCCTGCCCATGCTGCATCACTTTTTCTCCATTTTTATCATTTTTTCTCCATCATGTTTCATCCCTCAGACTATGCCAGGCGTGGGCAGCAGTCCAGGCCATGGTGGGGTCTGGTGAGGCTTTGGTGCTGCACATCCTGCTCTGCTGGCTCTGCCCAGGTGAGTGAAGGTGACAGGTCCACCACAGGGACACCTGAGCCTCGCCCTGCCCCTGCAGGGTGTTTGGGGTGGCAATGGGACAGTCACAGAGTTGTGGGGTGTGAGGGGAGCATTGCAGGGGGAGGGGTCCCATGTCCTGTAGCTGCATCTCCTTCCCCTCCACTCCGTGGAGTGGGGTCATTTCCCGTCTCCCAGGACCATTCCCAGACTCCCAGGACCATTCCCAGACTCCCAGAGCCATTTCCAAGCTGTCAGAGCCATTTCCAGACTCCTGGAGCCATTTCCAAGCTCTCAGGCTGTTTCCAGGCTCTCAAGACCATTTCCAGGCTCCTGGAGCCATTTCTAGACTGCCAAGATCATCTCCAGGCTCCCAGGGCATTTTCCAGGCTCCTGGAGCCATTTCCAGGTTCCCGGGGCCATTTCCAGGCTCCCAGGGCATTTTCCAGGCTTCCAGAGCCATTTCCAGACCCCCAGGACCATCTTCCAGACTCCCAGGATTGTTTCCAAACTCCTGGAGCCATTTCCAGGCTACCGGATAAATTTCCAAGCTCCCAGAGCCATTTCCAGACTCCCAAGGCATTTTCCAGACTCCCAGACAAATTTCTAGGCTCCCAGAATAAATTTCCAAGCTCCTGGAGCCATTTCCAGACTCCAAGGACCATTTCCAGGCTCCCAGGACCATTTTCCAGGCTCCCAGAGCCGTTTCCAGGCTCCTGCAGCCCCGTGCTGAGCCCTGAGCTCTGCCGGGGCACAGCCCTGCCCTTTCCAGGAAGGCCAGATGGAGCCGATAGCGCCTGAGAGCCGGGGCTGCTGCTCAGCTTCATCTGATAGCGAAGGGCAGCGCCCCCGCCGCCCTAATCTTGGGGATCAGAGCTCTGAGAGGCGCAGGTTATTTCCCTGCAGCCGTTCAAACATTCGAGCAAATTTAGGTGGAACGGCTGAAACCGGCTGGGATGAGTCAGCGGGGCCGGGGAGCTGCTGCGGGCGGGGGGTTCATCCCAGTCCCACATTTGGGCTGGGAGAGACCTCAGAGCTCCCCCACGCCTGGGCAGGGACATTTTCCATGGCCCAGGCTGCTCCAAATCCTGTCCAGCCTGGCTTTGGACTCCGGGAAAACGATTTCTGCCCCGGGTTTATCCGCGTCCCATGGGGTTCGAGGTGTGCAGGGCGGGGTGTAACCCCCTCGCTGCTGCATCCCAGGGGACAAAGCATCTCCCTGCAGCCCCCCGGAACCCCCTGCTCCCGTGGGACACCCCCAGAGCCCTCCCGCTTTGGCACAGGCGCTGCGAGCATCGAGTGCAAGGGGTACGTGTGGATCGAGCCCGCGCCCGTGGTTCCGATGGGCTCCGACATCTCCATCGGCTGCCAGGCCACGCTGGGCTGCCCTTCGGCCCAGCTCCTCATCCTCCTCAACTACAGCCACGCTGAGGGCACCCCGGAACCCCTGCCCGGCAGCGCCCTGCGGCTCCGGCTGCGCGATTTTCGGCTGCCCTTCGCCACCGTGACCTGCTTCTCCCGCTGCGCCGGCGCCCCAGGACACCGCCTGGTGTGCGGCACCGAGCTCCGGGCGGGCTGTGAGTGCCCCCGTGCCCCCCAGCCCAAGCCCCGAGCGCTCGGGGTCTGCTCCTGCCGTGCCCTGACCCGGCCTCACCCCCGCAGACCCTCCGGACCCCCCCGGCAACCTGAGCTGCGCCATCGCCGAGGGCTCGGAGCGCCTGGAGTGCGGCTGGGATGCGGGACGGGACACGCAGCTGCGCACCCGGCACAGCCTGCACCTGCGCAGGTGAGCCTGGCTGCCCCGGGTGACATTCCCGGGTGGCAGCCCCGGGTGACAGCTCCCGGTGACAGCCCCGGTGACAGCGGGGCTGCCGTGCCCCAGTTCCACTTCCTGCAGCTCACGTTTTGTCACCTGGGCTCTGCGGGGTGCTCAGCGTGCCCTGCCACCGGGCAGCAGCAGCTTCGGCTGCTTGAGCTCTCTCCAGGGGAAACAGAGGGTGAAGCTAACGCTGCCCAAACCCCAAAACCAGAAGTCCAGCTTGAAGCTGAAGCAGAGGTGCTGGCTGCTGCATGGTGTGCCACAGTGCCACCCTGGGATGCTCACTGCCACCAAATCCCCATGGCATCACCTGGCATGTCCCAGAACCTCCTTGAGCTCAGGTTGTCCCACCCAATCCCAGGATATTCCCTGCCACCAAGGTCCCCAAGGCACCACCTGGCATGTCCCAGAACCTCCTGCTATCTCTTGATGTTTTCTGCCTCCAAGGTCCCCATGGCACCCCAGTCACCCTGACTTAATTTTAAAGACATCAAACCCCATCATATGGAAGCTTTGTGAGGAGAAGGGACAAAGCTCCTGCTGAAGTTTGCTTGTGCAGCCAGAAAGGAAGGAAGGAGTTCCCAAATGGCCAGCAGCAGCGGCAGGGAAGGGAACGACTCCCCCGTTTGCTTTTGGGGTGACAAACTCCGGGTTTGGGGGTGGCCACGCCCTGCTCAGGAGCTGTGACACCTCAGGTGTGTGGTACTGGGATAGGCACTGGGACAGGGCTGCTTTCTGCTTGCAGGGTGGTGGCACAGGATGAGGAGGGTGAGGAGGAAGAAAAGACCTTCCCTGCAGACTCACCTGTGCTGCTGAGAGAGCTGCACAACGAGAGCCGCTACTCGGTGTGGGTGCAGGCCAGCAACGCTCTGGGCACGGCCAGCTCGGCCCCGCGGGTCCTCAGCCTACAGGAGATTGGTATGTCCATGTGTCTGTCTGTCCATCCATCCATCCATCATCCATCCATCTGTCATCCATCATCCATCCATCCATCCATCCATCCATCCATCCATCCATCCATCCCTCCCTCTGCCCACACTGCGCTGGGGCTGTGCATGGACCCCACACTGCCCTGCCCTGCAGTGTCACTTTAGGGACACCCCTGAGCACAGGGACAGCCCCACCCCTCTCTGTCTGTCCCCACAGTGGTCCCCGCTCTGCCCGTGGCCATCGGCGCTGAGACCTCGGAGTCGTCCCCTTCCGTCACCACCACGCGCTGGAGGAGCCGGACCCGGCTGCAGAACGTGCAGTGCCAGGAGAGGCACAGAGCCAGGGGCACCCCAACGTGGCACGTGAGACCCCCAGAACCCCACAACCTCCCCACATGTCCCTGCTAAAGAGACAAAGTCCTGCTCCTGCTGGAGCCCCCCATGGGCAGCGGGAATATTGGGGATCATCCAAAACTCACCCTTGTCTCCGGTGCTGGTGGGGAATGGACACCCCCGGCAGGTCCCACTTTGGGGGAGAGGAGAGCTGATGCCACCTGAGAGAGCAGCTGGCCTCGTGGGCAGGGTTACCTCAGTTTTGTCAGCAGAAAGACCGAACTCCAAATATTCCAAATATTTCCATGGCTCTGCTCTGCAAGGACAAAGCCCAAAATCCTCTGGGATGTTCAGTGCACACCCCAGACAAAGCCACACCGGGACAGCTCCAGCTGAGCCCTTTGGGGACATCCCTGAGTGCTGGCAGGGTCCCAGCTGCCACAGGAGCCCCAAAATCCCCGCGGTGACAGAACCCAGAGTGACAGCAGGCTGGGGACAGTGCGGTCCTGCCACGCCTGTCCCGTGCCAGGGGGTGGCAGTGGGGACTCGCCGGGTCCCGCTCCCCAACGCCGCGCTGTCCCTGCAGGTGGAGCCGTGCGACACCGCGGCACAGGACGGTCCCCGCTGCCAGCACGAGCTGCAGAGCGACACCGAGTTCGTGTTCCAGGCCCGCTGCCGGCTCAGCAGCGCCCACAGCCCCTGGAGCGCCTGGAGCCCCCCGTTCCTGTACAGCACCCCCGAGGCAGGTGGGCTCAGCCGCGGTGACACCGCGTGTGGCATTGGTCGCACACACCGGCGCAGCTGCCCTGGGGATGTGGCGCTTGGGGACACGGGGCAGCGGTGGCCTTGGCAGAGCTGGGGATGCTCGGGCTCGATGTTCTCAGAGGGTTTTTCCAACCCAGCACATTCCATGATCTTTAGTGGCTTTCGTGCTCCCCTGGGTGGAAAAATCGCATCAGCCGAGGTGTCGCAACAAATCCCGGTGTCCCCGAGCCAGCTCCCCCGATCCGTGCCAGCTGTTAGCTCGGGATGAGACAGCTCGGCCATCCCGGGATGCCCGGGCAGTGCTGTCCTCCCGTCCCGGTGGCACCGGGGAACCGGGGATGGTCCCCCCCCCAAAAAAAACCAGCGCCGGCTGGTTCTTTCCATTGGCGCTCCTTCCTCTCCCAGCCGCAGAGCCCCCGGTCGGGAGGGGCTTCCGGAGGGCTGTGGGTGTGGGGGGAACCTGCGGTGCCCCCGGTGTCCCCCCGCTGTCTCACGGCATCCCCGGGATGCCCCCCTGGTATCTCACGGTGTCCCGGGGATGTCCCACGGTGTCTCACAGTGTCCCTCCTGGTGTTTCACGGTGTCCCTGAGGTGCCCCCAGTGTCTCATGGTGTCCCCTGGTATCCCCCCGGTGTCTCACGGTGTCCCCTCCTGTCGCAGCCCCCGCCGCCGCTCCCGCCGTGTGGCGGCGCCTGGGCCCGGTCCTGCCCGACGGCAGCCACGAGGTGACGATCTTGATCAAGGTAAGGAGATTTTGGGGCTTTGCTCGGAGCGTTTTCGGCTCTGCTGCTCCTCCCCGAGCAGCCGGAGGTGCCGCCCTCCCTGAGGAGCCCTTTGGCCTCAGGCGCGGGAGGAAAACTCCATCTCCAGCTTGGAGCCAAATCTCTCCATCCTTTGAGAACGTGTCACCCAGCCCAGGGGACAGCTGTCCTGCCTGGGTGTCTCGGTGCCAGACCCCACAAACCTGTGTTCATGTCGCCCCTGGCAGCCGCTGCCAGCCCGGGATGCCCGCGGGAGGATCCTGGGCTATGCCGTGAGCACCGAGAGCCCCGGGGGAGCGGAGCCGCTGTGCCTCACCTCGGGCACGGAGTGCACGGTGCTGGTGCCGCCGGGAGCCCGCAGCCTCCTCGTCACCGCCCGCAACTCCAAAGGGGCCTCCAGCCCCGCCAGCATCCCCCTGAACCGGGCTGCAGCTCGGCAAGGTAGGATGGCAGGGACTGGATTTCACCAGGAAATGCCGGAATGTGCGGGGGAAAGGCTCTGGCAGAGCTCTGCCCGCTCCACAGCGGGAGCACAAAGTCCTCCAGATAAATCCCCTGGGGATGCTCCACAGCTGGATGTGGAATCATGGAATTCTGGAGTGGGTTGGGTTGACAGAGACCCTAAAGCTCACCTCATTTTGCTGTTCTGTGGGCAGGGACACCTCCCATAATCCCAGGTCACTCCAAACCTCAGTGTCCAGCCTGGCCTTGAACAATCCCAGGGATCCAGGGGCAGCCACAGCTGCTCTGGAAATTCTATCCCAGCCTCTCCCCACCTTCCCAAAATCCCAACCATCCCTGCCCTCTGGCAGTGGAAGCCATTCCCTGTGTCCTGTCCCTCCATCCCTTGTCCCTCCCCAGCTCTCCTGGAGCCCCTCCAGGCTCTGCAATCTCAGCCCTTCACCTCCCAAGGCTGCAGCGACAAATTTAAAAATGAGTTTACCCTGCCTGTGTCGACTCCTGCAGCGTCTGCCCGCCCCCACCCTGAGCTGGGCCCTTCAAAACTGAAAAAGAAGGGGAAAAAAATCCTTTTTAAATCCTTTTTGGACCACCTTATTCTCCCTGTGCCCTGGGCTGTGGTTTTCCTCACAACCACACTTTCCTAGCTCTGAAAGAAGTCTCTGAATGAGCAATGGGAGAGGAAAGTCCCACTCAAGCTGAGGACAAATGCATGACTAAAAAGAAACTGCAGAGAAATAAGGCGGAAAATACTCCGTAAGCTCTGGTGTTTATCAGAACCGTGCACGTTTCTGGTAAGAAGGGACAGGTGGAGCATTTCAGGGATGTGACCGAGCTGATGCTGTGGGTTTGGGATTGGCAAGCACAGAGTTCTGCAGCTGGCCAGGAGGGCCAAGGGCACGTGGGCTGTGCCAGCCACAGCGTGGGGACAGCCCCAGGGCAGTGCCTGTCCCCTGGGCTGGGCATGGAGGGGCTGGGATGTGTCCAGGGCAGGGACTGGAGAATCCCTGAGGGAGCTGGGAAGGGGCTTAGCCTGGAGAAAAGGAGGCTCAGGGGGAATTTCTGGCTCTGCACAGCTCCCTGACAGGAGGGGACACCAGGGAGGATTTGGGATCTGCTCCAGGAACAGGGACAGGAGCAGAGGGAACAGCTCAGGGTGGGCAGGGGAGGTTCAGGGTGAATATCATGAAAATTTCCTAATGGAAAACTTTTCCAGCCCTGGCACTCCCTGGTGGAGCTCCCATCCCTGGAGAGATTCAAAAGCCACATGGATGTGGCACTTGGGGACATGGGCCAGTGGTGGCCTTGATCTCTTAGGTCATTTCCAACCTAAATAATTCTGTGAAATACAAATCAATACATAAAGACAGATTTATCTACATATATATATATATAGTGTGTTTATCTATAAACCACATTCTCTAATTTCCTGTTTCCCCTTCAGTTTTCAAACACTTCCAGGAAATCCACATTCACCCTGGGCTTGGCTGTCCCTTCCCAGTCTCCCAGGACGAGTTTGGGGTGACAGCCCCTTGCCCCCTTTCTCCACAGAATTCCCAGCCCCCGAGGCCGTGGAGGTGAAGCCTGAGAACCAGAGCAGGGTCCTGGTCCAGTGGAAACCCCCCCAGCGCAGCCAGAGCCCCCTGCTCTGGTTCATACTGGAGTGGATTTCCATCTCCCAGCACGGCCAGGAGGAGAAACTCTTTTGGGAAAGAGTCCCACGGCAGGAAACACACACCTACATCCAAGGTAGGACATCCCAGGAATCCCTTTTCTGCTGGGAACAGCTCTTCAAGAAGTTATAAAGCCAAAATAGACTATAAATCCAAATTAACTGTAAACCCAAAATAGACTATAAATCCAAATCAGACTATGAAGGTGGCTTCGTTGGAATTGGAGCCCCTGCCCCTTGTTTTTGGGGAGTGGGGCTGTGAAGAGCCCTTAGGGAAGCAATTGGAGATTGGAGGGTAGTCAGCGGAATTTGGCCCCTGGGTAAAATCGCAGGGAGAGGAGGGATGGGGAGGGAAAGAAAACGAATTAAAAAATGAGCTGGCGAGCCAGGAACAGCACCAGACCCACCAAGGACAATCCAGCTGCTTTCACCACTCAGTACCAAGCCCCCGACCGAGCCTGGAGCGCAGAGAGGAGATAAAAATCCCCATTTTGAGGGCGAATCTCGGGTTTTGCAGCAGAGGCAGCGGCGGGAGCTCCGCCCCGTGTGTCGCTGTTCGCCGTGTACCCCGATGGCATCAGCCAGCCCAGCTCCAGCCCAGGTGAGCCTGACCCAGCAAAAGCTGCTGCTCCCCCAGACTCCGTTTTGGGGCTTTCCTTGGGTTTAGGGACGG
>VRYO01002482.1:7095400-7109174 GCA_009812075.1 Sialia sialis | reverse complement strand
TTCTTCAGTGAAATAGGTGCAGCTTGTCAGTGTGAAATTACTGTAAATAGAACCCCCCTGGGCAGGGGTGGATGGAGGGGTCAGGGGAGGTTGGGCAGGGCCATCAAGGGATGGCAGAGCCAGAGGCACCTGCAGGGGACACCTGAGGGGACACCTGAGCGTGTCCTCAGCCCTGATCCCACCAGAGATGGGTCCCTGAAGCTGCTCAGGAACCTCTGCGTCCAAGCAGCTCTGTGGCTCTGCTTGGTACCTCTGTGACCTGGAGAGGGGCAGATGTTCCCAGGAAATGGGAGTTGACATTCCTGGCTGTTGTGCTTTTGTTAGCCCTGGATGTCCCTGGGTAGGGGCACCAAATGTGGCATCAAATGTTTGTCAAGGACAAAGGATCCCCTAGGAACTGCTGGACTTGGCCAGGATCAGAGGACCAGGGATACCCAGGGAATTGCTGGGGATCAAAGCTGGCTGATCCTTTCAGCAGAAAGAGGTTCCTCGATCTTCAGCTGCAGATCTTCCCTCACTGCACAGAAATGATCAGGAAATTCATTCCCATGGGGATCAGGCACTTTGGGAAATCCCAGAATCACAGAATGGGTTGGGAGAATTCAGATCCCAGCCACTGCCACCCCCCTGCCATGGCAGGGACACCTCCCACTGTCCCAGGGTGTTCCCAACGTCCCTCCTGGCCTTGGACACTGCCAGAGATCCACAGCTTCTCTGGAAAACCTGGAAAATGATGGAGTGCCCCAGGAGGAACGCATCCTTGTTTTGAGGGCTGAGGGGAGGGATGTGCAGGGCAGATGTTCTGTAATGGGGGCAGGGGTTGATGAACATCTCATTTAATTGGGAAATGGGAAATGAGACATTGTGGAGAGCCCAGGCAGAGCTGGAGTTACTCATTGCTGCAGGGAGTTTAATTTGTCTCTTACACCGTCATTTCTTTCTCAAAAGAGATCACATCGAGGAAGGTTTGGTGTCACACTCCTCTGAATGAACCAGACATTTCCCCTCTCTCTTTGCAGCCCCTCCTCAGGAGCCGCCCCTGGGCAGAGCCTACAGCGAGATGTCCCAGGGTAAGGAGGGCAGCTCTGCCTTGCTAAGCCAGGCTTTGTCCTGGTTTAACCCCAGCAGCGCCTGGAACTGGGAATTGAGAGCTCTGGGACACTTTGGGGAGGTCAGAGCCAACAAAAGAACCTTTTCACTCCATGGGTACACTTATGGACGAGCAGCACCCACAGAATGCCAGCTCTGAGTTTGGCTTTCTAACGAGGTTAAAATATAATGTTAAAATACAAAGTGGGAGGTGTAAAAAGCAGGAAAATACGAAATTAATCTGTACAAGAGGCTGATTCCATCTCACACTCTGGAGCAGGGACTCATGTCAGCATTTCCCAGCCTTTGCTCTGGCTTTGGGCATCTCAGCTTTGCACATCCTCCGGTAAAGGTCAGGATTTGTTCACAGCACCTAAACCAAAAGCAAAACCAGCTTGGGGTGAGGAATTCACGTCAGCATTTGTGGCAGCTGGATAGGAAATGGCGAGGGACTGAATCACCCAGCATGACCTCCCCTTCTCCATCCTCTTGCAGATGACGACATCAGAATTTTCTTGGGACTGAGCCTCAGCATGGTGGGATTATCAATCCTTTTTGCAATTGTGATGTTTAAAAAATCAGTCAGGAAAAGGTATTCCTTTCTCCTCCAAATCTTCTTTCCTTATTTCCAATTCATTATTTTTTTACTCTGTTTTTTGGGTTTTTTTGGGTATTTTTGTTTTTTGTTTTTTGTTTTTGTTTGGGGTTGGCTTTTTGTTGTTGTTGTTGGCTTTTTGTTGTTTTTCTTTATTGTTGGTGGGTTTTTTGTATATAGAAGAAATATAAATTTCTTCTGGGATGTTTTAATGACAGAGTCCTTTTCACCTCAGCCTGAGGGCAATGTCACACATTTATCAGGTCCTTGTATGAAAGGACTTCTTGGCGCTCTACAGTAAGGCAGAGCCCAACCAAAAAAGTCAAATAAACACGAAATTGGTGAAATTAAAGAATGGGGAGCCCAGAGTCTCCAAGCCCAGCTCAAAGGCTGGGTGTCCTTCCTGTGTCCTTCCCACCCAGACAGTTCCATCCTGCAGGAGGACTATCTGGGTCATAAATTGAATTAACCTGGGTTTGCTTTTTCCCTTTTGGTGAAGGGTGAAGGCCACCCTCGTGTCCCTCTTGCCAAGGTGGCTCTCTGGGGACTTTCCCCACATGGAGAACAGCACCGTGGTGAAGTCACTGCAGGTGAGGGCAGAGTTATCTCCGGGCTTTTCCCCTCAGATCAAAGCTTGGCTTCACAATCACAGAATTATTCAGGGTGGAAAATCCCCCTGAGATCATCGGGTCCTGCCCCATGTCCCCAAGTGTCACATCCACAGGGAGTTCCAATCCCTGCAGGGATGGGAACAGCCCTTTGCACAGAGAAATTTCCCCTAAAATCCAACCCAAACTTCCCCCAGCACAGCTTGAGGCCATTTCTGGAAACATTCCTTCACCTGGGAGAAGGGAGCTCGCTCCAGAGCTGTCAGGAACACAGATGGGAAGAGGTTTAAATTCTGAGGTCCTGGGAACTGCTCAGGTATCATTTCCCAGGCATTTGCAAGGTGTGTGTGAGCCTGGATTAGCCGAGGCCTTTAATTCCTCAAATTCTGTATTCCACAGCTTCCCCAGGCTGGGATGACCTTCCATCCCATCCCATCCCATCCCATCCCATCCCATCCCATCCCATCCCATCCCCTGGGCCAGGCTGCTCCAAGCCCTGGTGGCTGCTGTCCCATTAACAACATTTGCCACCCCTTTTCCCCAGGACAAGGCAGATTTCCCCAGTGACCTCCCCCAGGATCTGTTCCTGCCCCTCGGCGATCCCGCGCTCACCGAAATCCAGGAGGTGCCAGCACAGGAGCGGCGCCAGAGCCTGGACACCAAGGGCAGGGCCAGGACAGAGGTGACAGAGCTGCCAAGGACCGTGGTGGCCGCCAGCAGCCTGGCCCCGGAGCAGCTCAGTCCCTACAAACCGCAGCTCTGTGACGGGAGCACTCCGGGATACGTCGCAGCTGGAATTCCACAGGCACAGCCGCCCGCAGAAATGCCAGAGCCAGAGGTGGGAATCTTCTGCCAGGACTACAGCAGCCCTGTCCCGCAGCTGTGGGAGCAGCAGGGAGGGACAGCCCAGGTGTGTCTGCTGGACAGGATCCACCTGGTGCTGAACAGCAGCCAGGCATTCCTGCTGCAGGCAGGGGCCGGAGCCCACCCGGAGCAGCCCTGGCAGCCCAGCGATGTCCCCGAGCAGATGCTGGTCCCCCAGGAGCTGCTGTCCTGCCTGAGAGCCACCAGGGAGCCTGTGGATGCAAACACAGAATGGGAGGGGAGCTGGAATTGGGGGTGAACCCCTGGAGTGTCAGCAATTCCCTGGGATTGATTGCCAGTGGAAGAACCAGAGAGGAGCTCCGGGTTAGAATTTTGCCTTCTGCAAACTCCACTGCAGATTCCTGTGCCTGCCTGGGAAGCTTGGGCCATCAAATCCCAAATTTTAACTTTCCTCACACTGGCAGAAGGAAAAAAAACCATAAAGCTTGGATTCCTGGAATGCCAGGCAGGAGATTCCTGCAGGGTGGAATATCTTCAGTTACTGCTCAACACTGTACTCCTGTCAGAGGCTTGGAGCATTTCATTGCCAAAAGATTGGAGCATTTCATTCCAAAAGTTTGGAGCATTCAATTCCCAAAAGTTTGGAGTATTTAATTCCCAAAAGTTCGGAGCATTCAATTCCCAAAAGTTTGGAGCATTTCGTTCCCAAGAGTTTGGAACATTCCATTCCCAGAAGTTTGGAGCATTTAATTCCCAAGAGTTTGGAGTATTTAATTCCCAGAAGTTTGGAGCATTTCATTCCCAAAAGTTTGGAGCACTTCATTCCTGGAGCTAATTGCAGCTAAAATGGGTAAAAAATTCCCTCGGACATCCTGGCAGAGAAGTGGGAAATATTTTGGGATTGCTCCTGATGAGCAGACACCACACCGAGGAGGATTTGTGTGTCACAGGTTACCAAGAATGTGGAATCTTTTTCATTTTCCTCCCATTCCCAATAAAATAAAAACCCACCAGGTGCAGGAACAAACTTCACTGCCAGGCTGATTTAAAATCCCTCTGAACTGGTCATGGCCAAATCCTTCCCTTTGGGTGAGGGATTTATCATCTCAGCCTGGCTGTGGGAAGGGAAATGTGGCACAGGAAAATGGGATTTATCAGGCATGAATTTGGATCTTTGGACACCCAGAAAATGAAGCACAGCAATCTCCTTCCTTCAGCATCCCCAAAACCGTTTCCAGCTCTTCTGGGACTTACAAAATATTCCAAATTTTTTTCCCCTGTTTTTCCAAGGCACTCTGAGCATCTCTCTATCAGCTGTTGCACAAATGGATTAATTTCATTGTTTGTCCTCAATAATCCCAAGCCACCTTTGTGTGTGCTGTGCCTGTTCCTTCCACACCACCAGGAATGTGTCACTGCTCCCAGAGGAGCTGTGACCTGCCAAGGAGGGGAGGATTCCTCTCAGGAGCAGCAAACAAACCCAGAAATGTGAGTGCAGCTAAAATTAGTGAAATGCTGCCTGAGCAGGAAGGAAATTGTACAGAACAGCCACAGAACTTTCAGCAGCTCAGGCGTGAGGCAGGGAAGGGTTTTTGTTCAAAATCCACATCCTGAGGCTGGTGCTGCCTCTGCCACCCGAGCTGCAGGACCTGGAGGGGCAAATTCTGCTCTTGCCAGGGAGCTGGGCTGGTCCTGAGCTGCTGGAGGAATTTCCAGCCCCTGGAGAGGTTCCTGCAAACAAGGCACAGCTCTGCTCTTCCTGCTCTGGGGCAGGGATGGAGCATCCCCAGCTCCCCATGGATATCAGGGAGACATCAGTGCCAGTCCTCCTTTTCTGGAGATAAAGGAAATGTTTCTGCTGAAGGAAATGCTTCTGCTAAAGGAAATATTTCACAGGTGCCCAGAGCAGCTGTGGCTGCCCCCAGATTCCTGGAAGTGCCCAAGGTCAGGCTGGACAGGGCTTGGAGCAGCCTGGGAGGTGTCTCTGCCATGGCAGGCATGGGGTTGGATGGGATTTAAGGTCCCTCCCAAACCAGTCTGGGATTCTGTGATCCCAACACCGTCCCATCCAACCTGGCCTTGGACACTTCCAGGGATGGGGCATCCCGTGGATCGAATCACAAAGTCACTCTCCACTGATTTATTTTAACGTCTCCTTCCCTCAAATATCATAAACTCCCGAATTTTTGATACCAGGATTTTCTATCCCCTGTTTTGAGCTTGGTTTTGCTGTTGCCAGAGATCCCCACTTGTTTATTTATCAGCTCAGGAATTAATTCCATGATTTTCACGACCCACAAGGATGCACCACGGTGCTGTCTCATCAGTACCAAAGTTCTAACAAAACCTCACTAAAAAAGGTCTTTTTAGATAAAGGGAAGGCGGGAACAAAGGAAAAGAAATGAGAGATTGGGTGCAGACAGTTCGGAGTTGCAGGGGGTGGAGAACAGAGAGCCACCCACTCCTGCTCTGAACTCATCCCATCAGAAATTTGTACCAGGGGAGCTCAAGGAGTCCCTGCCACCACCAGAGACCAGCCCCTGTGGGGCTTCAAAAGGTCAGCTTGGAAATTATTTAAACCAAAATGAGAATAAAGAAACAATAAATAAAATTAACACGTAATAAACGATGTATTGAATGTGCATCTGAGCCACAATTTTAAACCCCAAAAGCCCATTACCATTCAGAAAGATGTGAAATTCATTCTGGTTTGAGGACGGCAGAGAGCTGGGTTTAGGCTCAGCTTAGTCACCAACTGATGGCGTGACTTTCATCTGCTTCTGATCTACAGAGTCTGGGTTGCTGCAGCTGGTGAAGCCTCAGGACTGAATGTCAAAAGCACCTAAAACTCTTTGGGAAGAGCAGCAGGAGATCACAGAAACGTGCCCTGAATAATTTGGTGCTGGGTTTGACTCTGTTTGACTGCCCTGCAGGCTGTCAGTAAATTGTGGGAGAGATCTGGTGGCAGATAAAGGCTCTGCAAAGGCTAAAATTGGATTTGGCGCTCGGAGGTGTCAAGTGCTCAGTAACACCCGAGACCTTGGGGGATTTCTGAGCAGAGATCAAAGCCCCGATTTGACCAAGGCTTTGCAGAGCTGCAGAGAAATGCCTGGGTCAGCAAAACTGGAGACGTGCAAGGGCAAAGCCAGCAGCACAACAAAACTGGGAATAATCACTAAAAATTATAAAAAATAGTGGGGGAGCCTCTCCCATCCCTGGGGTTTGGGAGGGTGATGGAGAGTCCTGCACAGGCTGAGCTCAGTGGCACAGCCTACGCCAGGCTGGAGTTTAAGAGCGGAGGATGGGAGAGGTGAGGATGGGAGAGGTGGGGCTGTGCTTTGGCTCTCACCAGGCTCCCTCCCCATCAATGTCAGCTCCCAAACATCAGCTCTGGGCAAATCCCACGGGAATGGCTCTGGAAAAGCCGTGGGAGCAGGGCTGGGGTGAGGAAGCAGAGCTGGACACAGAGAATAAAAATGAATTTTAGAAGTGACCTAACAGGGGAGATCCTGTGATCGCTGCTCACCAAATCAGCCGAGCCTTTCCTCAACAGACAGGAGTTAATTTTCCCACAAGAATATAAAACCCCAGAGCCTGCACCTCTGAAGGATACAGATCTCGATGTATTTTCTGCATCATCCGCTTTCCTAGAGCAGCCCTGCTGGACTCAAACTCTGCCCCTGGCTCCTGCCTTGGCCTGGCTGGGAGCCCCGAGGGAAGCAGCACAATGGGATTTTCCAGGCTGAATCACTCATTCCATCCTTCTGGGGACGGCAGGGATGGAAAACACGGAGCCACCGGCACACAAAGGGATGGGAAACACGGAGCCACCGGCACACAAAGGGATGGGAAACACGGAGCCAGGGCAGAGGGGACCCTGAAGCTGCCACCCTGCAGGGAGGGACGGCTCCTGCTGCTGCTGCTGCTGCCGCCGGGTCCAGCTCTGCTGGGTCACAGTTCCATGGTGCAGGGTCCAAGGAAGCAGAGATGGGCACCAGAAGGAATTTATGAGAGCCCAGAGGAGCCCCAGAGCTGATGCAGGGCTGGAGCCCCTCTGGAGCCAGGCTGGGAGAGGAGAAGGATCCAGGGAGAGCTCAGAGCCCCTGGCAGGGCCTGGAGGGATCCAGGAGAGCTGGAGAGGGACTGGGGACAAGGATGGAGGGACAGGACACAGGGAGTGGATTCCCAGAGGGCAGGGATGGATGGGATTTTGGGCAGGGATTGTTCCCTGGGCGGGTGGAAGTGACTGGGATGGAATTCCCAGAGCAGCTGCGGCTGCCCCTGGATCCCTGGAAGTGTCCAAGCACCCTGGGACAGTGGCAGGTGTCCCTGCCGTGGCAGGGGTGGCACTGGAAGGGCTTTGAGGTGATTTCCACCCCAAACCATTCCGGAATCCAGGATTCTGTCGCTGTCCCGCACACCCGGCCGTGCCCGGGCTGCGCTCACCGAGCCCCGGAGGTGGCACCGGGAGCCTCCGGCCGTGTCCCCACCCTCGGTGTCCCCACCCTCGGTGTCCCCACTCTCGGTGTCGCCATCCCCGGCCCGACACGTTCCAGGCTCCTGGGGCTTTCCCCGCCACCCCGGGGGCTCCGCGCTTCCTCCGGCACCACCCGGGCACCGGGGCTGGCACCGGCACCTCCAGCTCTGCCTCTCCTCCCGAGACACCTGGCTGGGGGGAACGCAGGATTCTTTTCTTTTTTTCCTTCTTTTTTTTTTTTTTTTTTTTCCCTGGAGTTCCGTGCTCAGCAGGAGTCAGTGAAGAAGGAATCTTAGGGAAAAAGCAGAGCTCGGGGCATGATAATTAAGGGAAAAGGGGAAAGCAGAAAAGGAGAAAGGAGAAAAAAAAGGATAAAAAAAAAGATAAAAAAGATAAGATAAAAAAGATAAGATTAAAAAGATAAGATAAAAAGATAAGGATGATTAAAAAGATGGTAACAAGATAAAAAGGGAAAAGGGGTAAAAAAGGGAAAAAGGGAAAAGGGAAAAAAGGAAAAGGAAAGAAAAGGAAAAGGACAAAGAAAAAGGAGAAAAGGAAAGACAAGACTAAAGAAAAAATAAAAAGAAAGAAGGAAAAGGAAAAGTGAAACAAGACAAAGGCAAATTAAAAACTTAGGAAGAAAGGAGAAAGGGGGGAAGGAAAAAGAAAAGTGGAAAACAAATACGTAAAGGAAAGAAAATCTGGGGGAAATAAAAACCGAAAACATTTTTTAAAGGAGATGAAAAAAGAAATAAGAACAAAGAAACGGAAGTAAAAAGGAAGCAAGAGCAGTGTGGAGGGCTATGGAGTGGCGATTTCCTCCTGTGTCACTGCAGCACCGAGCTCCGATCACCGGCAGCATCATCTGCATCTCCCCGAACGTGGCCGGGAGAGGGAGTGAAATAAATTCCTGGGGAAGGAAATTCCGGCCTGGAACCCCCAGAACTGCCCATGGTGCCCTGCCCCAAACCCATCCCGATCCTGCACGGCCCCGCGGAGCTGCAGTCGAGCCGGGAAGGGCTCCGGGAAAGGCGAGCTCATGAAGACAGAGAGGAAACAAGAGGTAAAAAGGAGTTTTTGATTTTCGTAATTTCCTGGGGTATCGGCTCCCCCAGATCCTCTTCCAGTAAATTAATGAGAATTTTTGGCAGCTCTGGAATGGAGCTCAAATGGTGCTGCTGGCTTTGGGAGGGAGGAAAAGCAGCTGGAGGCTCAAAGGCAAAATTTGGGATTCCTGGAGGCTGCGAACTTTTTGTGCCCTCATTTCCAGAGCTGCCCTTGGAATGTCTGTGCTGGGGTGTCCGAGGTAAGAAAAGCTGATCATAATGGGTGAGAAAAGCTGAGTTTGTGTCACTGATGGCCTGAAAAGAGAAAGAACGATAACAGCAAGATCCATTTTAAATAGCGGCAAAGGGCTGTGGGAGAGCTGAAAAAAATGAGAGAAAGCAAAAATCATCTTACGGAGAAGGTGAAATGAGAGTGGACGAGTCCCTTGCTCTGAGCAAGGGGGGCTGAGCTGCATTTTATTTTATTTTATTTCCTCTTTCTCTTCCCCTCCCTCCCCTTTTCCCCTTTCTTTTCCCTTTCCTTTCCCTCCTTCCCCATCCCCGAGCATCGCACTCGGGGTTCAGGCACAGCGGAGCTGCCCGGAGCGGGGTGAGTGACCCCGGCCTGGGCTCCGGGGGACACCGGGGGGTGCCGGGGGTGATGGGGAACACCGGGGGACACCGGGGGACGCCCCCGAGCCTCCCGGGGCTGGCGGATCCCCAGGGGCTGGGAAAGGCGACACCGCGTGGGATTCTCCCGTCCTGGGATTTTCCTGCCCTGAGTTTTCATTGTCCTGGGATTTTCATTGTCCCGGGATTTTCATTGTTCTGGGATGCTGCTGTCCTGGGATTTTCATTGTCCCGGGAAACTCCTGTCATGGGATTTTCCTGTCCTGAATTTTCATTGTCCTGGGATGTTCCCGTCCTGGGATTTTCATTGTTCTGGGATGCTGCTGTCCTGGGATTTTCATTGCTTTGGGATTGTCCTGCCCTCGGATTCTCCTGCCCTGGGATTCTCCTGTCCTGGGACTTTCACTGCTCTGGGATTTTCATTGTCCCGGGAAACTCCTGTCATGGGATTTTCCTGCCCTGGGATTTTCATTGTCCTGGGTTTTTCATTATCCTGGGATCCTCCTGTTCCGGGATTTTCATTGCTTTGGGATGATCGTGCCCCGGGATATTCCTGCTCCAGGATGTCCCTGGGATTTTCCTGCCCTGGGACAAGCCTGCCGTGGGATGCTGCTGTCCTAGGATGTTCATAATTTTTGGATTCTCCTGCTCTGGGATATTCCTGCCCTGGGATGCTGCCCAGGGATTTTTTTTGCCTTAGGATTTTCTTTGCCCCGGGATTTTCATTGTTCTGGAATGCTCCTTCCATGGAATTCTCCTGCTCTGGGATTCTCCTGCCCTGGTATTCTCCTGCCTTGGGATGCTTCTTACTTGGGATTTTCTCTGACTTGAGGTGCTCTTGTCCCAGCATTTTCTTTGCCCAGGGATTTTCCTTGCCCCGGGATTTTCCTTGCCCTGGAATTTTCCTGTTCCCAGACGCTCCGTGTTTTCCCGGCGGTGCTGCTGCCCAGGAATTGTCACTCTCCCAGACATTCCCTGCCCCCTGGCATGCAGCAGTGCCAAAAGCCCACCCTGAACAGCGCTGTCCCCATTCCCGGAGCTCTGATTAAATCCCCCACACTCGGCAGCTTCGGGAAAAGCCCCAAACCTCGGGCAGGGTTTGAGATGACCTGGGGTGCCCCTGTCCCCACACAGCCTGGGGGGGCTGGAAAGCTTCCCTAAAATCTCAGCCAGGGTCAGCAATTAGGGATGTGAGATTTGGGGCACAAAAAGTGGGGTTTTTTATCTGTCTCAAATGACTGAGATGTTCCTCTTTGCACCACTGACCGGCCGGTTGTTCCTGTCAGTTCTTGGAAAGCACAGCTGAGGTTTTGTAGGTTGACAGCCAGCTCTGGAGCTGTGCTGCTGCTCAGCTGCTTGCATTGCAGAGCTGCAGGGACAGCCAGAGTACCTGTGGCACATCCAGGGGTGCTCTCAGAGGAGATTTTGGGGATAAGAGCACGAACAGCCCCAAGCTGGCACCCCACAGACACCTCGAGAATTCTCCCCCTCCTGCCGCAGCACAATTTGTATTTCAGTACCTGCAAGCAGCAATTCTGATTTCCCTCACTTGGTGCCTTGAGGGCCTGCCTGGAACAGAGGTTAGACAGAGTTAAAGGAATAAAGTAGATTTTTATATATTATAATTTATAAATATATATGTATATATTGTAATTTATAAATATTAAAATGTTAAATATTAAAAATATTAAAAATTAAATATTGCTCATTACCTTGAGAAATACAAGAGCCTGGCCATGGCTACACCCAAATTGGACCCCAAGTCAGGAGTTTCACACTTTTATCAGTTTGGATCCATTCCCACATTGGGGTTCATTGTCCAATTCCAGCTCCAGGTTCTGCAGTCCCACCCTCCCAGATTCTCTCCTCAATTCCCTGTTTGCACTTTCTGGGGCTGGAGCTGCAGCGTGTCCTTGGTTCTGAGCTGGAAAAGGATTGTTCTGTGTGACTGAGCTGGGAGAGAACCTGTAACACTTTGTATGAAATTCAGAGTTACACACTAATGCAGTGCAGAATCTGGAAAATAGAAAAACTAAAACTTAAGGCATATCACTGCTGTGGAACCTGGAGGGGTTTCCCATTAATTTCCCATTCTCACTCCGAGCTGGAGGCTGTTCCTCAGTTCCAGCAGTTTCTCATCCTTTGCTCCCATCACTGTTTAAATCTTCAGCACTTCCCTGACTGAGTCTCTGTTCAGGTGCATTGAACTGAGACTGGTTTTAACCCTTGTCTCTGAAGTGGGGCTGGTTTTAACCCCTTGTCTCTGAAGTCAGGCTGGTTTTACCCCGTGTCTCTGAACTCAGATTGGTTTTAACCTCTTGTTTTTGAATTTAGGCTGGTTTTACACCCCATTTCTGAAATGTCTGCTTTTACTCCTGTCTCTGAATTGGGGTTGGTTTTACCCCTTGTCCCTGAAGTCAGGTTGGTTTAACCCTTTGTTTCTGAAGACAGGTTGGTTTTAACCCCTTGTTTCTGAACTCGGGCTGGTTTTACCCCTTGTCCCTGAAGTCAGTCTGGTTTAACACCCTGTCTCTGAACTCAGTCTGGTTTTACCCCCTATCCCTGCAGTCGGGCTGGTTTTAACCCCTTCTTTCTGAACTCAGGCTGTTTTTGCCCCTGTCTCGGCTGTTTTGGGCAGTGTGCTGCCACAGCAGCTGTTTTTGTTTGCAGGCTGCTCTCACAGCCCCTGGCTGGTCTTGGTTTAGTGGAAGGCAGAGCATTTCCCCGAAGAACCTGCTGAGATTGCTCATCCTGACACCAACGAGTCACCTCCAAAAAACACCACGTGCAGAGGCTGAGCTGCAAGGCTGAACCCCACAGCCTCTGGGCTTAAATAAAACCAGGGAATGCTCTTTCGAAATGTCTCACACAATTTGGGATTCTCTGAAGTAGTAAGGCAGAAAAACACAAAGATGTGCACATAATAAATATCCCCACTTTTCAGGAGCTGGTAACAGGAATTCCTTTCTCTCCAGGCACCAAAATGCCATTTGCATGGATCGTGCCCTCAGCAATTTGGTTGGTGCTGCACTTCACAGCAGGTAAGAGGGGTTTCTTCCTACACAGCAATTACCTCTCAAATGAATCACTCAGCCCAATTAGGATGGGGTTTTTCAGCTCCAAGTGTCAGTGAACATGTTGCTTTCTGGAGTTAATAAGTGATGCAAGGAGTTTGTTCCTTTTTTAGTTCAAGGTAGAGCTGTTGGTTATGTGGGAAAAGGCACCAGGACAGGCAGAGATCATGAACAGGGAAAAAAAGTCGTGTTCAGAGAATCCCAGAATGATTTGGGTTGGGAGGGACCTTAAATCCCACCCAGTGACACTTCCACTGTCCCAGGGTGTCCAGCCTGGCCTTGGGCACTGCCAAGGATTCAGGGTCAGCCACAGCTTCTCTGGAATTTCCATCCCAGCCCCTCCCAGCCCTCACAGCCAGGAATTCCTGCCCAATATCCCATCCAGCCCTGCCCTCTGGGAATCCACTCCCTGTGTCCTGTCCCTCCATCCTTGTCCCCAGTCCCTCTCCAGCTCTCCTGGATCCCTTCAGGCCCTGCCAGGGGCTCTGAGCTCTCCCTGGATCCTTCTCCTCTCCATTGAGCACCCCCAGCTCTCCCAGCCCGGCTCCAGCAGCTCCAAGTCCTTCCTGTTCTCTTCTCCTGGCACAGACATTTTCACAATCCCCAATGAAAGGGTTCTGTAGTTTTTACCTGGGGTTTTCTTGGTTTTTTGGGGACTGGGAGTGATCCCAGCCAACATCCCAGGAGTCTTTGTGCAGATCCCAGAATTTCTCCATCCAACACGTGGGGGACTCCTGCTGGAGCCCAGCACATCCTGCAGCCAGGGGATGGGATCCTGTCTGAGACGTTTCACCATTCCCTTGCAGAATCCTGCAGGAGAGGGGCGGTGAGTGCCAGCAGAGCTGCCCGAGGCACCGCAGAGCTCTGTCCCGAGGGGAATGTGACAGCCAGCACTGGCAGTGCCATCCAGCGTGGCACCAGCTTCACCGTGTCCTGCCAGCTGGCAGCTGCCTCCTGCTGGGCAGTGATTTTCCTCAACAGCTCCGAGCAGATCAGGCAGTGGGGAGGCTCAGTGAGCAAAACCTTCGAGGTCACCACCTATGGCAAACACACCTTCAAGTGCAAAACCATCTGTCACAAGGCAAAAATCGTGTGTGGCATCGACATCTGGTGTGGAAGTAAGGAGATCATTAAAAATCACTGCTGGTTCTCAAATCTTCCCTGGGGGAGAGGCACTGGCAGCGGGGGCTTTGTCCAGTGCTGTCTGTGAGGGGCTCTTCCTATTGGAAATATTCTGGAATTATTCCTGAAGGGACAGAGGCTTGATAAATCTGCCTACTAAGAGCACACATCATCTTCCTCAGCCAGTATCCCCAAAATGTCTCATCTTGGAGGAAGAAACACTGGGTGAATGGAGCTACCTGGTCTGGCTGGAAATGTGGACCCTTGAAGTTCCAAACCAAATGTCCTGGTTTGGAGGACAGGTGTCT